>JAVJGJ010000030.1:30252457-30281091 GCA_035590215.1 Microhierax caerulescens
AGGAGCTCACCTGTCCTGCAGGGCACTTTTCATTCTTTTATTTGAAAGGATGTGACTCATTGACATAAATTTCATAGACACGCAGTGAAAAATGCTACTGGATAATAACCTTTCAAAGTCTCTGCTATTGTATCTCCTGTTACTTCCAGAATTGCTCCTGTCAAGATAATGTGTTTATAAGGTTTTTTTCATTGTGAATCAGTTGCAAAATATTCAGGCACCAGGGCATATGGAAATCATATGAGGTTTTACTGCATTACACTTGAAAGTGATCTTTTTAATAACACAGGGGCTCACAAGTTGCAGGACACTGTTCAGTGCCTGACTGCTGAGGCATCACCCAGAGGTGATGCATGGGAGGAGGGGAATCCAGAATTCCTCTGTCTTTCATCTTTGGGGGATCACTAAGCTATCTTGGTTTAAAGTGTATTTGGTGATGGTCAAAAATCTCCCACTGAACTTTTTTCCAGGGAGAGCACAGGCTTTGGTTACATCAACACCATCTGTGTTCTCAAAATGTTTGTTTTTTCTCTCGGAAATTGAAACCCCCACTGGTGAGCAGCCCTGTTCTCTGATCCAGTACCTGACAAGGGGATTTGTAGTGATGATGAGCACAGTGTCACCCATCGTGGTGATGTCTCCCGAGCTGGCACCTCCCTGCTGCCACAGAGCTGAAAATGAGCCATGAATGATGATGTGAGCAGGAGGTGCCAGGGAGGGGACTTTTTGAGTATGGCTGTTCCCACCCCTCATTTCTTGCCTGGCCCATACCTGATTGCACAAATTACTCCTGGTGTAGCTCCAGCCATGCCTACTGTCACTGAACTCCCTGTTTCCTGGGCTTCTTTCCACCTTTAGCATCCTTACGCTTTTTATAGGGAGTAACAGACCATCATTTGTCTAGCAGGGATCAGCTGTAGAACCTGCCCGTGGCTCTGATCGTTGTTTATATGGTAACTTGCAGGACCATACAAAGAGGCATTACACAAGGCCAGCTCACACTTGCTGGTTTTTGGCAAGCTTTATTTTTGCCTTTGCTGTTCTGAAGGTGAACGAAGCCTTCCACACACACAGGATTCAAGGGGTAAGAAAATGCATCAACCAAGTGGATAGAACAGCAGCCCGGACCGATGTGGGCAGAAAAGTAATTTGCTTTACAGAAGGCCCGGGGCAGAGAGGGTGGGAGAAAAAAAAGAGAGTAAGAAAGACAGACAGACATCTGCCACGCAGCTCCAGCAGTTGTAACAGAACCAATGTGTTTGTTCAGACCAGAGCACAGACTCGTTTACCCGGGCAATCCTGCTGTCACATGCCGCACAGCAGACAAAGCCATACATCAAAGTTACCGAGCACTTGCTAAGCAGCAAGCGTGGCCATTTATCATGGAACGTTACATATATGCTATTTCACCGTGGAATGCGGTATGTTATGCTGGAACACAGTGGCAGCCACCTCCAAACACGCTGAACGATCAAGCCTTCTCGTGCCGGGGGAAGACATCAGTTAGCTATTATAGTGTGACCATCAAGCTCACTTTGTTTCTTATGTAAGCTGCTCCACTGAAGCTGTATCATTAAAACTTTCCTCACTTGCTCTCTCCTTGGGGGCTAAATTGTTTGTTTTTATATATTAAGAGGATGCACTTCACACTGGCGCCTTTCTTAATTTCACCTCTGAGCTTCACCGGTTCAGCTTCTGGAATAAGAGTGGCTGAGCAGATGTATTCTAGGTGACCATCATGAAGCCTGTAAACTGCAAGCTTTCTCCAGGGGACAGCATGTGCATTATTATTAAACCAGAAAACATATGTGAATAATTGAGGAAAGGGATACAGCATTTAGCTCAGAAAATGTGAAGTCAGCTTGCTGTGAATAACATATCTCTGCGTTTTGACCTGTTGCTGACAACAAATATATTTCACTATTACCTGGATAGCAATGATTGGGTTTTTTTTCCTCTGCTAAATGAAAGCCAGTTGAGAGAAGCTGGCAACAGACAAATGATGCTCATTCCACCCCTGCTTTTACTTAATGGCTAATATCAAGATCCTCGGCATTCATTGGTGACATTACTATTAAAAACATATTTCTTATCTGGTTCTTTTATTCCTACAAATCGAGCATGGAAATAAATCTGTGCTGATGGAGCAGTCAGCACGCAGCTGTGGGAAGGAGGAGAGCTGGCCCCAGGCTCGAGTCCACCGAGCTGTGCACCTGCCCGGGCTGAGCTCGCACAGGCATCAGCCTCACATGGGGAACCCCAAAACCCTAAACCTCAAGGGGCCAAAATATGCTGGATTCAATAGAGGGGATGCAAATCCCGAGGGGAGTGTGTGACACCTCACTGCAACCACCCAGCCCAGCACTGGTGCTTTCTGGGGAAGGACTGGGACACCAGTATCTGTGTGCAGTACTCCCAGCTGGAGTGCTGAACAGCAGCAGAGTGTGCTGATCCACCGTGCCATGCACTCCAGTGGCTGGATCCTATGCTATTAATTCAATATATAAGTATTTTAATATGTCAATATGTGGATGAAATAAATTGCCAAGTGCAAAATAATCCCTGGAAAGTTATGTGTGTGTGTGTGTTCTTCCAAGCAGCATTTTCTCTAGTGTGATACATGATATACAAACACCATCCTACCCAGATCAGGTCTCTATGATTAAAAATATATGATTAATTAAAATTTCATATGAAATTCTAGCTGTAGTGAGCACCGGAAAACGTTCGTTTCCCCTTTTCCCCTTCATTCCCAGAAAGGCTTTTATTGGGGAAGACGAGTAAATGTTTCACAATCGTTTTCACTATGGAAGAGAGTTTTTTAATTGTAAGTGTTGCTGAAAAGAAAGGAAATTGTCTTACCAGGTTGGTTTAAGGTACTAAAAAAAAATCGCAATGGTTATTAATGTCATACAGGCAAGGTGGGACAACACAGTGGATTAGCTGAAATTTAATGACAAGTGAAAATAACATCTTTAATTACGTTAATCAAACATGAGTTTGACGTTGTTTTGCCTCAAGTTTATCTGAATTTCTCTGTTTATATTATTATCTGTCCCCAGAGCATGGACAAAGCTTTACCTGGTTGTCTGGAGTCAAGAAAAGACATACCTTCAGGCTTCTGAAGATCTACAGATGGGCCACTTCAGAGTGCCAGCAGCATGTGTGGACACGATCAGGTAACTGCCGTCGGGGTTAGAGTATCTGGTGACCAGTTCTAATATCGACAGGGAAAAACCCCTCTGGAAAGAGAAGGGAAAAGACTGGGTGCCTCCAGATGCCATGTCAGTTCAGATAAAGCCCTTGGGTAGGAATAGGCTCGGTCATTTAGCCACAGGAGGAGATACCGTGTCTCAGAAAAGGAATCCCATCGCTCCTCTTACAGGGTGGCCAGAACCCACCGAGGTGTCCTAAGGAGGTACCTGGCTGCATTTCTCATTCATGAATTTCAATACAAAAGGGAAATCTTGAGGTCTCAGTAGCTGACTGATGGGTGTCTCTGGGTGTGCAAGAGCCACACTCACTGCTGGGACTTCAAAGGCAAACCCTGAGATATTCCAGCCTGCGCCCTGCAAGCAGCCCAGCTTAGCAAGGGATGATGTTCCCTTGTAGGACTCCCTCAGAAATAATGTGATATGGCATCAAAACAACAATCCCTTATAGTGCCATTTTGGTCTCAGTTCTACAAGGACAACATGGGACAAATGGGTCATAGAAGATTGATGAGGCCACCAGGTGAAGTCTGGGTGAAAACCAACCACTTCCAGATTTAGCACCAACTTTGCTTTTATACTCCAACCGAAAGCACAACTTTATTGCATGAGCATAAGAAACTGGGGAAGGTACTAACCACTTTGGAGCCAGGTTCTTTACGCAGTTCTTGTTTGTGATATTTTTCCGTCGTGACTGAGCATAGTTTTAATTTAGTGTCAAAGTGAATCTGAGACTGATAATTTTAATGATTTTTTTACTGAGAAAAGACATTAAGCTACTTACTTTGGCTGCGCTTCCTACCCTGCAGAAATTATTTATCCAAGCACAGCAGCAAAGTGGGTCAGGAGAGGAATAAAAAAGAAGCTGCCCACAAAAATCTTGAATCCCTTGCAAAAGTTGGACCAAGACTCAAGACACCGGGCAAAAACCACTTGCCACATTCTCCATTTCAAAGGAAAGGTATCAGCTCAGACAGCGAGGCGAAAAGGCTGCAAAGGGAGAGCTGCAAAATCCCTCTCCCATGGTTCGTAAGCCTAGCCACAAAGCAGGCAGCAGAGAAGGATTCATCTCTCAAAGCTGCTCTGCCCTTTCCTCAAAGGCATGTAAATCCCAAAGAGCAAGTTGCTTCCTTGACTCCATGAAAATAAAGCAGAGAAAGCACTTGGGAAAATGTGGGTGAGCAACAGCGCCCACAGGGAGGAGAGGAGGAGGGGGGGAAGAGAAAGTTTTTTTTTTCCTGCAGTTTCTACCACAAACTGCTCTTTTTAGGTTTAGTAGGAGAGTCACATCTTTTCCCAGCTCCCCCAGGTGAGGGGAGCTTTGCCGAGCCCTAGGAGTGAGCCGGGATGTGCACAGATGGCATCGATGGCTGTCGGTCCCCTGCGAGAAAAATGGAGAGCTCAGGCTGCAAGGAAAGGGCGATCTGGGGGTGAAGCAGGGGGGAAGCACGCAGGCTGCCCGCAGCTCCGTGGAGCTCCGGCTTCAGCGCCGAGGCTGCAGCGAAACCATGGGCTAACTTCTTGCTACAGGAAAAGTCACTTTGGTGCAGCTGGGAGGACTGGAAAACATGCTCCTATCAAATTATATTTGCAGGGTAAGCAGAGAAAGAAGAGACGGCACTGTTTGCAGTCCAGGTGGGTGAGCAGGGAAGCACAGGGAACGCCGGCAGCTCAGCTAATCAAGCAGGATCTAACATCAATGACCCAGAAGTGGAGGGAAGGAGAGAAGCCCTGGCACACGTGTTGGCAGAAGGGTGTTTTTCTCCCATCACCAACAGAAATCCAGCCACCCACAAAACCCCAACGTATTTCTCCTTATAGTTAGCCAGTTAAACCCCCAATCTTAACACTGATAAACTTCAGGTGGTACCGTACACTGTTGGATATTTGTGCCTCCCGGTGCTGACGAGCGATCCTGCAGGACTGCAAGCAAGCAGTAAGGCATTTCCACCTCCAGGGCAGGCAAATGAAGTGAGATCCCAGGGGGAACCCATGGACCAAGAGGATGAGACAAATGGGATTTTCAGAATCGCCCTGAGCTGGACAAGGCCTGATCTCACTGAGGTTTATTCCTGGTATCTGTAGGAGCATCGTTCCGGGGGTTAGTCGCAGCCCAGGCACAGATGGGGGCCGTGCAGGCGCAGGCAGCGTATGCCGGATGGATGCAGCCAGGCAGGCTGGGAGCGATGTCTCCTGGATCCCAGCCCTCCCAGGGAATCTGGCCTTGGTTAAACCAGCAAACACAGCCTCTGGGGTGACATCGCTAGTGACTTCCATGGGCCACCTGGGGCATCAGAGACAGACCTGTGAGCACAGTCCACCTCTCCTCACCCTCTGAGAAGTGTCTCAGAAGACAAAACTCACAAGCAGAAAAGCTGAAAATTGCCTGAGACGGTAGGAACAGACCTTCAGGCAGGAAAGCAAATGACTTCTGGGGTTAAACAACTGGTATTTGCACAATAAAATTCCAGAATGACTCTAATTCACCTGACTGAGGCCAGATTTGATCTTTCGCTTCCATGTAAGTCAGCTGTTAGGTTGCTCTTTTCCTTAGGTGTTTCCATGGCTATTTAATGAAGCCCTCCCACTAACTCCTCACTTGAAAAGTGGGAATTCAGACAAGTTTGAAGAGCCTTTGGGGAATAAAAAGATAGCTGAGTGAATCTGGCTTCTCCTCTGATCGTACACCACAGACAGGCTATTGGTTTCCATGAAGCAATTAGAACCAGAGATGAGACCTGTGGGCAAACTGGAAAATACCGTTCAGCTCATCCCACATGATCTTTCCTCACCAAAACGTAAGGAGACCAGGCTGTGTGGTATGGAGCAGCCTCAGATTGCTCACAGATGTCAGATGAAGAGAAGAAGTTCATTTCCGTCTGGGAAGGAAAGGTCACCAAGGAGCACAGCTCATGGCAGCCTCCACCAGCACATATGTACCCACCAACCATGACAAAAGGCTGCTGTCGGGGACGTTTTCCATGCAGGCAGCACATTTCACAACTCTGGGTGAGGTTAGGTGTGTGCGCTCAACCTCAGACACCCGCTGCCTTCCAAAACTTTTAAAAAGACTTCTCCCTGATATTGTCAAAGAGCATCTCCTCAAGGTGTGGGTGTTTTCCAAAGAGGCTGATTGTGCAAACAGGTCGTGGCGGATGGTTAGAGTGGGAAAATGCACAGCTGGAGGAGCGGTGGGGCTATGTATTTCGCAGTGTTTGGACTGTTTGTACGCGCAGCCTGAGTCAGCAGTCTGCATTTTCTCCCAGGCAAGAATAGATATTTCATGCAAACTTTGCCATCCTGTTCTTGTTTCCTGCATATAAGGAATGACCTGAAGGCAGAGAAGGAGACAATGCAGAAGATTGCGATGCATGAAGGGTACTAATAAACCAGGAGCATTTACAAAGGAAGCTTTTCAGCATCTGAATTATTTAGGAGAAGAGCTGGAGAAAAGGAGGGGATTACTGGCTGACTGCACTGTGGGAGCCAACGGGGAGATGCAGTTGTCACAAACACAGTGAGGAAGAGGAAGACAGAGTTTCTGCCAGATTATGTTGGTGTGCACTGCTCTGGGGACGGGTGATGGAGCAGGGTGAATGGCTCTCCTGGGCACACAGGACTATGTGTCTGCATAGCTGCCCCTGTGCCCGACGAAAGCACGAGAGGTCCCATCGTCACAGCCCACGTGTGTGCTGGGCACCTCTCCTGGCTTCCTTGGCAATGCTTCCCTGCTCCGTCTGTAGGTCTGACTGAGCTGGACCGGGCATCTCCCATCCAAGAGGTCATGAATTTGCTCCTGGAGTTGACCCTGAGGGCAGGAGGAGTTCAAGAGTGTGAAGAGTGCAGAGGGCAAAGCGGTATATCCACAAGACTATCTCGCTGTGGGTGCCACCTGTCAATGCTATTTCTGATACTGGTCTTTTTGCCCCTTCTCTCCTTCCATTGCATGCATGGATCCTTTAAAAATCCAGCAGTTTCAACCAAATAGGAATTGTACTTTTTTTAAACAAAAGCACTTTAAAAAGCCTGTATACACTGTACAACACAGAATTAATTTCCTTTGCTGGAAATTTCTCTCTGAAAATCACCTCAGCTTTTTGGGGGTCTGACTATTCATGAGGGGGGTTTTGCAGCCTGAATCTGAGCCAGTCAAAGCTCAACACCTCTGCGAAGTCAGCCTTGGCTCCTCTGGGAACCAGAAGCTGAACAGGCCACAGGAGAGCTACCAGAATCCTCCTCTGGAGGAGACGCAGAGCTGGTATCTGGCTCACATATGGCTGGGACCATCCCAACAGAGGCTTGCAAAGCCTGGTAGTCCAGACTGAATTTCGGCTGGGGATTCGTATTAGCAGGTCTGGAGCGAGCCTCTTCTGCTGGCTCAACTTCTCCCCATCAGTGAGTCCCTCAGTGCTTTTCCCCTTCCTGGTGTATGTGCCTCTTTTGAGACAGCCATAGATCAGGAATTCATCTTCAGATGAATCTCTGCTCGCCTGGAGTTTGTGCTGCTTTGGGATCGTCAGCAGATCGTCAGCCTCAAAACATTCATCATCATTATCATCATTATTACTGTGATTGCTGCTCATTCCTCAGAAAGCAACAGAAGTTTCTCACACAGAAATCCCTGACAAACCATCAACAAATCTTTTTCTTTTTCTTTTTTTAAATAAAATTATTTCCAGGAGGAAGAGCAGGCCCCTCCTGCCCCTTTGGCCGGTGGGGACTCGGAGCCGTGTCTGTGTGTAAGCCGCACGCTCGTACAAGTGCCAGCGCCGGGCTCTGTATAACCCGGTGAAAACAGCAACAGGTAACTGGGAAATAGATGTCAGCAGTGCTTCTAATCATCGCAGGCCTCCTTTGACACATGTTTTTAATTGCTTTCAAAAAGAAAAAAAACAAAAAGGAAAGAAAAGAAATAAACCCAGTTATGAATAATCTAATAAGCTTACCAACCACCTGTGAAACGTGGCTTCCCAGCTGCAGAAAATCAAATGCAAGAATAGAAAACAGAGCGTTCTCTGAGGCAACACACATTCACATTAGACGCGCGTCATTCCAAAGCCGCAGAAGAAAAATGCATTAATGCCATTTTTGGCTCACGGTGCACATGCCACTCTGTAAAAAAGTATCTCGGAGGAGTGTTTATGTAAGGAACACAGCGAATCTGCTTTAAAGTCAAAAGGTAGAGGGGGAAGATGGAAGAGGGAAACCTGCTCCTTGGCATAATTTCAAATGAAAAGAGCAACATCGTCAACAAAAATCCCACACAATGTTAATTTGAGGGATCACAGTCCAGCAGGCAAAATTACTCAGGAATAATTAAGCATGTTTCCCTGATACAAAGATACTCAGGAGTAAGTGTTCAAGCGAAGCTAAAACGCAGAGCCGTATAGGCATGGCTTTATTCAAGAAGTAATTTGTTTTCCTGGTATGAAAAGAGGGTTATGTTCGCTGCATTTTGGAGCCACCCAGCAAATGTCCTCACGAAGCTGTTTTTCATGGGAAAGAGCTGTTTCACGGAGGGAAAAAGGTAACATCCTGACATGGAGGAAAAAAAAAGTAAACTGTATTTTCAAGGCTGTTTTGACATGTTTTTCTTCTACACAGAACCAGACTTCAAATACAGCTTCTTAACCACGACAGCTAAATGACCCACCCAGAGAACTCTTTTTCCACAAACAATATAGCGTTGGGAGAAGGAGCCTGAGAGGAAAAGCAAACAGTCCTTAAAGCAACTGCTTTATTTGGATAGTTCTGAACCACTGGTATTGGGGGCAGATTTTAAGTCGGTGGAGGAGAGGAAAGCTCATGGTTTTGATTTGAAGTAGCCACATCAAAACCTGTTTTAGAGAAGGGAATGGCAGTGTTTTGAAAAATACATCCTTCTTAAGGGGATGTTAGGGAAAACAATTCCATAGCCTGTTGAATGATAAAAGCCAACATGGTGGCTGAGGAGGAAAAAAAAATTGCCTGCAAGTGAGGTTCTTGGATACATCCAAGGTATACCTTCTTGGGTCGCGGCAGTACCTTTAGGAGAAGGCAGTTGTCCTGCACACGTGTTGCTAGTGGGCAGGGAACGGCCAGCGAGCAGGACTGGTGTCAAGATGTTGTTCTTTCTTTGCCACTGAATGGATTGCAAAACTGCAATCGTACACGCAATGTCAGCAAGAATCTAAAAACTGTCTGTCCCACCCCAAAGAGACTTGGAGCCCCCATTATGGATCAGATCCATCCACCCGTCCTGTCTGGGTACCTCCCGTCAGCCGAGAGCCCCCAGGTCTTTGCTGGTGCAGCAATGATGGATGAGAGACCGATCTGCGCGCTGGTGGCCGTGGGATGGTGCTGAACAGTAACAGAGAGGGGCTGCTGAGAAATTCTCAGACTCTTGTGGAGCCTTCTAGCCTTGGACTTCGCTTTTCCCATGCACTCCTGATAACTGTATTATAAACCTACTCTGTGGTTTTATGTGGCAATAGTATTTAATTTCCCCTGCTACCACAATGATGCATCTCCCCCAGACGGCCGCCCAGATGGCTTTTCTTATATTCTGTGAACAGGTGAAGAAAAGCAAGACAAAGCATCAGGCAATTCTTCTGCATTGCCAGAGGCGTCTGGGCAAGTGGAGGACAAGAGCAGCAGCAGATGGGTGATATTCCCACCAAAGTCCAAGCATGGGGTGGTGGCTGGACCAGCAAAGGCCCTATACCAGCCCCTCCTGCGCCAGGCTGTGGCGTTTCTGGCTGAGGCACCCAGAGATCAGCAGTGCACTTCCACAAAGGTTTCTGAGCCCTGGAAATGTGTTTTCATTCCAGTGTGGAACAAGAACCAAACTTTGCAAATGCTTCCCTGAAATGGATTTGTTTTTTTGTTGTTGTTGCCATTGAAACATCTGTTTTCAGATCGAGAAGATCAGGGTTCCCGTTTAGATCTTTCTCTGCTTATAAATTGACCCCAGAAACTCTGAAAACTTTCCCATGGAAATGTTATTAATGGCACTATTTCACCGCAAGCCGTTTTGGTTTGGATGAAGCAGTGTTTTCTAACAACAATGACAACAAATCTCATTAACATGTTTGAGTGGCTCCAGTCTCCAACAGCACCAAGCGGGTTTTTGAGCATCTTTGGCTCCTGCAGCATAAAACATGCAACAACAAAGTAACATTATTGTCACCCATCAGATAGGCAATAATACGGTATTCACTATGCATATCTGTAATGGACCTACATCAATGGATCTTTGTTTGCAACAAATCTCTTACAAAAATGGGGAAAAGAAAATACCATGAAATACCTCCAGACTCTCAATGCCATTCAGCAAGGATGCATTTTGGTCATTAATCACTCACATTTAGGCGAGCAGTTAGAAAAGCCCAGCTGTTCCAGGCCACAAAGCTTCCCTTTATTACATTAACGTCTCCCTACTAGCAAGACAACTTCAACACATGATCTCCAAGAAGGGCCATAATGTGTTATTCCCAACGTGGTCATTGTGACATTGTTTTAGATTGAAAAGTTCGCTGTCTTAATACCTTTAAAATATCCCAGCTCAGCCTAATTATCTTCTGAAGAGTTTTGTACAGGCGATATCTGATCTCAGACCAGCGCCGTGTTTAGCCGGCAGCTCCCAGGACATTGTGCAGTCGCTGGGGATATGAAAGTGAGCTCTTGTTTTCCCCTAAAAACCTCCGGAGAAAGCACGTGCTGGCAGCGGGTATGGATACGCACCCTCCAGAGATGCACTTTTGGGATGGGGTCGGGTACAGAACAAGGTCTGAGCTGCAAACAGGTGGGAGCTGACAGACGTAACCTGTGCTCAGTGCCGTGTCCTGCTAGAGCACCGACTGACTGACACCTTCTTCCTTCCCCTTCCAGCAATGTGTGGCGCAGAGCTGCTGCATTTCCTCTGCTCGGCTCTCATTCAGGCTTTTCTTTTTCCTCCCCCATGAATCAGACATCCTGCTACTGGCCTCACACCCACTTGTCCAGCAATGTGGTCCTTTCTGCTTCCCACCGTTTGCCCTCCTACTCACTGGCGTCCAACCGCACCCATAGCTTCCAAGTCTGGGCTTTCCCAGGGGATTTGGTGCCGGGAGGGATTCAGGCAGTGCTGAGCCGCACTGGGCTGCTGAGCACTTCCAGGTAACACTCAGTGCGTGTTTTGCTGGATCTGGCCCACGAGCATCCTTGCCGTGCAGGACCACGCGCCCTCATCCTGGCCCCGGGGCCAGGGCTGCGCAGCTGGAGCTGCTCGCAGCCGCCCCCTCTTTTGGCAGTGCCTCTCCCCATCGATGCCTTCCAGGGACTAAATCCGCTGCTGTTCAAACCCACAGCTTTGGAGTGGGTTTAAAATTTCCCAGGGCACATTCCTACGGCCTCTAGTTCCCAAACTCCCAGGAATCTGCCACACAAACAGGCTCCTTTCCTTTATTTATTTCTTCCAAGTAATTAGATGGGGGATTGTTTGCTACCTGTCATACCTTGGTTTAAGCCATTTGGGAACAAAGTGAGGAAAAAAAAAAAAAGAGGACTTGCAGTGGATTAAGGCTGCTGATTGTAGTAACAAGAGGAGGTATTTTAATGACAGGTTTAAGACTTGCTAAGTAACTGCCATGAGGATTATGAATACATTTTGTAACAGGGTAAGATTAACAGATAATGCCTGTTGGTTTTTTTTTTTTAAAAAAAAAAAAAGATGGCGAATGGCTTCTTTAAAAAAAAAATAAACTACAGAAGCACCAAAAACTTTTGGAAATTCCACATGAGAAAAATTTTCCCTACAAATGTTGACATCATTAAATATTTTCAGGTCAGTGTCCTCAGCAGGATTAAATCGGCCTGTCTTAACGTGAGTGGAACGGTGTTGATTTATACTTCATTTAACTTGGGCATTTTTAAAATGAACTAACAAGCTTCTTGCCAAGGAGCAGCCTGGCATCCTCAGCTGCAGGGAGCGCAGTCCGCAAGGAGCAAGCCGCCTTTCTTAGAAAATGAGCCCTTGCTCCCGAACAATGCTGTTATTGATACCTAAATGTCATATGGAAATTTCGAGGACACTTGGGGCCTTTCTCTTTCCTGACTCCAGGAGACTTGATCTTAACCCTCGCCAAACTGAGTCTCTGACCAGCCATTAGCTTTTGGAATTGACCCTTTCATTCTGTATTCATCACGAGTAACACAGAAAAGGCTGTATTTTCATTCATTATCAGCAGTGGGAACGCACTGGCTGTAACACCTTCTCGGCCATGCACGCGTGGTTTTATATCCACAAGACCCATGGAGGCAGATCTCTGCTGACCACGAATGAGTTTCTGAGCACGTTTTGGAGGTTCTGAAGACTTGGATGCTTGTGCTGGGTGAGGGATGTGGCTGCTCAGGCATCTGCCAGCTGTAACGCAAGCCCAGCATTGACAGGAACGGCTACGTCTATTCTCTGGCCAGCAGAAGCTGGGACTGATTTCTCCTTACTATCATTTTAAAATGCCATTTATTCCAGTATGAAGAAGGACATAAATTTAGAAATGAGTTAAAAGTGTTCTCAGGAGATGTTATGGGCTCTTTCAGTTAACTTGAAGCTGAGCTTTGCCAAGGCCTTTTTCCAACTGCAAAATCAGGGAGCCACTGGATGCAGCAGGACTTGGACTCCATAGCAGGAATCTCTGGTCCAAAACGCTTCTGAGCTGTACCTTTGCAAATAACACAGTCTTTTTTCCAAAAGGGAAGTACTGGTATTACCACACTTCATAAGGTGCCCATGAGTGACACACCTCAGAGCCCTTTGCTTGAAAGACACAGAAAAAAAGCACTCTGTGACAATAAAAAAAAGAATTAATAGATCATTTTTGGTAGGAAGTGTCTTATTAGCCTTTCATTCTCAGTCAGCAGAGAGAAATGAAGATCACTGCCTGTCACACTGCAGGATAAATCCCAACTGCCAAAGGCGTCACCCAGGGATGGGTCTTTTCCCATCTCAGACACAGGGGCAAGACCGAAGCTACGTTGCTGCTGTGACATTAAGTTGCATTTTAGGGCTGCAGAAGGGCTTTCTAAGATTACCAGAGACAAATGAAAGCAAACTGTGATTTAAATGAAGGTCGGAATTGTAGCTCAGAAGGACAAAAGAGTCTGGACGTAACCTTCCTCAAGACTCACTGAAATCAGTGCAAGCCATTTCACTTATCAGGACGGGTTTTGCAGCAAGATTGTGGTTAAGTGTCCGGTTATGGTCTTTGTTTGGTCCATGGCCAGAGAGAAGCAAAAACTGCTTTTTCTCCCAGAGAAGCAGTTTCTTGCCAAGTATCCCCACACAAAGAAAACAAACACACGAGAAGGCACCATCACAGATACCTAGGGAGATAAGCTGCAAAAACATGTGCTCTGGGCAAAAGTGCAAGGTGCAGAATGTGAGTTCATGATCTACATGTGTTCTTCACTCTGCTTTGTTTATTTTCGCTCGGTTTTGATGTGTTAAATTACAGGATAGTTCATGGCCGTAAGTCATCTTCTTACTGTTGGAAGCCAAATAGTGGGAAGCAGGTATCTTGCACATCAGAGGCCAGCTGTTTCACAGGGAGACTTCAAATGACTGGAGCGAGAACACGAGCAGTTGTTCTGTGGCTTAACATGTTGAAGTAACTCCAAAGTTTCAGGAACAAAAATTGCCCTAGGTCTCAACTGCAAATTAGAAAGGGATGAAAATATCTGCTCCTCAAAGTGCTTCAATTATTGAGAGCTTTAAACTACCGGGGGTGGGTCTGAGTTTCCATGAGCCTTCGTGGTACAGTTCCTGCTCTGAAGGCTTTGCTTGGAGCAGGACCAGCCCGTGCAGCACACGTGGTGCTGAGGCTGGAAGGGCCATTCTGGCCCTGCGGTGCTGGAGGAGGGAAGGAAAGGTGACTCCTTTACCTGCCTCTCACACGTGGGGAGCAGAGACATGTGCTAGCCCAGCTGTGTCCCCCACAGATGGCTGTGGTTGTCCCCTCTCCCACTGCCATTGAAAGGAGAAGGTCGCCATCCCCCATTGCTCCTCTCTCCAAATCCTTCTTCCTCCTGCCCTCTCCCATGCTCCCATCTGCCATAGCCCATGCTTATTGGCCCCGTCACCAGATATTTTCATCCAAGATGGGGACAAAAAATGACCCATCCTTTTCTAGCCAGATATTTCCTGCTAGTTCAGCAAGTCAGACTGGCTCCTGAAGACACCAAAGCTCTGTGTGCCATACACAGAGGGAGAAAGTCTTGTGAAGGCACAGGCGAAGGAACCCCCTAATTTGGAGAAGAGATGACTGCTGTCAACATGTACAAATGGCCAGTTAAACAATTTTCTTTCCCTTTTCCGAGACTTCTTTTCCCATGCAGCAGCTGGCTGCATTATGAAATTAGTGCAGTACTGATCTGGTAGTGGTCGCAAAGGCACCTGAAGGAATTTTAGGTAAAGTCACGGGGGAGCGCCCTGCGCCTCTGGAATGCTGCTGTGGGTGGCTGAGAACCAGCGTGCGTTTTCCCAGTGCGTGTTTTCACAGGGCTGGTGATCACAGAATCATTGAACAGCTTGGGTCGGGAGGAACCTTTAAAAGTTATATAGTCCAACCCCCCGCAGTGAGCAGGGACATCTTCAAGCAGATCAGGTTGCTCAGAGCCCCGTCCGACCTGACCTTCAATGTTTCCAGGGTTGGAACATCTACCACCTTTCTGGGCAATCTGTTCCAGAGTTTCACCACCCTCATTATAAAAACTGTCTTTCCAATAGCTAGTCTAAATCTGCCCTCTTTTAGTTTAAAACCATCGCCCCTTGTCCTATTGCTACAGACCCTGCTAAAAATTCTGTCCCCATCTTTCTTATAAACCCCCTTTAGGTACTGAAGGGCTGCAGTAAGGTCTCCCTGGAGCCTTCTCTTCTCCAGGCTGAACAATCCCGGCTCTCTCACCATGTCCTCACAGGAGAGGTGCTCCAGCCCCTTGATCTTATTGACAAGGGTAACTTAGGCAGCAACGCAAGAGAAAGAAAAATCAAACTTTCTACAGAATTTTCCCTTGTCACAGCGAAAAACCTGACTATACGTGACTGCCAACATTGACACCCATCATCCCTGCTGAAGCAGCAAACTCTGCGGGCTGTCACAACCTGGCTACTAGCGCAGCTGGCAAGTGTGCTGCCAGGCACCAGGCTAAAAGCAGCAGCAATCAAGGCTACAGGATGATCAAGTAATTTCTCTTGTAGGTTTCATGTGGTCAGCATTTTTATCTTTGGGTTTGTAATAGAACATTTAAGGAGACAGTGGGGAAACTGCTGAAAGCCAAAGTCATATCACAGTGCTGGGCTGCACAGACTGTGGCTGGGAACCCAAATATTCTCCAGTGTGTGTGAAACAGGGAGGGATGGATTCAGTAATGAAAAAAAAAAAAATTATTTTCCCCCACAAATAAACAGTGAAGTTCTCAGTTTGTTATTTAAGGGTTTCATGGCTTCAGCTGTTCCCTGGCAATGTTTCCAAGTGATGAGGTCCACCAAAGTTTACTGTGAAGACAACCTTCCTCATAAAATTCCAGAAATGAGATACTGATTCCTGGTTACTCAATATCCAGTTCCCAAGCAAGAAGCAGTGTTCAAATCCTCAGTGGCACACTGGGACTTCAGACAAATTAAGCTAAGCAGTTTTTTAACACGCCTCAGTCGCCAAAAGAGTTTGGATAAAATGCATACCAGTAATGAATGCTTTCATAGACTCATCCATCATTGTAAACAGGGATTGAATTCATCTGTTGATTTATTTCCAATGAATGACCCGATCTGTTCAGAACAAAAGGAGGTCTCGCTACTCTGTTTTTCCCAGCCATTATTTCCCTTTTACGTCCACCACAACTCACTGGTACCTGCGATACCAGCAAAACCACCACTAACCACATTGCTAATGCACGGCTCAGCATCAAGCTTGTAGCTCTTCCGTATGTTTTCCCAAATCCAATTTAAAGTCATAACGTACTTTATTAGCTGCAGACAGAATATTTAAATTCAAAATATTTTTTTTTTAAGTTTCATCTTTTGAAATGGCAATTGGCGATATTTAAGCCACATGTTAGCCACTTGTTTTTAGGATAGAGGGTGTACCTTAGTACAAACCTTCCTCTGTTTCTTGAAAAAACAACAATAAAACACCCTTTGCCTTTTATCCACATCTGGCTGCAGCAAAAACGGTGACCCATGGAATTCAAAATTTCATACTTCACTGCTGCAGGCAAAGTCCAGAGGTTATTCTTGCTGTGTTTGTGAAAGATGTAGCACTGTCAGAAGGAGAAGTGCTTATTGAAAAAACACATGGGGTTTCTGTTCCCAAAAATGGTGGAATTAGTCAGTGATAAGAGGGTTTTTAATGCCCTCTAGCCATTCATGGGACTTAATAGGGAATGACTCAGTTAATTGCAAGACAAGAGTAAACAGTTCATGTCAGATCTTATGCATGGAGAGTGCTACCACCACAGCTCAGCTGATCTGTGTTGCAGAAGTAATATCTCTCCAAGGGACTGCAGTTCCAAGGAGACTGTTAGACATAAATAATGAAATAATAGTAACCTTGAATTTAACCTTATGCTAAGGATGTTGTATACCACGATGACTCAAGCCTCCTGCAAATTCAAGGAGGGAAGGAGTTATCGAAAGGAGGAAGATGAATTTAAGCCATCTTCCCAGTTGCCACCATACATATAGATCACCACCTCCGTTCCTGAGGGCCATCAAGAACTTAAATTTGGTCTGAATGGAGAAACTGGGAGTCATACTCAAATCTATATTCATCAAAGCTCTTCCTTTGTCAGGCAGAGCAACCTGCGAGTTACTACAAACCCCACTTGTGAGAAGTGTGAGTCCAAAGGCAAGACCACCATTATTATTTTATCACCCCTTTAACTTTTTGCTGGAGGTGCCCAAACTCATCACTCCAGTTGCTGTCCTCTGATCGAAGGGGTTCCCCACAGGTAAAGTTAGGCATTATTGTGGATGAGAAAATACAGTTGGGTGAACACAACTCTGGGAACAGAGATGTGAAAAGGCTCTGTCTGCCTCACCATTCCCACGTGAATTTTCCCTCATGGCAGATATAGATGGGTGATGGAGCAGTGAAGTAGGCAGCTGCCCTGTGCTGCAGCTGGATTCAGGAACATGTGCTGTGGAAGAGGTTGTGCTCCGGGAGGGGCAGGGAGCAATGCTGGCATAGGGTTATCCTCCCACCCTTAGCAGGCAGAGACCCTCCTCTGCTCAGGTGCTCTGGGGTGTCTAGAAGAAAGGCTGTTGCAATGGGACTGACACCAGCAGTGCTGTACTGTAATGAGCCTTCTGTGCAGCAGGGACCGCTCAGGAAATGTGTTTCTATGCAGCAAATGTAGATCTTTGGGGAAAGTTGCAACCAAACCTCCATTCTCTTTATTTTATCCTCCTTGCGTGGGAAGAGGCAGCCAAGCAGCAGCCGTGGCCCTGAGCAATGACCTGGCTCACTGGGCAGCCCTGGCCCCGGGGTGGGGGGGCTACACAGAGATGCCAAGCGGTGTTGGGGCCCAGCAGCACCATGACAGAGGATGAGGAGCTGCCCAACATGAGTGGGTCCATGTTGTGCTTTTCCCCTGTGTATCTGCTGCACGGTCAGCATGCTGCTCCTTTGTCACGGTTATGTGGCTGCTGGCTCAGTCCCCCCGGCCCCTGGTGGGGTGGGGAGGGGAATCAGGGAAAAGGTGAAACCTGTGGGTTGAGATAAGAACAGCTTGATATAAAGTATAAACAGTTTGAAATAAAGTAAAATATAATAATAATGTTCCTACTACTAATTGTAATGAAAAGGGAGATAACAAAAAGAGAAGGAGAAATAAAACTCTTGAAAATAACCGGTAAGTGATGCACAATGCAAGTGCTGACCACCCGCTGACCCCTGCCCAGCCAGTCCCCCAGCAGGGATCGGCCCCTCCTGGCCAACTCCCCCACTTTATATACTGAGCATGACATCGTGTGGTACGTCATACCCCGGGGGTCAGTGGGGGTCAGCTGTCCTGGCTGTGTCCACTCCCAGCTTCTTGTGCCCCCAGCCCTCTCACTGGCAGGGCAGGAGAAGCTGAAGATTCCTTGACTTAGTATAAACACCACTTAGCAACAACTGAAAATGTATCAACATTATCATATAAAACCAAAAGGCAGCACTGCACCAGCTAGTAGGAAGAAAAATAGCTCTATCCCAGCTGAAACCAGGACATCCTTCAAAGGGAAATGTCCGATTCCTCAGTCTGGTTTTGGCTGGCATGCAGACCCCATCATCTTTCATGTGTGCATGGGGCTGGGGGGATGACTTTACAACTTTCATGACTGCAGAAGGATATTCATCTGCCAGTGGGACCTTTAGGAAGCACATTTCCTTCTGCCTTGCATGTGACTCTGAACAACATTTGGTTGACATCTTTCTTTGAAGCTTCCCAATCATCCTACAAATCTACAAAACCCTAACAGCAAACCATTGGCAGAACCACAGTTTCACAATATTTTGATTAAGGAACAACTCGTCCTCTCCGCTTTGATGCTTTCCTGTCTGTGTTTCTTGGAGGCAGGATTTCAACACTGAGAAGGCAATTGGACCTCATCCATTTAAAGAGATGATGGTTCCTCTTTGTGGCCTGAGTTCAGGGAAACACCCTGAAAGCAAGGTATGAAGCAGGTATTTAAATGCTTTCCTTTCTTGGTGCAGGCTTAGGGATGTTTAGGTCCTTTCCTGACTTACCAAGGTGAAGTCTCAGCACGTGCCAAAATCGCTGCATTGAACATGCTGCAGGTAGATGCAGGATAAGACAGCTAGCATCCTTGTGGTAGCAAGCTGGTGCTTACAAAGACATTATGCGCTACAATAACCATTGTAATTCAAACATTGACAAATTAAACAAAATGGCAAACCAAGTTAAAAAACACTTTATATATATAGTGTCATCAACTATTCCTGTTGGAAGGAAGGTCTGGGTAATAAGCTCCCTATTATTTCTTTTAAACCCCAAGCTAAGTAATACACTGTTTCATATTAGTCATATGGGAGCTATAGTAGAAGTATTTCTTTCCATGTGGATTGCCTAAGAGTTAACAACTCGAAGAAAGACAGAGCGTGCTGATAACACGAAGCCCATGTAGATAACTATCATATGCTTTCCAACCCCATCACATTTGGTTTGTATCAGCAGTGCTAAATTCCTCCGTAATTCCCAAAATTGCATTCCAACTGGTTGACATCCACATTAGCTGGATGTTAATCCAGTTAAAAATAAATGCAAATTCTGAAAAGCAAATGAACTCATATGTGCTTGGAAAACAAACTATTCCCAGTCTGCTGTCTTTTGGGAGGCGTTAGCAGTCTTTCTTCCCCATTCCTTTCAAGACCATTTGAGAGGGTTGCTTGAATAAGATATTTTAAAACACAAAACCAAAGGAAAATGCCAAGGGGGAAATGACTCACCAGCTTCTCTGAAGGTCACTTTCACCCTCACCTCCAGAGCAGGTTCCTGCCATTTGCGTAGCGAGCCAAGGGGAATGGCCTTGCCACCCATCTGGGTCTCTACCGCACACATTATTTGGATTCCAAGCCATGCTGCTGCAGCTACAGCGTTATTCCAATTGCAGAGAAGTTTAATTAATGAGAAAAGTTTTCCTGGTGCATTACCGCTATTTCTAAAAAACAACGTGATCAAACTGGCATTCTTGCTTTCCTTGCCCATCCCCAAGATCTGCTTGCCCATCCCTTTGGCCATACTCTGCTATCTCTGCTAGCACCATCTGGTGAGTCCCAGAGATACTACAGGAGCGTTAGGAAAGTAGTAAACGGAGAGAAGAAGCACCAAAGGTACGAGGGTCCCACCATGGTCTCCAAGGAGAAACTCCCAGTGATGACAGATGGTCCATGGACAGGCCAGGTCCATGCAGCACTTGCCCCCCAGCCTTATTTACTTGCCCAGTTTGCTCCCCAAAGCTCCCAGGCAATAATGCACAGTGGCATTTCCATAAGCCTGCAAGGGGGCTGGCCCATGCTGGGTCAGAGTCTGTGTCCCTGATTACAAGTGCTTTAATGTCCATTTCCCCACTCCTTTGATCCTGTCCATGGCATGCAGAAGAAAGGAAAATCTGGCTTTTGTCTGAAGCACATTTAACCCTGCTGCCCAGAAATGGGACCTTGTCAGTCAGTGGATTTCATGGGTGGATGAATGAGATCACAGCAGTCTTCAGTTCATTAAAAATAAAAGGCCTTCCTTGCTCTTGCTTTAGATCTGTTAGGAAATTAATGCATTTAACGTCAGACCTTAATTGCAACAGAACATGCTATTATTACTTTTATAAGACAAATACAAGCAGTGGCTAAATAGCTCATCGGCTCTTGAGCTGGAGTGGACTTCAGATGAGCTCCTGTTGCCCAGCTGGTATGAAATCCCCAGTAATAGACCACAGATGCAACCAGGGGTCCAGTGGGCATGCTGCTAAACCGCTCTGCAGACAGCAGCCTGGACGTTGGGATCGCATGTCCTTGCCTCCCGCCAGCATTTTCAGAGGAGTTTGATGTCAGGAGCAAAGCCTGGTAATTTGGGGTTTTATTTTTGGTTTTTGGGTTTTTTTTTCCCCCCACTTTAGGGACCTGCAGAATTCAACCTTGTTTCAAAACTTCTGTAGGTGGTGCTTCTTTAAAGAAATGAAACGTTTGTCAGAGAAATACATGTGTCTACATATCTTTGTTTATAGCAGATGCTGCTCAAAGTTTGAGCTCTGCAGAGATCGTTTCCCCGTAAACCAGTGATGCTGTTGAGCTGGGGGCTGGTGTGTTCAAATACATTCCCCCAGAAACCTGCTCTGGCACTCGTGGGGTGGGGGGACTGCAGCGTGCTATCCTCTCCTGAGAGGGAATTATGCCAGAGGTGGGAGGGAAGGGAAAAAATTGAACCCTCTGAGCTTGTAGTGCTGAGATTCAGGGGGAAAAAGACCGATTGCAGAGCGGAGTGTTTTCTGCTGCTGTTTGGGACCCACCTGCGCAGAGGCTGGGGGGGGATGGATGGAGCCAGCGGCCTTCAAAATACATCCATGGCATGGTGCTGGTCTTCCCCTCGCCTGAGTCTATCTTGTTGCGCGATTGCATATGTCCACTACCGCAGACGTGAAGGGTGACGCTGATTTCAAAACAGAGGCAAAACAACAACAGGAGCATTTCTGGGGCTTCACCAATTTTCCACTCAGGTCCCATCAGAGCCACCAGAGTGCACGTCTGAAGAGCACCAGTGGCTCTCCCCACACTTGGCAGTGCGCTGCCAGTTCACACGGCATTCAAGCGGTCACAAAAATAAAATGAGACCCTCAGCAGCAGTCAGAACCAGAGGGTATTCCCATGCTCATGCCAGAACCACTGCATGGCAAGGACGGAGTTTCCTGGTGCCAAACTCTTTGCCAGTGTCAAAGTGTTTGAGCAAAGAGCTGGCTACCTCAAAAAACTGGGAAAAACCAGAAAAGCCTCCATGGTTTTTCTGTAATAAACAGGCTGGAATAATCTCTGTGACAGATCTGCCCATCTGAAATTTCCTGGGTTGATTGCTGCATGCTGCGTGCACTCACGGGGAGTAAGCAGCTTCTTCCTGACCCGCTCGCTGATACAGTCATCTATCAGATAAAAAGAAACCCAGGTATATCCAGCAGCTAGAGTGGAAATGCTTCCAGCCAGAAAATAGTCATGTTTTGAGCTGTGAGCATAATTACCCACTGAGGCTCTCCCAAGGGATGTGGTTGACTCTTCATCACTTGAAGATTTCCAGTCAAGATTGGTGTGGGTCCCACAGCATCGTTATGCTCCTGCACGTGGGCTCAACGCAGCGCTGCAGGAGCTGTAGACAGTGAAGAGCGATCCCGTGTGATCTTAAAATAGGCAGCTCTAGGAGGGATCAGATCTTGGAGTTCATGTGTCGATGCGTCAGCACTGAATTAAGCTGGCATTCAAATCTTTCCAGTAAATCCAGCAAGTGTTAACATTTATTGACGTTAATTGAGACGCTGAATGTATGACTGCAGAAATGCTACGGTCGTACAAGGAGAACTCAGCCCGGCACTATCCAACAGGCTTAAGAGGCACGATGCCTCGTCCTGTGTGTAGTCCTACCTGCCGCGTCCGAACCGTGGCGAAGAGGAGGTGTCTGTCAGCACTTGCCTTCTGCGCTTCCATAGGTTTTTCGCTGGCACAAACAGCCTTTACAGAGATGGTGCTTTAATTGCAAATGGCTAAAACATCTGATTCATGCTTATCCTAATTATATTAATCCTAAAACAAATAATCCCAGCTCTTATGTTGTCAGGGTATAATTTTGCTGTTATTGTGAAATCACAGAAAATGGAGCTGGAAGGGAGCTCGCAAGGACGTGCGGCGTGACCGGGTGCCAAAAGCTCTCCGAACCATCCCGGTGAGGCGGAGATGCCCTGTGCAGCCGCCTTCCCACCAAGCAGCAGTGGCAAATACACAGCCTGCCTCAAAAATCCATGCCAGAGCATCCCTATCTTTAACCTAAATCTCTTTTGCTACAAATGAAGCCTGTGATTGCTTTCCCCGTTCCTCAGTGGACACAAGCCCAGTTTATTCATTTCCTCTCTATTTAAAAACTTGAGTTACAATATCATGTCTTCCCCCTCCATCCTCCCTGCTGAGGACCACACGAGCTCAGATCTTGCCATCTTCCTGCAGAAAACACATTTTCTAGACCTCTCATCATTCTTTGCTGAATTCTTTCCAGATCTTCCTTGAGGTCTGGATCGCAAAAGCGGGACTGTTCCCTGCACCTGAGGCTTTGCCAGCCCCAAGCAGAGCAGAAGGGCTACACATCCGTGGATGGTGGGTAGACATGTATATGGTATATGACACTCTGATTTACACACTGCAGAGCGCTTTCTGCATTTTATACGAGTCATTTGGCATATTGGACTGTCTGTGTGGCATTTCTGGGACAGCCATCCCAGTCTGTGGCCCACTTCATCCCTTCCCTGCAGCAGGCTCCCAGTTCCTTGCCCGCTCTCGCCACCTGCCCTAGGGAAGTGCCTTTTTCTGCACTAAATTGGATTCTTCCTTTTTCAAATGGAGCATCACTTTGTCCACATTGTCCGGGGCTCTAGTTTTGTCCACAAAAGTGCTTCCAACACCTCTTGCCTTGGCATCACCTAAGCACCGTTGTTTGAAATGGTAAAAGGGAAATGTATTTTGTTTTCTTGGGTTTTAATAAACTAACAAAGAGAAAACCCAAGCAAACACCTTCTGGTTTTCCAAACTACTCTGAGTGCTCGATGTCAACATACCAGTGACAAGGGTAGATTTTCTCAAAACTTACCCAGCACCTCCAGGCTTTGGCTTCCTCTGATCATTCTCTAAACAATTAGTCCTGATGATAGGAAAATGTGCCTTATTTCAAGGCTGAGCAAGCCCTGAGGGCTTAGGGCTGTTGCAATAGGGCCCCATCCTCCCTCGGTGAGCATCGGGGCGGAGGGGTTCCCTGCTGCGGGGACAAACAGGTCCCGTGTGTACGCGGAAGGACAATAGTCCTTGGCTAACGCAGCGGAACCCACCCAAAGCCCTGCCAGTTTCCAAACCCTGACCAAACGCCTCGTGCACTGCCGAAGGCGATCGCAAACCAGCTGGGGCTCTAAATGGATTTTCTTTAGCCCTCCCGCAACCATGAGGGCACTAAGGTCAACAAGAGCCTCACAGGAAGGACAAACGTTTCTGAACCTGCTTTTAAAATAAAATCAGATCTGTTGAGGAAAGGGGGCACATGAGGTGCCAGCACGCAATGGGCATTTCAGTCTTGTGGTCTGTCCACCGGGCAGAAGCAACGCTAAAGCAGCATCTGGTAAAAGAAAAAAGAAAAGTAAGGGAAAAAGTAACTCATATAATAGTACTCTTGTGATTCACTATGGGGGTAAATACACGTATTACACAACATTGCATTCAAAAGAAAAAAAAAACCCTTCCAAAACAAAAGCCACTGTCACGGCTGGTGGGTTACAGCTGAGCTTTGCAGAGCTGTGTCCTCTGTATCCACAGCACCGAGTCGCGGCATATACATCTTGGCAACAGTCATGTGTATCATTAACCCAAACTGGAGCGGGTCCCAGCCAAACTGTCCCGCTTTCCTGGCTGTGTGTGAGCACCAGCCAAAGCTTCACAAGCACTTACCATGGTTTTGATGTACAGCCATAACCCAGGTTCGCCAGATTTGCAAATCTGAGCGAGCTCCTAGCTGGCCTGGAATGAGTCTCACGTTTCCCACCACCCTGCAATTACACTAATGGACTTTGAAAGCTTCAGTCTTTACCACCCGAAAAAATTCAGCCTTGTGATTTTGTTTTTATTCCCTTTGTGCAATAATAGTATATCCCAGAGCTAAAAGCAATATTTGCTTCCAGGAAACAACAACTACAACAAAGTCTTCATTGAATTCATTAATTCCATGTGCAGATCTGAAAGGACATTCATCTCAGCAGCTATTTGATGTGCAGCTCGGTGGCACAGCCTCCTGCACTGGGGTTTCTCCTGGATGCTCCCTGTGCCTTAGACCCTATAAATGCTGCTGGGGCATGTCATAGCTAAAAGAAAGGAGGCTTTGAGTCCTGGAAACCTGTATGTGGGAGGGAAATCCCTGCTGAGCCACCCAAGTGCACCAGAATCGGGTCCTCAGCCCTGCCTGGGCTTCTCTGCGCGGCAAAGCAGACAGCCAAGGTAAATGCAAATGCTAAAAGTGAAGCTGTGCTTTGGGACTCCTCAGGTTAAGATGCATTTAGGGTGATATAAAAAAGTGATGCAAGCATGGAAGCACACGTAAGAATAGAGATTATACCTGCAATTACATCAGATAGGAGAAAAAAGCAAGGCAAAGAGCCAAGATCCAGAAAAAAAAATATCTCCCTGTGGTATATTTTTGCACAATTAGGTATGTGTGACAGGTAGTGGATGAGAATCTATCTCGCTATGAAATGCTGTAGCAAAGAAACCTTTAAAGCCCAGTAAACCGTTCCCATATGATAGTCCCTAAATTCCAAGACACGACCCATGTTCTGTCTTCAAAGATACATCTGCAGAGTGCACAAGTCTTTTCCGCTGTCACCGTGCTTGACAAATCCCCGCTCATGCTGCTGTATGAAGCCAGCCACGATGCATTCATCAGGAATATGTTGGCGTGCTGTCTTCTTACCTGGGTGAAAAACATTTTTGGGAGGCCAGGGGCACAGCCCAAGACTGGACATGGGAAACTCACATCCTAGGGCAGGATGAGAGCAGTCCAGTAACAGAAGGCACGAACCCACATTGCTCCACCACCAAATAATCACCTATACCACTGGGGATTCGTTTTTCTGCTAACCACCTCCTAATTAATGCAGTTAGGCACTAATTCCATGCCAGCATCACAGTCTGAGCCTAAGCCTACTCCCACAGACATCAGTGGCAAACCTGCCATTTATTTCACTAACAGCAGGATTGGACCACAAATATCCACCTTCACCCGGCTTCAAGGTGCAAGGGAGTTAAAGCTTCTCTGACTCTGGTTTTGCCCTTCTCCTTCCCCTGCCAGAAGCAGTAGGAGGTCAAAAAAGTTGCACCTGAAATGCCACCAAGAGCTGCTGCGTGTGCCATGCCTAGCCCTCAGCATGAAAAATGCACGGAGGGCATTTTAAGAGAGGTATCATTTAATGAAAGCATAATAAGGGGTTTCCAAAATTAATAACATGGGAAAGGTTTTGCATGGACCCAGAAGCATGCTGCATTTGCCAGTGATGTGCCTCCCGTGCTCTGCAGAAAACCAGCCCGAGCCCAGACTTTGCCTTGATGTGGGTGAGCCGTGTGCCCACGAGTTCTCCCTCCTGCCCCAGCGCTGCTGCGCGTTTGCTGCGGCAATCCAGCAGTACTGAGCAGTAGCAGTCACCCTTTACTTCTCCCAATAACGTGTTTTGAGGGATCCTGGTGGCTCCAGGTGGCAGCAAGTGTGCTTGTGGCAGCAAGGGAAGACGGTCAGAAAGCCCTGACCATGGTCTTCAGGCATCCACATCTCAGTCCCAAATCCAAACCACTCTGCTGTGACCTTATGCCCTGCTGTATCAGCTTACAGTCTTCTCTTAGGTGGTTTTCTTCAAACTTGTAAATATTTGTAGGATTGAGTTTAACGAGCAGAAGCGTTCATTTTCATCATTCTAGTCTCCCACTGGAGGCAGCAGAGGGGTCTGCACAGCTGCAGCAAGATCCAAATTGTTCTTTTGCTTGAAACACCATCACGAAATAATGAAATGGGTTTGTTGAAAGAATAAAGCCCAACAACCTCCACGAAGGCAGCTCATTAGGGCCGACTTGCCCTTCTCAGTGGCATTGACACGGAGGAGCTTGAGCGAAGTCAAATTGTGGTAAACTGGTGGGAATTCTGTGCCACCGTCAAATAAACAGACTTGAAATGGGTGGGTTTCTTCTTCCTGCAAATGCCATTTTTCCTTCTTTAAAACCTCTTTTCATTAAAACCTCCCACTGAAACGTGCTTGGTGTTTAATAGCTGATGTATTGCATGTTTAAAAGCAGCTGGTTTAGTTAGATTACTTCTACTGAGATTTAGCACATTTCTAACAAATATCTCAGTACTTTCTTGTTGAATGTTGAAGGAGCCAAGAGTGTCTGATTCTCTGCCCTATCGTGGTGGCAGAAGAAAAAGGAATGAACACAGTCAGAATCAGGCCCAAAGGTTTTTGGTACATTTAAGACAATTTATGGCTAGATTTTCCTCTCCATTCTTCTGCTTTTGCACCCCAGAAGCCAGGAAAGAAATATCTTTATAAGAAGAGATCAAGCCTGGGTTAAAGAACCAGATGCCATTTATTCCCAGTCTGGCAAGTGACCCCAGAGTGTATGGTACAAAGTGTGAATAAAATGACACAGACCTCCTCACCAGAGACTAGTGAGCCTGTTTATTTACTCAGCTTACACAGTCCTTGTTTTATACTTGGATGCATATGAATAACAACAAAATTTTAAGCCTGTGCCAGCTGGTTTGTTTAAGACTTTTAACTACTTTTACACCCAGGGCATGCGGAAAGGAGTCGAAACGCTTTCCCACAATGAAACCAACCCACCCACCAGTCCCCTTTGGAAAGCATTGGCCCTTCTTACCCTAACCTTGTTTTGTAATTAACTCTATCCCCTTTTTTAAGCATTCTAAAGATGATATTAAGGTACTGAAAAGGCTTTACACAAATGACCAGACACATTTTCATAATTTCCTTGTGTTTTTTAAATGGTAATTCCAATAGATATACCATGATACAAACTAAACTGGGTTTTTCCCAGGGGCTTTTCTCCTTTTTTAAATACTTTTTCTCCACTGCACCAAGCATTCAGCTGGACCCATCTCTTCCTCTTCCTCCTGTGCTCTGCACATCTCCCAGTACAGCACCATCCAATTTTCTTTTCCAATGCCAAGCCCTGGATCCTAGTAAGGATGCTATGCTGGAAAGATAATGGCTTAATGGCTTTTAATATTGGCCTTTAAGAAGTCTTTTACAGGTTTTACATGAGGTTTACAGGTTTTGAGTGAGGAAGGGAAAGCTGCAATTATCAATAGCTATTACTTTTGTCAGCCCCTTTATACATCTATACTTTCTACCTGTGGGCGGACACATCTTTTTTTCTTCTCAGTCTTTCATGCCTCTAAACAAGCAAAGAGTCTTGATGCCACACTCTTTTTTCTATCTGCTGTATAGACTTACTTTGCTTTTATAGCTTACAGCAGCTGTAAGATGTGGGGATCTGACCTGGACCAACTATTCCGCTGCACAGTATGTGTTTTTCTAACAATTTTTTCTGGCAACCCCAGAAGCAGCCCGAAGCCCCACACCTGCCTGTGGACACTCCCTGCCTGCTTGGTCCTCAGTGTGACAGGCATCATCTGCCCTCGCAACACATCCCATCGTGGCCTTTCTGCATCATGCAATAGGACCAGTGGGGCAAGGGGAGGAGATGAAAGCAGGTGGGCATGACCTGCCTTGGTGTCTTCCATCCACACCATGGGGGAGTGTCCCTGGCAAACTCATTTTGCTGAACTTGCAAGTGAAATAATTTGATTGTTCAGTGCAGTAATGTAGAGGAACGATAGAGGAATGCAGGCAGGTTAATTATCATTGATAATATCCAGCTGTGGGCTGGCTTCAGGGGCGGTGGGTTGGCTGATGTGGATAACGTGCAGCTGTGGCTGGTTCCTGCTAAGGAGTTAAGTAGCTCTAAGGGGTGATGAAGAGGAGCACTGGAGGAAGCGAGACCTGGAGGAAGCAGAGGGAGGAGAGAGAGTGTGCACCTGCCCCAGATGTAGGTAAGATAAGGGAAGGCAAGAAGTGGGGTGGCCTGGCCTGTAGGGGATGGAGAAGCAGCAGGG
>JAVJGJ010000030.1:30281111-30297545 GCA_035590215.1 Microhierax caerulescens
GTGGGAGCTGCTTACTGAAGTTAACCTGGGGTGGGGTGGTGAAAGCCTTGTTGCAGCCGGCTGGTTCGGATAGTGCTGCGACAGAGTAATGTGAAGACAAATGCCCATAAGTGAGTTCCTCTTCAGGAGGCTGTGTGCAACAGGGTCAGGGTGAAGCTGGGAAAAATGCCTCTGTGAAGCGTTAGAGGAATTTGTATTAGCTGTCCTTCGTTGCCAGAAAAGAGACTGGATCCAAACTTCTTTGTTTTCGCTTATCCCTCACTTCCTAGTCCGGAGTTTCTAACACTTGTAATATTCTGCTTTATTATTATGCGTTAGCCCAAGCTTATAACGAGCGTGCCGTGAGATGTTCGTGGTGCGCACATTGTGCACGGCCTGACTGGCGGTGCCGTGCAGTGATGACAGCACTGGGTTTTGCTTTCATTTTTGGAGATTCAGTGGCTTACACGTGGTCCCGTTTAAAGGATGTCTGGGTGGCAGCTGCATTCTCCTGTGTGCTTGTGAGAGGGAAACCAACTTTTCGGGCCTGAAATACTGTAAAAAGGGGTTGTGTAAAGAGGGTGCATGCAGCTATTTGGGGGGGGGGGGCGTGGGGGAAGATCCTCTCCAGGCAATGAGACTTCCTGTTCACAAAACACAAATGTTTTGGACATTGCTCTGGAAAGCATAAGAAGTCTTGAATGATGTCTCGGGGCAATGTCCAGCTTGGTATAAGAATTTTTTTTTCTTTGAGAATGTTCTCCTCTGAGAATGAGACTTTCTTGAAACTGCTAGGCTGTTTCCCAGATTTCAACCTCTCACTTTAAACACGGAGACCTTGTGTCCAGGGATGCTGAGCCCGTGCCCATAGCAGCACCCTTCCAGTGATGGGAAGCCTGTTGCCCTTGTCTAGGAGGCAGCCATATACCCGTGACTTCTTTCTTTTCCATTTGAAGATGCTTTGCACTTTAAAAACAATGCAACACCGGGAAAGTTCAAACCCATATACATAATGTTAGTTTAGGATTGGTAAAAGCAATTCTGCTTCTGAATGCAGGAGAAGGGATCAGCGAGTTCCCTTTACGGACACAAAGAGAGGAATGTCACTAGCCTGGGAAATGTTGTGAGCATCCATGGATGTCCTATTAAATGCCTCTCCTCATCAGGGCCAACAGATATTTAACTCTCTCGCTGTGTAAGGGCACCTTAAAGCCCATGTGGGAGCCATGAACACCCCCTGCAGTCCTTCCTGCAGGCCATAGGTGAACAGGACCTGACCGTATGTACCTCCTCTCCTTTTCTGGGGGCTGGCAAGCAGCAATTTTTTTTCCCTTTTTCTTTTCTATGGCATGGACTGTCCCCACAGCTCAGTGCTGCTTTGTGGAGAGGAAACCAAGGGCAATTGAGGAGCTTGTGCTGTACTTTGGCACCAGAGCAGAGCTGAAGGAGCAAGTGAATAAGAAAATGAGTCTTGCCAAGACAAAATGGTCACTTTAAGTGGAGTTGTGGCCTCCAGTGACAAAGTATAAGGAAGTTGCCAACAGAGGGCTGACCCAGCAAAATGTTGATTTATTTATACATTTCAGCGTATGCCGAATCTGTGCAGTGTGCTATATTCCCTGAGGAGAGAGAGAGGTGTGGAAGGAGCAAGGAGAAACTGTGTGATGAAAAATATACTCTGTAAAACACACGTTAGGGCTGTGCATCCAAGGAGGAAGTCTCCCAAGGGACACCCAGACATCCCTACTTTCTGCTTAGGATTCAGAGGCTGGCAGTACTGAGGGCTGGTACACGTAGTATTTTTAACATCTGGTACCCAGGGAGAGATGGTCTGTAGGCACTCCTTACATGGCCTTCTCATCCCTGGTGCTGGATACAGATGTGAATCACCAAGGTCCCTCCTGCATCCGCCGTCACCCAGGGCACCCATGGATGGACTGCACAAGGCTCTCTCCTGTGACCCCAAAGCTGAGCGGCTCTGCTGAGTCCCCACCATCAAAGGTCCCTCATCTTTAGGTGGCTGAAAAGCCACCTCTGTTGTATGAAGGGGGGAGCTGGGGAAGATGATTTGGTGTCTGTGGTATAAAACCTGCATCAGTTTGGCGCCTGCTTCTCACAAATTATGCAGATAAATGAGAGAGTTCATTTTTGTTGGTTTCTTTGGGATTTCTGTTTGCATTGTTGTTTTGCTGGTTGTTGGTCTCCTTGCTGGGATAAGTTGTGTCTGTGAAGCGGTTAAACATGATGCACAAGTCCCTGTTTGGGTCATTCCCAGGGTGCACACAATGTACCTCAAATGCTCCTTAGATAGTCAGAAAACACACAGTGTCCACAAGAACTACATTTGCTTTTTTTTTTTTCTTGTTTGTTTTCACTAGAAGGCAGGCATAGAGGAGGAGACCTCTCTCAGGCTCTCTGCTTCTGTCTGATCTCTAAATAACACATTTATCACCCCGACAATGTAACTGAACTCCAGGCTGCTACTTTCTGCCTTGAAAAATGCACTATCGTTTCTTAAATATTAGTATCTGGGAAGCAAGGTTGTTGTTGCTGTATTTTTCTGAAATCTGACATAGTCTGGAGAGTCTCTCCTCTTGGGAGTGCTGAGTAGGTCCAAGGGCTTGTCTGAGGAATGCATAACATCTTCCCTGCTGATAAGCTGAACAAGAGTGCGGTGCTCTGTCCTCCACCAACCTAACCTGGATGAACCTTGTGTTATGGTATAGACAAGCTAGTTTGGGTCAAAGCAGCTGGTTTTATTGTTTAAATTTACTTTTGATACTTTTCACCCTGACCCCATTGCATTTCTGCCCATACCACTGTTAAAGGGCTATCTAATGCCACTCAGCCATGTGGATTTTTCGTAATGTCAGGCTGAGATGAACCATGAATGGTCCAAGCAGAGTATTAAGCAGTGTATGAAGAAAACATCCTTCTTCTGACAAATCCCAGAACCAGCCTGGCAAGGCTATTGACAGAAAAATCAAGCCAAAGCATGGACAGTGTTGCCTGGGGGGGGCTCAGCCACAGTAAAACACCATGGGGCTCGGTGAGAGGAGAGGCATGGCCTCGGGGCACCCCGAAGGACCTTGGTGGCCATGGGCTAGCTGCAAACTGGCCCAGTGAAAGATAATCAGGGAACCTGTCCTCCTCACAGAAGGAACAAGAGCAAAACTGAAAATTAATTTCAAAAAAGATTGAGTTTGCATCCAGATTTCAGAAACAATGAATGGGGGAAAATAACTGCCTGCAAGTGCATCACCTTGCTAAAGGTCTGCTGAGGTCAAGGAAAGCACATGTCTGCGTGGCCTTAGGGTGTAGTATCTGGTGAGAAAGGGAGGCAAGGGTGAAAAGAGAGGAGGAGGAGGCATAGGGGAAATCTGGAACCATGAGCCTCTTGGATGTCCTGTTTGTTGTCCTGGGCTCTGTGCTCCAGGTGGTGGAGAAAGCCACACAGCTCTCACCTTCCCTCTACCGGAGCTGCAAGTCTTGGTTTAAGGTGGCAGCTAAACCCACTTCCTCCAGTCTGGCAAACCCACTCAGCTCCAAGGTGGGACACTGAGACATTTTGCAGTGAGTGTCACTGACTGGAAGGCTGTTGGAGAAACAGACAGCTGATTTAGCCCATCACCCTTTCGCAGAAGCAAAAAGGTAGCTAAGAAAAAAGAAAATGAATAGCAACGTGGTATCTGTAATAAAGGGAGGCAAATGGAAATGTTCAGTAGAAGCTCCTGAGCAGGCTTTGTGTCTTTGGAGTATTGCTTCCCCCGGGGATGCTGATGTGGCAAGGCATCTTGCCACGGTGCTGGGCTAGACATGGGTGAGCTGAGTCCTTGTGTCCTTCAGAAGGGGCGCAGGCTGCAGCACGGGGATTTCTTGCAGTACGTCACTCCCTGAGTGACACTAACACCTTCCTGGGGGTACTGGGGAGACAGCAAGGCAGCGCGCAAAGGGGAGCGTATTGTTCAGATCCACAAACATGCGCTCCTCTGTCGTGACGAGCCTACTTCATGACCCCTACTTCACGATCACATCTGCCTCCATCAGTCTTCATTTGGCTTTGAACACCGATAGATGGCTCAGCAGGTTTTGATTATGGCAATGCAATCAGCGCTGGGGGTGAGCTGTGGAAAATTCCCCCTCCGCCTTTTCCTCTTTATACGTGAATGGCTGCCTGGGCATTGCTGATTTTCACGGTGCCAGTGGGAGGATCAGGCTGGGAAGGCTGACCAGAGACTGGCACGCCTGGAGGGGGAGGGGAACAGATTTTCCCTGCCATTTCTTGCATTTGATGCTAACAACCTGGTAGTGCCTCCCAGCTCACTGCTGCCTGCAGCCAGGCCTGTGCTTGTGGTTAGTGCTGAAGTTTGTCCCGCTGAGCAATTCCACTTTGTTATTTTAAAATTATAATACAACAAAAAACATTAGGCACAATTTTTTATTTTTTTTTTTAGAGCAGGGAAGAAGCCAGTCTTATCCACATTTGATGAAAATGAGACGCTTGCTCTACCAGCAGTTAGGGGCACGATGCCAACGCTGCTGAGTGAAGCTGGATGCTCTGTGTAAGGCAGGTGGCTCCACTGGAGGGTCCTTCTGGCCCTAAAATGGATTAATAACGCTTTTTTAAAAATAACTTCTTTTTCCCCTGCATATTAAAGAAAGCTGCAATGAGCTGAAATGAGCTTGGGGAGTATTCGCATCCCTGTGGTTTTGTGCAGCCAGTTCATCTCACTGCCAGTATTAAACTGGCAGCATTTATTGCTTTACAGTGGTGTCTGTAGAACTCCTGGTGCTGACGTGCTAGAGACCACTTGCTGCCTTGCTGGCCAGTGCTTCCCTGCTGTTTTCCCATCTGCTGCACATGGCTCTCAGACAAACAGAAATTGCTCACTCTCAGCTTACTTCCCAGCAAGGACCAAAGGCTGTATGCTCTTCCCGTGGTGCAGAGGGGCTGTGGAGCCACTCAAAACTACTTCTGCTGTGTTTTAGCAAGGTGACCTGTCCATTTGTGCAGCACCAGCAGTGCAGGAAGGGCCTGAGTGCTTCCCTGGCAGAGCAACTCTTGCTTTATGGTCCTGTTTAAAAAAAAAAAAAAAAAAAAAAAAAAAAAAAAAAAAAAAAAAAAAAAAAAAAAAAAAAACACAAAACCCACACTGAAATGCTGTGTCACCTAACATCAGGCTGTGATGCACTCAGAGCAGTGTTGGTAAGAGATGGCTCTGGCTTCCAGGGAAGTGCAATGCCAGCATATTGGCTCAGCAGTGCTGCTGGGCGGCAGCGTGTGTTCAGACGAAGGGAAGGATGGCATGTGCTGCTGCTCACAAGCACTAGCACTGCTTCATCGGCTTGTGTGCAGCAACTGTTGGTCCTTGGTCCAAGTTTCAGCAAAGAGAAATACCTCACATACTGGTTATTATGGTGATTATCATTCTCTTTTACAGACTAAAAAGAAACACCAAAGCTTCCCTCGGTTGAGTTGCAGGATGCTGGAAAAGCAGCTTTTAATAGAGAAATATGCAAAAATTGGCAATTCTCTCTTTTCTTAGATATTCTAGGTTTTTTCACAAGGCTGTGGCTCAAGTCAAATTTTGGGGGAAAAATGTACAGCTCCCACAGGCTGGAATGGCAGTGTTTTCCTGAGCTCTGAGTCAGAGCCCTTGATAACAGGGAACCAATGACACGTTCGGAGCTGCGCAATGCGGAGGCCAAACAGCAGCTGCAGACCAAAGGCCACCCCAGTGCTTCCAGGCAGACCACAGGCTCATTGCTGAGCAAGTCTCATCGTGTGGTTCAGGGGCCAACTCAAATGGAAGCAAAAAGCTTCCAGGGAGCCAATCTAAAGAAGATGGAGGGATGCTCAGAGGAAGATGCCTTCTCCATGGCTTCAGCATCTCCAGGACATCTCGGTGACATCCACGCTAATAAATGGAACAGGACCAGAGCCAAGCATCCCACAGATGCCTGTCCTAGTCTGTACTTTTCAGTGGCTCATGTGCTGCGGTTCTACCTTCACATGGGCTGTCCAGTGCTCCTCTAGGGAGTTCAGCACAAGAAAACACAAATCGCGGAGGCTGTGGATGTTGTCCCCCTAGACTTTAGTAAAGCCTTTGACAGCTGGAACTGCAACATCTGCCTGCTCTGGAGTGAATGTAATGCTCCCCTCAAAAACACACAGCCTAGATCAGGCAGAGAACGGACAAGTTCATTCCTTCGAGGCCACTTGGCTGGAGGCTCTGACAAATGCCTGTGATGGTGAGGAAGCGTGGAACGGTCCCATGTCTCTGTGGGGACCGCTGAGCCTGCCCTGCTCCCCTCCATGAGCCATGCCACTTGGGTGCTCAGGGCTGGCCAGGGGCAGATCAGAGGGGCACCCCGGTGGGCTGGCTGCCGGTTGGCATCGCACCGCAGCCGGCAAGGGTGTGACAGGCTTTGCCTAGCCGCCTTTTATTTCCCTTTTCCTTCTCGTTCAGTGTGGATGACGAATAATGTCCTAAGCTCATCGAGGAAATGACCTCAGATTTTAAGTTCTTTCCTGGGGCAGCTTTGAATATTGAAATATGAGTGTGCTTTTCTGTTTCTTTCTTCTCTCCTACACATCCGATGCACAGCTTCCCCTCTAGAAAGGGATGGGGGTGATATCATAGCTCAGTGAAAGGCACTTGTTGCTTTAGCCCTCCTTGTGTTTCTAAGGGCTCACTCACATTTCACTGAAGTTGGCTTTATTTCAAAGCCTTGGATGATGGATCACTGGGCTGGATTTCTCCTCTTGCTTTTACCATTCCAGAGGTATATAAGGCAACGAAATTAATAATGTTGTGATTTTACTAGGGAATGTTATACATTACCAACCATGCACTCTTGAATGTAGGTATTTACCACGACCGCCTTGCTGGCTCATTGAAGCATTTCTCTCTCTGTAGGGTCTGGGTCCTTACAGCAGCTCTGTCAGGTGGAGATAGATTCCTTCCTACTCTATGGGAAAAAAGCAGAATTTGTCATAGCGATAGGAGTCCCCTCCCCTACCCATAGCTACCCGTATCAGCCAGCTCCCATTCTGGTCAGTGGAGAGACACTGGCACCTCCGTGGTGCAGATTGTCGGTACCCACAACGCACGCTGGAAAATTCTTCTTCTCTTCACAGGGTACAGGTGTAGTGAGATGAAATCTGCCATAGCTGCCTTCGCTGGGGGTCCACATCAAAAGCTTATGGGATTAAAAAGGAATTAAATCTTCCTTTCCCACACCTCTGAGCTTCAAGATCACTTCTTCGGGGTGCCAGCACTTGCCTGTGAGATCAGCCTTACCTACAACCCCATAAAGAGCAGATCTCTGGGCCATCTACAGAGAAGCATTTTCAGAACAGAGACTGAGGTGTTACATATTGTGGGGATAATGGTACTCAGGATTTCACTGGAGAAAAAAAAAAACAGCTATCCAAAACCAGTTAATTTCAAGCTGAATATATTTTAGGAATAGTTAATATTAGAGCTACTGCTATACTAAGTCTCTTTGGTTGCATAAAGCAGGGAATATTATGCAGCTTTGCAGTCTCGCAGGTCAGCAAGCCAGTGTTTCATGGAAAGACGTGATGCTTTTTAAACACTAGTAATCACAAACCACTTGAATTCTTCTGATCCTATCCAAAGTTCTTCTATAAAACTGAAGATTATTAAAAACCTCATTTGAGATAATCCTGACCCTAACAGTTTTTCTTTTGGGGGGGGGAAAGAGATTTACAATCCTTTATAGCTTCCCTAATGTGATCTGCAAATCCATCCTGCAACCACCAAAGCAAAAAGAGGGACACCCATGGTGCTTGGTGTACTTTGTCTCAGGGATGTTGATTTAATCCGTGTCTTGGTAAATGAACTTCATTTCTGTAAAGGCTCTGAGCACCTCACACAAAGTCAGAATAAGCCTGTTTAAGAGTGATTCTGAAGAAGATGGATCCGCAGGAACACTAAGGAGGGTTAGACATCAGGTTTGCATCCAAGCCTCAGTCAGTGGAAAAAGGATGACATTTCCATGGTTACGCTTCTCCAGCCGTTTTAGTAATCCCTTTGCCACATGGATGTGAAGTGCTACTTCCTCCTTCCTCCGGACAATTCAATCGTCTGGTTTGTGCACCAACAGCAATAATAAATGCACCGTTCAGGTCAGGCTCAGGCTGAAGATATTTGAAGACTGGCAGACAAGCTGAGGCAAAGGCAGTTAGTTATGGGAGACTGCTAAAGGCCCACTGATGAGACAGCCTCATTGCCTTGAGACGTGGTGTGAACAATGTTTCGGGGTTTGTTTGTTGGAGATGAATTTTTGAATGACTCAAATGCATTTATTTTTTTTTATATATATACAGGCACCATTGTGCTCCATCCCACTGGTCCACATGCTGCACCCGTGAGATGGCACGTTGAGGCTTCTGGGACCTAGGAGCTCATTTGTTATCCAAACCATAACTGAAGAAACCTCACTGCCAAATCTGTGCAGCTGACTCCATTTGACATTTAGACCAGGATTAATATCAGTCCAAGGTGGTGGGAATGGAAAATGGGGAGACTGATAAAGTAAGAGTTATGCTTGAAATGACACCATGCTATGCCAAGTCTCACTGAGCACAAATATTTATGAATAGAGGAAAGGAAATAATACACCTGAAAACTCAATGTGAAGAGTTTCCAGCCTGCAGCTGGAAATGACAATTATTTCTGCACTATTTGGGCATGTTGAGCACAGGACACGTCCTACATCTGAAGGCACGCACCTGAGAATTTCTTTTAGCACCATTTTAATGAACTGCTTGTATCATCAAGAAAGAAACAAACCAAGCAAAAAGGCTGGCAAACGAACCCTCATCCCGGGACAAAGCAGTAAAATCGTAACTGGAAGAAAAAAAAAAAAAAAGCAGTAGATGTCAAAGTAAGGATGATATGATTTTCGACACACCTGGATGTCGCTTTGCCCCCTTACTCACCATCAATGTCCCATGTCAGCAGAAACACATTGGACCCCTCCAGAGCAATAGCAAAGACTTGGGAACCGATCCAGTGTGCAGCGAGAGCTTTCAATACCCGCGGTGATCATGAGCTCAGGCCCGGTGTGATAAAGTATTGGTTTGCTCATTTGGGTTTTGTTTCTCAGGTAAAACTTTTCACCTCCTCGTTCGGTGAGAACAAGTCATTAGCCTTTTTTTAGGATCTTGACTTGCTTGCAAGAGTTGACAGCCCAAGAGTATTTGCCAAAAGTTGGGAAAATGCCAAGTTTTCATTAAACCTCTTGTAAACCCCAAACTGCCGTCCTGCGAGGCTACATCTGGCAAGGAAGCCATCTGCGATTCGTATAGTCTTGCTCCAACAAAACGACAACAGTGTGAAAAACTCTTTTCTCTGGTCGGCAGTGAACTGTAAAAGTAACATTAGTAATAGCTTCTGCAGGCTCGGTAATGACATAATTGACATTGGCTGAAAGCACAAGCCCCAGCCGCGAGGTCTTGCCAAGGCTCTGGATTGATTCATATCATCCTTCAACAATACAGGTCGTAGTCAATAGCCCTCTTGGATGCTGCTTCTCACGTCGGTGTGGAGACTGCTCTCCTCCTGAGCAGCGTCTGCACTGAACTCTCACAGAGCATGAGCCTCCTGACCCCAGACCTAACACACACACAAACAACAAAAAAAAAAAAAAAAAAAAAAAAAAGCTGTTCTGCTTGGCTGAAGCCATTTGCTTGATCCATAAACAAGGTCTGTATTTCCAATTGTTTTAAAACCTGCAGTTTCACAGAGAAGTGCACATTGCACCTAGTAATCTCTTATATCTATAGCAACATGACCCGGTGCATTTTATTTAATGCAGAGCCCTAGTAAGGAGACTGGGCTTTAAGCCATCTGCACATATGTTTCTTGGATGCCTGATATTTTCATTTTGCTTCAGATGAGCTGCGCTGTTAGGGGGCTCCCATTTATAGCATCCGGGATTTTTTCCAGTATATTTTGTGCTCACCCTGTCTGCAAACCTCTCTTTCCCCCTCAACCCCCTTCACCCCCATGACTCAAAAAAAATACAAACCCCAGCAGATGTCCATTTTAAAAAAAAGTGAGACAAAAAGCACTGATTTGCTCAAATCTCTTGTTATAGAAACCATTCCCCAGCTCCCTTTGTGTTTAAAAGCTTGAGGCCCCTGTTTTAGAGAAATCCTAGAAATACGATTTAAAGACCTCGGTGGGACCGTGCAGCGCTGAGAGGCTGTGTGCTTACTGATGGGGAATGTTTAGAAAAACAACACCTAATGCCACCAAGGTTTCCATTCGCACCTCTCCTGTTCTTCACGTTTCGTGGAGAGCCTGGCTTGCAACGCAGGAGCTTTGCCTGCGTTATTTAGAAAAGTAAGTGACAAAACCCTGCTGGCCTGTAGCCTGAACTCTTTGCTAAATCATTAGACCTTCCTGAGGCAGCAAGCAAGTGGGGGGTTAACCGGCTGAGGGAAGACCAGAAGAAGATGAAAAAGAGAAAAAAAAGATAGCAAAGGACTATCAGATAGCACAAACCTCAGTGCCTGATTCTGGCCCTCCCCTGCGGTGTGAGTGAATCCACATTTGTGAAGATCAGGGGTGGCTCTTTGCTGAGTGATGGGCTCCAGGGTGCAGAGGGAGGACAAAAGAGCACTGATAACATGGGTTTTCTTTTAAAGCATGTCAGGGCCAAGCGGCCAAATCCAGGGCTGGTGTTAAGGGGTTTACCTGTCTCAAATTCCCTCCTGCTCAGAGGGCCTGGGAGTTTGATGTGGGATAAGATGAAAAAAAATCAAAGCCCACAGCTAGGCTGAGGTGTGAGGAGCCAGCTGTTGTTCTTAGTGGTATTAATGAGGGCTGGGCTGGCTGGTGAGACATCTCACTGTGCTGCTCAGCGTCCTCCTGAGGTGCCCTCTGCAGCCACCTCATTGCAGCCCAGGTCTCCATCCCTGTGCTTGCAGGACTCCCAGGGCCAGATGAGCAAAGGAATTTCTCCGAGCTCAGTTTCTCCTGCGGTTCCCTCCTCCTGGCAGCCCTGATGCCAGAGGCAGAGCCCACACAGGCTGCCAGACTGACTGCGTTTCCAAAGTCAGCCCTTGAAACCAGGGTCGGGGTGCTGGGAACTGACTCCGAGTATGCCCTTCTACGGCTGTAGTGCCCGCTGGCTCTCGCCTTTGGCGTGGTTCGAAGCTCCCACGGCCCCTCTGTGGTCTCTTCTTTGTTTCGCACTGGCTCTTCAGCATGAGCCTTTGGGCTATTTTCATGGCCAGCTCGTTGGGTGGGACACGGGCAGTTCATAAGCTGGCTGGGGCTTGTCTGCCAGAGCTCCCGGCTGGCAGCGCAGCGCTGCTCCACAAAGGGAAGGTCGTGGTCCCTTTTCAACACCAGTGCTGCTGGAGGGTTACACAAGCCGGTCATGAGGCAGGGATGGGTGCCCAACATAGTTTTGTAACATGGATAGGCTGGGACAATAGAGCTCATCTGATGCTTTCCAAAAATAAAGCCATCCTCTCCCCAGCATGGCCTGAAGGATGCAGGACTTGAAAGGCTCCAGTGCCTCCTGCGCAGCTGCTGGCTCTGTTGAACAGCGTGGCTCTGCTGCTGAAGAGGGACCAAAGGCACCGGGAAGGGCAGACGCTCTCCATGTCACAGGGACAGCCCAAAGACAGCACTTCTTGGTGTGCCCAGGGAAGCCCGGTGCTCTGGGGCACCACTGGCCAGATCTCAGGCAACTGGGACCTGGGGCTGGCCACCCCAGAGCTGCCTTCCTGGTACCTCGGCAACCCTTCTGCACGGGGGATTTCAGCCCGATGACAGCCTGCAGCCCACTCCCCGGGGAGCCCCTTGCCCCCTCCAGACCGCTGTTCTCACAGGCTGGCTGAGTGTTAATCCATCGGGTGTGCTGAAGCGGGGTCGGAGCTGCCTGCAAACAAGAAAAATGCGTAATGCAGGCAGGGAAACAGGCAACACGAGCAGAAATCTGGTCAAGGGTGGTCACTTCCTCCATTTGTATGAGGATTCAGGAAGTCCATTACAAAGTGCTCCATCACTGTCACTTAATTCCAGCTAGATTACAAAAGATTAATAGCTGAGCTCCTTCTACCCCCTGCCAGCGTGTTGCAGAGGGTGCTGTTATCAGCCCCTCGGTGTGTGCCAGGTGGATTTTCCCAGGACTTTGAGGAGTTTTCTTTTACTCTCTAATACCTTAATAATCTGAGCCAAGTCATCATGGGAGCCATTAGTGTCCTTCTAGGTATGTTGATGGAGGAAACATACGGTGGAAACAGCAGACGACCAGCATCATGTCTTTGGGAGACAGGAATGAGGTTGTGATGCCTACAAGTGACGTGGCTGTGGTACCTGGAGCAGGGAGCATCTTTTTGTTAGGTTGTCGCTGTCACTGCACACCAGAGGCCATTGATACCTCTGGCATACATCACCAGGGTGATAAGCAAGGCCATTACATGCTGCATTCCCGTCTTTGGCCCCAGCCTGCAGTCTGGAGTTCAGCCTGATCTCCAGGTGATTTACAGCCTCTTCTTTGGCTTTATTTACTTTTTTCCCAGGTAACCTGACTTTGATGTGAATTAACTTTGAGTAGGGAAGCCATGGGAGCAACCACAAGCAAAAGTGGTTATTTGCTGGAGTCTTCACCCTTCTGCTACCTATTTACACACCTTGGACCCAAGCATCAGGTAGTCTGGTGTCGTTAGACGGGCATCTTGTCATTTTTCATATGGCCTCTGTAACTTCAGCAGCTCCTCCTCTTTCCCCCAGGACTGTGATGTACTGCACATGGCTACCCACCGTGTGCAGTACATCGGGGGCTCACGGTGGGGTGTTGGGTCATGGAAGGGCAGATCCAAGGGCTGAGCCACATCTGCTCCCCGTCTGGGGCAGTTGTAACTACAGAGGTTGGCAGGGAGAGTTTCTACCTGAAGTTCATCCCTCCAAATGGGGCTTTGGGAAGAGAAAGACTGTGCATGAATTCAGATCTGGTGAATACTTTCTGTGAGAAGAGGGAATGGTGCTCCTGGAAAATATCCCTATTTTCTATCAGTGTTTCTTAAATGCAAAGATTGGCCATGGAAATGCTGCAGTGTTTCATTTTGTGGTTTTCTGAAGATTCACGTTTCAGATCTGCTTTCCATAGCGCTTCGGTTTCAAAAATTAACTTGAACCAAAGGGAAAGGTTATCCAAAAAGATTATATAGCCCCCAAATGAAGTAAAACATCTTACCTCACGTTTAGCTGAAAGTTTCACATTGATCCATTAATGAAAGTCTCTAGCGTTGTTTCTTCCACTTCAGTGCTAAGACAGGTAAGGTACGATCACTGGGCTTGGCACAAACTAGTATTTCCTCCCCGATGATCAGTGGACTGTAAGAACTAACAGAGAAGAAATAAGCTGAGAAGAGGTATTTTTAGTATAATTCTGAATGCTGCTGCCTTAGTAACTACCGGTCCTTGAGTATATGGGCAAACCTTGGTGGAAAAGGTGGTGGGGCCTCCCTGGCCTGGCCTCCAGTGGCACGGACTGATTTCTCTCTTTTTACTTCAGAGCTGGTCTGACAGGGATGCCAAAATGCCTGGTGGCCCCCTCTGTGGCTCCCACACAGGGGGGCGAGCAGACAGATAATGAAAATAAAAAAAAGGATTAAAGAGCTGGGAGGGCAACGTGTCAGACCAGAGACCTTGGGCAGAAATGTGCAGGTAGTTCTGACCAACCCCGCTGAGAAATTGTCTGCTGGAAGACTTGGGAGCTTCTGTACCTTATGGCTCACCCGTAATACTTTATGTACGTTGTCCAGCATTTTTTGTTGTCATAATCGTGTAAAGGGTCGTAGTTCACCGGTGAATCTGGATTTTGTGGTCATAGCAAATGCGAGGATAAGCCCCACAATTTAGCAGAAGAAAAGCATGGTCCTAGAGCCATTTTTTCCCATATGCTTCTACAGGGTTGGCCCTTCGTTCACCGCTGGCCAAAAAAACCCCACAAAGACTTTTTTCTTTCTTCTTCCAGAGTTTCTTATTCCACTAAGGATGTATTATTATTTTAAACTTAATGGGAATTTAATCAGAAAGGAGTGACGCAGCGACTAGTCACCAGCTGAGCTCTGCAGAGCTCTGACGGATGGGGGCCAAGCGCCGTCCAGCCTGCCAGAGCTCTTTTTTTGGTTTGGAAATCATTACTGCTGCCTCCCGCGGACGGCTCCGTGGTCGGGGCAGCTGATTACAGCAACGGGGGAATTAAAACCCTTCACCTGCTGTGGCTCTCGCTCAGCTTCCCTCCCCGCCAAGTGCTATCTTTGCTGGTAACAGCCTGCAAAAGCCCAAAGCATCTTAAAACCGTGGCAGATGTTTTGCTTTAATGGGTGGGGGGAGGAGAGGGGGAAGAAAGGGAATCGGTGACAGGCCCTGAAGAAGAAAGGTGGGAGGAAAAACAGCAAAATGGAACCATCCCATCTGCTTTTATCCTTCCATTAGCTGACACAGTAAATAAGGGTGGTGCAGACTAGTTTATCTGGGAGGGATGCAATGCTGCCGATTGGAGAACAAGCTGAAGGTGTCCACTGAGTTCTTCTAACTAAGTTAGAGCACTTAAAAAAGAATAATAAAAAAATCCAGAAAACTCCCTAGATTTGACCCTAAACTAAACTCAGACCCTTTTGCTGCCTCATTAATATCAACCTCATTTTTTGTCCTCTGAGCTCAGCCTGAGGTTTTGTTTTAAATCTCTGAAATCGGCAGTGGTTCAGGTCAAGGGTTTTGCTTTGGCACTCACTTAACTATTCCTGGCTGTTCGTGTGCCACGGGAGGTCCGAGAGTATTTCCAGGTTTATCAGCACCGTTTCTCTGAAAGTTGCTCCTCTCACCCTGCATTTTTGTGTGCGTCACTGATAACCCATGTCTGAAATAATGGCGTGACTGTGTGCTTGGCTGGGATCCACATGGATGTAAAAAAAAGTACTTGCCAGTGTGGTCCAGTTTTGCCAGCTCTATTCCTACCGAGGCGGCTCCTGAGCTAATGAAGACATTCAGCAGTAACGAAGCAAATCCTTAGTGAAACACCAGGGAGCTTCAGACCCCAAGTCCTGCAGTGGGGACTATTTTGTGGAACATTTCCCCCCTCCTCTTACATTCTACATTTCTCAGGTGTCTTTTAAGCAAACAACAAACTCCTCTTCTTCTCTCCCATCCCCATCAACATCTCTGAAGATGTCCTCTGTTTTCTTCTTCAGCTTTGACACTCCCAAGGCAACAGCAACATCAAAGAAATCTCCAGAAATTCCCAAGTCAACAGCAATGGAAAGGAAAGGTGGGCTGCCAAGGTCACTGTGGTACAGTAGGAAAGTAGGAAAGTTTTGTCAATCCAGTTAGAAGAAGCTATAGACAAATACAGCAAAGACAACGCACCAAAGAACACTTCCCACAGATCTCCAGCTCCCAGGACTCTCTGAGAAGACACGCTATGTTTCTTTGTAAACAGAAAACAGGGATGTAGCCTATTTGTTCTTGTGCAGAAGCAGCAACTTGATGCGGAGAACACCCACCTGCTTTCCATTTTTAGGGCATTTTTCCGTTCTTGGGAAAGACTGTGGACAATTGTGTAACTATATAAAAGCTGTTTTATTTCCCCTCAGTCAGAAAAAAATGATATGCAGGATTTGCAACTGTTCGGAGGACAAAATGTGTGACAAGAATGAATGACTCTTTTTCATTAATATGTATGTCTCTTAGCTAAGCTTTTAGTGGAAAAACTGCTCTCAAGAAGCCTGTGTGTGACTTGAAGTCTGATGCTCTGCTAACTTGGCAAATACCTGAGGATGAAGTATGGAGAAGAACTAACCTATAAAGTATCCTGTATTTTAACAGCCTGTTTCTCCATTAAGCATTTTTAGACATCAATAGGACAAATCGTCCTGTATTGTATGTTACATGTCTGTGTGCTGTAAAAACATTAAGGCCTTTGTCAGCTTGCTACTTTAACCCTTAAAGGCATTACGGATGGCTGGTGCTCCAGCGAAGTCATTGTCCTCTGGCTTTTGTTGGAAAGCGGCTGTTGATTTTATGGCTGTGCAACCACACACACCATCGTTTGTTTTCACCCTCAAGAAGATCCAGATGCTGGTGGTGATTCTATTACAGGTGCCATCGTTCTTTCGTCGTGAGCTCCTCCAAGGAGCAGGATGCTTTCAGATGAAGGAATATATAAACGTCAACCAAAAGGACACCAAAGGTTTTCATCATTTCAACCTGAGCAGGGCAGGTTCTACAAGGCAGGAACGTTCCTGCAAAATATTGGCAAAAAAACCACCGGTTGACCATTAGTTATATGCTGTCCTTGGGCTCTTTCACATGAAAATGTAATGTTAATTCGAACCTTGGCACCTGAAGGTCTGGGAGGGGTGTGGGGGTGGGGGGGGGGAACCTGTGTTGGTGTTATGAG
>JAVJGJ010000030.1:30304083-30320212 GCA_035590215.1 Microhierax caerulescens
CCCCCCCCCCCCCCCCCCCCCCCCCCCCCCCCCCCCCCCCCCCCCCCCCCCCCCCCCCCCCCCCCCCCAGAGAGGAGCAGTGACCTTTGCAAGTGAACTCACAAGGAAACAACAATGTGCCTCAGCCTTAGCCTGATTTCTGAATATTATTTTTTTTTTCCCATCAGAATGAAGTTGGCTGTTGAAAACCCAGAAGCACTGGCTGTCAGACACCAGCCAGATCCTGTGTGCTTCGTTATTCCAGTGTTTAATCCCAGGCGAGGCCAAGTCACACTCAGATTTTAGATGTGACAGTTGGGTCTGGATTGTCATTGCTCAGGACTGTATTTCTGGCTGGTCAGCAGCTCCAGAAGCTTTGACCCCCTGGTACCCCAGGAAATGGAAGGAGGTGGCCCAGGCGATGAGCAGGTTTTATCACTGGAGTAAACCTCACCCATACTCTGACCCTGGCATCCTTGCGCAGTGCACAGTTTTCTTTAAAGGATTTCCTCTGTCCAGAAGACTATAAATTAAAAACACCCAGAAGGAATAACAATGAGGAATAAGGCCTGTTATCCCATATGTGATATATATATTATATATCCTATACCATGCATGCAATATTATGATGACCACTTTTTGATTGTGATGATCCATGAAAAGTCATTTAAAAAACCCATTGATTCCCCAACTTCTCTGCTTCTTCAGCTTCTTTCTCCTTTTTAATCTTGCTCAGGAAAAATGTGAAAAACTGTGGTGGGCTGAGGCTCCAGTCTGGGGGTTGTTTTCCCATCATTTTGCTTTTGCCATCTTCTAAAAAGCCATTTATTTCCCCCTTGCTCCCTTTGGTCTAGGCTGCTTGTCACGAACGCTATTGCCCAACGTCCCCCCACGTCCGCGGCAGAAACCGCCGTTTGCTGCTGTCATTCCTGTGTGAGATCCTGCACTCGAGAGCCAACACAGCACACCCCAGTTGCCATCTCTGGCTCCCAGCTCTTCCCTGGCAGCTCCCTGGCTCCGCAGAGCGCACTCCCAGTTCAGCCCTCACCGGAGCTCCTCCGGGTAAGGTTGCAAGCGCCAGGGAAAGACACATGTTTCCCATTACACGTCTAAGTCTTCACAGAGCCCTGGTGACAGGAGATCTTACAAAATCACACTCGGTGGAAAGGGGCCACAGGTGGGGGAGGGACTCCCTCGTTAGAAGGGCAGATCCACAGGAGGGAACCCCATTATTAATAAAATAGGGGGGATAAAGGATGATAGAAAAACTTGCAGTGCTTAATTTTAGCGGAAGCAAACAGAAATCATTAACTTTATGAAACACTCTCCCAAGCTGGCCACATCTGGGGGTATGTTGTTTGCAGCGTTTATTCAAATGCACACTATATCATATGAAGCCACTGCAAGAAAAACAACAACAACAAAAAAAAACAAGAACACCAACCCAGCTAACACCTCTGTTTACATAAATTACTTGATTTAACCCAAGAGCCATTCTCAGCACCGCTCTCACACGCGGCTGTCCTGTTCCCTCACCCCACTTGGAAGCACTCCCTTGTTTCCAGGGTTCTGTTACAATCCCATTTGTTTTTCACTATAAAAGCAGCTCATTACGTGGCTCTTCCCGTCCCTGCTGTTACAATACAGCATGCAATTTTGCATTTGCTTATGACACACCACGATCCGAGCAATATAAATATCATGGCTGATCTGGTGTTAATCATCTCGGTCCCGTCTGATGGGAGGGCAATTGAAACTACACTAGAGCTCTGCAGCTTATTCATAGCATCAGCTCACCAATTTTTACTGGAATACATTCGCATTTGAATGACATGTTTATTGGAACTTCTTCTGCAGTCAGAGAGAGTTATTGTGGGCATGGGCTAGATGCGTTCAGCCATTATATTCTGCAAGCCACAGTTAAATGCCAGACCAGGGCTGAGCTGGGTTTGAACAGCCCATCTATAAAATCTCCTTTATGTGTCACCAAAACAGGCTGCCTAAAGAGTCTACAGGCTACCAGCTTAATATACCAGCCTAATACATTAGCTCTTAGCCTAATATTAAAATAACAATAATTGTCAGAGCTATAGATGTTGTGGCCAAGCAGAGCGCGCTTGGAAAATGCGGCCCTTGAAGGGAACAGGTCATCAGCCAAGAGCAATAAATTACCTTTGGCTCCTAGCACACCAGCTGTATCTGTATCTAAATCAGCTCAAATGTACGAGGTCCACAAACTGGTTTTATCTCCTTGGAAGCCGAGGAGGGTTTGTGGTGCCGCTCGGCAGCAGGAGGCTACTGAGGGCTTCGCTTTGCAGCATCCTCTGGGGATGGCAGTCACCTGTCTGGTCAGAAAGCCTTTACCTCCCCGATCTGCTGGCCCTATCTCCCAAAGAAATCTGGCTGCTCTTCCATTTATCTGCCTGTGTATCAGATTCTAAAGAACCTGCCGGCTGCTTTGTGTGACAGCCTGTGCTCTCTTCCAGCTCCCACACTGGCTCCCTGGGCAGCTGCTGATGCTCCCACCCCGGCTCCTGAGCCACCCCCAGGTCAGCCATGGAGGATAGTAATTTGGGAAGTGAAGTCAATGCAAAGATCCTCCTCTTTACTAGTTTTTATTGCCTAAACATGTGCTGTCACGGAGGACTGGTATTTAGATGGGCTCCATCAGAACAGAGTCCCGACACTTTCCCGCCGCGATAGTTTTATTAGGCACATTAGCACCTCCATGCCAGATCCTCCCGCACTGAGGGTGAGCAGCCCCGCTTGGGGTGAGATTTAATTCCTCCCTCCGTCCTTGGAGGCCGCGTAAAACAGAAAACACCACTCATTTCAGGTTCACCGGGGACGAGAAACTTGGCAAGTCTTGCACAAAACTCAGGGGAGACACAAATGTGTCCTGGGAGTGGCAAGCAAGCATAGCCCTGGCCCCCCCCAGTAACCGCTGCTACGCCTCGCAATAAAATGCTCTGTTGCTCTGCAGGACACGAGGGGTTTCAGCCCCCAGTTGGATTTTGTTTTGAGTCTGCAAGACTGCAACAGTTTGCCTTGCAGTAGGCCAGCTGTTTTGTGGGGTGAGGTGGGGGGAATAAATAATCAAACCGGTGCTAAGCACAGAGCTCAACCAAGCTAATCATCTGGCTGTTGTTGTGAACCTGCCTCTCCTCAAATGCAAAACTGAATTAATGGAAACCAACCTAAAACAATTAGAGCTCCAAAGTGCGCTTTCATATTTAAAAGAACCTGGGATGACAGTCTTTCTTTTAGCCCTAATTTGCAAACTCCTCATTTTTTAGGGAATAGGCCTGCCCTAGTGAAGGAGGCCAGGACAATAGTAGCAATAAAAGCTTCCATCATCGATTCAGACAACTATTAAATGAAGTCTTGCAAAGCTATGAGAAATAACATCTTTCCATCTCTGAGATCTCAGTTCCTTGCCGACACCAAAATGTGCGTTGAAAATTGAAATAAATCTCACTGGGTTATTTTTGCTGGAACTTTGCACAACTACAGGCAAAAGCCCAAATCTCTGCTGAATGCAAAACACAGATGACTTTATGCATTATAAAACACTCCAGCTCAAGTATCAAGAATCAAATAATCAAGGGAAGAGGTTTTCTTTTTTTTTTTTCCTCTCCAAGAAGGCAACATTTCCTATTAAAAAAAAAAATCAAAAAATCCTATTTTTCCCAGACCTCAATTTTGGAATGAAACTAGAGTCTGATTAAAAGTGATGTGAAATGAAAATGGACAATTGGATAATGCAATATTAATGTCTTACTTAAGTGTATAAGGCAGAGGACATTTTTACAGGCTCATCTTTTTTTTTTTTTTTGTTTTCCTCTCTTTATGCACCTCTCTTGTTAGAGGGAGCGACAGCAGAAACATGCTATGCAAGGCTTAAATATGGGCAGGAAATTTCCCACATGAGGACGGACAGAAAAATTTGCTGAAGCATCAGAACTTAGCCCTGCTCGCCAGGAAGTGGATGTGAGACCAACACCTTTCAAAGCTTTCAGATAGGAAGACAGCTCATGACTTGTCCCACAACTGGTTGCAATCCGATATTGAGGGATATAAGCATTTAAAATAATTTTTTTGGAGAAACTGTTAAAGCAGGAGTCTGCTTGCATGCAAGATGGCTAACTGCTACATATTCTGGCTGGGTAAGCCATGCATTTGTGAGCAGCCCAGGGCAGCTGCACCATCCTGGTGAGTCCACGACCAGAAGCTCATCGGGGATGGGGAGATTCAGCCATCAAGCCTGACACAGGCCTGGGGTTCCTGCATCTCCATCAAGGGCCTTTGTGGCTAAATACACATATTTTCAGACCACAAAGGACCTTATGATGTTAAGAAACCTTTCTTCAGCAGAGCTTTGTCAGAAAGAGCTGGTTCCCATGACATGTTTCTCTTTGGAGAAAACAAAGAAAAAGAACAAAGCAGAAGCAGTTCACCCCAACCTCCCCAGCAATCTCCTTACCTCCGAGCAATCTCCTCACCTTCAGGCAATCTCATGCCCATTCATTTGAAAAAACAGGTCAGCAGCTAGGGCTTCTCCTTTAAATAAGATACCAACGGGGCTCCTAATTCCTGCCACCTGCCACCCCCCCCACCTGACCCTAGTTTGGGACAAACAAGGTGTTTACCTCTCCTGCACCTCGTTTTCTCTGCTGTTAATAATGGGAAGTTATTGCTGCCTGCTTTGATGAAGTCTCCTGTGATCTACAAATGAAAAATGCAGTGTAAATGCAAGGAATGTAATTATTATTATCGCCAGAGAAGCTGCCTGGTGACCTCGGAGCTGGTTTATAGATTCATAATCTGTTCGGGTCAAAATGGCGATGAGGCAACATGTTTAAACATGCCATTGCATTCTCAGGATACCCAATCCAGTCTCGGGGGACAGTAAATATTGCAAGCATGGTTAACCCGTGCTTCAGGACACCGTGATATCTTCACCTTCGATAATCTTCTGAGCTCCAGCTGCTCTGGTGGTGCTGGGATTTGGAAATTGCCAGTCGATGCTCATTCTGTCATACAAGTCAGGTTAGTTTTCAGCCTGTGTTTTGCTACAACGAACTGTGTGCAGACCTCAGGAATGAGAACCAAACACTATTTGACATTTACAGAGAGTACTCAATTTCAGAAAGAGCCTTTGTATAGCAGAACCACAGAGCAACAAAGAGCCCCTTCCAGCCTGAAAAGCAACTGCTATTTAATATTATCTAATCACTTTATGCTGCCCTCGAAAATAGAGGGTGAGGATTCAAACACTGCATCCTGTTAAAATTACAAGAGAAGCCACCATGGACTAAAAGCCATGTTCCAAATGGAAGTTTAGCTGTAATCATGGGTCAAACAACTCCTCTTAACTAAAATGTCCCTTTATTTAATGATGTGACACAGCATCGCTGTAGGGACTTTGCTTTTCAGCAGTTTTTCCCTACCTCTCATTTATTAAACTAATCTGGCCAGAAGGAGAAAACACCACAACCATGAGGAGGGCTATAAATCTTCCTGCTTTTGAGCAGAGCTCAAGTCCTAAGTAAAGAAAGGTTGGGAAGCCACTTCCTCCGTCAACAGGTTATTCCATAATTATCCTCTCCCGGGCTCTCTCCACCTTCCCCTGCAGCCAGAGTCAGAGCCAAGGTCCTGGCAGAGTGGACCTGCCACCAGGCCCCCTCTTTCCCCATGTTGCACAATGCAGCCCCTGTTATCAGTGTCCTCAGGATCTTCCCACGGCTGAGACAAAAGGTCTGGGGTTATTTGTAGTTGCCTATAATTTGCAGGGTCCTCCCTTGGTTTGATTTGCTCTTAAATATAGGACTGGGAACTCCTGTGCGGAGTCGTCCCTCTTATTGCTAGATGTTTCCTGTGTACCAAGCGTGCGGTCAAAACAAATATTCCCCTACCCTTGTTTACCACGTCCTAGTCTGTGGCATCTCATACATCAGGGCCGGCTTCCTCCCAGCTCCTTACAGTCCCGATTGCCTGAATAGGAGCTATTAAAGGCTTTTAGTAGCCCTTTTTCCTCCCAAGAAAATGAACCAGGTCTCTAGGATGTGACATTCAGCTTCTTTCTGTGAAAACGGTGCTTGCAAATCCACTTCACCGCTCTGTAGTATCGGGATCATCTGTCATTAGCTTCCAGCCCATCCCCCTGTAGTCAAACTGGCTCCTGGCTGGTTTCCTCCGCGGATATTTAAAGACTATCGTAGTATTTATCTCTCCTTCCTTTGCTATTTGTGTGCTAGATCCTCAAGCTTGCGTTTCATCACTGTTTTCGTCGCCTTTCCCATGTTTCAGCCATGGGCAGTGCTTGCTCCTGAGGGTGTGGGCAGAGGGGGACCATGGCAGGGCTGGGACTGGTGCATCCTGCAGCTGCTCCTGACGTCCCACCTGAGGGGGGGCTGGGGTGTCCCAGGGGTCCAGCCCCCAGGCCTGGCCCGTATGCCAGCCTTTTCACACCAGAGCACAACTTCTGTGATGGCAACTGCTGAGCTTGGGCTGAGGTTTTTTTCTCCTTTAGGACCACAGGCTATTCTGGACTTGTGAGCTGCAAGGGGACAAACCTGATGATTTATCCGCTAAGCCACATAGGCCCCTCAAACAGCTGCTTAATGTGAAACATGTGCTGCCAAGCCCTGGCAGTGAGTTCTCACTTCGGCTTAGCCCCTGTTTGCGCAGAGCCGAGCGTGTTCGGACAACAGAGGTTTTTTTCGGTAAGGGAAGCAGCATTCCTGGAAATCCCGTTGCTGTAAGAACATGATCTCTCTGCTGGCGCTTATTTTGACTCTGGCCTGAGTTATTTACAGAAAGCAAAGGATGTTTCACTTGACTTTTATGCGATTATGATGGGTTTATGCAGGTTAAGCATTATCTGACAACACTATTTATGCAGGCATGATGTGTCGGTAGCAGAGCATGGGCGCAGCATGCAGGGGTGATGCTCAGGTCTTGGGGCCCCTACATAAAAGGTTTTTTGGAACCCTTGCTCACAGTTAGCACCAGCTCCTGTTAAAATCTGCAGGAGCAGAGCATCTAAATAATCTCACAGAGAGCAACACCGAGATTCACAGAGACCTTTGGGTGCTTGGCAGGTGCCACACAGAAAACTGTGGCACAGGAAACCAGAGCTGGACAACTTGTATCATTGGAGTAATCTTAATCCCCATCAGTTCATTATTGTTGGCGTAATAACTCCCACTTTACCTCCCTGCATTGCTTTAAGGAGAGGAAATGGGTCGTTACAACAAGTATCACCTTCCCCTGAAGGCTTAGCGCAGGGATGCCTGCATCATTTCCAGCATCCTCTAAGCCTTTAGGAGCAATTATCCCAGGGTGCTTGCACAGCTCGAGGGAGAAGGGGGTGGGTAACCTCTGCTAAGGAACCCGGCAGCTGTGCCGGGAGGAGTGAGTTTTACTGAGCTCAGGAGCAAGGCTCCAGGCAGTATCTCACAGGCTGGTAAGCAAATGCACTTAGATGCTGCCTTGGTGAAGGTGAACACAGCTCATCACACTGCTCCTGCTACCCCAGCCAGTGGGCTGGCCAAGAGCAAGCCTTGCCACCACACTTACTTAAAAATAATGAATCTTCTTTTGCTGTTTGTACCATGTCTTGAAGTACTAAAGAAAATAAGAATGTATGTTGGAATCAAGGATGCTTCTTTTGTGCTTAGTGCCTGCAGCTCTGTGGGGCTACACTGTAGATGGGCAAATAGATTTGCACAAAAAATGTTTAATATTTCCTAATAGGGGTTGTTTGGAATTTCCCATTCCATGAAAAACAAGTTAATATTTTGATTTTCTGTCTCAATTCAGAAGGAAAATACACAGTAAAATATTGGAATTTCCCAAGAGAACCCCCAAACTCAAAGCTGCCTTAATAAAACGAGGAACAGCTTAGAGGGAACCCCAAATGTTTTTGGTAACTAGAAATACCAGCAGATCGGCTTCCTGTGCATAAGGCTACCTACCTTGGCTGATAGCGCAGATAAGGGGAAATACCATACGGGTGTCCCTTGAGGATACGCTTCCCTTCCGACCCCTGACACCGGTCCCGGTTTCCTGGAGTACCTAAACCCAACCATGGAAGGCTTTCCATCCTGGAGTACCTAAACCCAACCATGGAAGGCTTTCCATCGGCAGAGAAGAGTGATTGCTGTAGAGCCAAACCCATCCCCATGCCCCAGCCTCACCCCACTCCTGTCCACCCTGGCACCATGCAACTAGTTTTGCCTCTCTGTGTTCTTTAGCTCATTTTATGTTTAATAAACCCCTTGATTGCCTGGCTTATACCTGCAAAGATGTATACGTTTTCCCCCCTAAGAAAAAATGGAGTACAGCAGCTGTTGCATGGATGTGAACCACCCCAAAATGTCTCCCCTTCCCCATTGCAGTGGTGAGTGCAGAGGCAAGTGAAGCTCAGTCCATGCAATTTTTTTCCCCTGTCTGTACTCAAGCAAAAATAGCCTCCTATAAATACAGCCAAATTGGGAGAAAACGTCCTGAGGCAAACTGGAAGCTCATTGTAAGTCCTGTGCTGGAAATGTTTGTGTTAGGTTTCCATTAAAGCACAATGTGTATTTTGGGAGGTTGGCTACAGGCAGCCTGTTCTCTACCGAACCCTCTGGCTCCTTGCAGAGGTGCCAGCCTGTCAAAGGCCGTACCGCTATGTGCTAATATCTTCTCCCGGAGAGGTCTGACGGGTGGTTCATTAGCTTAGGCACTAATCCCTGCTGCCTCCGACTTATTTGTATGGGGACCTGCTCTGCAAGAAAGCTGCTTTCCATGCTCTTTCCTCTGAACAGTTAATCCACCTGCTGGGTGCCTAGTCTGGCCCACTTCCACGGGGAACTGCTCCCTTCATTGCAAGATAAGACATGCGTGGCTTAATGCCTCCGGTAAGCGTGCCTTCTTTATTCAAATCTTCCTGCAGGAGTTTATAAAGGCAATCGCTTTCCTATTTTCAGTGCCAGTTCAGACAAGGAGCGAGCACACACTTATTTGAATATTTTGTCCTTAATAAATAAGGCTGAAGATGTAACCCTCTGCTTAGCATCCCTCCCCTCGCCCCTCTGGCCTATTTAGCATATTAGTGGGTGGAAAGTCTCCTGCAGCCTTTTGTTCAGCTCAAGTTCGCTGCGTCGGTGCAGGTATCCGTTATCAACCCTGCGTGCTGCTGTTCGCTTCAGCAAGGTCAAATCTGCATTTGGCTTTGCTCTGGCTTTACTGGTATGGCAGCTGCTGTGCAAGAACTTAGCATAGAGGCAACTTCTAGTTCCTTTGGGGCTCTTTTGGAAAGCTGAAACGTTTGTAGGTAGTTCTGCTGTGTGGATTTTAAGGTGTATGTCAATCCATGACAAAATCATCTTTCCCAGACTTCTTAACCTTCCTGTTTCGCATCACCCCCAGGAGCCTTCTCCAAACCTCTAGGACTTTTGCCATATGTCCCTAGCTCATGGTAGCCCAGGTCACTTGCCTAACAGCATCGCACCTCATTTGTACCAAGTATAGAGTGACATCCCCCACCCCACCGAGCGGGGAAATGCTGCCCACCCATCAACGTTGCTTGAAGAAATGCATCTTACACGTGGGTACAGAAGTCATTAACGTTCATTTTGCAAAGAGGCCTCTCCTGAAGCTATGGACAACCCCATGAGAGAGGGTTATCTGTTTTTCAGAAGTACCCCGAGGTCTAGCAGATAAGATGCCTGACTGAAGAAGGCATGAAGGAGGGCGAATGCTATCAAACTGCTATTCTCCTGGGGCCTGGAAGGTGGAAGGGTTAAGACCTGATAAGGAGTCTCTCCTCTTGGAGAACGTCAGATTAAATCTGACCTACAAGCAGAAGGTGCTCCTCTCTAATTGCTTGTACAAAGAAAAATTGGTCCCCTGCTAGACCCTTCCCTGCCGGTTTTGTGCTGACTTGCAGCCTGCCTTCTGTTCTTGTTGGGGAAGCAAAAGCCTGAGCAGAAACTGAGCAAGCTTTAAACTTAGAAGCATTAAGTATGAGGTAACCCCGTGAAAAGCTAACCAGGGGATTCAGCTATGGGAAAACAGCATGGTTTAATAAGAAAAAGCTTTTTTATATATAAATTAAAGCAAAGGGATATAGGGCATGGGAACACAGAAGCAGTTAGTAACGAAAAACAAGGGAAGTATTAACCACATATTTTTAAGAGTAAGGCCAATGAGCCGGTGGGACAGCTGGCCAAGGGATGTGGTAAATCCGGTATGATTTGGCACCTTGACATCAAGCCTGGATGTCTTTCTGAAGGACTTGCAGTGCCGTAGCCTGGGCTAAACCTAAGAGCTGTTGGGGGATTTCTGAGCGTGGGACGGAGCATCCTGCTGGCCTTGGCATTGGTTAATTTGTTTATAATCAGTGTTTGTGACTCTTAAACAGGTGAGTTGGAAGTGCCGGGTCTAACCAGCCCAGGCTCGCCCTGAGTCCGTTCAAGGGGACACCGAGGCTGGCTCTGCCAAAGGGAATCACCTCTCTTGAGTTAAGTAGGGTTTTCTCAGCTGCAGTCATCTCCTCGTTTCTCGTTTACAAGCAAAACTTTCATAGACTTTTTCTAGTTTTTATTGTTTTCCCATGGAAAGAAACACTTTGCAAAGAAAAAAAAAATCAAAGCAAACCCCACTTTTCTTTTTAAAGAAAAGCTTCAATGGGCTTCTTCCCCCTGCCCCCCCCCAAGCCTTGGTAGCTATTCTTCCTTTAATTTAAGCAAGGCTTGTATCAGTTATTCTTGTGCCTACTTGACTTGAGGTAAACAGAACTAATCCTGCTTAAAACTGAACGAAGAATATCTACAGTTAAATGAAATGGATTAAAATTTTACCTCATATTAAACATTAACAACTTTTCTTGTTCAGACAAGCCCTGAGAGGCTGGAGCAGTGTTATTAATTTGCCTTCAACATCACTAAAATTTCTTTGAAAATAAGCAAATCATGCACTTGTGCAGAAGGCAGGTCCCTTTGAAATGATGGTGCTCACGGGAGATCTGGCTCCCTTCCTTCTTTGGATAAAAAGAGGGTTTATTTTTTTCTTTTAAATTTTATTTTATTTCTCTATTTTATTTTTTAGATTTTGTTTTATTTAATGTCTGAGTTCCTTATTAAAACAGCACGGTTCTTCCTGTTCCATTCATGATGTTTCTCCAGAGGAAAGATCAGCCTAGCACGAATTAAACGCTCCTTTATTTAATTTATATCTCAGGCTGACCTCGGCGAGCATGCACTCACGCCACACACCTGGAAATGGAGATGTCAAAGCATGGCTGGAAAGCCACACCAGTTCCTGTACAAACCAAGAGATGGCTTTGTTTCAGCTCATTCGTTTTTCAGGTGGGAAACAGAAGTCACATAATTTCAACTTTTGGTATGATTTTAATCACTCCAAAGACTTCAGGAGGAGGCTGAATTCCTCTCAGTTCCCATTTCTCCCATCCACAGATGTGCGGGTACATGTATTTTGGTGTTGTGGTGGTTCTTTTTCTCAACTTTCCGCTGACACGTGGAAACACTGAAAGGTGTTTTTCTTAAATAATAACCCATTGTTCCTGCTGGTTATGAACCCTTAGCGCAGACTGAGATCAAACCCTGTAGAGTTCATGCCTTTAAACACCACCGCTGCTGCTGCCTTCGCCACCAGCACCGAGTTAGCTGGCAGCCTCGCGCTTCACGTGTCCCAAAGCACAGCGCTGAGCGTCACCTGATGAGAGGGGAGGGGGGAGAAGAAAAAAAAAAGTGCCAAGATGGTTATTTTCTGCGTTAAAGGCAAAACTTAAATGCTGCATGAGGCTGCGCCACTATATATTAAAAGCAGCGTTGCCTGCGAGCTACCGCCGCGGTGGCAGCTGGCGGCTCTTGAGCTGGGCAGGAACTCGCAGAACGGGACTTTCTAAGGAAACATGGAGATTTTCCCGGTGACTTCGCTCCCTTCTAGCTACAGATAGGATGGGGTGGGGATTCGTTGCAACCAGTCTGATCACTACTACCCAAACACATACATAGGTGTAGTCTGTGCCCCGAGGAAATTATAACTCAAGACAAGCTAACGCAGGCACTCCCGCGCCGGCTGGTGCCAGTGGGGGTGGCGTGCAAAGGTGATAATTGAAAGTTGTTGGGTTTTGGGGTTTGTTTGTGTGTGTTTTCCATCCCCCCCCCTCCCCCCTCGTCGGCTGAGTCAACAAGAGGTTGTTTTCTACCTCCTGCTTCCTTTGGTGAAGGCGACAGCTTCTGTTCAGCTTTGATGTAGCTTGGTAAGGTGAGCAGTTGGCCACGGGGGTTGTGCCAGGACCATCACCTGGCACCCAGGGAACAAGGGTAGGGAGGTCTGGAGGAGCCGGGCAGTAGCTCGTGTCTGTGGGCAGGTATACGGACCGTGTTTACAGAAGCCAGAAGGCAAGTGATTCACTCCATTCATAAAATCTGAACCTCTGATCTGGTCTCCAGCGGTAAAGATAAACACGAGGTAGGACTGGCTTGCCTTTTGGGAGGAGAACGGTGGATGAACGCAGAGGGTGTGTCGAGAGAAAGGGGAGATGAGGGGGGAGAAATGCAGCTGATGCAGGGTGCTGGCTCCAGGGGTGGCCCTGCTGCACCCCAGCCATGGACGTGGGCTTAACAGCAGCCCTCCAGTGCTGCAGGACCTCAGCCTGAGATGTCCTCGGGGTCCACGGCTGAACACTAGCTTTATCTTTACGAGCAGCTGGATGAAAACTTTGGACACCCAAAACAAGACAGGCTCGGAGCATGAGAAAAACAGGTCTGTGCTTGCAGGATGAATCTCCTCCCTCACCCTCCCTTGACTGAGAACTTCATATCCAAAAATCATTGAGCAGAAGTACAACAGCTCCAGCCTCTGAAGGCTGCCAAGCATTCTTGCTGAGTGAAGCTGTTTAGGTACACTGAAACATGGCCGAACCCGGGGCTTGCGTAAACCTTCCTTACCCTGGAACAAAAGACCTGCTCCCATGGCAGTCAGGTGCATGCACAAATCCCTGCCTGCGAAAACATGTTGAACCAGTCTCTGCAAAAAAGGACAGGTTTGACCAGAACATCCCCTTGCGCAGAAAGGATCTGCCAACCAGGCCCGAGCATCAAAGGCAGACGGCTGCGCTGGGTGTTCCATCGCCTCTGATTAGCATCGGCATGAGCAGAGCCCAGATTCTGCAGCACTAAAGGCCACAACCAGCATCCAGCCTCTGGCTCCAGCAACACGCCTTGTTTGCATGAAAGCATCTGAGTTTGTTCCTCCGTCTCCCTTGCCCGGGTAGCTGCAGAGAGCTGCAGTGTGCAGAGCAGCGTGCAGAGCACCAGCTCCAAAACCTCCCGGCTGTTCAGCATCCCTGCTGACGTGCGTTTGCGTGAAGGACCAAGCATCACAGCAGTGCGAGGTGCAAGCTCCATCCGCACACGCAGACGCTGCTAGGGGACCACCTTGAGATCCTAACGCTCATATGGGTTTGGGTTTGGGTTTTTTTCCATTTCACCCATTTCTCTTTCACTTCCTTCCGGCCCCGCAGGAAGCGATGGTGATAGATAAGCGCCCATCACCTTGCTCACGGCTTGCGGTACCTACACCTCTGCTCCTCTGGCTTCCACTTCTCTGTGGGGTTTCATTGAAAGGCTCATTTAATACCAGTGCTCATTCCTTCTGTAGCACCTAAACATGTATTCTACGCTCGGCTAACCCAGGAAGGTCTCTCCAGACCATGCCACCACACACCGCCTTCTCCCATCCATGCCTCCAGCAGTTATCACTCCCCTTTACCTATTTCGCAGGCGGTCGGCGGGGGTGAGCCCCAGCCCCCCCGGCGGGCACCGGCTGCCCGTACCCTGCCGGCCCCAGGGCACTGATGGCATCGGGCAGCACCGGGGAGGCAGACGGGAAGCAGAGGAGGAAACAGCCACCACTCAGCCAGAAATAGGACTTGGCACTGCCGATGCTTAGCCCCGCTCTGTAACGTTCAAGCCCGTCGTCTTCCACAGATTTATCCGTGGCCTCTTCTCCCTCCCCCCAACCTGACCCACACATCCTGAGCGGGGTCCCACGGCCCCGCAGCCACCGGCTCTGCCCTGGCTCTTATCACCTCCTGTGCCGTTTCCCCTCTGACACTTCTCCAAGCCCTCCTCTTTCACCCAGACATCTGTATTCCTGTTTTCTTCCAAGTAGCTGGGGGTTAAGATGCAAGTCAACGCTGTTCTTGCCCGAGCGCTGGCCGGCCCTGCACGTGAAGGGGTGCAGGGGGCCAGCGCCGTCAGCCGTGCAGCGATTCCCCCTCCCGCCCGCGCCACCAGCCTAGACCCGGGCGGCACATTTTGCAGATAACCGGGGATTAGGGCCCGTCCTCACAGCCCTCCAGCTCACGCCTCACCTCTACGCCACAGCCCCCAAACACTCGGGAATCACGCAAAAACTCCCTTTGCATTTAGGACCGGGCTTACAAAGTTTTTCCACGCGTAATAAAATATTACTACTAATTAGGATAATAATAGCAAGTGCTAGCTGAGTTCTGCATGCTTAATTTCCACCTGCTATTTATTTGCAGTTTGATGTGGTATTCACATCCTGTCGTGCATTCTTGCAAATTATTTCTCTGCCGTGTTATCTTGCCAATGCGGTTCACCCAAGGAGTGGCTGAAACGCAGCTCTGACCGTGTGTCACCACCGAGAAGTTCATTTTCTTCTGTTGGAGGAAGAAAAAAGTAATAATAATTAAAAAAAAAAAACCAAAAAACAAGACTGTTGTGCCTCTGAGCTGGGCACATCTATATGTATAGCTGAGCATATGTTGTTATGGGGTGGTTTTTTTTTTTTTCCTTCTTTTCCCCTTCCACCCACATCTTTGTAACCCAGTGAGCTGCAAGATTTTTGCACTCAAACCCGGTAGAGATGCCCTCAGTGAAAGGGGATTTGCTCAAAGACCGGGCACAGCCAAGGGCAGTTCAATGCAAACCCAGGAGCGTCCCCATCACACCCTCCCCAGCCAGGAGCCGGTGGGACCGTCTCACACGCCCGTCGATAGCGGCATCAGGTCCGTTTCATCCAGATGTCCTCACCTACTGTCAAACCCCAAAGGGGCACCCCCAGTCGTCCCCCGGGGCAAGGGCCCCATTTCCCTGGTGGAGGAAGGTCAACCCAAAGGCAGAAAGCGCCTCGCACCGGGGTGTTTAGTTGTGTTATGAGCTTTTATTTAAAAAGCACATTTATACAGCAATAATTTCGCAGATACAAACTTCAATTTTGTATTCTACAAAAGTCTTTGAATATTCTTCTCTTTACAAAATGGAACATTACAAAAATACAGACAATTTAATATGTTTTTTTTTATACAAATGTCTCTAATTGTAGTTATTTTCATTAAAATATTACTACCACAGAACTACAATATTTTAGTCGACTATAAAAAAATTAATTCAATGCTTTTTTAAGCAGCAAAATGTAAATAACACAGGTCAGGACACAGTTTATAGTCATAGTGGATATATCTAAAATCGTTTCAGAAATAATATTTTACATAGTTAATTTTTAAGGTTTTATACATTATTTATATAATATTTATATATAAAAAAAAATCATAGCTTGCTATAGTTGAAATGATAGGACGGATTCTGTAAGAAGGATGTGCAAATGGCCGTTCTGCATGCTTTGCGGGATCCCTTTGCAAACGTGCTTTGTGAAAGGGCTGCAAACCAAGAACCTGTGGTTGCCGGGCAAAAAAAAATTAAAAATAATAATAAAAAAAACCCCAATAAATCACACTCGATACAGGCACGACTGATTTACCACCAAGCGGAGCACAGGACCTGGTACCTGCCATGGCGCACACCGGGGTGCCCAAGGGAGGGGGGTGTGTGGGGGGGGATGCACAGACCGACTGACACCCAGGCTGGGACTGGGACGTGCCGCCCAGCAGCCCGTCCCGAAACTGCAGAATAAAAGTTTCCCCAGGACTCAGCCCCGAGGTCGTAGTGCGAACGAGTCTTCGGCAGAGCTGCCGCTACCCACTTGCAAACTGCCAGCTCCCGTGGGCGTGCAGGAACCTGCTGTGATTTTTTTTTTTTTTTTTTTTTTTTTTTGGGGGGGTCGGGGGATGGGGAGGAAGCCGGGGGTGGTGTTTTGGTGAGGGACC
>JAVJGJ010000030.1:30326907-30342028 GCA_035590215.1 Microhierax caerulescens
CACGGCAGGGTTAGGCAACCTGGGCTGGGGAGGGGCCCACTATTCCCCCAGGACGCCCCCCCCCCCCCCCAGCATCCCCACTGCCACTCCTTGCAGGGTTTGCCGTACTCACCACGCAGTAAGCCACCAGGGCTCCCTGCGCAAAGCCCGCCAGCACGTCGGTGGGGTGATGCTTGTGGTCCGACACGCGGGACAGGCCGGTGTAAAACGCCATCATGATGAGGGTGAACTGGAGGAGGGGACGGAGCAGGCGGGCTCCCTTCCACGTGAATCTGGCCTGCAGATAAAACTGTGGGGGGACAAAAAGAGGAAAACAAAAGCGTTGTATTAATTTGAGGGCAGCAAAGGAGAAGCCGTGCCCAAAACGTGCACACACGGCAGCAACCGCTCTGTGGGGCTGGCCTCGGGGCACCTGCACCCTGTGGCTGAAGGAGGGGGGATTGTCAAAGGAGGAGGATGCTCTTCGCAAACGTGTGGTCTCCGTCATGCAGAGGGGAGCGGAGCTGGAGCAGTTTTAAGCCACGGAGGGGATGCAGAGGTGGATGGGCGCAGCGATTCCTCGGTGCGCCAGGGTCAGAGGCTTGGGACCCCCTGCACCCCAGGTCACCCCACAGCCCCACCTCAGCCTCCACACAACATCCCATTGGGCCAAGTAAGGACACCCCTCTCCGCTGCTATTTAGTGTGGATATTTATCCCCAACAGAAGCAAGGTCCCAAACGAGGGGCACGCAGGACCCTGGGCATCTCTCGGAAGAAAACTGGGAAACCACGCAGCATGCCTCGCCCCCAGCCCCAGCCCCAAGGATTTCCAGACACAGCCACAACTGCTGATGCTGTGGATGCAAACTGCGCTCCTCCAACACTGCCACCGCGGCTCCCAGCCCGAGCCCCGGGGTTTGCAGGGGCACCGGGAGCAGCCGCGTGGTGCGAGAAGTCACTCCTGCCCAGCCCGGGGAAAGCCAGGTCCTGGCTCAACCCAAAAAGACGAAGCTGACGTGACGCCAAATGGACATTGTCCCCCCACCGTGACTATCTCAGGCCCCTTTCCGTTCCGGCCAGCGGGCACGGCTGGTTCCTGTGGGAAACGGGAAGCCGGGTGGGAAGAGAGGACAGGAAAACGGGAACGCGCTGCCCGCTGAGGAGCGGGGCTGGCGCAGCGCAGCGCAGGGAGGAAGGCTGCGGGAAGGGAGGGACGCCGCAGCAACTTTCGGCCTCGGGGAGCACAGAGGCATTCGATGGCTCGAGGTCTGTAAAAGTGCCGGGGAAATGCTCCCTGCAGCTCAGACCTGCTGCCTGTGGGCTCCGCCGCAGCAGGTACGTTCTGCTTGCTCCTAAACGAAGCCCCGGGATCCAGACCCAGCGCGCTTCGTGGGACTCTGCAACGTCAGAGGGCTGCAAAGGGGTTTAATACCCATTTATGACCCCTTTTACACACCCGGAGCAGTTTACGCTGCCTTGATATAAAAGGGAATGAAGCTCTTGCTGGGTTCCCTGAAACCACAAATAACTTAACACCACCATTTACCTATAAAATCAGAATTAATTGGAAAGCTGATAAGGGGGAAGTATCATTTTGGCCAATTTAGTATGTTTGGCTGTTGCATAAACATTGTATTTACCCTTTTTTGGAAAGAACACACACTGGGCTCTTTAAAGGAAATGAAACATCATGTCTCTTGAATGGAGCAGATGCTCCAAATTATCCAAATTGTCAGCCAATTAACATGGAACAGAGCAGTACCAAAACAGCTCGGTGCTGGCTAACGCACATTATGATTCTGGGGAATATATCTGCAAACCAGCCCGAGCCTGGGAGCGGAGCCACATCACACACCCCATGCCATGCAAACTTGCACATGCAACGCTCCGGGGTGAGTTACAGCAAACCCGTGCCAATACAGCCCGGCGCATGGACTGCTTGGCTGGTCCTCTAGCTTGTGATGGTAATTTCTGTGTTCAGGAGAAAGATGAGTCATTAATCAACATATTAAAATTCGGAGGCATATTCTGCCCAGAAAGATCTAAAAAAACCAAACAAACCAAAAACCCCCACCATTATTGATGAGGTGCTTTCCCTCCAGGTAAAATGCAGCCACCTCCGAGCAGGAAAGTCGGAGCCGTGAAATAGCACAGCCCCATCCTGCACAGTCCCTCGCAGTGATTTAACAGCAGGCACTTCGTCCTGCAAGCAAATATCTATGCGGTTCATTAGCAGGCAGCTGCGTTTTCAGTTCGCAGCGCTTAGGCTGGCTGAATTTTCATTGCCGTGGTATTTCGAGTACCCAGCGATCTGATGCTGAGAACAAACCGTGCAGGCAGGATTCTCCCGGGAAGCATTCAGGGAAGGCGGTGACAGAGCGAGCTGGGGGCCCCAATATCTTTAAATACAAATTCTCAGTGCAGAGACAATGCCCCTTGGAAAAACAGCATCTGTGGAGAGTAGCACTTTTCAAGCACACAAAAGACACAAAAATATCCTTCCATTTCCATGGTTTTGGGTCAGGACTATTTTCATTTTCAAGAGTCTCAGCCCAGCCCAGGTGACAGTGTAAAACTCAGGTGCCAGTATGTTGTTGCAGAGCAAAATTAGCTCCAAGTATTGTATCTTATCAACTATAACCTTAGGTTATAAATATATATATATATATATATATATATATAAACTTGGGTTCTACCAGGAAAACTTGAAAGCTAGCACCTTCCTTTAGTCTTGAGGCTCTGTCACATCAAACCCTTTAAGAAAGAAACCTGCTGCTGGATAATCTGACATTTGTCCCTTTAATGCAGGCTTGACTTCTCCTCAAATCATTGCATTCAACAAGCTTGGAATAAATAGGTCATCTACAGGTGAGGATGCAAAGTATCAATTAAAAATTAGCAATAAAAACCTACCGCAAGTTTGAACACATTTGACACCCCAGTAGATGCACCTCAGACACCACACTACCAGTGTGAGGATCTCGACTGAGCTCCTCCTCATTATGCTGCAACAGAAGGTCTTGGGAAAATTGCTGCTTAAGTTTCCCATTTATAACAAAAAAAAAAAAAAAAAAAAAAAAAAAAAAAAAAAAGAGGGTAACAGCACTTCTCGTATTCCACGGGTGTATGATGAGCATGCAGGACATCAGCAACTGTGCTCAAACACCCGGGTGCTGTACTTCAGAGGTAAGCCTCGGGGTGCTCCAAACTTTGCCTCTGCCCTCAGCATGAAAGAAAACCCTAGTTAATAAGAGGAGGTCAAACAGCAAAAGGGGAGCTTGGGGGCTGACAGGATCAGAATTTCCCTAAAACAGGAATCAATGCCATTACAAAGAAACAGGAAGTTCCTGGCAATTTATCTGAAAACCTGCTTTTGAAGGGTTTTTGGTGGTTTTGTTGTTGGGTTTCTTGTTTTTTTTTAAACATAGGAGCAAATCTGAAGTGCTGCCTGCTAAGGACTGCCAGATTTTGATGGGAATGTGGGGCTGGATGGCGCCCTTCCCAGGAGGGAATGGAGGAGCAGGACCACAACTGGGGTTATCTCCACCACAGACCATCCCAGGGCAGCCTAAGTCAGGAGGAGCATCAACCAGAGCAGGGGTGGATGAAATGAAATGGGATTGCACAGAGCAGGAGTTATTTGGAGCTCCCATCCACTGTCTCCTGGCAGAGGCTGAGTTACCACAAAGCAGATGGCTTGAAGGACGTCACATTGCTTTTCTGCTGCCAGGGGACTTCCACAGTGCTGGTGAGGGCAGCTGGTGGCCGCATGCAACCCCTGAGCAAACCCATCAAGGAGGAGCTGCCAGGGGACACAGGCTAAAAGCATCACCTCCAGCCTCCCGGAGCTTTCTGTCACCCAGGAATCCTGCCATGTTCACGCTCTCCTCACCACAAGGCTGAACTCCATCAACCATGTCCCATAGCCACACCGAAGGTTTCCTTCTGGGAAACGGCCAGTCTTGTTCCTGGCTGCCCGACCTGAAGCCGCCTCTGCAAACAGCGCGGTACCCAAAGCGGTATGGGGCCAAAACCTCGCAAACCCAAACTCACCCCACCGTAACGCACTGCCTCGGCTGGGCAGAGCCAGCTGGAGGAAGGGGAACTGCAGAATTCAGCTTTTAGCACCAAGCTGGCCAGAAGACAAGGACAGGAGAAGAGCAGAGACCTCCCAGCAGGGAAGGCACACTCTTTGTGAGCGTACAGCATCCTCCTGCTCCGTCAAGAATATCCCCATCAGCTCAGCAACGCAGTTCACACCTTGGCCCTGGCCTCTTGATATAATTCCAGCTTACGTAGGTCACTGCTAAGCTTGACTTCAAGGCCACAACCAGCACGGAGTTGCCTTCACGGGCAGGTGATCGCTCAGCAGCACCAGGGCACTGGGACCTTCTCCACCCTTCAGCAAGAAGCCCCGGCGGGAAGCCTCACGTTCACCCCAATACACAACACCGGCACCATCTCCAATTTTTCCTATAAATCAGTAGAATACACTAAACCACACCTGATCTGAAGCCTTCAGTCTCACCCACCGGTGCACATCAAACGCGTAAGCTACCCTGTTTTGCTCTCATTTTACCTGGAATCAGCCAGCACTGCTGAGGGATATTAATTTAGCTTTTCTGACGTTAACGTAGCTGTTCTGCATCCTCTGTGGGGTTGGCTGCGACTTCAGGCAACTTCAGGCTGCAAAAAAGCGCCAGCCTTACGGCCCGAGGTGCTCGAGGGGAGCGGGACGCATCCATCGCGCCCCGCGAGACACAGCCCCGAGGCGCGGGTCGGGTCCGGAGGGCTGCACGGAACAGGCTGTTAGCTCCCTCCTCGCCCCTCAGCCTGCTAAAAATACCTACTAAGGGCTTGCTCAGCCAAGGAGTAACAAAGCAAGGAAAATTAAGACAAAGAGGATTACCCGAGTGTAATTTCCCCTTTTAATTTTTTTTATACAAAGGCCTGATGTTAACTGAGCGTTCTCGGTGACAAGGCGGCTGCGAGAAACTTCGCCCTGAAGTCTCAGTGTTGAGAACTAAATCCCAGGAGATTTCACTGTGTTGCAAGCGCCTTTCCCTGGGACTTTTCCCCCAGAGCCCTCCTGGGCTTGGCACCTATCCACATTTTCCTACTGGGAGCCCACGGCCAGACTGCTTCTCCTCGATGGATAGCACAGGGCACTGCTGCTGCGCCAGGGATGCCATGGTCACCCATCCACTGGCCACCAAACACCTGGGCAGATGCAGCCCCGTGGCGCAGGTGAAGCCCCGTGGGATGCGTGGGAATCCAGGTACCTTTTAATAGGCCAAGTAAAGCTTTTTGGCACCCGTCTCCATCAGGTGAGGCAAAGTGGAAAACATTATAATTCAGAATGGGCTCCATAAGCATGAAGGCAGGGAATGCCAGGAAGGGCAGGAAGTGACTGATCCTTGAAATATGAAGTATTGTTCAACAGGGGATGCACTCAGGATGCGGCTGATCTGCCAAGCCTCTGCAGCACACGCTCAGCCCCCAAAATATCCCCACTCTGCAAAGGCTCCCGGCAAAACCCCGGTATCCAAAGCACCAGCAGCAAAGCCCTGATTTCCCAGGAACTGAAGAACAACCGTTTTGTTCTGGCTGAGATGATTCCCTGATTAAATCCATCAAACCCACCTCCTACAGGCTTAGCATGGTGGATGCCACATTTCCAACCATTGGAAACCCTGCTCGTTTATTGAGCTGGGCAAGAGAGCCGGGTTTATTTTGCACTAAATAAATCCCTCTGGGTTACCGTAACATCTTATTTTATTTTTTTAAACATTATCTTTGGATATTATCAGCCTCTCCTGCACAACAGATTTTCTGCCTCCCATTTTCTGGGAGATTTCTCATTCAGGCTCCAGCCGTTGCCGCGGAGCTGGAGTGATGTAGAGCAGGGTGCTCGTAGGCAAGTTAGAATCATAATCATTTAGGTTGGAAAAGACCCTTAAGATCACCATTTCCTCACCTCTGGTACATGCTGTGTCATACTGTCTTGTCTCAAATTGACTTTTTCTCCTTTTAATTTATGGCCAAACAGTTGGTGCAATTTTTCCCCTGACTTTTTTAGACACAAGGCAACCAAACAGCTGGTCAGACAGAGTCTGCTACCAACGTTAACCCAGTTTTGGGACAAGGGAAAAAAAATTAAAAAAATTCTTAAGGGACTGGGTGTCCAAATCCCTCTGTGGAGAGGGGTAAGCGGAGCAGCTGCTGTCCCAGAGCAGAGGGGCGAGGGGCCGAGGCTGCTGAGCGCCGACAGCTCGAGTGCTCCCATACGGGGACAGGGAAGGGCAGCAAAGAGAGATGAGAGGCAGCGTTCTGCTCCGGAGCGCTCTGCAGGAGCTAAACGCTACTTTTGAAGCCTTCTGCAAAGTTAAAAAAAAAAATCAGGGAGCAGGCATAGGTGCAAAGCAGTGCTGGAAAATGAGCCACGTGGGTTTTCCATGCATCCCATGGGAATGTTGCATGCACATTGCAGTTCTGGGGTCTCCGGTGGACCCCTTGCCACCAGCCCCCCAGGCACTGGCATTCCCATTTGTTTCTCGCCTGCTCTGTAACTGCTGGATGTTCAGAAAAGCACAGAACAAACACCCACCTAGCGAAGCACCACGGCCTGCCTGGTACCCTGCGGACACAGGGTCAAGCCATGGTGACTTTGGGCACACGCTGCTGAAGCGAGCGGGGTGGAAATGTGGGGAGTGGGTGAGTGCTTGTCCAGCCATGCACAGCTCCCCGGGTCCTCCCCCCACCCTGAAGGATGCTGCAGGGCACGATCCCGTGTAAAAGGGAAAACATAGGACTCAGCTTGCAAAAAGGCCAAGGAGCAGCATCTCCTAAAAAATTTCCTGGAGGGACAATCCAATTCTTGGAGAGAAACCACCACTGACTTAATAGAGACTGGCAGTCCTCGCTGTTTCTGGACGCCAGGCTCAGAAGCATCCTGGTGCTGACTTATCTGACTGGCCACAGACCTCCTCAGAAATAAATAAATGCCAGCGTGAGCAATGGTTTCCAAACTCAGCTTGGAAAGTTTTTGTGATGGCAGCGGTGGAGGCCTGAGCCTCCTGCAAAACATCACCAGGGCAGCTCTGCATCGTAACACGGCTGGGAGGAAACAGCCAAAACGCTTACTGAAGAAATTCAGATGTTTTCCAAGAACAAAATAAAGTAAGGGGGAAAGCGAGAAAACAATTTAACACACCGCCCCCAACAGCCTGGAAAGCTCAGTAATTCGATTACAGAGAACGCGCACAGGGAGGGGGAATCCAGGGCTGGAAAGGCAGGAGGGAGCAGCGGTCACTTATCTTTTCAGAGGGTAGAGCAAAAGGACCGGTGGGAAGCAACGCTCACAGATAAAGCTCGTGTTGAACATTTTTATCGGTGTCATGCTGTTTCTCTGCTTGCTAGCCTGAGCTTACGGGAGATGGGGGAAGCAGAAATCTTGAAAGGAACCCAAAAACCTTTTTCCCGAGTTGTTGGTTTTTTTTAAATAAATAATTTTTTTTTTAAAAAAAATAATAAATAAACCCAGATGGCAATCGGTGCCCAGATGGCCCTGGCCATGCGTGGGTGCAGCCCCGGGCGGTGCGGGCAGTGTGCCTCCCGCAGCCCCCGCAGGAAGCACCTTGGCAGCCGCCCCGGCCCCAGCCCGGCGCAGGAAGGGTAGAGCCATTTCTCACTGACAAAGAAAAAACAAGTCCCAGTCCTCTGCTCCGGATCCAGGCGGGCAGAGGTTGCTCCACCTGCTCCGCTGGCACAGTTGGGAACCAGCCTTCGCCCCCCCACCCCAACAGAGCCACGACGGCACATCTTCCCCTTCCGCCGGTACAGTGTTTTGGCTCACCCCAAACTCTCCTCAGCAGAAACCACAATGTGGGGTGAACGGAATTGCCCAGGTCATCCACAGATTTATTGGGATTCAGATTTAATTGCAGCCTTGGCTACATCCCGAAGCCGTGCAAGCTCAGCTATCACCCCAGGAGTCTCCATCCCAAATAACACCAGAGGGGCTGAGAGCGGAGCTTTCCACCAAGCAGTTTGTTCAGGCTCTTTTTTCAACCAACCCTCTATCTCTGATGCTCATCATGCTGCTATTGCCACTGAACGGGGGTGAGCGCCTTGGGAAAGGGGGACAGTGGATAAATCATATCAATCTCAAGCAAGGTTGAGGCTACTCACCACCAAATACAGCATGGTGTAGAGGGAGAAGGACGCGTGCCCGGAGAAGAAGGATTTCCTGCAAAACAAAGCAGGTGCTAAGAACCAGCCACTATAACCTTTGGTATTATAATTTTACAAGTGATATGGTGACTTTGCCTCCTGCTACTAAGAGGGATGCCAAAGCAGAGGGACCTACAACCCCCAGTCTTTTGGCTTATAAAACCCCCATTATCCACCCAGAAAAAAAAAAAAAAGCAAAAAAAGCAAAAAAAAGCACAGGGACGGACAGGATGCTCGCATTGTTCGTCCCTTCCTGGTCTACTCGTGGGACAGCAGTGATTTCCAGGATAGCCTGGTAACTCATCCTCTTGCCTCAAATAACCAGGAAACCATAAAGAAATAAGAAGTGAGCAACTTCTCTGGTTGCTTAATTGCCGCGTGTGAAATGTGCCCCTGGAAATGTCAGACTCGAGCACCTGATGGATTTGATAGGGAGCTCGGAGGGGAGGCGCTGCCAGCCCTGCCTGCACGGAGCCTACTCCTCCTCCTCCTCCTCGGAGCCCTCTGCCCCGCCGCATGGGTCAGCTCGAGCCGCTCACCATCAGCTCGGCTCCCGCGGTGGATTCCCACATTGAGCAACCACCCAGGGAAACAATAGTGTAGGAGTAAAGAGAAAGGAAAAGAAATATTATTCAGCCAAGCGCTGCGATTCCTAAGGGAAACTGCCAGGCAGCCAGTCGCAGCCTTTGCAGAGCAAGCAGCGTTCCAGTCCTCTGTGGCTGGCAGAGAAACCCCTGAGGTATTTCGCATGAGATGCCGTTTTGGTGGTGGTAACCCATCGCTGTGATGCCGCAGGCTCTCACCTGGCTTCCTGGACCTTGCTGTCGTTTCCCCTGCAGGTGTAGTTCTGGATGTAAACCCCCTTAGCGCAGTTGATGGTGGAAAAATCCAAATCGCAAACCTCCAGGAAATGCGGCCGCAAGCGCCCGACGGACACTTTGGCAATGTCTGTGAAGGACTGGCTGATGGCGCAGCCGAAAACGAAGCAGCCCACCTGCTTGTAAAGAGCCGCCACGTAGGGGTTCTGGATAAAGGAGTGTGACTTCTCCTTCAGGTAGTGGATGCGGTAGAGCTCTCCCGTTATAATCTGGGGCAGGGGGAAAATGCAACAGAGAGGTTAGAGAGCAGGCAAAACGCTGTGCAAAACCTGCGGCGAGCGCAAGGCTGAGACAGCTCTCGGCTCTGAGCGTCTCGAACCAGCAATCTGCTCCCACAGCGAGGAAGGAGAGCCCACAGCCCAGCGTCTCTCCATCCTCCTCCTCTTCCCTCTCAAGGAGGGACTGCAGCGCTCGAAATGTTCATTGAATTTTTCCACAAAGAACAAGAAAAAAAAAACAACACACCCAAACAACGCTAGATTTTGGTTTAGCACGTTGGCATGTCTTTACAGAAGTGGAATAGTAGCCCAGATCCATACCAGCACAGCAGGGAAAAAAGTAACGTAAACCAGATAAAGAATCGGTGTGTGTTTGGGAAGGAGAGGCCAGATCCCCTACCCTCTTATCAAAATCGTTTTGGAGGAAAAGAAAATGAACTACCTGCTTATCTGCCCGCGCCCCCCCCCGCCCCCCCGAAAACACAACAGGGAAAGACTCAGAAAGCCCCAAACTTTTCAGATTCTGGCCCCAAACTTGCTGCCACTCAAAGCCCCTGTAAACACCAGCCATTTCTGGGCGTTTCAAGGGGTCTCGCAATTGCACGGCAGCACATCGCATTTTTCTTGTGTCGGGGTGCTGGGGTTTGACAATATCGCCATAAATCACTGTCAGGGAGCAGAGGACCTGACTTCTCACAATCCCGGCTCTAAAAAGGCAGGTTAATGAAAATCAGGCTGTGAAATGAAGTCCAAATGTCTCACCTCTTCCAAAGAGGCAAAGGCTTAAATTGTTCTCCGTCACGTTACACACCTAGCTTTTGAGCTCCAGATTTACGGCTTTAGGATTTTATTCATTACTTTAAAATGTTTTTATACCCGAATAATAAATCGAGACTGATTTTATTTTTTTTTTTTTTCAGCTGCCTCCTTATCCCTGCCCCTCTCTAGTCACGAGGACTGTGATATGTAAAATTAACTGTCAGGAAAAATGCCTTCATGCTAATCCCTTTCTGGAGCAGCCAGCAATATCCCTCCCGGCATGGCAGCCTGCCAGCGGTGTGCAGGAGACAAGGCTCCCCTGCCTACCTTTTTTAAAAGCTTGGCACAACCTTTGGAAACTAATAAACTGGAAAAGTATGGCAATTAGACTAAGAGGAGATGAAGCTGTATCATTGTTTGAACTCACTTGTAGCATGGCTTGGAAAAGCAAAGGTTGACCTAAGGCAGCTGAAATTGCTGCTATGCAGGATTTATCAGAGAGAGATGCAACTATAATAATTAAAAAATAAAGGCCAAGCTAGAGCACTCTGCTGCCACACACAGAAATGTTTTGCGTGGCTGCACCATCGTTTGGGGTTTACATGTCACCGCTGAGATTTACTCTTGGAAATCTGGTCGTGATCAAGACTTGTCTGGGGAGCTGCAGCTCCCCAGCTCCAGCATCATTTTAATCCTCACAGGCTCCAAAGACCACGGTTTATCTCCGGTTTGGACACCTTGCCAGGACATCTGCTGGTACGGGGACTGCTGGGGGGGGTTGTCCTGGGGGGACACGGAGGCTCCTGCCCGCGGGCACGGCCGCTGCCTGCAGCCTCCCGGGAGCCTGGACTCACAGGGAGGGGAGCTACCAGCCCCAGAACTCACCCCTTTAGCCAAGGGGAGACAAGAGAAGTTAAGGATGACATCTGATACTGGCAGATGTGCCATTACTCCCGACTCACAAACAGATCCACGTAAACCTGAGGCTCTTGGCCTGGGAAAGACATGTGACCATTTTAAAGAGGGACCAACAAAAGTCTGGGGATTAATATTTTTCTCTCACCGTTGGTGGTCTGGGTAATTGCACACATGTAGCAGATTGTAAATTGGAGACTTCATTCCCTCGCTAGCATGCTGCTGGGCAGCTATGAACCCTCCCCGCTTAGTTAAAGCCATGGCTCAACCTTAATGAGAAGCTAAAAATTGGGCAAACTTGGTTTTTTGGCAGTGCCGTCCCAGATAAAGCAGGACGGTGAAAAACTAATGCAGCACAGATGTGCACGAACTGAAAGGACACCCTGAAAAGAAAACAAGCCTTAAAGATACCAAGCTCTTCTTACGCCTTGCACTTCTGCTGAGCCATCTGCATGGGACATACGTCACGCCGGCGTGACGGGCACAGCTCACGGGGGACTGTCACACACATTTAAGATGGTCACTAGAGAGGAGCCAGTAGCCAACTTTTCCGTCCGTGACTGCCTTTAGCAGGCTTTCGGTTGCCGTGGCCATTTTATCGTTATTATAAGACATCACTAGCAATCCAATTAGCCTGTAATTACTTTTAGAGCTTTTCTAATCACTCACGTCTCTGGTGTAATGTTCCCTGTGTCTAATCGCATTGAAGCATATCACCTTCAACTGGAAAACTACCAGCTAATCCAGCTGTGTAACTCAGATCACCTAGGAAATTGATTTTCTTGGATATTTTTCCACAGGATTTCAAGAGCTCTCAGGTGTGAGGGACCACACCACGGCAGCGGTACCGTACGAGGCTCAGCAAGAGGAAACGTCACCTTCCCCGAGCCATCCCAGAGACCATCAACATGCTGCTGTGCCAATCAAATTAACCACCTTCCAGCACGAGCAGCAGCCAGGAGAGATGAAGAGCGCGCATCCCAGGGGCACAAGCCTCTCCGGGCTCATCTGCACGGAAATTTGCCTGAAGCCAGTAAATATACAGGTATTGGAACCAAATGCATGTGCTCTCACATCCTGATCGAAGCAAAGGTCTTTGCCTCTTTACCTAACGAGCACTCTGGGTGTCCTCAAGCCATTTAAAACATGACCTGGACCTTTTACCCTGGGCTAGACTGCCCGTGACGCCACGTAAAGCAAGGGTGTGAAATTTTGGCTGCTCCAGCCGGAACGCCAGCTCCTGGAAGTCCTCATAACCGCTGTCCTGCCTTCCGAAGGCAACGTTGTGAGCAAAAGGAGCGCAGTCAGTGCTTTGTGGATTTGGAAGGAATTCCTATTATGCTACAGTAATTCTGGTATCTGGGTTACATCTGAAAAAAGAGGTCAGGCTGACTTGAATTTTCCACGCATGCTGCCATAGCAAAGAAATCTGTTGCTTCAATTCCTCGTTAGCCATTTGTATCACTCAACAGCAAATAACTGAGCTTTTGAATTTACCTTATTAAGTTACATTTGTTGTGGGCACAGTGAAACCAGGGCAGAAACATCTAATTCTTTGGGGATTTTCTTTCTCTTTTAATTGACCTGCTATTTCGTGGTAGAAATTTGATGGATCACATAGGCAGCTGATTATGTTTCCAGTTTCTGTTCCAACTCCCATATTTGCCACTGCCTCATTACTGATCAGAAGCACACTCTGCATGGAGCCGGCGTGCCGATAGCTCAGGCAGTAATGCGAAAATGAGGGGCTTTTTCATTTCGTTTTTATGGCTTTTCCACACTTGGGGGTAATTCACCTGCAGGGTAAAACTCGGCTGCGTTTACAGAACTGGGGATCTGGCACCTTTCGGGCTTGTTTTGAGGAGGGAGGGGGCACAGGCACTAGGCAGTTTTGGGGACCTACTTTGCTAAGTGAGTATTATGTGGTCAGAAAATCATGGAGAGATCAGGAAACGATGAAGATCCTCGCAGCACGAAGCAGCAAGGCTGAGGACGGGGTATTACCAAAGCAGGCACCATGCCATGCCAGAATACCTATCGCCCGTGCCATTGCTTCTACGAGCAAAGATGAAAGCTGCGAGGGGAACAGGCATCCCTGACCCCTCCATCTCCATCCCTCCCAGCTGAAGGACCAAGAGGAAGGCAGCATCTCTGGGAAAGCACCTGAGCTGTGCTGGCAGCAGGTGAGAAGGAAATCGTAGGTACTTTTCATAGGGGAATTTCATCTTCAGCTGGAAGCATTTAACCAACAGCCAGGAGACGGCTCCTGCCTCCTGCCCCGGCACCACATACATGCTGGCATAAGAAGGCTCAGCTCCACGGGCTGAATTTAGTTTTTTGGCTGACATTTAAAGCTCTCACCGTGCAATCATTTCCTACCACAGCTCTAGGAAAGCTGGCAGGAAAAAAGAAACGAGGAGGCATTGGGAAGGTGGCGCATTAACTACTTTTTAGAGCGAGGACTCTGGGAATATGCTCCCCATGGAAGGTTTTAATTGTCTTTCTAAAATGGCTGTAATATACAATCTCTTAAAAATCTAATACTAACCTGTGAAAATTTTCCAGGCACTGGTTAGCTGAAAAGATGTATCCTTTCTTTTTTTTTTTTTTTAACCTTATGAAATAGGCAAATACCAAGAGTTATTTGAATAGGGACAGACCATGCCAAGTCCTTACTGACACTCCAAGTCTTTTTGCTTCTACTCTGAACTCTTACTGGAGGGTGAAAAAACTCTTGTGGAGCTCACAGACTTGCCCAGACAGCTTTGGGCCTGTTTATGGGCTTCAGGAGTAATCTCATTCCTCCCATTGCAAGCTTTCATTTGCAAATGTTTACTGCTCCACATTACGCAGAAGTCAAATAATCACAGAGGAGATGTGCACCTCAGTAGATAGCGTGGACATACCGGCAAGAGCGTGTTAAACCCACACACCGATGGGACGGTGGTGCCATCAGCTAAAGAGGTGACAAAAAGCCACCCAGGATGCCCAAGGGACAGGAGAGAGGGGTTTGGAGGTGAGGTGGTACTTACAGCGAGGATAGCGATGAGGATGCCCGCAGCACACAGCACTGCATCATTGATAGTCTCCATCGTCTTCAGCGGGTACCTGATGCTGTCGTCATCGCAGTAGAAGCCCCGCTGGTAGGGCTGGATTGTGCTCGTTTCAATGATGAGGAAGGGCAACCCCGCTGGAAAGAAGGGGAGACAATAACCAAACGCATCAGCAACACAGGCAAACGCAAACAGCTCACCAAAAAAAAAAAAACCAAACCAAAAAACCCAAGACCCAGCTAGAAACCCCCCTGCAAACCACGCAGCACCGTTCCTGATGCTTTCCTTTCTACATTGCTATCTTTCTAAAGGGAGTAGCACTGGGATTTGTTTTTCCAAGTTGCTCTTGCGGGGAAAAAGCATCTCCTCTGTTATGGTTATCAGATGTCTGCACTGCCTGGTTTCAGTTAAGCCTTGTGCACTGCAAATATTAACTTACAGGAACGGACCCCTAAAGCAATCCCTCTGCAAAAAGCCATGAAAACGAATCTGGCGCTTCTCTCCTGGGAGGGCCCGATGCTGTGCCGAGCGCCCCACGGCCGGGCAGCCCAGAGCTGTGCAAACAAACACTGCAGGATCGAGTATCAGCACGGCTTCTCCCACTCGGGCAGCCCAGCTACGCTCCATCCCCATTACTTTTAAGCTTTTGAAGCCTTCCTTGACTCCCCCCTCTCTGTATTTACAGGGTATACGTATGTTTGTACCTACTCATGCCATAAGACGATGTGCTTTGAGCAGCTGTGGGATGCCCACCCTTGACCCATCCTCGCCCTGGGAAGAGGAGCACGCACCCAGCCAGCCCACCTACGAGAGCTGCTAACTGCCACCAGAGCCTGTTTGCCATCCATCACCTTAAAGCCACACAAACCCAGTTTCGAAACGCTGTTTGTGAACTTTCCGTGCAGGAGACCCGCATCTGCGCAGCTCGCCTGGACCTGCGCGCCGGGCACAGCTCTGCTCAGAAACACGGGGTGACGGCTTAGGGCACGCAGTACGGAAGGGACACCTCGAAATTGCCGCACAGCCGTAACCGTCTTCTTCCAAGTCTTTAGAGAAACACAGCATTGCCTCAGTCCTACGAGAGCC
>JAVJGJ010000030.1:30349757-30365046 GCA_035590215.1 Microhierax caerulescens
TATGTAATACCCCTCCTACCCCACACCCCACCCCCACCCCCACCCCCCTCCTCCTTTCTTTCTTCTGGAAGTTCCCCAGGAGAAAATGGTATTACACAACTCCCTTGATTAACTGGAAATGAAACTTTTCCCCCTCGGTAGTCGAGCTTTGGTGGAGTTTCCAGGATATAACGCACAGTACACGGTGCTGAAAGGCAAAAAAACGTGAGCAGAGGCAGAAATGATCCGAAGGCCCTTCAGGCGATGGGGGTTTGATCTCACGGCCCCTAGAGCAGAGCTCAGTCAGGCTTTGCAGGTTAAAAAGCCATAACAGTATCTCTTTTCTCCCTCCTCTGCATTTTGACCACAATTATGGCATAACGCGGCACCCTAACGTATAACAATACACAATAAACCTGAGACTGCACTAGCACCCAGGTAATATTTTAAAGAAATAATAAAAAAATCATGCTCCTCATTAAAACAGCTTTGTGTTAAAGGCAGGGGAGACTTTGCAGGGGAAGGCGGAGGCGCGATGGCTGGTGCCTTGGCCATGCTGCCACCTCGCTGCCCGCAGAAGTTTGAGCGACTTTGGTGGAAAGCAGCTGGGAACGGGATATTGCGGGGCCAAGCCGTCACCCGCAGCGACAGAGGTGCCCACCCCATGCTGCTCACAAGGGTTGACCCACCCTGACCCACCTGCCTCTGGATGAGACCCCATGAATTATTCGGCTCCCTGAAAGCCAAACAGATGTTTTGGGGGACAGCACAGCTCCACGCTGCACACCATCTCAGACTCCTGGGTGCTTTTTATCCCCGTAAGAAGCTGCATATTCTGCAAGGGCAGGCGATGCAGCAGTACCATAGCAACACCTGAAATTGCACCACCGCCTTCTGCAAGCCCAGGGCCAGCCACGGTGGGCACGTCCACCTTGTCACACCCCACGTCACAACAGCCCCTTTCCCAGGCGCAGCCCAAAGCTCCCCACGACGGCTGCGTTTTGCAGCCAGGTGACATTCCCTAGCCCTGCTGCCTTAGGGGACGGTATAAATCGGGCCACATCCGAATGGTACAGGCAGTGGCCAAGTCTCTATTCACACCGACTCAAGGGACACAACACGTACCATGCCTTTTAAAACCAAAAATGGATAACTCCCAATTTCCCTTTCCAGCCCCCCTGCAACAATGCTGTGCCCTGCTGTCAAGGAACATGTGAATAAATTGGGGAAAAAAGGTTAAAGAAGCCCAAGGGAATAGCAGTCCCTTTTCCTTTATTGCGGTTAATTTTCACAAAGGCTCTTCTGTTCCTCTGTTCCTCCTCCCCCCCCCCCCCCCCCCCTTTTTTTTTTTTTTTTTTTTTTTTTTGGAAGGACTTCATGCCAAGTTGCATTATTCCTCTTCACCATGGTACTGCCATGAAACCCCCGTGGTATGTTTGCCTGAAAATGGCAGGTTTTCATGGAAATCGTTTTTATCTCAACAACAGCTCCCTTTGTCACCTCAGACACGACAAGAGGAGGAGAAGGGCTTGGGCTCCAATCCAATCCCAGCAACAAAGCATCCACAGAAAAGCACACCGACCTTCCAAATCCAGCATCACAAAAACTCACCCCCTCAACGGGGCAGAAACCCTCCCAAACCCTCTTACTACCACCCTCGGAACGGCGATGCCACCACACAGACCCGTCCAACGCACTGCAACCCGCTTTGCACAGCCTCCGATTTAAGCACTTGGAGGCTTGGGAGAAAAGCCCATACCATTCGTCGGGTTGTTTTGAAGGATTTTTAAATGGAAATAGTTTCTTTTCTTGCCGCCCGTCGTGGCAACCGGAGCCCGCTGGCTCCTGTCAGCAAGGCAGGAGGCTCAGTGGCTCCTAGGGGGTGTCCTCTATTTCCAGCCTATTTACTGCTCCGTTGAGAAAGGCGCCTATAGATGCTCTAGTTCTCAGATGGGAGTTTGGAGGGACCCGGTTATTCAACAAACCAACCCTTTCTAAACGCTGTCAAAGGAGTGATTTGATGCCTTTCAGTGCTTACTATACAAAACACTGAAAGACCAGTGAACTTCAAAAGCCGCAGAAGCGGAGCTGGAGTTTGGCAGCAGTTCATTAGCTGCCTGTGTCCTTCTGTGTGTGGCTTGTAATTACATGCAGACCTGATGCCAAATCCTCATCTACCGAGGGGTACCAATTAACGTGCTGCTGGATGATTCACAGGTAGCTAATGTCGAGATTTATACAACCAGCATGCCAAATGTCCCATGCTTTATTAGTATTATTATTATTATTTTTAAGCTAGACTTCCCCCACCACCCCCCTTTTTCAAGTTACTGTACGAGCAAGGTTTTGGCAGCAAAATTCAGGTTGTCCAGCCTGTTCCCAGGCCACACACCAGCGGGCCTGATCCTGCTGTCACCGTGCACCAGCATCTACAGGGATGCATGGGCCAAGGGCTTGCAAGTTGAATCACCTACTGTATTTTCCCTTTGTATAAAGCATACTTTTCTGCTCCAAGGGGAAAAAACTCTAAAATTGAGGTACAGTTTGCTCTCCATATTTGCCTTTCCTGCTGCTTGCACCCTCTTACTCCTATAGCTAGCAAAACAATAACAGCAGGAGCTTTAACAACAACTGGAGAAGCTGAGCAAGCAGGTACCTAAAAATGGTAATTCATCTTTTTTTGGGGAAAATGTATACAAAGCTGCATCTCCTGCAGGAAAATGTAGCACTTATCAAATCCTCAGACAAAAAAAAAAAAAAAAAAAAAGGCAAGAAAAGCGCACCCTTCTTCCCTTACTTGAGATCTGCATCCCTTTGCAGCCAGCTGGCTCCCAATGCAGCCCTTGGCAATTAAAACCTTGGGAAGTCAAACACAACGGCATGGAAGCAAGCCTTTTGTTCTCCTGCTTTCTCATCCCTGCCTTGTGTTTGATCCCCAAACAGATTTCTCAGGCTATGGGGAAACCATGGGCCCAGCGGAGCACCCTGGCACAGGCCTGGAGCAGATCTCCAAGCCCACTGGTTTGCCACCAGTGCTGGTTTCCCCATGGAGGGCAGGAGACCCAGCCCTCATTTCCTTCTTCTGCCTGACTTTCTACTTTCCAAAAGCCATAGTGGCTCCACTGAACTTCTCCTCCACCAGCCTGCAGCACCTGGGTGGCCTCCTGTCCCCAGAGCCACCACAAAAGGAACGGCACACGAGACAGGCGTGATTCCAGATTTACGCTCCTGGGCAGAGACGAGACTGCGAAGAGGGGCAGTGAGAGGGAACGTGCAGGAACGGTCAGCCCTGGTGTAACACCGCTCCCAAAGGTCCCAGCCACGGGACAGTAACACGCTCAGCCATGGCTTTGCATGCATTAAGGATACACGTGTAACACCCACAGACCCTCGTTAGCATTAATTTGATGGCTTCTGCTCTTCCCCCTTTACCTTTGTCATACAGCTTTCCCCGACAGCCGGTTTCTCTGTTAATTTTTCCGACAGTTGTTCAGCATTCAAGCACCCCCGCCTCCCGCTCCCCTCTCCAGACACCCCCCTTTCCATACATTTTCCTCTCTCCATAGGAGAAGCGGTTTCTCCATCGCACTTCTTGCTCCCATACCATTGCAACAGCTTCAGCCCTGGGGGGTAACTCAGCGCCAGAAAGGCTGCGCGCACAACCCAACGCTCGCGCCCCGCTATCCTTCTAATAAACCTTTCACTCCGTTTGACACGATACAGGTCTTGCCCAGCCACGAACGCTCTCTTGCTTATCAGGAGAATTTTTAATCAACTAGGAGGGAAAGCGCGGCCTGACTTTTTATTGCTTCCTTGCGCTCTGCTTTTAGATGTTTTGGTTTCTTCCAATTTGTACTCCTGCTAATCTCTTTACCCGGGGATCGGCGGAGAGGCTGCTGCCTCGCATCGCTTCCCCGGGATGACTCGGAGGCAGGGCGGGCAGCGGAGCGCGGGCAGCGGCGGGGGCTCCGGTGGAGCGGGAGAAGGCGGCACCAGGCACCACGCTCTCACGCTGCAGGTCCTGGGACACGTTTTTGTCCTGGCCACAATTACAAAACAACAAACAATGTCTGTGGGGAAGGGTCATAAGAAGTTCAGCTTTCCTCTATTAAAACCATCTGGTGCCTATAAAAAAACCCAACGGGTTGGTTGGGACGGTTGGTAGCACCTCCTCCCCGCTGGGCTCTCCCGGGCACTGCTCGGGAGCGTGGTGGCACTCGGAGGTGCCACAGCAAGGGACAGGGCTGTGTGGGGACTGGGGTCGGGCAGACACACGCCCCACTTCGCATCCCTGTAGCTGTGAAGGAGCTGCCCCAGCATCCACCTCGCTTCTTATCTGAGTCACAGCCTTGCCTGTCCCCTCAGTGTCACAGGCTCTGCCAGAGCACCCCTGGCGAGCCCGCAAGGGCTGTGCTTTCTGAGCAAAACCAAGTGTCTCTGCGAGGCTGGCAAAGGACCCACCAAAGGGTTTCTCTAGGTTGGAGACACCGATGGGTCCCCCTCCAACAGCTACAGGCATCGCCAAACCTGCAGGGGATGGGAACCTTTATTAAAAAATAAAAAAAAAGCCCAAACAAAACAAAATGCCTAAACCTCCCCCTTTGTTTCCAACAGAAAAAAAAAAAAAAAAAGAAAAAGAGAAGAAGAGAGGAGTGCTTACAGCCAGTTCCCCGGCCTGTAACACAAAACCGCGCTGTGCTGGGAAACCTTACACCGCGCAGCATCCCGCTCGTGCACTCCTGCTCCGCCGCCTCCCGGATGCTTCCCCAAGCCCAAGCTGCCCTTGAGAGAAGCCAAGCCTCAGCCTCTGCTGAAAAGCCTCTTTGTTTGGATTCCCTTTCCAAATCAGCGTATCCTGAGATTGAACTCCCTTCCACCCCTCTGCAGGGCTTTTTAATGTTCAGATGCCTTTGGCAGCGGCCAGATTCGCCAGCAGGTTTGCGGTCCTGCAATAGCGTTCAAAACCTCGGCGCTGGGGCACGTACAGCGCTAGAAACTTTCTTCACGTTAAACTGGGGGGGGGTGGGGGGGGTGGGGGTGAAAAAGAAAGCATTGCAGAATTACTTCAAACGATCCTTTAATCGTGAATTGTGAACAGAGGAGCTAAGTTCTCCTTAATTAAATATTAGCTTTAATCAGCCTTCAATAGCCTACATTAAGGCACACCAGTGAGCTGGAGAGACATTTTTTTTCCCCCCCTCTCAAACCAGAATAATTGAAAGAAAACTAGGCAAGGCATCGGAGAAACCCAGGCACAGGGTCTGCGCCACACACGCATCACCAAGAGGGTTCAACTCCCACTGCTGCCATGAGTTTTCCATGCAACTTAAGTCCATCTCTCACTGCACCCAGAAATTAACTGCGTTTTGCTGCACCACTCACCCTGCCTGCGAGCTCACCTCACCCAGCCCCTGCCATGGAACGGGGTCCCCCGGCTCCCTGGGCTTTGCAAGCACCCCAACACCCCTGCAGGAACTATGGCACACCTCTGGTCTAGACCAGAGGTAATTTGGTAATTTTTTACCAGGCAGTAATTTCAGGTACCACTCGGAGCAGAACAGGCAAATCCTGCAGCGAGGAACTGGAATGTCAGTCCCTGCACCTCGCCCCAACACCAAGGGGAAAATGAACCCTCTTCTCCAAAACCAGCCTCAGGCCCAAGACTTGAAGCCATTTCATAGGGGGGGAAGTTGTTTTTCACTTGCCGTTAGCTTTTTAATTGACCTCAGCGTTGTATCTTTCTCTGTGAAAGCAAAACGCTGAGCATTTAAGCAGGTGGATTTTCAGACTGTGGACCCAATCCTGCGTTCATAAAGCAACACCCACTTTTGCAGACAACTTCAGCAAGAGCAAAAACAAAGTCCCTGTTGTTACATCCACAATCCAGATGAATCCCAAACTCTATCCCACTTGTCTGGCCCTTAAACACACTACATCCCTAGATCCTGCAGCAGCTCTTAGAGCTTTAGGCACTGGAAAACTTCTTTGTGCCCATGCACATGGTGATTTATCAAAACAGGCTTTCTCTAAAACACTATTGGACTTTTCCATGGGGTTTGCATTTGAGTGAGCTGGTATGAATCTTTGTCAGAAAAATAAATGCCACAAAACTTCTCCTTTAAGGAAAAAAAGAAAAACAACCCAACAAAAAAAACCAAAAAAAAACCAAAACAAAACCACCCAACCCTCCCAGCCCAATGCTTTAGAAATGCTTCCACATGCTAATCAGTCTCCTATTCAGTTCCAGACTGAATAGGAATCCAACAATGACAAAGAAATAGCTGAACCTATTCCACATTTCATCCCCTTCGCTCAAAATGTTGCTGTTACCTTGGTTTTCAGCCGCTTTGTGGGAGCTGCAGCAGAATGACAGCTGCATGCTGCTGCATGGATGGCCAAGAAACAGGAGTGCTAGATGAAAAAATATCCGTCCCAGATTATGGGAAAAAATACAGAATTATTTGATGAGATAGTTCCTGATGCTGCAAACTTTGATAAGAAAAATGAGACCAAACCAAACCAAAAACAAACAAAGCAAACAAACAAAAAAAACCACCAACAAAAAAACCCCACACCAAACCCCAAGGCCTCTACTGAAAACACAGCCCCTTGTGCTTAGGCAGCAAAAGGGATTTTTTCTTAGCTTGGCAAGTATGAGTAGGCTAAAGCCCCCTCAAGGTGCTTCCTTTGAGAATTAGCCATTTGTCTTACGGATTATCAGCTGGCAGATGTTCCAGCACACCTTTCCCCCTACAGCCTTAACCTGAAAAACTTCAGCTCTTTTTTTTTTTTTTTAGGAAGAGACAAGCCCGTTCCCACCGCAATGAGTATTCTGAGGTCGTTTCCCTTTTCTGCAGAACACAGCAGCATGGGAACTGAGCCAACCGGGAAAGTTTTCCCAGGAATTGAGGTGGGAAGCTCTGGGACAGGTGCACGCATGTCCTGGGGACACGCTTCTGCCCCAAGCCCTGGGAGACGCAGGCTTCTCCTCCACGGTTGCACATCACTGAAGATCTGATCTCAAAAGGTATCTTGGGAGTAATGGCCCGGCAGGAGTGGCAGAAGCGTGCAAGTTTGCAGCTTCCCTGGAACTGTTAGGAATTAGAGGTACCTCAATAGCTCTGAAAGCCCCACTGGGCACTGGGGGTGTATCTATACTGGGAACACCACCTTCAAAGCGCGCCCTCACCCTCACTGGGCTCCAGCTCCCTGCCCACACATGGAGGTGATGCTCCTTCATGCTCCCTGTCTCCTTAGATTAGAGATTCCCAGGGGAACCAACCTCCCCTGTGACGTGCCTGGGCAGGACCAAGGGCAGCAGGGCTCAAGCCCTGGCACAGGGCTCCTCCAGGGCTTCTCCTGGACTGCAACCCACCCATCGAAGGGAGAAGCAGCTCCCCAAAAAGCAAGGGCCATCTGAGCAGTGATCACAGAGCACCTTCAGAAACCTGCTAACACCAAACTGATTCACAGCTATCGACTTCAAAGGAGCCTTCCAGCCTGCCATCAGCTTATCATCTATCCAAAGGTACCCTGCGAGCATCATTCAGAACATAAATGCACCCCGTGTTCACTGACCAGACCTGCTTATCAGCACTTACACCACGCTATTTTCAACCCTCCCTTTGGAAACCAACGCTTTAAAGAGTGGTGGGCTTTGCAGAAAAGCCTGAGAAGCCCTCACAGTGCTTGGGGTGCAGGACCAGCTGCAAGGACCAGAGCAGGGACCTCCCTGTCAGCATCGGGGGCAGCGATAAGCAGGGCGAGCGGAGCATCGCAGCCAGGCTTGAAGAAAAGCCCATCACACCACCCCGAAACAAAGGCCATAAATAACTTCCTGAGCATCAAGAAGACAAGAAGTTGAGATCCCATTTGGCACTTTGGCTTTCAAATTCAGGGGCTGGACATTTTGAGGCATGCAACGATGTCTCAGTTTTGCAAAAGCATGTGCTGGATTAAGAGCAATGCAATGAATATCTGCATCCAGTGCCTGTCTGCAGTGCGTGCATGACGGGACACAGAGGCACCGCTGTAAAAGCTTTCAAAAATGGCTGTCATTCTCACTAATTTACAGTAAAACCAGGTTAAAGCTAATTACAGGATGCCATGCAGCTAGTCGCTTCCTTTGCAGGCCAGCAGGCTACAACCCTGACACAGCTGGGAGAAGCGAGCTCTCAGGGGGGAGCATCATTTGTTTCAAGAGGGCCGGCTGCCCAAAACCACTAACCAGTAACATGCACTTCTTCTGTTTAAGCTTGTGGAAGGAAGAACCACGCTGTTCTCGGCTCCTCCAGCCAGCAAAGGTGAAGTGGCTCCAAGAGGTACAGTCTGCTGCCTGCAAACTCCCGAAGCAGAGGACACCTCCGTGCCACAGCTGCCTTCGGCGTTCAGGGCAAGTTCTGGGTTAGCCCAGCAATGCCAATCCAGCCTCCATTTGCTGTGTGTCTCAGGCACTGCGGGATAAGCCCACTGGTATGTTTTATCAGAAAGGCTGGAGGCATCTCCCAAGCTTCTCTGTGTTACGGTCAACACAGCTTTCACGTCTTTCTCGGCAAGGGATGAAAAATTATGGGAAAGTACTAGAGGACTATGAACACTCTCCACCGATTCGGTGTCACCAGTGTTGTCAGACCAACTGCAGCTTCATTTGGGCTTTGGCTGGCAGCCCCAGCCTAGCCCTGTAGCTCCTGACTGAGAGCACCATGTGCTCAGATAAGACAAGCTCATATATGGGTGCGAACTACAGGCAACACTGGATCAAGAACACACGGCATCAAGAGCACAGGCATTTTCAGAGCATCAGAAGCTCCGGAATTAAATTACACATTCTGCTTATAATGTTTGCTTGATGCGGAGAGTTGGTTTTCAACCCTCTGTCTTCAAAACATCCAATGCATGTGAAAAACAAGCCCACTTGCGTGACCAACTTGAAAGGACAGAGTTTATAGGAATTTCTGATGCTTAGAAACCCGCCAGGACAAACCTAATTTTCAGACTCGTTAATACATCGTCTTGGTAACAAACCTATGCTTAAAGCAGGTTTTCCCGTGCTTTGCATCAAAAGCCAGGTGAAGACACTTCCAAATTCCTCTTTTTGGGCCATGTTCTGCCTCCTTAGCCTTAACTTGAGGAGCAGCTCCTGCTGACCACGACCCCACCGCACAGCCATAGCGTGCGGCTAAGAGGCAAGAAGGGATTCTGGAGCATAACTTCCCAACAGCTGCTCCAACGCCACGCCGTACGGACACCCGACCCCTGCCAGGGAGCTTCCCACCTGCTAAAATCGCGGAGCAGGTAGTGCTTCCCCGAGGTGGATGTCCTGGGAGAGAGCAGAAGCGGGACAGATGGGATGGCTTTGAAAGGGATACAAACGCCCTTCGGAGAGAGGGGCCACGCTGATCCATGAGGAGACGTGACAGGCAGCGGCAGCACCCCAGCTCTCGGTGAGCTCCCCGCCAGCCGAGGTACGTGCAAGGGCAGCGTGACGGCCGGGCGCAGGGCACACGGCAGTGCAGCCTGCAGCACCGTGTCAGCCGCAGGAGGCACAGAGGGGCTGCTATAGCCTCTGCTCTGCCAGGGCCCCACAGCCCTGCCACAACAGGAAAAAAAAAAAAAAAATAAATTATCATCATCACCATGAAATCTATTCAGAAAACTGACTTCAGACTTCATAATTACAGAATAAGCGCTGGATTACTTTAAAAAAAAAAAAAAAAAAGAGGTGAATTAAAGTGTTTGATCACTCACTTGATTCTCATTTTCAAGCCCTTTTATTTTTTTTTTTTTTTAAATATGGAACCTGACCTATCAAAAAAAAAACAACACAACTGCAGAAGCCAGGGCCCTAAGACAGAACAAAAAGAAAAAAAAAAAACAACACCAAAACACCAAAATGCCAACAATATGACAGCGCTTGTATGGAGACCCAGCTGGCATCCTGCTGCGCAGGAGGGAAAGCAGCATCTGGGGAGGGGGTTTCCCTGCTGCCCCCCCGGGATGCACAGGGGTGGGGGAAGCCGCCATCCCAGTGCCGGCTGCGTGGATGCTGGGCGAGGAGGGTGTGCAGGCTGCTGCCTTCAACAGGCATGCCCTTGTTCGAGGCGCAGGCAGGCTGGGCGACCACAACGGTCCCTTCTGGATTACCACGGATGAAGCGAGGGCATTGTATGACCGAAACGGAGGGGATGGAGTCTGCTCTGCCACAGCCAGCTCGGGAGCAGAGCTGGGGCTTTTTTCCCCCCACTCTTTGAAGTCATTTCAGACATTCAGGGATGCAAGCACCCTTCCTACCTCCGACGCAGGCACTAAAGAGGAGCCCTGGTTTGCCAGGCTGTGCCCGTGCAGCGCAGGCTCCCCAGCTGTGGTATGCAAACCATCTTTGGGCGGTATACAGAGGCACACACATCTGGAGGATGTACCATCAGCCTGTATCTAGACAAACAAAGCCAGACCAAAACAGCCTGAGAAAGGCATGCATATTAAATCGAGATTTAAAGGGTATAAAAATAATCTGTTTGATCTGGGAGTGATGTTTATATTATTTTCTATGCTCACTACAAACAGACAATTAAAAAAAAATGTCATCTACTCTAACTGTGATCCCATCTCCTGCCTGCCTTAGCAGCAGGTACACAGGATTCAAAGCACTTCTGCCCATGAAGCAGTTGCACGTAGTTCTGCTTTCCTGGAGACACGTCTTCAGGCTGCCCAAACTCCACCGGCTCAGGGAAGCCAGCAGATTTATACCCCCGAGGACTCCGTCTGCCATAGGTACAGCATTTCCCAGTTCTGCAATTAACACCTCAAGTATAATTGTCACTAATAACCTGTTCTTGATAGGGTTTTTTGGTTTTCAGAAAGCAAATGCAACAAAAAAGAAAAGCATGCTTTAAACACCTCCGAAATACTTCTCTCTCTTTTCATCCAGTCATCTCTGGCTCCCTCGGTCTTTCAAGAGAGGGGCAAAGCTAAGGATGGGTACTGTGCTTAGATGCTGACCGCTGGTCCAATAAAAAGCTTTTCAAGGCTCAGAAAAGCTTCTTTACTCCCAACTTATCATGGGGTACAGCCACACAACCCCACGCCGAGATGCCACCTCTGCAAACCTGCCTTTGCAAAAGCGCTTCCAGCGCGGCCGTCCGAGACGGACCCTGCTACCTCGCAGGGAGCTTGCTGCCACCAAAAGATCCTACAGGTATTAAAATAAGAGATACATAAACATTAACGACCAAGCCCCATCTAGGGATGCTCAAAACACGATGACAACTCTCCACCCACGCAGCTTCTCACGTGTGGTGTGGACTCAGCCCTCCTCAGCACGGAGAAGACACAGCATGGAGAAGACCACGCCAAGGCGCTGGGACTGCCCAGCTGGTTTAGTACAGTCAGATCTTGTTGTCCCTTGCCGAAAATAAAGAAATGGTTGGGTCAGCAGTTTCTTCAGGAGCGTATGGAAAGATGTTACCTACACGACAAGTGAGCCCTGCACAGCAGGGTAGGCTGAAAAATAATAATAATAAAAAAACAACCCCAACCTAAACAAAGCAAAGTTGCTTAGCTCATCAAATTCAACTTTAGAGCATCCAAATAACTCTAACCTCATCCCTCATCTTTAATTCCTCCCACTCCTTACGCTTAAATGACAACGCCAGGCCTGTTGGTGCCAATTTTTGTGACGGAGCGACAGGGCCCCTGGTGGAACTCAAACCTTTTTTTTCCTTCTGAAAGCTGGACGGCGACAGAGTTTTCTGCACAGAAGAGGAAAGTTAAGAGTAATCTAAATTGTTAGCCCAAATTATAAGATTATATCCCCACTTACATAAACATGTCAAGGTCCTGCTAGTGTAAATATTTACTTTGAAAGTTCATTTTAGCATCAAGCTCACTACAGAAGAGGAGATGCCAAAAGTGTGAGAAAGCTGAAGAGATATTAAGGTCGTAAGAGGGCTATCCATCTGCTGCTTCAAAAATCTCCCAAAGGCAGTAAAATTTGTGTTGTACAACTGGGATTGACAGAAGAGAGAAAATTAAATTAGGGACGGAAAATAAGAAAGGCAGTAAATTATGTGCAGTTTACATCTCACCAGCCTGAAACATATGCTCCCATAAACCCACTTTCCAGGAGCCTAGGAAGCAGGTATGCCAGATCAAATCCCTCTATTTTATAGCACAAGCAGGACTTTTTGGAAGCTGTTCTACCTGCGCAAGCTGAACAAATACAAGCTACCGAAGACCCCCGTTTGCCCCGTCGGCCTCGCTGACACAGCCTTCCCCTCTTCCCAGATTAAACGCTCGACTTAGCGCCCGTCAGCAGAGCACAGGTGGCTGCGCACAGTTTGCTGAACACCGGGAGTCCCTGCCAAGGGGAAAAAAAGCAGGTCCGAGAGGCGTAAATTTAACTCTAGATGTCACATCTGCGGGGCCAGGCTCCAAAGCATCCCACCTCAAGGGCCAGGAGGCTTTTTCCCACCTGGCCCAGGTCTCCTGCAGGAAGGCGGTGGCTGGTTGCAGCAGCTTTGTGCAGTGCTGCATCTGGGCAGCAAAACCCGTGGGGAGCCTGCCCCGGCCAGGGCCACACCAGTCCCCCCCAGTAACTCTACCCTTTGGGCAGGAGGCATGAGAAACTCCCGGCAAAGGCGTTGGGCTGAGGACAATCAGATGAAGTGAGGTCCTCCCATCGCACCTCCCGTTTTGCTGCTCAGAGAGCTCCCCACAGCTCTGCAACGTGAAGACACCAACCGGCTTAATGGGGGCAACTTCAGGCCCCCCTGGCCGAGCTCCTCAATCACATTTTCAGATGTGTCGCAGTGACCAGCGAGACAGGGACGGGGCAGCGGGGACTCTTCCACACCACCAAGCTCGCCTGCAGTCCTAACAATTTCAGGAAGCATCTTCTAATTCTCTAAACAGAGCCCTCCCGAGAGGAGGAAGCAGATGGAGAAAGTTATTTTCCCCCCTTGGATGACCTGCTTTAATAAATGCACACTCAGTTCTTTTTTGCCTCTTTTGCAGAGTTAAGCACCAACATGAAATTCCTGGGAAGATCACAGTGCCGGTGATGAAACCTCTTGTTCATGTAAGAAACCAGGGATTTGTCAGTGCCAAGTGCACTCAGTAGAGGAGGGGGGTATTCAAAAATATTCAGCTCCCTGCCAACCCAAGTTGGAAATGCAGGAGAAACTGGGGGTCTGGTTCAGCAGATCTTCATCCAATCTACTCCGCCAGCATGCTTCTGCCAACGGCTCCACGACTTTGCTCCCCAGGATCCCCAAGGAACAAAGATACAAGTCTTCCTGTTACGCGTTTACTATCAAGATAATAATTGTACTTAACGATGAAAGACAAAAGTGGATCTTTCTAACACCTTGCACCAAATTAAAGCTGAAGGAAGCTCCCCATAGCTCTGCTTTACTTATTCTGACTTTCTTAGATGTTCATGATAATTGTCTTCTGGGTAATTTGTTTAAATTTGTATGTAAACAAAGAAGGATTTGTACACATCTACCACCTCACAGAGAGCTGACGTGTGTCATTTTCGGAAGAGATTTCAGCCCTAGTTTATTCTTTTCATTTCCCCCCCACAGAAAACGGACTCGGGTCAGAACTATGGTAGTACCTGCAGTAGAAGCCAATGCAGCATCACAGACCTAAGCAAATCAAATGACCAGTTTTAGTATTCCCTCAAGTGGTCCTCAAATGAGAAAAAGCCTTCTGTTTCCCTGCTACTCTGAATGGCTTTGGGCAGCCGCTCAAGGGGCGTAACTCAGTTTAACTGCACTGGAGGCCATTGGCCATGTGCCTGCATGCACCAGCAGAAGACCTCTGCTGGGTACCGCCACCTTAAACCAAGTCATTTCACCCACTTCTGGTTTTCATTACCTCGCAGAGGACTCTGGTTTTTTACTAAATGTGTAAATACCCATCAACTTGTGTCTGTCCAACTTTCTCTTACAGGCTTCAGCTACAGCATCTTCTTTACACCTTCAAAGTGTTTCGGTTTGGGGGTTTTTTGGTTGGTTTTGGTTTGGGGTTGGGTTTTGTTGGTTTTTTACAAGGTTAGGAAGGAAGAAAATGGGCATTAAACACTTGGAAACTGTAAGCTCTTAGTCTTCCCTGGCAAAAAGCAGAAGGAAGAGCAAGCCAAGCCTCCTGCAAGTGGGGCAGTTGGCTTTCACAGCAACTCATGCCCAGTCATCCCCTAGCAGATCCGATACTACTGGTCTGGGTGTATTTGAAAAGCCCTTCCCCAAACACACATCATGTGCTACCCATCACATAATCACCTCCCTTACCCCGTCCCACCCATGCTCTTCACCTGCCGGTGATCAGCCAGACCTAAGCTTTTCTTCTGCTGTTGAATTCATGCTCTTACTTCTAAATGTTCCTCACACTAAAAAAAAAAACAACCAACACCCAAACAAAACACCAAACCAACCAACTCTGGTGTTTACTTTCTGATTTCCACCTGTAGTAATATGAAACAAAGCAACAATCACAGTTTTTGCTGTATCACATTATTCCCCGCTAACAATAGCTTCCAGTGATGCTTGCTAAGTTCTGTTTACCCAAACTATCACAAGTAGAATAACACATGTCAACTAATTGCTTTTTCGTTTAGGACCCTTAGCCCAGAGAAGGGGAAGAAAACCCCTTTACCCATTCAAACGGCACTCACTCACGCCAGGAACGCCTTAAGAAAACTTGTGTAAATAAAAGTTTAAGTTCTGACTCCTAGGAGCTGTTTTACTAGGAATCCAACCTTCTGTTTAAATAAGTGAGGTAACCCAAGCTAGTTATATTTCTACTTATGATGGTTTCATATATGGGCTATCAAATATTTTTATTTTTTCCAGATACAAGAAGATGAAGCTTTCTGCACCAGCCTCTATTCTTGTGGGAATATAAAGAGAAAACCATGCCTCTCCCCTTAACGTATTAGTGCCCCGTAATATACACCAGATGATCAATAAACTACATAAAAATTAAATCAAACTGACAGTCTTTAAAAAACGGGCTCTAAGCAGAAACAATTCTTTTAAAGACTGTGGTGTCTGGAGTATTAAACTCACGTGCTGCCGTGTTATTAATCTCTTTGTTGGGAGCCGGTTGGTTTCCCCTGCCCGTGCCTGTCGATGCGACACGGAGCACCGCAGCGGCCGCCGGCCCCGCACCGCACCGCACGGCCCCGCACGCAGGGCTGCTCCGGAGAGGGCCTGCTGACAGCTGCCCTCGCCAAGCGGGCTAGCAACGCCGGAGCTCTGCCAGCCACCACGGGATGGATGGGTGGATGGATGGATGGATGCCTGCGAGC
>JAVJGJ010000030.1:30380110-30394348 GCA_035590215.1 Microhierax caerulescens
GAAGCAGATCAGGTTGCTCAAAGCCCCGTCCCCTGACGTCAAATGTTTTTAGGGCTGGGGCATCTACCACCTCTCTGGGCAACCCGTGCCAGTGTTTCACCACCCACATCATAAGAAAAATTATTACTTATATCTAGTTTGAATCTTCCCCTCTTCTAGGCTAAAACCATGACTCCTTGTCCTATTGCTACAGGCCCTGATAAAAAGTCTGCCCCCATCTTTCTTATAAGCCCCCACCTAAGGGAGAGCAGAACTCCCACTCAGGTGGAGTTACTGGTAGATGCTGCCCAACATCATTCAACGCACCAGGAACTGGAAAGCCTGCACCTGGTGAATTTGTACAGAAGGCTACCGGGACTTCATTTTGGTTTAGACCTGTCGTAGTAAATCTTGGCTTAAATTGATTAGGTATAGCTTTGTGATAAAATGAAGCAAAATCTGTCAAAAAGAAACACGATGGCTTGCTGTCCTTTGCCCTCCGAGCAGTGGGTCTGTACCACCATGCTGGGCAGGGAGACAACAGGGCAAGGACAGAGCCAGTCACACCAGTCATATCTGAATGTAAACACGCTCTGTAGGGCATGGATGAAATCCCTGGCCCAAGGGCACAGAAGAGCCTAAGGCTGTCGTAGCTGAACCTGTTCTCCAGGCTTAGCTGTCCCTTTGAACACGGTCCCACAGCAGCCTGCAGACCCCCAAGTGATGCCCTCTCTCCCTTGGGTGCTGGCTGAGGCCATGCTGGAGCAAGCCTTGAATAACCCCCGTGCCAACCACCTCGGTCACTTGTTCATTTGATTTTTCCCCGAGACAAAACACTTTGCTGCTGCTGCTACACAGCAATGCAACGGGCTGTGCCCTCCTGGAGCTACAGCCCAGCTTCCCCTCCTCCTCCTTTCTGCATCCTCCATCACCCTGCCTGGTGGCACTGCTGGTTTAGAAGATGGCTCAGGTCATGCATTTCGTCAGAGCCAGGCTGGATCTGCCCCCGATGCGTGACAGCTCATGAATCACTGTGAATCGGGAGGAAACCTGCTTCCCTCAAATTTGAAATCAGCTGAATCTTTTTCTCATAGACACACTCCATCATTCCTGTTACCAAAAAAAAAAAAAAGACACTCATTTTGTTCAAAGACTCACACATTTCGTTCTCTCACGTCAACCAACAAGCAGAAGCACCACACTGAACTGGGTCCCTTTTCCTATTAGAAAATGCATTTGTTGTGCACAACACCATTTGATGTATGCGCTGCTGATAAAACACAGGCTGCAGTTTAGCAAATCAATACAACAGTCCCATTCAAAACCCCTCTGGGCAAAGGGTTTCTTGATGTTGAACGTTTCCTTATCTAATCTTTCATACCCCGGCATTTTTTCATTGAAAACATTGATAATTAAAAATGCAGAAGGGAATGATCACAAGGAGAGCTTAAAGAGCTTTAACAATATATTTGAAATAATAATAGCATTACATTTCAGGGAACAATGTCTTCTTATTAACTAACTGCTGTGCAATCGTGCCAAGGGATCCCAAGCAATGGCTCAAAATGGAAGGTGTCCCCATCCATGGCAGGGATTGGGACTAGATGATCTTTAAGGTCCCTTCCAACCCAAACCGTTCGAGGATTCTATGAAACACCCTCTGCATTAGGTGTTATGCAAGGACAAAAGCTGCTATAAAAAGCATAACTCCCGGCAGAACGCAAAAGGCAGCCTAGCAGATGTTCACATCTTCACTTTCTGAGACAGATCCTTTAGTTTTTCTTAGTTCATACTGAATTCCAAAGGTTGATAAAAAAAGCTGCCTGAACTAAAGCTTTAGGAGCTGTCTTCTTCAAGCTACTCTGCGTTTTACAACAAAAGATTTGCATCAGATGATACATCAGTTAAAAATAACCTGGAAACATCAAGCAATCATAAGTACGTGTCCCACAGGTCTGCATGTCTTGAATACTGAAAAGCCTCCCATTCACGCATTAAGTGACAAGCCTCACCTCTGCCACTGGAAACAGCATATGCAACGCCTTCTCTTTTGATAGGGGGGTTATTCTGCAATAAAATTGTCCTAATAGATGTTGCTTAGTGTTTATGCTAAAGGCAGCAGACCAAAACCCTCTGCTTTGCAGCTGGAGCAGAATGGGATTTGAGGCTGGTTCCTGTGGGATTTTTTTCTTAGGGGTCCTGCAACAACCCTGTAGAAAACCTACAGTTACCAGCTTCATCCTTCATAAAAATGGAAAAGTAGCATCTGGCACGAAATGAGGAACAAGCAGCAAGGGCTCAGGACTTTCAGCTGCGAGTACCACAAAACCCCTGCACGCTCTCTTTGCTAGGGCTCAAGAAGCACCAGGGCTGCTTTGAGACTATGAATTGCCTCTACTTCACATGGAGACCCAAGAGCACCCTGCATCGTGACCCTCTGCGAAGGGCTACTTACTACGGACTGACGAGAGGTGGAATTGAAGGCATACCTGGATGTTGCAGCTACTCTGCGAGACAAAAGAAATCAGTGATGTCCTACGCAGTTCAGTGCAAAGATCCAGCCATCCAGAGTCATTTCACTGCACAGCTAAGCCTGGGAGGGGTCCGATTTCTATTTCTTCCTTTTAGCCACGGTACAGCAAAACCAGCTCACTTAAACAACTGGACGGGAGGCCCTGTACAATAGCCCCAATGCGCCTTTAATTGCAAAAATAGTCATTAGCCAGTAATCCCATCTACCATTACTCATCTGTACAGTCCCAATCACTTCAGCGAAGAGGGAAAGCAGCAGGCATCATTTATGGGGAGAATACAATTGAAAAGAGTATAATTCCTCAATTAATCAAAAAGTCATCATAACATCCTGTGAAATAACAACAACAAAAAAGACATCTTAGCTCAGCAATGAAGCTCTGTTTGTCTCATTCCTTTACTTTAAAGAAAAAAAAAAAAAAGGAAAAGCATGATAGCCTAACTGTCCAGAAGCTTTCTCCAAGCTTCACATTACTTTCTCCTTTCCATCCTGCCCCCAGCATGTCTTTGGGAGGCACTTATGGCCACACTGCTCACACCCATCCTCGCCAAAAGATGCTCAGCAGCAGAGAGGGCTGCCCCAGCTCTTCCTCACAGGAGCTGAGGATGCGGGCAGAGTAGGAGGCCACTCAGCAGAAAGCCTCCTCGCAAGTGGAAGGAACCCACCTAAGACTTCATGATCTCAAAGAAGCAGGAATAGGAGCTGAAGGTCAAAACTACTTGTAAGGATAAATAGCTCTTCATTTTTTACCAGGATTTGAGCGATCAAAGGATGGAAATACATTGGGAAGAAAAGGAAACAAAGTTAGAGGGATAAAGGCAAGGCACAAGAACAGTCCGGGGCTGTCCTTCAGAGGGCAGGATAGAATAGACCACTTCAGTTGGAAAGGACTGAAACAATCATCTAGTCCAACTGCTTGAGCACTTCAGGGCTGACCAAAAGTTAAAGCATATCGTTAAAGACATTGTCCAAATGCCTCCTAAGCACTGACAGGCGTGAAGCATCAACCACCTCTGTAGGAAACCTGTTCCAGTGTTTAACCATCCTCTTGGCAAAAAAAGGCTTCCTAAAGTCCAGTCCAAAGCTCCCCTAGTGCAACTTTGAACCATTCCCACGGGAGCTCCCACTGGATCCCAGGGAGAAGAACTCAGCATCTCCCTCTCCGCGTCCCCACCTCAGGAAGCTGCAGAGAGCAACGAGGTCGCCCCTCAGCCTCCTTTTCTCCAAAGCAGACAGGCCCAAAGTCCTTAGACTCTATAAAGAAATCAAAGAACAAAGGCTTACAGAAAGCACGGTCAAGTGAAGGAACAGAGAGCATGAGCCGGAGGTCAGAGAACTGAGATGCCACAAACAAGGAGGAAGTCAACAAGTAAACCAGCCCTCAGTAGTCGGACACCTGAATTTGTTGAGCTGATCCCTCTGCTTTCACTTGCCCTGACAGAGTCAGTGCCTGAAACAGAATTTGACACAGGCAGGATAAGGGAAAGGCACATCAGAGGTGGTGAAAAGGATCAGAAGCTGCATTTTTTCCCCTCTATAACCTCTAATATTTTATAGCCCCACCTCGTTGGAGCACATGATCACACACGGTGTAACCTTCGGGAGGCGAGTTTGCAGGTTGTCCTACACGACTCGCTGTCGATCGCTGTATAAATCACTGCGCTCTTGATTTTTCTCATGCTTCTATTCCAAACTAGACTTTCTCAGCAAAGCTGCTGTTCAGTCTCAAAGAGGGTTAAATGGTTTTCCAGCTGATCCTTGGCCACAGTTTCTTTCAACTCAGCTCAAAATAAGGGCCAAATCCAAGCTTGGCTCCGTGCCGTCTGTTTTCCGTATTACTTGATAAGTTCCTTTCGTCTGGAAAAGCCTTCAGATTTATCTTCCACTTTTCCCCCATACAGAGATAACGGCCAAATCACAAGCACCTTTGCTGAACATGTGCGACTCAGATGGTCGCAAAACATAGCGGGGCTCCGCTTCCAAACCCTGATTTACGGGACCTAAAGCCATTTGTTGTTTCCTACTTGTGAGGCATGCCAGCCTGCTCCAGATAGGTCAGTGAGGGACTTAATGAGCCATCATCGTTACTGATTAAGCTTTGCCACTGCAATCGCTGGGCTGCACAGTGATACATGTTGCTGTAGAGCTCTCCAGGGAAGTTCATGAGATTCCACCTACATCTGTCGATTCCAGATTTTTCCTCCCAGCCCAGCAAACTTGGCAAAAATATTGATTTCTGCTTAAGCGGGTTGTGAAAAAGTAACATTCTCATCTGAGAGCAGGTCTCCAAAGACTTCTGCGGAGGACGCGAGCACGGCTCCCACGGTCGGGCTAGCCCCCAGGCTCACGTCTGAGAGGGCATCCTCAGCCTGGAAGTACTCCACAGCCTCAGCAGAGCAAAGTGGTTTAAACTAGCGTGGCTGATTCACGGAAATGATAAAACCAGATTAGGAGATCTAATCTCTAGGCAGCAGGAAGAGCTGATGGGAAGGCCAGCTGTGAAAATTGCTTTCATTTACACAACGCACAAGAGTGGGCCAAAAAATGCTACTGTGTGATGATGTCCTGTGCTGTATCGCATGAGTTGGTCAGAAAACATTTGCAGGATTATTATATATACAACATATAATTTCTCAGATTAATCAGGAAATTCCTGCTATATCACACACTGAAATCCATGGGAAAAAGCCTACCGCGTTCAGCACGCATCGGAAGAAACCAGAAAAATTATACTAATGCACAAACTTGCAATAGGACACAAGTAAAATGATATCCCTGCTTATAAAAGCAGTCATATTGAGCAGACTCTAAAATTAAACTGATGCATAACAGGCAATATAGCCTAAGCAAAAAGTGATATCCCCAGCTACCTACTAATACTACCGCATACATCAAGTGGGCATGATTAGTGTGTTACGAGGCGGTTACTTAGGCACACAGAATATAGCCAAAAGATTATTATTTCTCATGAAAGGGGTTTTGGGTTGTTTATTTTTTTCAGACAGACGGTCACATTTAGGTTTATTTTTGCAATACACTGCTAAGTTATTAAAGAAAGCATTGTATAGAGGTGAACTCAGAAGCCTGGGAATGAGGGAAAACACCCTTTATTATGCATGATTTGTGGTTTATCTTCTGCTCAGTAAAATATGAATAACATCCCTTTGGTGAGGCCCTAATGCATTAACATTTTTACATGGCAGTGAAACACACGGATTGGAAAGGAATGCAGCTCACAAGCACCACAAGTCAGCGTTTACACACGTTTTAAGGGCTTTGACACACAATCAGGTTGCTGCACGGTGTTGCCCTGCTTTGGTTGATGGATAGTTGCTACCCATGTAAGATCACAGAACAGTCAGGGTTGGAAGGGACCTCTGGAGATCATCTCTATTTCACACACACACACCACACCCCCCCACACCCCCCCCGTATGGAGGCGAGGTACCTGCAGGCAGCTTGCTCCATCAGCGCCAGGGAAAGCCTGGGCACACAGAGCTCCTGTGTAGCAGCCGAGGGGCAACAGCTTCTTTGACAATGGCAACTTGTATTAAAGCCTTTAGCAATTATTTCTCATCAAAGCCTCTAGATAATTAAGTCCTCTTTCCAAATGAGTGCAACAGTTCGTGCACGTTTCCCACTGCTGCCTTGTTAAGCTGGGTGACCTACATGAATGATGCTGCTGCAGCCTCGGACAAGGCTCCATCTCACAGACACACCACAACGCCAGTCGTGCAATTACTCCTGAGCATCTGCTTTGTGGCTGCCTGGGCACCACCATTACAGACACTGAACTTTTCATCCTTGAAGATGATCCCACCAGCACTAACGCGTACAATGTGGGGAATGTTCACCTTTCCCTACCAGCCAGCAAAAATCTGAATTTCTGACTGCAGATCCAGATGCAAAGGCACTGATGGCCCTTTGGCTAGTTTTCCATCTCTAGGAGGCTCTGTTATTTACCTCTGATCTGGCTGGGATTCAAGCTAATGCAACAGAAGTGAAAAATCTTTACTGCTCTTGCAAAGAAATTGAGCCGTCCTGTTGCCATGTCATACAAATTCATACGGTGATATTTGCTCTACGTTTCACCTCTCCATGCCGTGTATAGGTCTAGGAATATAAGAGAGATCATTCAATGGATGTCTGCAACTTACATCTACTCCATCTTAATAGCACCACAACCTACATATAACTAGATGTCCCTCTCCCCCCTACCCCAGACACATTTTCTTGATTCGCCTTTAAAATCTGAGTGGGTGAGATTCTACATCTGTCCAGATTTTCCCCCCCCTCACTGCTGGCTGACACATGGCTTGAATACAGATACACAAACCGGCTGTGAGGGTCCCGACATGCCCACGGCCACTGTGCGAGCCCTTTCCTCCAGGGAAGCGACCTCTCTGCCACTGCTGACTCTGGATATCCAAATGACTCTGGCTGTTCTCTCAAAAGGATGTTTGCCACTGGGGGAGGAGAGAAGCAGCATGATTTATGCTCTGTCAGCAATGGATATATTTTTTTTTAATGTCAAATACTACATCTAAGTATTCTGGACCAGCCAAGCAGCCTGCTTGCTTGGCTTACAAACTGCTATTTTACCCATCTTTAGTTCAGAGGGACAGGTGAGGTTTCTTATAGGAGCAGCTGAATTATAGACACAGCAAGGAAAAGATGCCCCATGCCCCGCTGCAGCTGCCGTTCGGGTGGTACCACCCCGTGTTCCCTGCTCGGCGTAACCCTCCCAAGTGCCTCTGAACAAGGCACAAGTAGTCCCACGTAGCAGGGAAGCATCCAAAAATCCCTGTGCTTTGGCACAGGGAACACTGGGCTGATACGGAATATCACTAACAACTGCAAACGGTCCAAATTCATCCCGCCGGGAAAAGGCACACCCTTTCCTCCGTGACCCCCTGGGCAGGCAGCTGAGCCAGCGTGTCTCCGTGCCCCCCGCCTGCCTCCCCACCAGCCCCCCAAGACATCCTTCTCCTGCTCACACTCCCAACACAAACTGCAGACTCGCAGTTCCACCACCTTCCTCACGTTACCATGGTTTCCCAGGGCTCCCACCAAAGCTCATTCCTGCGATGCATCCTAAAACGTTTTTCTTAAAACCTGTAAGAGATTCCTATGCATGGATTGAAGTCCCGGTCTCCCCGCCCTGTAGCTGATTTATTAAAAATACCTCATCCCAGCTGTACCAGCTTTTCAAGAACACACCCCAATGGCTTCTGAGGAAGGGCAAACCTGTATAAAACGTGAGAGACAGGATTTCTCAGCCGTTACAGCTAGGGGAGCATCAAATCCGGGGACATAATCACATCAAGTTCCGATGATTCTTATAGCATGGGAGATTGAAGTCATACATCTTTCAGGCCTGGCTTTTTTTTTTTTCCATATTTGAAAGAAGCCACTCAAGCCTCTCGAAGCAAGATTTCTGATGCAAGAACTCCACACCGCAGACCAAAAATAGCAGAATTATGAGTGCTAAAAGTGTCTAGCAAGGCTTTTTATTTTAATTCATATTTGAGAAAGGTTTCTAGCAGCTGGAGAAAGTAAGAGCTGTATTCATAAAACCCTTGGCTATTTGCCACACAAATGGTGCTTTTATTGAGCAGGGGGTGGGGAACGGGGAATATGCCTATTCCGCATCAGGAATGCGTTTCTCCGATTCATAAATCCCCCCACCCCGCTCCCCCAGCTGACTAAAGGGAACCTTTCTGGTTTGCCACTGAGATGGGAGAGGGTGAGAGCGATTCTCCAAGAGCCCCAGCCCCACAAGGAGGCATTTCAGTTGAAACAACATGCGTGTTAAAACCACACACAAATAAGATTATGTGCCACAGCCTGGCCGAGGGATGCTCAGACCCGGCACAGGCAACAGCAGGGACAAACCTCCCAAAGGTGCAGCCGACCCATCGTACCAGCAGCCTACCACCAAGTGCAACGGCCTCCCATAAATGCATACATTTTTCAGGACAGGTCTGAGAGTTTCTAGTCTAAAACACCCGTTCAGACACAGGTGGGGAGAAGGAATGGGGTTATGAGGACGGGGAACTGAAACATTGAAAGACTGAGGGCTAAGTAAAAAAATAAAAAAAAAAATTATCTAGATTTACTTCAAAGCTAGTGATTGAAGATGATACATAGACAAAACTTGAAACAGGAACTCAAACACCTGATTTCCCCCCAAATAAAGCTTTGTCCTGAACTGCAGGTATGAAAAGGCACTAAAGATGCTCCTAAGATGCAGCCACTAAGGCACAGGGGAGTACCTGTACCTTGGGTTGTTCTGGGCTTAGTGACTTTGCAGCTCAGCACTATTAAAAGTGGAGCAGTTTGGGTAAATAAGAGAGATCTAACTTTTGGCACATTCCCAGGTAGGGAGCTTAGAAGTAAAAATAAAATAAAAGCCACTTAAACATTAGGGCTTGGCAGCAGCCAAGTGGAAGGTTTGGATGGGGATTTTTGGACTTCAGCTCAGCTCTCCTTCTTTGGACATTTCAACCCTTAACTGCACGTAACCCCTGATGGTTTGCCCAGCATCCCACAGGGGCTGAGCCCAAATCCCGAGGTCCTGGTCAAGACATGAACCAGGCACTAGACGTGCAGAGACTGACCTCGCAGCATCCCACCACCCCAGGCAGGAACATCTGCACTCCACAGTGCCGTCCAAATAACAGATTCTGATGCTTCAACAAGCCTCACTAAGTATTTCTTCATTTCATACCATCTGTGCGTGGTTTAATTTTAGCCTTACTCTTGTCCTGGCCATTGTGGACGTGGAGAACGTGCTGTTCCACCCTGTTTGCACTGGCGCCCTGATACAGAGCAGCAAAACAGAGGGAGCAAGGGAATAGCGGACTGATTCTGCAAAGTCATGGATCTTCAAACAGCACCTCATATCAGGTCAAAAACCGCTGGATCTACTCTACAGGCAGCAAACCAAATCCTAAATTCTTCCTCAGCCAGTCCCTGGAATAGATGCCCATGGGTCCAAACCTAAGGGTGAGGATAAACTTCAGACTCCTCACCACCGAGTGCTTTCACAGCTGAGCTCATCGGGCAAAGCCAAGAGAGGGTCTGCCAGCTCTCTCGGATTATGCCCTAAAAGAAAACATACTTGGCAAGCCACTGAAAAAATGCTGTAAGCAGCTCACACGGTCCGGGCTTTCCCCTCCACTGCTAGAAGTTATCTCCAGGCTACAAAGTTTCTGTAGGAATTGTATCACCCACAACTAGCAAAGAAAAGGAGGGTAAGACTCCACGGAAACAAAAAAATCCCCCCCCCCCCTTCCACATAGCTCACCTCACGGCCATACCGTGCTTCACAGTTGTGGATGAAGCCTAAAGGATTGATGCCGTGATTGCAGAAAAAGGACTAGCACACATACCTGCTTTAAAAATGACCCCTGAAACCCTCAAATAAACCATCACCCTAATCACAGAGCGTATAAAAAGAACCACTCAGGAATTCATTACTATTAGCTTCTAATGGGATGAGGAACCTAGTTACTGATTTGTGCCCTGAAGAAAACCTTCTCCAGAAGTCTCATTCTCATGTAGAAGGAGTAAACCAGTAGGAAAACACGTCCTCCCCTAACTGCCAGTTAGAGCGTGGATGCACCCAGGGCTTGCATATGCAAGCAAGCTCTTCTCAGCGGCCTCCTCATTAAATGTTTAGCACATTGCATGCTGAAAGTGGTTTATTTTCAGTGTAAGAAATACCACTCTCCTTCCCCAGTCTGACTCGGGGAGGGGTTCCAAGCACACATTCCCACCAGAGCATCACATGTTGCCATACAGTTCAGATTTCCACTCAAAAAATAATAATAATAATAAAAAAAGACCACAATAGACTCTGGACCCACACGCACTATATTTTTGGAGTAAGACTTCCATATTGCATGCTGTTATGTTATATTACAGCAAGTTAATCACAAGATTGTTTATGAATAGCCAGCCCCCAGAAAAGTTAATTTCCAACACTATGGCACGACAGATTGACATCTGTTCTTGGCCAGTACACGGGGTTTGATAAATAATATCAGTTACATAATATAAATGGGAATTGCTTGGTTACAGATCTAATGTGCATAAGCCTCTGATGCGTAGTCTCTTTAACATTCAAAAAACCCCACCATTTCACATGTCTCAGTTTACCCACTGCTGCATTATCTCATTAACTAGCTCCTCCAAAAACAGACTGGGAAAGCAAATCCCACTGCAAATCCACAGATTTAGGGCACTTACACGGGTTGGACAGCACGCCTCAGAACCTGAGCCTTTGTATAAGCAGATGCGCAGCATTCCGGGTGCATTTTGATCACATTGAACTGGATAACTACAGCGCCCTAACCTCTTCCCAAACGGGCTGAGAGGCTCAGGGTGCTGAGCTGAAGCCCTTTGACAGGTCAGATGCAGCTCCAGGTGATCAGCTACGAGCCCTTCCACAGGTTCACGACGGCGACTGGAGCCAGCGCTGCAGCCGGCAGCACCCAGGTTTGCCCCGATGTGCTCCCAACCCTTCAGCATCCTCCTGTTGAGTCCTGCGTTACCAAAACAGCCCCTTGCGTACGGAGGGAAGGGAGTTTCGTGCCCGAGAGGAGCATCGGTAAGGTGTGAGCACGTGGCATGAGCCTCTGAGAGCTGCGACGTGCCCGTATGCCTGTTCAGGACTCCTGCACCCCATAAAGGGGTGCAACACACACACACACGTTTTAGCATTCAGACCTAATTTCTACTGTAAATCCAGCCTGGAAGCACACCAGGGAGAGCCGAGTGCCCCAAGCAAAGGGCCAGGCACCCCCCAGCAGCTTCCCCTGTGCCATCACACAGCCCCTGACTGCGAGGAGGGCAGAGGTGACATGCGGGGGCTGGCTCCCGGCCGGCACTGGAGTGCAACAAGGGGCATAAGCAGCAAAGCAGGAGAGAACGAGCCCCGGCAGGATGCGTTTAATAATCGCGACCCCAGAAAACCTGAGTGCTAACACACGGTGTCTGAAAAAGCAAAGACAACTGGCCACAAAGGAACCAAAGGCATGGGAGGATGCCCTCTCCTAAACAGAGGCTATATCCTGCTGCTCAAACAAGGGATTTCTTAATGAAAGAAAAAAAAAAAAAAAAAAAGAAAGAAAACCCCCCAAAAAACTACAACCCCAGGGACTGCAAACCAGCCAGCCTACAGCTGGTCGAGCACCTAGTCTATGTTTGATTTCCCTTTTAAATAAGCTGCAACGCTACTAGGCACAGACAGAGCATTCAGAGATGAGCGTAAGCAGAGGGAAGAGATTTCTACTCTGCTCCACAGGCAAATACCGTTTTTGTGTGATCGACACCAAAAATAAACCCGCCGCTTTGCCAGACACCAGTCTCCATCTCCTAGCAACCCTCCCCACCCAGCGCTTTACTCAAGACCCTTCAAGACCCTGCCTATGAGCACAGCTCCCTTCCCAGCCTGTGCGAGTGAGGGGTGTATGATACAGATACACACAGATGTAACCTAAGTGCAAAGGAAAACTACGCAAATGCCCTCAAGCCTGAGCCCCAGCGCTGCTCTCCAGGAGCAGACCAGGCTCCGCAGGACGACTGCTCCTCAGCCTCACCAACACCCATGGGGTGGAAGGTTGTCACCCACCTGGGGACATGCTGCCCAGCAAAGGGTTTTTTTTTGGTCTCCTGAAAACCTTAAGCTCCCACAATACATTCTGTAAATGAAAAAGCTGATTAATATTAATTCACTGTTTCTAGTAAACATCTTCTGTGTGTGTAACGGGCTGTGGAAACCTCGTGACGCATCAGCTTGCTCAGAGATTTAATTACCAACTTCTAGGAAACAAGATGGGAAAACAGTACATCTCCATACAACAGCTCCTGTTAAACATATTAGTTTAACCATTACAAAAGCACCGTTCCAGATCTCACCTATTTGTGTGGCGCTTCATTCAGGCAGAGTCGGGGCTTGCCAAGACTGGAAGCGGAGATCCAACAAACCCCACGTGCTCTGGTGAGCGCAGGCGAAGGAGAGCTGCCGAGAGTTGGCGAGGTAGAGCTTTGCCTGGACTAACAGTTTTGCAGCTGCCTGAAGAAGACAAAGATTTCTCAGGCTTTCCTGGAGATAGCAGTAACGCTATCTTATCCAAAGTTTACTGTTTGTAAATAGGGTTTCTCTTACACCTCCACGTAGGGCTGTTGTTCTGATTGAACAGATACAGCTCCAGTGCACTACCTATGGCTCGGTACTACAGCAACCTCCACGTTCCTACCCCGAGCTCCTCATTGTATGCGTTCATATGACTGCATTTGTTGAACCGAGTTGTCACTTTATTATTTACGATAGTACAGTCGCATAGCCTGGTCATCATTTTATCAGGTGTCTTTTGTTTATTCACACGGCTGCTCCAGCTTCCCAAATAGCTCCTTCCCGCTTCAGAGCATGGGTTGCGTTACTGCCTGCCTGCCTTCCGCTGCTTCATGCCGCTGGGTAAGAAGCAAAGTCAGAATTAATGCTGCTAAAGCACGGCAGCACTACTCCTCAGCTACACTGGACCAATTTCAGCATTCAACCATGCTACTTACTAGGGATGAGCATACTTTTTTTTTTTTTAAAATGTGAACTATTTGTGTGGTCCAGACAAAGTTTACGTGCTTTTAGGAGATGAGGGAGAACATCGTGCTTTCATTAGGAAACCTTTTGGACTTCCAGCCCAAATCGTCCGTTGAGTGATGGCTTGAAGGGGAAACGGATCTGAGCCTCTCCACAAACCAACCCTCCTCACAGTGCAGGGCTCCGAGCTGAGGAGCAGCTCCTGCTTTGCTGAGCTCTGGCCTAGAGATGCAGGGGACCCAGGACAGCATTCGCAGGGGTCCTGTCACCCAGGCAAGAGGCAGCCGAGGCCACAGGACTGCAAAGCAGGGAGACATCACCTTACAGCACACACCTGCACCAGCTGCTCACCAGCCACGGTTACCAGCGTGGCAAGGGCTTTCTTTTTTCTGGGTTGCAGTTGTCTTAACAAGTAAAAGGGAAAAGCTTCATCAGAGAAAAGCGTCAGGCTCGCTAAACGGGTGCTTCCTTCAGGGGAGGGTTTCCTCCCCCCCAAAGTACATTCCTAGCGAGAAGTTCTAGCAAGAAGTAGCCCGCTTCGAGCGGCTGTGCTATTATTTAACATGCAGCACTACCCTGCCGGACCACGGGCTCTCCCAGGGCAGAAACGTCAAGGAAGGGATGACGCTCTTGCCAGGATGAGCTGCTGGCCCACCAGAAACGGCAGCCGAGAGACACGGCGATGGCTGCAGCCGGCTGCACTGACTGCTGACGTTAGCGACGTTCCCTGCCCCATGCACCTATTGCGCTCCTTTGTATTAACACGGCTACTGACCCATACGCAGGCTCCCACGGCGGCTCTGCCAAGTGAGAACTGCTTGCCCACCCCCACCCCCCACAACGCTGGCCAGCCACGGGTAGCGCCACCATCACCCCAAATTCACCCCTCCCCAACCCCCCATGAATTTACTTACATGTGCATCAGGTCTCCCCTTCTCCCAGCCTGCAGTCCAGGGCGAAGGGAAGCAAGGAGACACCCGTAAGCACCATCACCCTTCCTCGGCAGGGAGAACCCAGGGCATGGCACCCGGCCCCCACCCTCCTCCTCCTCCTCCTCTCGACTACGCTTCCTTCCTCCCCCTCCAGCACAACACCCCCCCCCGGGCGCCCCACCCCCCGT
>JAVJGJ010000030.1:30399257-30411704 GCA_035590215.1 Microhierax caerulescens
CTGCACGAGCATCCCCTTTCCATGGCTGTGGGAGGCATGGGACCTACTGCTGCTCCTCATCCTGGGGCTGGATCGTCCCACCAGCGTGCTGCAGCACAGGGGCTCGGGGGCAGTGGCTCTGTGAGCAGAGGGAAGGTTGTCCTTACTGCCTCATGTCAAAACTGCATGGCTGCAGGCTGCAGCCAGGGAGACCTGAAAGGCTTAAAAAGTCTCCCACCACACAGCAAATGATGTTCTCTCTTTGTCTCCATCTCTCAAGGCATTCGAGTAGGCTTAACAAGCCACTGGGGACTGAAACAATAATATCGCTGTATCTAATGCTTACTGTAAGCAAAAGATGGATTACAATATAGACTGTTTATTTTTAATTATTAATGTGTTTGAGCTAGCAAACCTTCGCAGGGTTACACATTGTTTGTCACAGATGGAAAGGAGATGAACTGTTCTGCAGTGGTATTAAAAACAATAATTATTCATTCCGGGCATGGCCTTTTTTTTCCTCCCCCCCCAAGTGTATAATAAACATTTTTCAAAAGGGTATGCTGGGATAAGGCCAGAAGGGGTTGTCTTGCCACAAAGAATGGCAGAAATCGGGTTTTCTTCCTAGTTCAGCAATAAGCCTCTTTGCTTTTCTGTTCCTCGGTTTCCCAACTGTTGGCTTAGTGTGTTATAATTCTTTAATGGAGCTGAATGAGTCAAGGGCAGCTTTTAAAGTACAGCTTCTCATGCTCCCAGAAAAGAGAGAGCAGAGCTGTTGCAGTGCTGTAGTTGACCAAATCAAATGCTGCTGGTGAATTGATCTCAAAGTCATCTGCTGAAGTTGTCTTACACCCCTCTGTCATGCCTTCCCCAGCCTCCTCGGTGTAACGTACACCATCCATATACCATGACAGCCTTGGCAAAGAGAGGTCAGTGCCCTTCATAGGACTGGTATTGGCACAACCTGGGGAGAATTTCTTGCAGTGAACAAAGAGGCAGTACCCCGGCCCCCTTGCAAGCCCCGCTAAAGCTCGAGCGTGCTTTTGTACCCCTTGCACACGTGCTGCTTTGTAGAGTCTTTCTCCAGTGAAGCCTCCTTCCATGGGGCAGACCCACCACCGCCTTGCTCTCCTCTCCCCAAGGATGCACCGGGGAAAATGCCTCCTCAGACTATTTCCAGCGCTGTCCTTGTACCACACGAGGAATTATCTGCCTCCTTCAGCCCTTCGCTAATCCCTAAATTGCATCTATACTGCGAGGCTTAGTTTATTTTCATTTCATCTAGTAGTTTTAAGTATTGCGAGGAATAAAATGGACATGCAAAGTGGTGCTTTAATTTTCAAGGGCAGTAAAGTGTTTTATTTTTAGGATGCTCTTACTGAGGAAAGAATCTCTGGCAGGTCTTATCTGGTGGCTAATAATAGTGACCTGGCATGCCCCGAGCAGCGCCAGTGCTGCTGCCCTGCCCTTCTCACGCTGTCTGCTTACGCCGTTCGCTTCTGTCAGCTCATTAGAGCCTCAAAATTACAGTCTCTAATAATGTAATAACAAGGTTTGTTCGTAATTATTAACTCCTTGTGCTCTATGTTATTACTGGAAGGGTAACCTTCATAATTAGAGAGCACAAATATTTACTGTAAGCAGGTTTTCTGTGCATCTTTAAAAAACCATCAGTGTGTCACAGTTTTTAATGTGATATTGGAAAATACTCAGAAGGGGTAGCTCGTGGCCACAGAACCCTTTTAGATATAAACATCTAACTGGCAGTTTTCAAGCAGTTTCTACTGTTAACTTCAATATAAATCTTGCTTCCTTGGGGCTTTTTATTTTTTGTATAGTCTGTTTATTGATAACAAATGGATCAAACGCTGAATTCAGTTCACATTATTAGGTTAGTGCAATTGCCCCAGTGACAGTGGTGCAACTCCCAGTTTGTGGTTACTGTTTGTCACTGTACACAGGAGATAAGCATCAGCATCTCAATGTACAAAAACCCATACTGAAGTTTGGGTCTTTTCTAAAACTAGAATTTGCCATTGCAGTACAGCAGTGTTCCTGCAGCTTGTCATCAAACTAAGAAGCATACTTGAGAAAGTATAAATAGAAATTTATTTTAGTAATGCAAATCCTTCAGTCTTATTTTGGGCAGGGAAAATCCCTGTATCTTTTTTTTTTTTTTTTTTTTTTTTTAAAGTGTGATGGTCTAGTTTTAAGACTGGGTTTATTAGGGATTTAATCAATCAGTGTGTTACGGTGGAGATTCTCCTCTGCCATTTAAATACATCTCTTTCTGATTAATCTAGCTTTTACATGCTATAAATCCTTCCAAGTTAGCTTTGGGTATGACCTCCTCCAGTAATTCACTCTTTTATTTACTTGAGTGTTCTTGGCAGATAAGTCCCCTCTCTTCTGCCTTCCATGACTCCACCGGGAAAACAATAGAAGTGAAGAGACAAACCCCAAATTTAAAATATTTCACCTCTCATCTTTTGGTTTGTTCCCTTTGAGAGTTGCTTTTTGCTTCTAAACCACCGTGCTGCTGTGACTCTTGCTGCACCGTTTAATGACTGTGCAATGCTCTCTTCCTTATAGTTGGCGAACACCAGCTGACAGGGCACAAAGTCGCAGTAAAAATACTCAACAGACAGAAAATACGCAGCCTGGATGTGGTTGGGAAGATCAAACGAGAAATTCAAAACCTGAAACTCTTCCGGCACCCTCACATTATCAAACTGTGAGTACCCTTTCTGCCGTGTGTTGGGCTCCGTCTGCAAGGGCTTCACGCGCACGGCTGGCTTGGTTTCGGGAGGTGGCTTAGAGTCGTAGAAAATGGTGGGGATGTGGTCAGGTTTTTGCGTGTTGGAGCCAAACGTCGCTTTTGGAGAGTCTCCCACTAACTTGCACCTCCCATTGTTTCTCAAAGTGTCAGGTGTGCCAACGATGGGAGGTGCATCCTCCGTTGGGAGCCTGAGGTCCTGTAACAGCCCACGGACTGATGTCCCTGCGTCAGGTTTTGCTCAAAGCTGTTCTCTTGTCCACGCAGAGCCCATCAGAAAGGTGCTTAGCGAGGCTCTGGGCTCTCCTGCCTGGGGGTGCCATTAGGGCTTTCTGTGATGACCCTTTTTAGGCTTCATATCTCCAGGCTTGAAGCCACCGAGGATTGTGCCTGAGGAACTGCAGCACGGGCAGGCTCATAGAGCGAAGCCTTGGCTTGAAGTCAATAGGATTTATGTTTTAATGGCCTGATTATCCAGAGCTTAAAGGAACTTTTTTTTTTTTTTTTTAATTTATTATTCAGGCACAAGTTTTCAAAGTTGCCACTCTGATGAACCTGAATTTCAGTTGTAAATCAGCACCTGCACTCCAGCCTCTGGGATTCCTTCTCAATCCCCAGTTTGTGCAGCCAGTCCACATTAATGAGGCACTCGATAATATCTTTGGCATTTCTATAAAAGAAAGCTGTTGAACGGTAACTGCAAGGATAAGTTGACATTTGGGTCAGCCTTAAAACTGGCATGAGATATAGCAAATACCTGGGACTTAGAGGCAAGAGAAAACAAATTCTCTTTACAGTTAAATAACTAACCATGCAGCAACTGTTGACTTTAGAGTAACTTCGCTGTTCCATGGATTTATTGGAGAACAGATCGGTATTATTTCACAAAAGAGCCAGCAAGAGTCCTCCGCTGTGTATCCAGCGTCCTGCAAGTTATGTCTTGTTCACACATTTGGCGAAGTATTAAAGCCTAGAAATTAAATCCAGTTTAAAAATATCAGTGTCCTGTAGTACATAGTGCAAACATGAAATACAGCAATATAGAAAAGAGGTGCATAAACCTCCTCTTTTAATAGCTTTTTACATGTATATAAAAGAAATAGTGGGGCAATTAACAGTAACTTAGATGTCTGGGTCCGAAGTACCCAGTAGTCCGAAGTATCGATCTCTATGGGACTATCACCTTTTCACTTGCTGATCTCTGGAAGTGGTTTGAAAAAGTTACAACCCATGGAAATTCAGCTAAAAAGAGTAAAAAAAAAAAAGGCAAGCAAACAACAATGTATCTGAAATAAGAGGGGAGTCTCTGCTGGTGCTGCTATGAATTCCTGTAGCTGCACTGACCTCCTCTGATCACCAGCAGTTTATACCAGCTGGGACACTGAAATGCCTTTGCAGCACTTGGGGACCATTTTGAATGGAAACAGAGAATAAATTTGGGAGTCAAGGGTGATATCCCTTTCCCCTCCCCCCCCATTCTAAAATATAGAGGGATTTAATATTTGAAAAATATCTTTCGGGGCGTTCATCTTTGTTTCTGTACCTTTCCAAAAGAAGCTCCCTGTCATGTCTAGTTCTTCTTTATCCTTGATAGGAAGGAAGCCAAATAGACCCCCACCCCCAGCTAACGAAGCCTTCTGACATTTCTAAAGCTCTTGTTGCAGATTTTAGCCAAAATGGAAATTTGAAAGTCAGGACGGTCCTAAATGGGATAGGATTGTCTGGCAGAGATTTCAGAAGATTATTTAAAAGCTTGAAGGAAAATCGTAGGTCTGTAGAAGAGATTCTTTCATAGACAAGTGAAAAATTAGACCTGAAATAAGATACGGCATTTGAGAGGTGGAAAGCAGTTATAAATGCATTATTTTAAGTGCTCATGTGCAACTAATAATCCATTTAAAAGCCTTTCCCTGTTCTTCTTGATTTATTTTTTTTTCTAAACCCACTTGGTTTTGTTTTTTTTTTTGTTTTGTTTTTTTTTGTTTTTTTGTTTTTTTAAGGTACCAGGTCATCAGCACGCCGACAGACTTCTTCATGGTCATGGAATACGTATCTGGCGGTGAATTATTTGATTACATCTGTAAGCATGGACGTGTAAGTGCCAGTACCATGTCAGCCCAAACACTTGTGTGGGAAGAGGATGGTGTTTAGAAGCAAAACAACTGCTAAAGGGAATGTGGTTAAGGTTAAGGCCCAAAATAGAAGCTGCTTCACAGCAATCTCAACTGGAGCGTCTCATACCGGCTTGCACAAAAGTTGTGTGCAAATTTTTGCAACGTCCTCTCATTTATTCCGATACGCAAACCAAAATATCCAAGGTAACGTGTTGCTTAGTGCAAATATTTGGAAAACTAGCATATTTTTTATAATCTGTAGCTATGGGTTGCCTGTCAAAACACCCACGGTTCAGCAGCAGATTTACAGCATTAGAGGGGAGGACCACACGGTGTGGTCTCCATCCCAGTCGTTCACCTCCCCCTTGGCTCCATGTCGGGTCTTTTGAAGACTTTTTAAGGAGGTGGCTTATCTGACCAACATTTTCAAATGCCAGTAGTCCTGCTGGGTGTAAATCGGCTGAGGAGCCCACAGAATGCGATGCCATAGTTACAAAGAACATCACTAATGTCTGCCCTGTGGACATACTCATAGGCAGGGAGCAGTCGCAGGGCAAGGAGATAAAAATGGGCTGAGGTGGACATCCAGAATAAAGCTTCAGGTGAAGGAGCAGCCCATCATACGTCTCCTCTCTGTACCACAAAAATCATACATTTACAATAAATTGGTTTGGATTAGCACAGTGGTTGATGGAGCCGACTCCATTTACTTCTCTATGTACAGTTCCGATTTCCAGCACATTTCACCCATCTGGATATTTTCAGTGGCTAATTTGGATCCTTTCTGAACTTTGGCATTCAGAAACTAAATTTTTCATGAAGAGAGTCTTTAGGAAGTCATCTTTATTTTAAATCCTCTCATTTTAAATACAGTTTCTGTAATACAGTTCATAAAACTTTATAGCTAAGACAGCTAGATAGTTGATTAAAATAATCACAATATTCCACCTCTGGCTTTTTTTTTTCCTGAAGCTATCTGTCCATGAGGAATTGCTCCCTGCAGCGTCCTCTGTTTTGTCCAGCCTCGATCTGCATTTGCTGTGTAGCAGAGCTGGTCCTGTTGGGACAGGAGGCCATTGCCTTGTAGGTGCCACCAGTAAGTTCTTGAGAGCTCAGCTAAATTTAGGTTTCTAATTTCATCTCTGGGCTGTATCATTTGCAAACACTAGCACATTATGAAATGCAAGGGGGGGAAATCTGCTTTATTTGCTGCTTCTGGTCACAAGCACGCTGTGATTTTCTCTCCATGCCCTGGAACATTTTGGCTCCTCGCTAAGTCAAACCTTCCCCTGCCAGCTCTGCACGCAGACCAACCTTCAGGACTCTTGCCCCTTGCATCCGCAGGTTGAAGAGGCAGAAGCTCGACGCCTTTTCCAGCAGATTCTCTCTGCGGTGGATTACTGCCACAGACACATGGTTGTCCACCGAGACCTGAAACCAGAGAACGTGCTGCTGGACGCACACATGAATGCAAAGATAGCCGATTTTGGTATGTGACCCCAGCAGCATTCCAGAAATGCAGCCAGCTCCGAGGCGCTTGCTGGAGCGTGTCGCTGTAGCATGCCTTGGAAAGCCCAGAGCCTGCTTTCCTAACCACTAGCAGTTGCTTTACCTGAAAAGCCCACAGTTATAAACACCGGCCTTTTTGCAGAAGCAAGGGATTACTCGTCGTAGGCTGCTTCTGTACTGGCATTGGGAGTAGAGCAGCAAAGTGATTTGCAAATCTTCGCTACGTTTTAGTATAATCACCTAATGTAAAGATGTAGCTAATTCATGTTTAAGGCAGACTCCGTGCAGTGAATTCCAGGGCGAGCTGGCTGCCTGTGTTTATTTTCACGCGTGTTCTCCGTATGTTTGGCTGCATGCTCTTGGCCTCACTTCATTTTACAAATGAGCAGTAACAGGAGCCTTTAAGTGGCATTACCGATTGAAATCCATGGAAATAGTTGGGCTACCAGCTCAGTCCTAGTGAGTCCTTTCTACCAGTGGTAAATCCTTCTGAAGATTTACTGATCTCACAACCCCCACATAACATAAGTGCTCTGGGATGAATTATGTCTGTTCTCCTCTGTGCTGTGGGATTTACAGCTTGGGGAGGCAAAATTAGCCTGGAGTGAATATTCCTTGGTTAAACGTGAAAATAACAATAGTAATAACAGTAATGATAGCAATAATAATAACAGTAACAACAACAATAATGGTAATTTTCAAATTAGCTCAAAGGAGTCTATCTTAATTATAGCAACAGTTCTCCTCCAGATTTCCCCCTCCACTTGCTATACCTCTCCTCTGTGCGGTGCGGAGTCCTCTGTGCCCGGACCTTCACATCAAACACCAACATGTAGTAAACATCTTGTTTTTAGGATTGTCCAACATGATGTCAGATGGCGAATTTCTCCGTACCAGCTGTGGCTCCCCAAATTACGCAGCCCCTGAAGTCATCTCTGGGAGGTAGGACATGCTCCTTCTAAGCAGAACCTATGTGAGCAACTGGTCTTTAAATTTGTTCTTGGGATTGGAAACACCTTTGCTAGTAAAAGCAGCTGAATCCTTTCAGCCTGTATTTTATGTTTGGGTGAATCCACTGGCAAAGATCTGGGTGTTTTCTTGGTTATTATATTTCTTAGTAGCTGTAAGAGCAAACCATGTTTTGCTAAAGACGTTTCCTTTGTTGGAATTACTAATAGCGGATGTTGACTGTTTATATTGCTAATTAAAGAGAGTGAAAAATACTCTTTGGATGCAAATACTGAGGCTTCAGATGGAAAGGCTTTTCCAGGCCACCTCCTTCTCTCCTGCCCACCTACAACACAGGTTTAACGAGGAAAAGCATTCACTAACAGAAGAATCAGGAAAATCATTAATCACTTCCCTACACTATACAACTTTCGTGTTGAATGTCTTCTGGTTCCTTAAGCTAGGCGTTTTGTTCATGAGGGTGGGTTCAACCATCATAATTTTGCTTTTGCATTGATGATTTGAATTGACAAACCTCCAGTGTGGTTGCATCTCTCAGTGTACGACATCTGTATGACACATGGCGTGTTGAACGTACTCTGTGAGGTTGGGTTGGGCTTTACCATGTTGATACAGAAGTGTTATCTCCTGTATTTTCATGTCAGAAACCTAAGTTAGAATATATTTATTTCCCTGACTCTCTCTATAATAGCATAGCAAGTGTTGAAAATACAGATTTTCAAATTTTCAGTCCTCTGTATGGTCCTTCTCATTATCTGCCCCGTATTTTTTGAATCACCCTTCTAATGAGCATTAGTTTTCCTAATCCAGCATATTTTTGCCTATAACTGTAGCTTTTAAATACAAAATTTTGTTCAAGGTGTGTTCACCGTGATTATAATTATTTTATTCGCGTTTACACCAGTGCAAGTGTTGGCAGAGTATCCTAGGAATTAGACTAACACCCAACAAACCCTGTTGTAACTACAGCTCTACGTGCGAAAGCAAGAAAATCCGTATTGTCAGGAGAGGGGCAAAGCCAAAATCTCTACCATGATTCCAAAAAAATACTGTTTTCACGCCCTTTCCAGTAAAGGCCAGGTGCACATTTTTTTCGGTTTGTATAGGAGACGAAGCACGTGGCAGGTCAACCAGCAGGATTTAGTCCCCGGGTGCAGAGCCGGACCGTTCCAAGGGAACAGGCAATACAGCTTATTAACAGCAAAAGTAAGAAGGGAAAATGAACCCAGGGCTACGTGTCGCACTGTTTCCCGGGCTACAGCTGCAGCCCTCCCGCATCGGCGCTGCTTACAGTGTTGGTGATGCTTGGGGTTTGTACCCCTGACGAACGTGCCCAGCTGCCCTCCGCTCGACGCCACGGCAGCATACGCGCTGCCTTCGTGGGGGAGAGGCGTGACGGCTGCTCCTGCGGTGGGATGCCTGCCTTGCCTCGCCTTGCCTCGCCGGCGGGTGTGCAGGGCACGGGTGGCTGGATCCCGGCTCCTGCCTGTGCTGCGTAGGGCACAAAAGTGGTAGAACGTGACCGCTTGGGTTTCACAGTCATAAAAGTGCGTCTCGTTCGGGCTTAGAACTCCAATCGACTGCTCAGGCAATGCAGTTATCAGCCATCAGGCTTCCTATCTGTTGGAATCGGGCACGGAGCCAGGACCAAGGGGGCAGCTAGCTAATCATTCCAAAACGACTGCTGCTGTCCCTGGCCTCAGCAGGGAACGTCTCACCCTTGGACAGGCAGAGCCGGTGTTTTGGGGCTGTTCAGAGAACGGCCATGTGCACGGCTGGTGCTTTTTGTACGCCGGCGTGTCTGTGGCGATGCTTTTCAGGAGGAGCAAGTGCAGGAGGCTGAGGTTTCACGAAGAGACTTCTGCATTTCCATCTCAGCCTCTGTGTTTTGGTCGGGTTTTACAGCCCAAGGGTGAGCGCTGCCTCCCAGCACCTCTGAGAAAGCATCCATTGTAGCAGAAAGAGACAAACAAATCGGGCAAGCAAGCAGCTGCCAACCCTGTATATTTGGGGTGTCCCGACCTGGTGATGCCAGGGGGTGCATTAGCAGCCTGTTGGAAGCGGAAACGCTTGTGTACCAGCACATGAACTTCCAGTGAAAGTAAACACTCAGAGATACAGTATCTGCTGCTGTTTAATCTGCCTCACCAAATGAACAGAAATTGCTGGCTGAGCCCTTGAGGCGAAGGAGCAAATAAGCCTGGCAGAGCTCTTGGAAGTGTGGGGTCTGGCTTTTTGGAGGGTCTGGTGGAGGCAGGGGTGTACACGGCTGTCCAGAGGAGCGTGGGCAGCCAGCACCAGCTCTGCCGTGCCGTTCCCCCCCGCCCCCGAGTGCTTTGGCTTAGGCAGCTTCGGCTGGGGGCATCCACGTGAGCAGCCCCGGGGTGGGCTGCAGCTCCAGTGGAACTGGCAGCGGGTCCCCAGCTCGCCCAGTGGGACCTGCATGCTAACTAAGGAGAGGAGGCCGGGGGGTGACACCTTTCTCCTGCCCTTGCCTTCGCGCAGGCTCTACGCTGGCCCGGAGGTGGACATCTGGAGCTGCGGTGTTATCCTCTACGCCCTCCTCTGCGGCACTCTGCCTTTTGACGACGAGCACGTGCCCACCCTCTTCAAGAAGATCCGGGGAGGTGTGTTTTCCATCCCCGAATACCTCAACCGCTCCGTCGCCACGCTGCTCATGCACATGCTGCAGGTTGACCCCCTCAAGCGAGCAACCATCAAGGACATCAGGTCAGCCCACTGGGATGAGGTGGGCTGGCTGTGGTCGGGGGGCTCTGGTGTGCCCGTGGCAGACAAGGGGGGCTGTCCTGGGGGTCCCCTGCTGGCAGGTGAGCAGGGTGGTCTACAGAAGTAGTCGGCTAATCCAGCTGTTTTTTGTTGTGAGTGATTCGAGGAGGACTCGTGTACCCTTCTGTGCTGATGGAGAGGTGGGCGCTGCTGGTCGGCAGTGGGCAATGATGAACAGGGTGATGACTTTACATATATATATATATATATAAATGCTATTTTATTGCATTATAAAACGGCCTCAAAAATCTCTTAATGGTGCTTAGCAAAACCAGCTATATCATGCAATATTCCTAAGAACTTTTTATTCACCAGCCACTTTTCATTACTTTATTTCAAGACTACCTCCCTCTGGGTGCCAGTTCAGAATAAGAGGGTAATCATTGTAATTAGTGTCTATCCAATAAAAAAAGGAGGAGAAACCCAAGAATTACTAACTTAATCCATAAATATCAGACATAGTTTCACATGTGAGCAAACGGTTCGTCTTTAAATGCAGCACGGTTTTCTTTCCTAGTCCATGAGTGCGGTGCCCATGAACCTTTTACCTGCATGCGTCACTGCGGAAATTCAAGGTAAAGGGAACCACTGGGCTCTTAAGCAGATATTTGTGTCTGCAGAGGTCAGTAAAATTTCATGGCTGGTAGTAGGACTTCAGAATTCTCACAATCTGAGCCATTTCAGAAACATTTCGTAAGACTGGAGCCCAATACGCATTTTATGAAATTTACAGTAATCATTACATCTAGCTGGCGTGCTAAGCGTAATGCCGCTAGGGCTTTCAGGAATTCTTAGGCTTTTAATGCATCCGCAATGGATGGCCTTAATTTTACCCTTCAAGTAAAACCAAGTAAAATGTCTTTTTTATTTCTTAGTTCCTTAAGACTAGAGGGTTTAATTACATGTTAGAGCAGCAGCGCATGTAGCGAGATTACAAGTTGATATGTAGAACCTATAGGCAAGGCCCTCTATGGCATCTAGCCACTTAATTATCATTGACTTCATCATAAATCAGCGGGAGTCGGGGACCCGGATGGCTTTGATGCTTTCTATCTCTTATCAGACCCGTGGTAATCAAAGAGTGTGAGCATCGTGCAAGTGATGGGAGGTTCGTTCAAAGTCAAGCGAGCCAGCGGCCGTGCCTGGGGAGCGTTGTGGCTGTGCAGGATGGGGGGACCGTGCAGGGCTGGGCTGAGCCCCCCGGGCTGCAGCCGAGGGTTAGTCGTAGCTGGAGCGAGCGAGGGGCTGGTGGCAGCAGCTGCCCCGGCTTGCCTCGCACCGAGCTCACGGTGGCTCCTCTCTGCTTCTCCCCAGGGAACACGAGTGGTTTAAGGAGGAGCTGCCCAGTTACCTGTTCCCTGAGGACCCTTCTTACGACGCCACCGTCATCGATGACGACGCGGTTCGGGAGGTCTGTGAAAAGTTTGAATGCACCGAGTCGGAGGTGATGAACAGCCTGTACAGCGGTGACCCTCAGGACCAGCTGGCGGTGGCTTACCACCTCGTCATCGACAACCGGAGGATCATGAACCAAGCCAGCGAGTTCTACCTCGCCTCCAGCCCCCCCACCGGCTCCTTCATGGACGACAGCGCCATGCACATCCCTCCCAGCGTGAAGCCGCACCCCGAGCGGATGCCACCGTTGATAGCGGACAGCCCCAAAGCGCGATGCCCTTTGGATGCCCTCAACACCACAAAGCCCAAACCCCTGACTGTCAAAAAGGCCAAGTGGCACCTGGGGATCCGCAGCCAGAGCAAACCCTACGACATCATGGCCGAGGTGTACCGTGCCATGAAACAGCTGGACTTCGAGTGGAAGGTAGGGAGTGCTGGGGCTTTCTGGTGGTTTCCGAGGGTTATTTGCTCACGAGCTGAATTGCTCGGGGCGGGTAGTAAGTACAGGTACAGCTTCACCTGTTTCCAGGTAAATACCCCCGGCGTGCAATAATCCCTGCTGTTGCTTGTTAAGACAAACACACAGCATCAAGATGGTGGCTGTGGTTAAACATCCGTGGTGTTTTTTTACGGTGTGAAATAAGAGTTTTCCTTCTGAACGCTTTAAGCCCCTGGCTGGACAGATGATTCTGCCTCATTTAGCTGCGGGGATGAGAGGAGCCAGTCACATTTCTAATTCCAGTGGCTAATTCCTCATGAGGAATCGAGTGGTCCTGGGCAACGTCACTCTCACAGTTTCTTACTTGGGTCCTATGAGTTGTGTGTGCTGAAACGTCACGGTGCGCATCTTCCTAAAAGATGCACAGGTGAGGGGCGGGGGGTGGGGGGTGGGGGTGTTGGGGGCAGGAGTTTGTATCA
>JAVJGJ010000030.1:30411804-30445399 GCA_035590215.1 Microhierax caerulescens
GGGCCGCTGTCGGGGGCAGGAGTTTGTATCACTGCTGCAGTGGCATTTTCCTCGAGGAAGATGGAGCCTGCTGCGAGCATCAGGAGCAAGGTAAGGAGAGAATTTCAGCCCAGATCTTCATCACCAGAGGAGACATCCTCCTCACTCCAGGTCCCAAGGGTTGCACAGCGTGAACATCACTGTGCCACTTCTTCAAAGCCTCCTAGCTCCTCCTTATTTTTGATAATATGTATTTAAAGCCAAGTAGTGCCCAGGAATCTGATTTCACTGCACCAGCCAGGAGGTGGGCTGTCTCCAGCTGCACGTGCCTGCACCAGCCAGACATGTGTTAGCTGCATGGTTTTGCAGAGAGCGAACAAACCTGATGTATTTCTGGTACAGCTTCACAAACTGAGTCAGCCCAACTCTTCATGTAGGCAGTGGAGCTTATTTTGTATGAGGAGGTTTCACAATAGTCTTCCCCACCCTAAGAATAACTTCAGATGTGACTCTTCATCAAAATAGCTTTCTCCTTCACGCAGTTGCTTCTTAAATATAGCACAGAGAAAAAAGCTCATTGCAAATGAGATGCAGCAGATCGTGGGGTGGGAAGTGGCAAGAGAAAATACACCGCTCAAGGCTGATTCACCAGCAGCGGATTTCGCTGCGCCGATGGGAGAGGTTACTTTGCCTAGCTGCCCAGCCTGCCCTGGTGTCACCGGCACAGTCCTCCTACGCAGGTCCACAAATGAACTTTTTGGCTGGTATGGCCGTTGATGCTGGTGAAGGAGGAGCAAACATCAGTTTGGTGCCTGGCAGATGGGTCACGGCAGCTTCGTCCGCCAGCAGCTGCCGAATCAGAGCTCTAAGAAGCATTTTTAAACATAGGAGGGAAGAGGATGTGGAGCCGCTAGCTTAATTTTATAGGCACTGTTATTTCTAGGAACTATTTTTCTCAGTGGATGTCTTGCTAGTATTGAGAAGAAAATAAGGAAAGACAAGTTCTTCTTGCTACCTTGAATCTTACCCCTGAAAGCAAGTTTCCCGTTGCAGGTGGTGAACTCCTACCACCTCAGAGTGCGCCGCAAGAACCCGGTGACGGGCAATTACGTGAAGATGAGCCTGCAGCTTTACCAGGTTGACAACCGCAGCTATCTCCTGGACTTCAAAAGCATCGATGGTAAGCGGGAAATGGTGCAACATGAGATGTAAAGCACATAAAATGGCAAGTTTGGCAGTCTAAAAAAAGAATTAAAAAATCATGCTTTGCATTTTGTAGTGCTTAGGCAGCCATTTCAAGTCAGCGAAAGCCCTTTTGATCCATTTGTCTCCACCGCTGTTAATAGTTCCTTACCAAACGTGCATGGCAGATGCCCAACTAATGCCACTTTTTCTTTTTTTTTTTTTTTTCTGTATGTAAGACGACGTGATGGAGCAGAGGTCCGGCTCATCCACGCCGCAGCGCTCCTGCTCGGCCGCTGGCTTGCACCGGCCAAGGCTGAGCATCGATGCCGCTGCGGCCGCCGAGTGCCAGTCGCTGATGGGCTCCTTGAGCGGCTCCTTCGTCGGCAGCATCCCCTCGGTGACGCCGCGCCTGGGGAGCCACACCATGGACTTCTTCGAGATGTGCGCCAGCCTGATCATGGCCCTGGCTCGCTGATGGGCAGCACTGAGGCACCGGTCCCTCTGCACACGGTATTGCACTGTGAGGATCTGGTCTGACTTGTCCGTTCCTTGTTTCTTCTGCTTCGTTCCTCCTCCTTTGCCCCTCACCGCTCCGCAGCCTGCGAGACAGAGCCAATTCCAGACCCAAAACGTACTCCCCTCTAACAAGGCACTGAGGAAATTAGGAACAACTTCATTTCACTCGTTACACCGTGGTGAAATGAATCCAATACCCTTTTATTCCTAGTGAACCCAGTGGGAAATGTTTGCGTGGCTGTGAAGTAGCAAATGTATCACCGAGATTTTGGAAAACACCCTCCCCCCCCCCCGGTTCATCCCGAGTTAGCGGTGCCGTGGCCAGACCTCCTGTGCTGTAGGTAGCGTGCAGTGGGGCTGGTGCTGTACCCCCTTTGCTGTGCAGAGCAGAGGCAGGCTGGGCTGAGCCGGCTCAGGGGGGTCGACCAGGAGCTACGCAAATCGGAGTGGAGGGGTAATGAAGTAGCTCTGCGGCGTTCACACCTGGGCGCCAGCAGCCGCCGGCCTCTGGTAACGCTTTCCTCCTAAAACTGGCAGCTGCTTAGACGCGTCTGCACTAGTGCAATATGCCGTCCCTCCCCACTGTTTTTTATTCCCCTGCTAAACGTGGGGAGGGAAGGTGGGATGTGCAGAGCTCCCGCTGCAAACGTGCTGTGGGAAAGCCTCCGTGTGTCCAGTCTTTGCAGCCGAGTGTCCCGTTAGAGGCTTTATTTCCTCCTCCCGAGAGCCCCGGACGGCACCGACCCGCTCACCACCTTCTAAGGTGAAGGCTGCTTGCCTTTCTTCCAGCCCTTAACCGTCACCCCCCTCCAACCCGCTCACCCGCCCCTGCCGGGATGCGGCGCCACTCCGGGGGCCGAATCCCAAGCAGGATTCAGCTGAGCCACCGATGGACGGCAGGACGCCCATGAGCCACCCGAAAACCCAGCACTTTGCCCAGCCTTCGCCCAAGGGTGGCCTCGTCACTGCCGGGCCAGAGCCAGCAGCATCACCCAGCTCCGAAGCATTGACCTCTCGCCTTTCCCATAGGAAACCTTTCCCTGTGGTTCCCACCCTAAAATCGCTGCCAGATCCGCCTTGCCTCCTTTCCCTGCTCGCCGCCCCGTGCTGCCGTGGGCTCGTGTCCCATGCCGGAGGGCTCTCCCGCCCCGCTGCTCCCGCCGGACCGTCTTGCACCACTCCGCGGGTGAGGCAGGGGTAGCCCAATGCACAGGGCTACGGTTCCTTTACCACTGGCTATCTGAAGGATAAGGTTTTTATCTCTTAAGACAAACTACAGGGGTTTTTAAGGTTAAATTCCTGTTATTCGAGGGTAAACTCTGATACACGTGTGACTTCTTTGTTTAAAAGAATAATTATTTTTTATTACAGAGGCTTATTCTAATGGGCAGCGTTGGCATCTGCTTGGCTTTGCTCTGGTATTTAATTCCATTTACTTGATTACGAAGGAACATAACAGTCTGATCGGTCAAGAAACAAATACTTTATGAAAACTTTGCCAAAAACATCCTGGGTGGACTTTTTTTTCTTTTTCTTTTTGCTTTTTTGTTTTGTTTTGTTTCAGTTGCTTTGTTTTGTTTTAAGAAACAACACAAAGGGTAACTTTTGCTGGTCCCAGGTATGCAGTCATTCAACTTTAAAAAATATCGATTCCATCTTTTTGATAGCTTCTTATGACCCATTGAGGTTTTTTGCTAGGTTTTTTTTGTACAGTGGCACTTTAATTTATACTTTCTGCAAGTTTCTATGAAAAGTGAGGAAGAGAATGACACATTAAGCCTTTTGTACTAATCATTTTGGGTAATGAAAACAAGTATGGGATATTTTTGCCATCTACTGGCAGTTAAATGGACATTTTCAGCTTGAAGTCCCTTTTTAAAAAAAAAAAACACAAAATTGCCTTACTTTTGTTACAGATTACGCTTGGATTCTCACTAATGTGACTTTACAACTCCAATTTTTCCAGAAGCCGCACAAACTAGAAAGCTTCCAAAAAAATATTGAGTTTTGCTGTTAAGTCCTTGTACGCTAAATCCAACGCAGCAGTGGTTGGATTGTAAACCTGGCAGCAGAACGATTTTGTTTTTAAAAGAAGTACCGGAAATATTTGTAGTACTCCTAGGTTTTGTAATAAGCTTTTTATTATATTATCATTATTATATAAATCCTCTGGGGTGGAGGTGCCTGGTGGCTATCAGATGGTGCGTCTCCAGTGCTGTGGTGTGAGCGAGTCATACCTGGCGAGGATGGAGACTCCTGCATGCCAAAAAACCCACCCTAGAGCCAATGCTGAGCAGCACCCAGCTCTGTAGCAGCTTTCGGATCAGTGCTGAGGTGCGAGCAAATGCTGAGCAAACAGCCCTGAATGGGTTTGGGTGCTGGAGATAAGCCCCTTTGGAAAGGAGCAGGGAAGAGTGGCTGAGCGGCCGCAGGGTCAGACATTAATTTCCATCCAGGGAGCAGCTGCAAGTGTCCATACCCGCTCTGTGAAACACGTTTTGACATGTAAAAGGCTGTTTAAATTATTGCTCACAACTGCGCATCTTGCCAAGTCGCTTGTCCTGGAGACACCTGCAGCCCAGCGGATAAGGGGCTGGTGTGTTCGGTGTGGTCCGTGGTTCAGAAGCAGGTAGATAGATAGATGTCTGCCTTAAAATAACGCTCGTCCTCTGGGATTTCCTACCCAGCAGAGCTAATAGTATTAAACAGCAGCAAATGCCCTTGGGAGGAAATAATTGCCTCGTGGAGGCAAGTGGGATGTCTACGTGGTAGAATAAGCCCTTGAGGCACTTGGCATCTTCTCAGACCCATGCAAACAATAACTCCTCTATAGAATCCTAGAATGACTTGGGCTGGAAAAGACCTTTAAGGTCGTCAAGGCCAACTGTTAACCCAGCGCTGCCAAGCCCACCACTAAACCATGCCGCTAGGTACCACATCGGCACGTCTTTTACATCCCTCCAGGGATGGTGACTCCACCACTCCCTGGGCAGCCTGTTCCAATGTTTGACCATTCTTTCAGTGAAGACATTTTTCCTAATATCCAGTCTAAACCTCCCCTGGCACAACTTGAGGCTCTTTCCCCTTGTCCTGTCGCTTGTGACCTGGGAGAAGAGACCGTCCCCACCTGCCTACAGCCTCCTCTCGGGGAGCTGTAGAGAGTGAGAAGGTCTCCCCTGAGCCTCCTCCTCTCCAGGCTGAACACCCCAGTGTCCTCAACTGCTCCTCATCAGCCCTGTGCTCCAGACACAGCTTCCCCAGCCTCGCTGCCCTTCCCTGGACACGCTCCAGCCCCTCTACGTCCCTCTTGCAGTGAGGGGCCCAAAACTAAACACAGGATTCAAGGTGCAGCCTCACCAGTGCCCAGTACAGGGGGACGGTCACTGCCCTGGTCCTGCTGGCCACTCTCTCTGACACAAGCCAGGATGCTGTTGGCCACCTTGACCACCTGGGCACACCGTGGGCTTATGTTCAGCTGGCCGTCAACCAGCCCCCCAGCCAGTGCTGCCTGGAAGTTTTCCATACGGAAAGACACAAAGGTGACACGACTTTCCTGCTGGATGTCAGCAGAGGCAGTGGAGCGGTAGGGCTGAGGACAGTGCCTCCTCGACGAAGGCATCAGGTTGACCTGGCCATTACAGCCTTAGCCAAATCCACCCTGCGTTTTGAAATATTTTAAGAAGTTTCACTTTGTTTTGGTTTGGTTTGGTTTTTTAAAAAAAAATACCTTCAAATAGACTGCTTTCTAGTTCCCAGCTGCAAAGAAGCTGCTGCCCTCCAGTTACATTTTCCAGAGGAAAAGTTTCACTTTTGAACTGTTACACTGTGGTCACTTGTTTTTTTCTTTTTTGAGTTACGCTGGTACATGCATGAGCATCAGGAAAAGCAGGGTAGATGTATCTGAACTACAGAAACTTGAATTACGCCAAGTGCAATTCTTCAAAAGCCACTGGACAGCTGTGCTTTACAGCCACACACTCAGCCAGACCTCGCTTCAGCCCGAGGGGGAAGGGACAAAATGCAAAGGCTACAGAGCTCAGCTAGGCTCCGGCATGAACCCCCAGCTCCTGGATGAGTTAATTTAGGAAGAGCTTCTACTGTACTGCTTGGCAAATATATATATATATATACATATATTATATATGTGTACATATATATTTTTAAACCCCCATAGGCAGCATCCCCGTCGTTGGTCTCTCGGTTGCATTTGCGCAGCGGGGTAGGTGTGTGCCCTGGACACCTGCCATCGCACGCACTAATCCCGGCATGCAGGAGGACCCAGGAAAAGGGGATGATATTTTTACACCCTCTTCTAGGTAAAGCCCATGAGTAGCTTAGGTGACCCCATCAGACCCAGCACGGCCTCGTCCAGGGAAGGGGGGAGAGGTGGCATCGGGAGCCATGAGCATCCTTCCCTTCCACCCTCCCTGGCCAAAGCCCTGGTGCCAACGGGGTTTGGGGCAATTTTATTTTCAGGAGTCAGAGCTGAGCAGGCGAAGGCAGCAGGATATTTTTTTTCTCTTAACGGGTCAGAAATGCATCTTCAGCGTGTGTGTGTCCAATTCAGCATTTCCTAAGGTGTGTACAAGCACAGGGGTATAATAATGGGTAGTGTAAAAAATGAAGCAACTAGTTGGTGTCTGTTGTATAGAAGTTTTTTTGTGTGATGATAATGCCATTTGTATTGGAATAGACGAAGCTCGAACAAAACCACCATTCTGTCTACTCCTTTTCATTTTACTGCTCTTCACCATCAGTCGTCTTGTGCGTACCCATACAGAGGGAAGAGGCACCTATACGCAGGACAGGAAATCGTGCCTTTGACATACATTAGGACTGCTGGAAGTGGCAGCTTTATTTCACAAGGTGCACAAATCCCCCAGCTCACGCACAATCCCACTGGTGAGACACGCAGGCCGTGTTCCTAAATACTTGAAGTACCATTTGTTGTGCGGTTATTTGGCTTCCCCTGTTTATTAGCTGAGAGGAGAAGGGGGAAGAAGACTTGTACGTCCATCCCTTTGAATGAGCCAAACAAAACCCCGCTCCAGCTCCTGCAGTATTTTCCTGGAAAGTTTTAGGATCCGTTTTTGTTTCAGGTGTATGATGTACCTACTAGAGTCACCTTTCTCAAGGTCTTACAATGGTATGGGCTTCCCATTTAGTGCTTCCCTTGGGCATCCTTCGCCCTTCCCTTAAATATTCCTTTTTTGTCACTCACTTACAAAAAACCCAACAGCTTCTTGTACTTCTGAACTTCCAGCCTGCCCCTTGGACACGGAGTTAACGATGCGTTCAGCGGTACCTCACTCCCGTGCCTGAGGGATGACCTGGTTTTCAGAATTCTCACATCATATCTATTGACCAAACACTGACTTTTGCAGAGAACAAGCCTGGTATTGCAGGCATTCGGTGCACAAATCTTTGCTCGTTTTGATCATCAAAATTAGGAGAACTGGGTGGTCAATCAGAGCTCTAGCTACAAAGCATGAGTACACCTTCAGTGTGAGAAGAATTCTGTTTTCAGCAAAAGCCTTGAAAAACCTGCTGAAGCTGCCTTAATTTAAAAATCAAAGGTTATTTGTAAGACTCATCTCTTTTTTTTTTTTTTTTGTTCCACGTTTTGAAATAGTTTATTTATCTTCATCTCACAAAGCTGTGAAGTAGATACTGTAGACATGGTAATATTTATTCTTGTTGCTGAAAGCTTGTTCATGTTTCTGTATCATGTTATATTCACATGTTCTGTACCTCAATGCATTTGGGTGTTTTGTTTTGGTTTTTTTTTTTTTTTAGAGTGCAAAGCAAAACTGAATCCCAGGATTACTGTAGTGTCCGTGGCCCAGCATCTTTGGGCAAACCTCAGCTCTATGAGAGAGATGAACCAGACTAGTCCATTTCATTTTTTCATTTGTACTATAAGGAGTATTTATGATTTATTATATTATTTATTTATGATTTGTTGTTGTTATTAAAATACTGAACTTTAAAAAGCTCTGAGTATAAGCATCCCTTCAAACGGATCATTAACATGAAGCTCAGAATAAAATCCCGAGCTCTACAGATACTCCATCCTTCTTGGTATTTTCTGTTTTGTCCACTGATGGACATTTCCAAGTTAATTGCCGTAGTGCTTTCTGGGACTGGCTGCTGTGGAAGGGCACAGGGCCTGGGTTCAGTTTTGTCCTTTGTGCAAGTAACTGTGCATTAGATAATCACAACGGAGCCTTTTACCTTCCATTGATGGTGTGGAAAGTGTTTCTCGGTGTACTGCACTGCATGTGATAGCTGTCTCCATGGCTGACATTTGCACTTTAATAAACTCAGAGATGAAAAGAGACAAAAGCAAGAAATCCTTCAAACTTGCTTATTGCACAGCCCCTGTTTGCAGGCTGGTGTGGGCTGGTAAGGCTTCCCTCTGGAGATGCTCCCAGCATATCCTGGCTGTGGGACCGTGGATGCCTCCAGGCCTTGGGGGGGGTGGGGTGGGACCGGGAAGGGAATAACATAAACATCTTCCCCAACCCAAAATATGTGCCAGGAGCCAGGCCCAAAGGTTTTCTTTGGTATTAATGAGCATCCAGCAGAGCTGATGGACCTGTGCTAGGTCCATCGAGAACTCCGATCTCGACTCCTTAAGCAAAAGCATAGGGAAAAAGAATTTTACAGGTGCTGTGCAAAAATAACCTTTCATAGCAGAAAAGGTGCTTGGGGGGTGGGAGGGGATCGGACAGTTCATATACGCCTGCGAGGCAGTGGGATGTAAGGCAAGTTAAAGCACAAAGCTGCAGGGAGTGCTCCAGCTCCATCCCTGGCTGCACTCTCCCTTTCACACCATTTACGTGATACAGAATTGGCTTCTTAAGAAATTTCAGTTTGCCCTCAGATCCAGCATAAGCACAACTGTTATCACGATGATTTCCATTTTGAGAAGAAACGTGGAGAAACGGGGTTTAAAAGTCACATGAGAATAATTTTCAGTTTTGATACGTTTACGATGTACCACCAAGGCTACCAAACAAAAAAAAAAAAAAAAAAAAAAAAAGGAAGAGTTTAATTTCCTGACCTAACTTTAATTTCTGGACCTCGCTATAGCCAGCCTCCGGTTTAACTGACAAAATCTGAGTTGCTGTATGTCAAGCGTTTCTGTGTCACCTCGAGCCGTTCCATCCCGAGCGCTTCCCTTCTGTACATGCACTGGGATGGGCCCGTGAGGAACAACAGCTCTTGGGGCACTGCGAGGTGTCCTCGCACGCGGCCACTGCCGGTGGCGGGGCAGCAGCGTGTGCTTTGCATCGAGCTGCATCACAGCCCCACAAGGACTGTCCCTCATTGCACCAGGATCGGGGCCCGATCACATCTACCACAGGACGTATAGAGGAAATTTTTTAAAAAACACTCGATTTTGAAAAAAAAAAAAAAAAAAAAAGACAAATTTGTTAAATAACTTCCTCGGGAGACCAAAAAGCACTAGCACCTGTGGCTAATACAAGATTTGCCTGTAGTGCTTACGGAGCGTTGTGGTTCATAAGACTTCAGGAGCTGTGTGCTAGCGCTGGATGGGGGGAGGATGAGGAAGGAGCCGGCGAATGAGGCGTTTTCTTCATCGGCTCAATCCCAAACATTGCCATGGAAAAAAGCCCCCGAGGTAAACCGTCTCCCCAGCTTCCTTCGGGGCAGGTCCCTGCAAAGGCTGGAGGTGAAGGACCCAGCCCACGTCCCAGCCTGCCCTGGAGCCAAACACGCACTTCAGCTGCCCCAACTCTCCATCTCCGCTAGAGAAGTCTAAATATTTGGGCTGGCAAGCCTGCAAAGCTGCGCATGCTTACAGGGGATTGTTTTATTTATTTTTTTTTTCATTGCAAGGATGGATGCGGGCCAACGCACTTAATAGTAACCACATGGTAAAATAAATAAGAATGCCTGTATAGACTTAAAAGTAAACGTTAAATATTTGCTCTGTTTTCTCTGATGTCTCCTATGCCAGCTTTGACATGGCCGCGTGGCAAACGGCACTTTTATTTTGCTGTGTTTTCTTAGGCCTGGAACATGTAATAATTTCTAATTAAACCATCTACATTTTGAGGATATTTATGAGCAAACTGATACGGGCTCTTAAAATGTGCTGGGGAGGGGCAAAAGCTGCACACTACAGTCATATTTAAGGGTTTTTTTTCTTCCAAAGCCATGTAAAAACCCTATCCACATTTTTCTGCTTTTGAAAAGCTATCCACTGGATACACCGAGGAGAAGCCATTAGCAATTTATATTTCTCTTCCTACATGTAAAAGCATTTTTCTTAAAATAAGCAATCATCCAGTGGGGAACGGCCCGAACACAGGGGCAACTGTTGGGTACCCGCCTGCCGCTGCGACTTGGTGGGAGCCAGAAGTCAGCCTGTACATATCTGGGATGCCTAAGTGAGCTTACAAAAATAAAGTGAATTTTGACTGAATGCTTTATTTACCCTTTTAAAATGTTTTTTTGGAAAGAAATAAGTCAACTTTTCCACTATTTTGTGTATTCAATACAGCAAGAGGGGTGGTACATACTTCTTGTCCCAACACTTTTGTCAAGACCAAAACCAGTTCAAATTTATATGGTTTGCTTTTTGAAAAGCAAATCTTTTGGGGAGTTTTGCTATTCTAGCACCTAAAACAGGCAGTAACGAGACGGAGCAGCTAAACTGCACCATTTTTTTCACGCAAATGCAGAAATGTTACGGCTCCTTCAGAGCTGACGAACAAGGTACTCCAAAAAGTGAGAAATACTGAAAATAATTAAATGTTGAGATAATCAGTGGAGACGTGTTCTAAATAGCAGACAAAAAAGGAAACATCCCTTGCACATTAAACAGCGTGAGCGTAAAAAATAAAACTTTATTTACATTCGCATCATCACTCCACCGTTGACCAACGTGGGCTCTCATGGATGTGGGGAGCACAAAAGAGACCTTCAGGGATGCTCTGGGAGAAAGCAGCTCTCAGGGAGGGCAGCTAGTACTGTCTGCCTCAAAAAAAGGAAAGCTTCACGGCAGCGGGCACCTGGGCAACAGGAGGTTCATTTGTATCAATTAAGCATGAACATGCAAGGAAATGATAATGCAGCAGGGAATTTAAGGGTGTGAGTTGGCAAGGCGACGCACACCGAGGGGCCCATGTTTGCAGCAGATGTGAATTAATATGGCATATCTGAAGGCAAGTCAAGAATCTCCAATTTATACGAGTCATGACTGGACAGGGTTTTTTTTAGCTGCAGCTGGACTGGAAACCTGTGTAACAGCAGAACAGCAGACTACAACTGGAAATGCTTATTCAATATTTCATACTGGCTGTTTACATTAACCTCCCCCTGCCTTCAGAAGTTTTAAGTCCCGTTCTCCAGATCTCAGGCATCTATACACAGGAAGGAGAAGAAAACACGCATCATAATAAATAAAATCAGAGTTTACCTGAAGTTCAAGTGCTCCACTAGAACATACCCATCTGAGAGAAGGAAAAAAGAACTTGTAAACTCCTGAGCGCACGAAGTGGCAGTGCTGAGCACAAAGAACATACTGTTGCTTGCAAAGCCGATTTACCCCTCAAAACGGGACGGCAGCAGCCACCCGTGCCAGGGGCTTTCTGCAAACTTACATCTGCCCTCCGAATTGCGGCAAATCACTGTGTTGCCCTCTGCGACATCAATAACATCCAGCTGCTCTCCAGCTGTGACCGGGAGATCAACCCTCCTCTTACTGGGGACCGAGCACGCGGCGACGGCTGTGTTGACAACGTTGATCTCCTTATCGTACTGCAGGAAAGAGAGAAACCCACACGTTATTCTGTACCCGCGTGCAATGTCTTTAAGGGTAGCGAGGAGGGATGGAGAGCAGAGGTTTCAGGTTGGGCTGTGAGGCTTTGCTTGGGGCTGAAGAGAGAAAAAAAAACCCTAGCAACATCCCTGACAAAGATCCCAGGTTAGGGGAGAAGGCAGCAGGCCAGTGGGACATCCCTCCCAGAACACCTAGGGACCAACTACTTCCCACCGTGCATCTTTTAAGCATGATAGGACTGTCAAAATTTAGGACCGACAAAAACCCATAGCTGCTTTCCTCTGGCACAACTAGTTCTCTAAACAGACACGTACCGTAAACGTTTCTCTAAAAAACTTCTCTTCTTTTTCTATCTTCTTGCTTTTTTCCACATTGCTCTTCTTGATTTTGAAGATATTTCTGCATCAAGAGGGAGAGACGTACATTTCTGAGCTCCATTTAAATAACCCCTGGCACACTGGTAAATGCAACCCAGAGCCTAACTCCAGCCTGCAGTGAACTCTTGGAAGAGCAAAGCACACCGTTCTCATCGCTATTTTCCACAAAAGAATGAACATGCAACTCTAATCTGTCGGTGAGCATGACTTGAGCCATTTCGTATCCCCATTTGGAATAACTTGTTTTTTCTGTAAGCAGCGTGGGAACAAACAAACTATTGAGTGTTTTGAATCAGTCGGGTTTTTATAGGAGTCAACAATTCACTTTTCCCCCAGCAGTTTGTCCCCCTCTGGTTTTATTTCTATTCAAACAATAAAGGGTCCCCAGATAACTCTCATTCCCAGTCATTTATGGCAGCGGGGCTTGACACAACTCTCCAATGTTGGGGTTTTTTTGTTTGTTTTTGTTTGGGTTTTGGGGTTTTTTGTTTTGTTTTTTGTTGTTTTTTTTTTTAGCACATGGAGGAGAAAGTCACCCAAGCAGACATTTATATGGCACTGTAAAGTGAATAACAAGCTCTTACAACACCATACGGGGCGCGATGGCCATCTATGCCAGGGCATTCCCTGGGGATGGAAATGCCACTCCTTCTGATCTGTACATGAAATTCCAGCTCTGGCATTCATTTTAAAATGAAGGCAGGGGAAAAAACAACCAACCAACCACCCACTTGCAATAAATCATTCACCCTTGCCTAACTTTCATGCACTTAAAATTAAGAGGAGGGGAAACAAAAGCTGAAGTTCGGGACTTTTAAGCTGTGAAGAGATTCCTCCTTGGCGGTCTCAGCCTGCAGGACCTGCGAGCTCTAAGGAACAGACGAAACTGCACTGACTTCCCGATAGTCTGTGAAATTATACACATGACTTCACACAACACAACAAGTGGTGTTTGAGCAACCCCATGCAGGAGCTCTGTGGGGAGAACCTGGAAAATAGGTCTCTGATTTGCATTTGTTTGAAGTCCCAGGTCATGAAAAGGCTCGTTGCAATGCACATTCTTCTGATCTAAATGGGAAACTAAAACTCCTACTTCCATGCAAAGTTTTTGCAGCACCAATAACAGAAAGTTTTATTTTTGCTTTTATGCACAAATGGTACAGCAATAGGCAATGCAATGAACCCAAGCTGGAGAAGACCCAAGAAATCACTATCTTAGAATAAGGGCAAGAGGAACACGCAGGCAATTAACTACGCTGTGTACAGGGCTTCTAAACACAGCACTCTTGCCAAAATAGCAATAGCTGATCCACAGAGATCAAATATTTAATCAAGGCACAATTAAAGAAGGAATGGCACTGAGCATGGCAGAAAAGCAGCCAAACCTATAGCAAGTTACACCTTTTTGTCTCAGCAAAGTGGGAAGACACGATACAACTTCAAGATGAGACCCTCAGGATATCCCCCGCTTTCTTTTGCCCTGAAGATATTTTAGGCAGAGATTCCCGAAAGCTGGCTTCAAAGGGAAAGGACCCTGGAGCAGCAGCCAGCAAAAACCATCTGCGCAATCAGGGCACCCCGCTCCTGCAAACAACTCGAGAGATGTGCGTACGAAGTTAGACAACACGGGAAAACACACAGTGGGAATCTAGACCTTTCCACATCGCCGCTGCTTTTCCTTTGGTCCTTACTGTCTTTTGCCATCAGAAATTTTGGCATCCAGGTTTTGTACTTGTCATCCTTCTCTCTGAGAGGAGGGCAAAGAGCCACACAGAAATTCAAGGTTGGTTTTTTTTCAAGCAGACTGCGTCCCCTCCCCAAGCCCCTGTACCTACAGAGCTGTGATTTTTCTCTGTCTCCCCCCAGAACCACCCCTGTAATGCAGACACTTGCTGTGATTTATGCCAGCACGTGCTGCCACCACAATCATCTGGCAGCAAGACATCAAGACATGCTGTTCCTATTAAAAGTAATTTTTCTGACAAGGAGTTTGCCAGGATGGGGCTGATTATCAGGTCTGGGAGACTGAGTTTTCCTTCCTTAGGAAAACTATCCGAATTTTCACATTTCAGGGAGCAGCTCCCTCCTTTCCATGTCCCTGGCACTAACTAGGTAACGCTGAAGAAACATTTTGTGGGATGTTACTTGCCAAATTAAACACACAAGGAGAGGACACCTGGACTGTCTCCAGAGGACTGAGTCCCAACCAGCCCCTGACCCCCCGTGGCTTGCAGTACTGCAGGCTCCCCTGGGCACAGGTTTGTGCCAAGAGGAACATCTCCTTGGCTCGAGGCCAGCCCCAGGAGAAGGCACCCTCCTCACCTCAGCTCTCTCTGCCCCACCTCGACATCGTCGTACACCATGTCCTCCTGGGAAACAGCTGCTGTCAACCAAAATGCAGCAGAGAAAATTATTAGGAGAATGTCCTTCTGAGCCTGCTCCTCCAAATGATGTATTGCAGAGGAAAACTGGGGCTGCTGCTAGTTGCTCAACCCAAAGAGGCCAAGGCAATGCAAAAGAAAGATCTTCAGCGCTCCAAAAACCAGGCAAAACTCCCGCACAAGGCAGGATGCTCAGGTTTGGTACTTGAATGTATGGGCCGTTTTCTGGATGGGTTTGGCCATCCAGCTCCCCAGATGGAGCAGGAGCAGCAGCAACGCCCCAGCTTCACACAGTAGCTAACCCTAGCAGGGTTTCCATGCCGAGAACATGAGTACGTTCACTCCAGCACCTTCTCAAGGCTTCATTAGTGGGAACAGGTTTTGTGTCCACTCCCACTTACGTAGCTTTACAGAGAGCTGCTGGAGTGCCATCGGCTGTTAAACACCACTGCCAGTCTGGAGGCAGTGGCTCAGCACGGACTGCTTTGCACGTTGCCTTCCTGAATATATTCAGAGCCGCAGGAGGAATGCTCCTCGACAAAGAAAAAACACCCCAAAATGGGCAACAAACTACCCTCAGGTGAAGTACAAATCTCTGTCAAGTCTTCCCATTTTAATGCTGCCACATTAAATGATTTTTCAGAAAGGCATGATGCGTAAAGTCCATTTTCCATTGTGCAACACATTTGCCTCTTCACACACACACACACAAATCCCCAAGAGTCAGATACACGTACGTTGCTTACCTAAATTTGGTGCCGAAGTGGAAAACAGTCTGTGGATACAAAGAAACTTTTAGAAACAGGTTTACATATCAGCATCGCCCAGAAAGCCACAAGTACCAACAAGCTGGCAGTGCTTGCTGCTGAAGAGGTGGAGGCAGGTCTAGGTGCATGGTCTCCATGACACCAACAGCATCTGCCAGCATCACAGCCCTCGCTAAATCAGCATCTCCATCCTCCGGCAGCAACAGGAGCCACGTGTTTGTCAAGCGGGTTAAGAGAGGTCCACATTGCATCCAAAGAATAGTCCAGATTGGAAAAAACACCCTCCTCCTGCCTACTCCTACGCCCATTCCCAACAGCTAGAGGGCGGACGGACAGTTGGTAACTGTAGGCAGTAGTAATTCCCTCCTTGTAGTCTGACAACATCATAGGTTGCGATTTATATGTGACAATGACCGTAGCTATCTAAGATACTTGCTGGAGCTTTAAGGGTTCTTTGCAACAGGAGAACGGCATGAAACCTGGTGGCTCCTTCCCTGTAAAGATCTTTAGCAGTAGTGCAGGAGGGAGCCGCTGACACGGCAGAGCACCTAGTGCAAGAAGGTTTTTAAGTAAAACAAACCTTCCTCATGTAAGAGAGGAAAGGGTTAATCTGGAATTTCCAAAGAAATAAGAAAAAAAGTAGCATTTTCCTGGACTTCAGGCACCGTGCACAAGGTGAGGCACACGGAGGACAGGTCCAGCAGGCAGCTACCGTGTGCTTGTGGAAAAGGCAGTTTCCATGGAACCTTAACGAGGATTTTGAATATTAGAGTACGTGAAAGGGCACTAGAGGCAGTTACACAATGTCCTCTTTCCTAACTTGTTAGAACACAGGCTGCACAGTAAACTTCTTCAGCAGCTGCTGTTGCCAGCTCGACTATAAACGGTACCTGGAATAAAAAGCCTCAGCCCTTAAAAGCCACATCGACAAGCCTTTGCCTAACCCTGGCCCACAGCTCTAGGCAGCAGGTATCGCATCTCTCTGTTCCCTCACGTACCTGCATCACGCTGAGGTACCGAGGGCAGCAGAAAGCCTATGAGAACTGGGACACTGCTGTAGGACCAGTTCCTGCAGTTCCCGATGCCAGAGACTTCAGAGAAGCTGCACAGCTGGACCATTGGCCACATCTGCCACAGCAGCTCCTCTGAGTCGATAGAAGCACTTTGGGCATAACTCTCCCAATAAAGCTGCACTCCTTACTCCTAGACCTCTTGCTCCCAAATTACTCCAAATACGAATGTTCCGGTTTGGAGGGTGAAGGGGTTGGACCACCACCATTTTCTTACCTTAAGTTCTCCTTGAACCTGGTATTCTTCAGCTTCAACTTTTCTATCTTAAACAAGTTTCCAAATCTCTTCTGTTTTTCTGGTCTGTCCAAATGAGAAACAAATTTTAAATTAAAGAGGCACCAGGCGCTGAACTGTGTGAGGACTGCCATGCTCATAGCCCCAGAGATCCCGAAGCAGGTACAGGAGGGTCAGCAGACCTTAGCCCTCAGCACAGCAGTGAGCTTTAAGCCTTGACAGCATCACATGGACGAATGATGGATTCAACGGGAAAGGCACCAACACAGCAAAAAGTGCTTAATTATTAATGTCCAAGCTCAAATCTTTGCTTAGCTTTAAACTCTTCTGTGTAACTGAAGTCGTCTCCTCTGACCTAACAACCACAGAATGATCTGGGTTTATTTGGAGTAAAAATTCCTAGTGAAAGGGACAAAAAATCCCCAGAGGCACACAGTGACCATTAAAGGGGGACATCGGGAGCATGTGTCTGTGCCACCCTCCATCACACATTTCTGTTGCCTATGCTGTTGAGAGAGAAGTTCCACCACACACACTTCTCTCTGAAGCTTATGGGGGGTTGCAAAGCTATGCAGCGATTTTCTAAGGATATCTGCGAACAACCAAGATCCTCACCTGGGGGACATTATCCACGCACAAGTCCTATTACAAATACTTTATGCGTGTCAGCGCACCTCATCCTGCACGTGGGATCAATAGAAACATTCCATAACGGCTGGGTTGGGGATTGAGACGGTGACCTCTGCACCCCGTGAATTCGGTCCCAACTGTAGCTGGGTCACGCGATTCCCTGGCAAAGCCCACCAGACACACGCTCTGCTTTCTTAGCTCTGCGAGCTAGTGCCGGAGTGTGGCTGCTGTGGCTGCTGCTGGGCACCGGAACAGAGGCTGGGGGGGTGCACGGTCAGCGCGGCAGCCAGGCGCAGCCACCAGCGCGGCACTGCTGGCCGGAGAAGCTCGTGCACCTCCACCACACAACTCTTGTGGGCAGTTCACAGAGAAATGACACTTTCGCCTTTCAATAACTGCCCCCATCCAGGGTTTCGCGTTTCCCATACCTTTTCTCCCCCCTCTGACACACACAGGCTCTACATCCACGCATAAGCTCCACTTGAACCCAGACGCAAGCCAGGACGAGTCTCGCATCCGTAAGGGAGAAGCAGATGTACAGCAACACCTTATTATTCCTCCCACTCCGCTCCTCAGGGGAGAGCCACCAGGTGCACTTGGAGCAGTTGTGTGCGGCACCCCCAGCCCACATGTCACTCCCCAAGGCTGTCTCTATTTCTTACAAAGGGACGCAGGAAATCCTTTACTGCGTGAGGGTAGGGAACCACACAACGCTAATAAGTAAAAACACACCTAACTTCACGTTTCACCTCCTAATCCATTTGGGAAGCTCAGGCAACGTATAAACCTGAGGCTGCAAATCTCACTGCTTTTACAACACAGCCTGGGGAAGCAAATATCTCGAGAAGTTATATAAAAAAAGGAGAGGGCTGCAAGTTCGTTGCAGCATATCCTTTCAGCTTTCCAACCTTCTGTGACCTGAAATGGGAGCATTTGGTCCCTTTTTATGGGGACAACGTACCCATTTGTTCCTCCAGCCTTGCCTCTTTTAGCACATGCAAAAAAGTACCATTTCTTGTCGCAGCACTCTCCAAACCATCAAGCTGCAATAAGGTCTTTTACCATCTCATACTGGCACACTCTTCATCCCAGTCCCTCTGCTGCCTTCTCCTCATCTCTCCTCACTCAAGACACACTCTCCCTCCTCTTGCTTCTTCCTTTCTTCCTCTCTTCCCCTGCTCCCTCTTTTCTTGCTCTCAGCCCCTTCACTTAACCAGCCACAGCTGCACCTTATCTACATCGACCAACCCTCCGCCCCTGAAGCCAGCCCACAGCTGTATGTTATCAGTGCTAATTAACCCAGCTTCATGCTTCTACAATTTCTCAGCTGCAGCCGAGCAAGGCTTTGGGAACCGAAGGGCTAGCAAGGCTGTCCCCTGTGCTTTATGCCAGGAGAGGTCTGTAAGGGGAGTGTTTCCAACAGATGGAGAGTGCTACCAACTCTAACAGAAAAGCCTCACTGCTCAGGGAATTAACTTTGGCAACAATTTTTTTGCTCCCTACATGTCAGCCAAAGGGGAAAGAGGGAGGAAGAGGGGAAGAAAGCCACCCGTGCAACAACATTTCTGCAGTATTGGGGATAAAAAGGCTTCCAGCCAGCACCTGGCATGTGAGATCAAGGAATTATGGTCAGTATTTCAAAATACAGGCTAAGAAATTGGAACTTACTCCAGTTTTGTTGGATTATCACCCCCAGTTTCAACATCTTCGTACGTTTCTTCACAGCCGTTTCCTGAAACTTAAACCCAAGGTATGCCATTATCACAAACCACGTTCAGTAGCGACGAGGTGAGGTTTGCTGGACAAATTGCACCCTGGCCGTTACATTTAACTCTTTAAGAGGCTTTGAGGTCACTCAGATGAATTCCATGCTAGCCACATGTATTGCTCCCCACTGGTTTTAATGGGAACTTAGAGCAAATTATTACAATATATTTTTTTATATATATATATTTATATATAATTATTTATATATATATTTATTATATAGATAATAAAGCATTACATGATAGGAGACACTATAGATGTTGGAAGTTAAAAGAAGCCGTTCACAGCATCTCCTGGGGACCAACCCAAATTAAAAGCAGCTCCATTCAAGCTTCCCCACGTGCTGCACTTACTGCTGGCTGAAGTGAACGGACTTGAGGCATCTGACCTGTGGCTGCTAGAAGACAGAAGTATTACATGGAGAGTTGCTGCAGCGTCATTTTTAAAAGACATTTCATAAACACAGCCCCAGCGGAGAGCCCAGGTCCATACTCACAGTCTATCTTGCATTTCCCCAACGTCATCATATATGTCCTCCCATGCCTGCAGAGATTGCCGGGTGTTTTGGTTCAAGGCTGTTCTTTCTACCCCTGGTTTTGGGGCACCAACATGCATGTAGCGCACTGGAAACAAGAAAGCGCCTTCAGTTTAGGAGCTTTTCTGAGGAACTTCTCTCAGGGCAAGGACAACTGTTGAAGATAACAGTTGATGCCACAACAAATAAGAGCCTACGGACATACTTTCCATTCCAGGAGTCCAGGAAAGGCTCTGCTCTGAGCCACTTTGAGAAAGAAAACCAAAGATTTCTACAAGGTTTCAGGTTCTAAACCAATCAGCTTTAAAACATTCTAAAGGTTTTAAATATTTTACATGTTCAAAAATTAAAGCATCCATCAATATTCTCAATTGAAGCAGCTCTGACCCAAATCCTCCTCATCAGAAAACATCCCAAGAGACTACTCATGGATATTGAGAGAAGTGATTGAAGTGAGGGTTTAGCATGGTTGGTGAAGATGCTAAGACCCAGATAATGGGCCAGTCCATTGGAAACACACCTGTAAACCAGCATCTCATAAAGCAGACAAGGAAGGAGAGTATCCCGAGATGGACTTCACCAAGAGCCGGAACCAAGCATGAGAGTTGCACCTCATGAAGTTAGAAAAAGATTATTACTGGAGGACTCTGTTAAGTGGCAATATTAAACGTTTAAAACCGATTTAAGAGAGCTGGAGTAATGTAGAAATGCAGCCACACAAACAAAAGCATATAGTGTTTCTAAATGAACACATGTGCATGCAGCAGGTCTCACCAGAAACATGCACCACCACAGTACGGTCTCGTTAATGACCAAAGTGTCTGCAAAACATTCAGATCCCCATGAAGAAGAAAAAGATGGGGAGGGGTGCAGGGGAACCAAACAATTCTGCAAAATCAGGCTCTCTGATGAAGCAACAGCAGGAGGCTCACCACTAGTACTTTTTTAAAAAAAAGTCCCAACAGAAATTACCTCCAGCTGTTCAAAGGTCAAGCAAACCAGCAAGATTTCTTACAAAAACAGACACCAACCAAAAGAGAAAATTATTATGAAGTGGTTTAAAATTAAAAAAAAGAAACACCTGAGGACCACACCAATAACAACAACCACAGCCACAGTCAATTTACACTTTTCCTTCATGCTCCTGGTCTGTCCACAGAGCCCAGCAGAGCTACTTTTCTCTCTTTCATCTTTGAAATGTTGCTGTACCACACTAGCGGCTTGCAGAGGAGGAGCAAGCCTTTGCAGAACGGAGCCCGTGCACACTTAATACCTGAAGTTGCAAAACAGTGTTTACAGAGGGCACGTGGCTGGGTTTAATTGTGCAGCCAAGGTGCGTATCAGCAGCTCCAGACGCTACGTCGGAGCATCGTGACAGAAGGAGCCCGAAGTCAGAAAAAGGCTCACTGGAACCATGATGAAGATGAAGCAAGGAGCCATCATCCCTCTTAGTAAGGGAAAGAGGGGGACTTCAGGCTCTCACCCTGCTCATGTGTGTTTCTACCACAAGCCTTAGCCAAATCCTTTTCTGAGACTTAATAAATTATGAGCAGAGGAGATGGATTTTAACTCTCTTGGATAAGGGCAATCTGCTAGAAAAACAAACACCTTGGTTTGAGTTACACAGGTGGTTAACCAACGTAGGAAGCTATTTGCCTAGCCAAAATAAATGATTCAGACCAGAATACAAATGTGCGTGCAACCTTTTGCCCTGGTTTAACTAAATTGGTTCAAGAGTTGCATCCAAATTTAACATTATTTCCCATATGGAAGAGACATTTGGGCAACAGATGGGACTGAGGAAACACTCAACAGTGCAATGAGATACTCACAGAGCTCTGCTCCGTCTTTTGCCAGCCCGTGTAGGGTAGGATGCTTTGCAGCCTGGGTACTTGTCACATCCTGCTTCACTCGTGGCACCTTCATCCCACCTCCACCATCTTCCTTGGCTGAGCTAGTGGGGGATACGTATTCATTTCCACCTGCCTGGGATCACACATTTGGTCTGGTCAATACAGTCTTTAGAAACACCTTTCTCATATAAGTAAATACATTTTACAGATACATGTCAACAAGAATATAAATTATCTTTCTGTGAAATTAATACAGTTTCACGCCTTTTTCCATCAGGGATTTCTGGTGGACACGTGCTGCTTGGCAGCGCTACCTGCCTTTTCGGCAGTAGCAGCTGAGCAATGAGCAGACAAAAGAGAAGCCAGAAAAAAACCCAGGTGATTAACGACTCAAATTTTAACTGTTTCCCAAAGAGAGGGAAGATAGAAGGAGGAGACCCCACACAGTGATCATTAAAAGTAATCTCTACGATACCTTGAGATTTTTCTTTGCTTCCTGTTTCTCTCTTTCAAGACTTGGCTCTTCCTCCTTTTCATCCTCTGTTACAGCTCCTCCAGAACTGAAAATTTCAGACATGAGAGAGATCCCAGAACAGAGATGCTTCAGCAAAGTGACAGGCAGACAGATTGCTTTGTGACTGTGCCCAAAGCAGCAGCTCATTTTCCCTTTGAACGAGGTAGGTGCCAAAAAGACCACCAGTACTAAAAGTAAGGGCAAATCCAAACCTAAAGGCCACTGGTTACTTGGGGTGATAGCGATCACTCTTGGAAAAGAGGTGAACTAAGACAATTGTTTTCTAGTAGCAGGAATGCATAAGCTAGATCCGTTTGCCACTGGTGGCCCCTGGCTCAGGAGATGCGCCTCTCACCACACTAAACTGCAATTTAGGGAAGATACAGCAGCAGGAGGCAGAACTTGGTACCTTTTTTTCCAGCATCACAGCGTTTCTCACTGAAGTGACCCCCCTCTACTACATGATTCTTCAGCCCGCTTCGAAAAAAACAGCCTTCAGCCAGTGGCAGCGATTATATACAGCAAGGAGTTTGAAATGTGTCATTTATAGGGTGGAATTCAGTGTGGACCTTGCCTTACCACATGGCTTTGGACCTGGAACCAGGTGTCCCAGCCTGAGAGCCTCACACCTCCCCCTTCTTATACTGAAAGAGTTCAGGTTTCAGTAGGAAAAGACAACGTGTGCCACATGAGGGATGACAATCTCCCCTCCAGATGTGCCTCAGAATGAAAACCATGAATGCTGATACAGAAGAGCATCATCGTCTACATTGTTCTGGTCATGATATGTAGGAAATGTCTTTCTGTTCACCCGGCGTTACAATACTCTAACCCTCACTGAGTTAGTTGTGAGGTTAGAAAAAGCTTGAGAGAAAGGAAAGGAAATTACCTGGATTTGGCCAAGAGAAAATCTGTCTTCTGTTTCTAGAACGAAGGAGAGGAAAGCTTTCAGCCACTGCACTTTTTTTTTTTTTTCAACAGTCAAGCTTTTATACAAGGCCTCAACTGTCATCTAGTATTTAAAGAAATATTTCTTTAGGAAGCCCAGAAGCATTTTACGTTTGGAATAGTCATCAGACAAGGATATTTCCTCTCCTTTGCAGGACAGAGGATACACATATTGACAAACCGTGTAAGGGTAATAGAACAGTGCAAGGGATCAGGCCAATGAAGCTACCGGTCAGAACAAAAGGTTGGAGAGCTTACAGAAGGGGAGGAAGTTTGGGTTTTTGTTTTTTGTTTTTTTTTTTTTTAATTAAATAAAGATTTTCCAACCTACCATAAAATAAGACTACAGCCAAGCCAGGGAGCCTCTCTGCAAATCACGCACAGATAACTGCCTCTGGAAACCTGTGCTATTTCCTGGACAATCTGACTTGGAAGCGGAGTTTGAGCTTTCAGCAGGGCCAGAACCAACACCCGGTCCACGACCATCTCCTGGCACGAGGTGCCTCGTCCCCTCAGCCCAGCCACGCACGCCTTCCCCAGGGACCGCTGCAGCAGGTCCTGCCCCGTGCAGCGCGCTCCGGCCTTCACCGCAGGGCACCTCCGCTGCCAGGGCGAACGGCCACCCCCCTCGCAGCCAGGGCAAAATGGAGTGACAGGGACACCCCCACAGCAGGGCAGGAGGACCCGTGCAGCCATGCCCCCCGCAGCTGCCCCGCTTACGAGCCAAAACCCGAAGCGTGCTGCCACGACGAGGAACCTGGCTCAGTTTGGCTTTTGTGCTTTCACAGAGGGGTCCCCAGCACCAGCACCGTGCCTCCGGCAGGGACCTGCGGAACAGCTCACGGGATTTTCCCTCCAAGAATTCACGGCCTAGATATCAGTGCTTGACACTTACTTGGTCTGCCACCAACGTCCAGGTGGTGCTACCCCTTCCTTACGTGTTTGCAGTGGAAGTCAAGGGAACTGACTCGCTCCCCTAGTGTGTTTGGAAACTTCATTAGCCTTCATGTCCCCTCTGCAATTCCTTATTTTTTGAGAGTCTTCACCGACAACACACATAAAGAAACACTCAGCAGATAAGAAATACAGACATTAGAGGTTTCTAAGACAGGAAAGCACGGTACCTATGATAGGGTCAAGCCCAAAAGATCAAAACTGGCCGTGATGAGACTTACCTTGTGTTCTACAGGCTCTGCCTTGGGTACTAGAAAAGATATTTGTGAATACATATTGTGTTTTAGTCCACGTTAAAGTCACAAAACCCAACTTCAGCCCGCATGCTCAGCATCCAGGCGCACACGCACCATGGTACATGCACCATGCCTCACCGGCCAGGGTCTTCCCATTTGCCATTGGGCACTGGCTTACGTTCAGAGGGCTGCAGCATCAAGCTTAACTGGCCACAGTTCTCATAGCCCTGGGGGCTAACACAAAAGGGCTGTGGCAGGTCCCTCGAGACTTCCTGACTCCCCTCCAACGCAGCCTGGCTCGGCTCCTGCTCCAGTGGGTGAGAAAACCAATGCACAAGGCAAAACCCAACCTCCCTCAAAAGAGGCAACTTTGAAAAATGTAAAAGCAGAGCAGTGGCAGCTCTGATTGAGAAAATTATACTGGGAAGAAGTAGTGATGGAGATGGAAAAGCCCGTGCCCTGCACCCCTCTGTTCCTAAGCAGATGCTGAGGTTTGCATCACTATCTTCTTTTCTTTCTCTTCTACATGGGCAATGCCTCATGACTTTTCCCCACCTCAGCTTTACTGTAAGCACCATTTCACCACTAAAGTGCTCACTTCTATTTTGCCTGTGCCCCAAAGTCCTCATACGCTGCCAGTGCACAGAGGGACAGTACAGACAGCTATCTTCGCTCACCAGGACCAACGTGCAGCTGCTTTTCTCAGCTGGAAGAAACTATATTATTTCCTTTTCTAAAGGCTCTATCCCAGACAGCATGTAATTCACCTAGCAGTCTTGCCTGGCAAAGTACCTTCAATGACACACAAGGTTGTGGTGTCCCCAGACTGATTCAGGTACGTCGGGGTCTCTTCATAATTATGCTGCTCTTCAAGTTGGGCACTGAGAAGATGAAAGAAAAGAGAGAAAAGATTTTTTTTTTTTTCTGGCCCTTTTAGAAGTCTGGAAAAAAATATTCATCTTAAGGACAAGGAATTCAAGCGCTTTGATACTGTAACTACAAAAAAGCAAAGTGAAACCAGGAATTCCTTGGAGGGAGAGGCAACCTGTACCAGGGCTCAGCTGAGCCTCCCCCCCGACTCCACACTCCCACTGCTTTTCCTTTGGTAGGACAGGTTGCATTTATAGGGCTCAAAGCACATCAGGGGACTTCATACTGGGATTATGGTCTTCTGCCTACAGCGATCCCACAAGTAGAAACAGAAGAAAAAAATCCAAGGAAATCAGAGTGCAGCGTTTTTCAAACCCACGACAGCTACTTTAAAACGAGTAACAACCCAGCTGCAGTTTGGCATGCTCTTTCTTACTTAAGGAGACAGGCAGGGGAAAGCAGAGCTATCAGAGGGTCCTGTTAAAGGTCCTGCTCCTGAGCTTAGCAAGCCACACGCTCGGCATTGACGGGGCGAGCGGCGTGTGCCAGCCGCAGGAGGAGGCACGGTGTCGCAGCCCCAGCACCAGTCCAGCTTCCCAGCCCAGTCCCCAACTGCTCATCCTCCTTTTTCCTTTCCTCCTCTGGAAATTCCAATTAGCATCATTTGGGAATAGGTGCAGGGAGAAATCCAAGCCTTCCCAGGTCACCCAGGCAAAGCCCTTAGGCATCCCCTCCATCCAGGGCAGCAGAGGTGGCAGCAGCTCAGGAGCACCGGGGAGCGGCAACTGCACAAGTCGCAGCTTGTCACACATACCGGGGTCACGGCAGGGAGGTTAGAGCACCAGGAAGAGTTATAGTGAGAACTTCCCCCCTGTTAACAGTGAGTCTATAACAAACCTCAGGAAGGGCTTGGTTTTCTTTGCATCACCCTACTGCCACGACTCAGCTCCAACAGAGCAAAGACTAAGTAGTCGTTGCAAACCAGAACAAGAGGAACAAGAAACTCAAGGTGTATTTTACCAGTAGTGAAATCAGAGTAAGAAACAGCACCTAAAGTAGAGCAGCAGCTTGTGCTGCTCCCAAAGGCTGCCCTAGCCCCCTGCTGTCCCCTGCAGCCCCCAGCACTGGGGGCAGCGCCTGCCACCTTACTGGTCCCACGTGTTTTGGACACGTAGGTCCCCCCCGAAGGGGACATGCATACACAACTGCAAAAATACTGCAAGCAGGTACTTTGTCCCTGGTGCCACTGCTTGAGAAAAAGAGCCAGGACCTCCCCTGAGTTTTCACTTCCCCAGCCCACCCCCTGGATAAAATGGCACCCTGGGAGCTGTGCTGGACACCAGCCAGCCCTTCACATATACACAGCGCTACAGCGGACCGGTGACGGAGCTGGGCTGGTGGATCCCTGACCAGCACAAGTGAAGGCAGGCTGTTTATTCCCAAACAAGGAATCGGAGCTCGGGATTAATCAGCCCAAGCGACTACGTCAGGGTCTCTAAAAGACCAGATTTCAGTCCAGGCGAGGCTTCAAGGAGGGGAATTTCTGCTCCCAAAACCCCACGATTTTGCTTTTGTGCTGGAGTTGATGTCATTAATTTCCCCAGTTATCACGTGGTTAATAGTTAACAAGTGACCTTTGTACAGACCGTATCACAAGTATTAGAGCAAGGCAGCTAATCTTGCAGCAATACATTACTAGGACAGTTTCCTTGTGGTGCATGACAGCTTTGGAGCTGGTTATTTTTTGACCAGTCCTCTTCTGACAAGTACAGGTTAAAAGTTAAACCAGCCAACGCTGGCAGGAGCACCTCACGATGTGAAAAACACGACTTGCTGTGGCGATAGCTGCAAGAGTTCATGGTTTGGGCACAGAAAGTATTTTATGAATTTGTTTCTTGCTTTGTTTCCCATTTTCCATCCACTCTGTTTCCCATTTTCACAGCTGTATATTCATGCAGCTAAGACAAAACATGTATATGAATATTTTTCTCCGTTTTTGCCGTTCTGGTGGCACAGAACCACTTCGTAACCACACATAACAAGTTAAAGACATATCAGAAAATGTCAGGATCCCCTTGTATACAAAACCAACTGTGCCTGTAAGATTTCTGAGCCATTTCAGACATTGGTGGTAGCAGAAGATGAACTCCCCAAGTGTTCACTTGGACCACCACTCAACAAAGATCTCACTTCAGCCTCTGGAGACAGCTGAAGTCCTGGGGATGGATGGGGGGGGGGCGGGCAGTGGCTCCTGTACCCCGGCTGTGCTGGCTGCACAAACATGAGGGAGGGCAAGCTCCCCCGCTGCTGGCAAAAAACCAACACCTGCTGGTTACACCAGGGCTTTGTTTCAGCAACAGTCGTTAAAAAGCATCTCTCTTCTGAAAACACCAAGCCTGAGTATACAGAAAACAGGAAGCAAATGCCACACGGGTGCTGAGTCACCTTTGCAGCCAAAGCACTGGCAGCGCTCTCCCCCCACCCCACTAAACCAGACCTAACGACACCTGGGCAGCGTTCCCCACACTGCTCAAAGAACCCAGAGGAGAAAACAGGGATGAAGCTTTCTACTTTAGAAGGCCATCCCAGCCAGCTTTGAGCTTCCCACGTGGCTTTGCACAATCCCTGGAGCAAGTCGCCGCCTCTGGGAGCAGGACGTTTGCTCCAGACTGCACGAGGATGCTTCAGCATCGCGGGGTGGGGATGCTCCCGTTGCCTGCGAGCCACATGTTTGCCTTGCCGCACGCTCACCTTTCGGGGGTCAAGTAATCCTCTTCTCCAGCAGCTGCAGATGAACACACAGAGGATTAGTGTTTGAAGGCAGGACCGTTCTCTTACAGAACACCGGCTGCCCTGACGGGGCCGGCCCCTCCTCCAGGCAGCACTGCACACAAAGGCAGCCGTGAAATAAGATTGACAGCGGGGACTGGGGCTGTGGCTACGTTAATATGTCATTATTTCATGTTTCCAGGCAACAACCTCCGGCTTTCTAGAGATCAATAACTGAGTGATACTGAGAGGGGATGGAGATGATGACATAAAACTGTAACTAGTTTCCTCCATCAAATCTATTTAGAAAAGGCAAGTAGATTGGAAAAGAGTTGCAGTGAAAACCTCTCTCTTGCCCTTCTATTTGTATCAAGGCCAGGGCAGACCAATAAGCACCGGCACAGTCCAGCCGAAGAGTTTAGCAGAGCCCTTCCTAGAACAGCAGCTCCCTTTGGATTCAGTAAAAGTTGTGCCTAAAGATCTGGCTATAATTAAAGCTGTATTTATAAAGAAACACCATTTAGCACCTTATTAAGTGGTCCAGAATATTCTACTATGCAACATCGATAGGGTTTTATTACAGGAAACGGAATTTTTGCATTTCTTGATGTCGGAACATTTAACAACGTTGCCCTCTGTTGTACTTAAAACAGAAGAGGGGATTAGCAGACCGGTTTCCACCCAGTTTATCCTGCCTTCCCACAGTTGTGTGCTGCAGAGTGAAGGCATTTCCCGTTGAAGAGGAGGGATAAAGATCAGCTCGCCGCACACAGCTGCTGCTGCTGCGTTACAGCCAGCTGTAACCCGCTCACAACGCACTGCACTGGGGAGGAAAGCGGGATGCTGCACGGGGGTGGCATCCGACCTGGGAAACCAGATCCCTTTTCCAGATTAAGAGGGAAAAAATCAAGTCTGAAACTGTTGAGCTCTCTTTACTGTTTAAGGAAGATGTTAGAAACAAGTAGCAACATCTTATTTATGTGTGCTTGGAACCATGGCCTTATAAATGACAGTAAACTGCAAATTATTATTCATTTTCTGCAGAAGAGGTCTGGGGAGAAAGACTAGAAATCTCTTACTTGTTTCATTCCCTCTGTGGACTAAAAGCACGGCGCTTCGGAAAGCACTGAGATCAAACTTTGGGGGTCTTGCAGGCTTCCCAGGGGCAGGACCCAGGGATTCAGCTGAAGGGAGAGGTTTAATCCTTGGCCACTTGCTCCTGGGGCACGGAGACCGTTTTCCTGCTCTGGGCTGGCAGAAGGGAGGCTCCGATCCTGCTCCAGAGAAGCACAAAGACAGGCAGCAATTAGCCCTCATTTAAGCAAAAATTCCTGTAGGATCATTAATTGTTATACAGACATTTCTAGCCAGCTCTGCTTCCTCCCAATCCCAGCATCCCTGTTACGCAGCGGGGCTCCTACTGTGTCACCAGAATGGAAAAAATAAATGGAAATGTCCATTTTTACAGATCTTTACAAAGTGAACCGTGTTGGGGCCTCAACTCTCGACAGCTCCCTTCCTCTGCTTTATAAAATAGTAGCTTAATTATCTGTGCCGATAACAGTTTAATCTGCCAGGATTTAGTGGCATAGCTGTTTCCAACACACAGCCCGAGCGAGCTTTCCAGGGTAAACAAAGGCTTAAGCTTTTCAGTGCCCCGCCACTCCGTGTGACGTTAGCAAGAAGAACTTCACGGCATTTGAATTTCCTAACACCAGTTTCTGTAAGAAATTCTGCAAGGAGAATACGCTTCCTGAGCTCAAACGTGACCTTTTGCAAAGCCGGGAGGGTGAAGAGGCAGGAGTTCAGGTTTAAGCCTGAACTTTTTATTTCAAATTTCAATTAGTTTGAATTTTAATTCAAACTAAACTGTCTTGGCAGAAAAGCCAAGCCTTTAGGGTCTGTGTGAAAACCAAATGGCAGGGCATAGTCACATTTACCTTGCAATTGCAGAAGGCCAAAGCAGACCAAACCTGAAGACACTCTCCTGTCTTCACCCTTCATTTGACTATCAAAACGTGGACAATTTCTTAAAGTGAGCTTTAAAAAATTTGGTGCAGCTGAGGAACCCTCCCCTTACCCAAGCTCAGCAGCAGTTTGGGGCCCATTTCTTATCTCCAGGACCTCCACAGAAAGAAGAGACCCCTCGGGCCAGTTTGGCCTCTTGTTTGAGGGTCCCAACTGGTAAGAGCTTTCCTCTCCAGCTGCTCTATCCTGCGCTTTCGGAGCACCTGTGTACCTATACGGCCATATGCGTCAGAGCTCACTGTAGGAGTACAGCTCACCATACCTTTTTGGTGCTGAGGTTGCTCTCTAGGGGCACGATAGCCCAGCTGGCAGGATTTGGTTGCCACTTGGCCCTCAGCACCTGCTTCGTCAGAGCTCCTGTGCCCTGCGGGAGCGTGGGGCAGAGCCGGCCCACGGCCACGCAGAGCATCCTTCTTCTGGGCAGGCAAGTCCAGCGCAGGCTCACTGCCAGCGGGTCGCATCCTGCTGCTGCTCAGCACAGCAGGCGCACGCGCTGCCCTCTGCTCCAGGGAAGGGTGCACGTATAAGTTTGCTGCCCGTTGGGCTGGGAGCGTCGCACTTGCTTTCTCGCTGCAGGACAAAGTGTTTTCCCACATCTGTAGGGCACGGTGGAAAGAATTCGGGAGCGCAGGGCCCTCCGAAGCTCCTTGGGCTGATCCTTGCCGGTCAGTGCAATGGGATGGCAGAGGTTTCCGTGGACTGTTCTTGGGAGAACTCGGCGCTCCCTCCAAGATGTTGCCTTTGTGCTCACTGCTGTGCCCCGCCGGCTCCACATATCCCAGCTTGGCTGGAGGACGTGCCAAGGGGTTGCACTGGGCGAGCGCGGAGGGCGGACGGGCAGGATGGGCAGGTTCACCCTTGGGTTTTAGTATTATCCCTTCTCTCTTACTCAGGGGCAGAGGGCTGGACATGGCGTTCCCTCGAGAGCCCAGCTTGGGCACGATCTCGGTGGGAGGCTTCTTGTGTGGCTGCACCAGCTTGTTGGCCAAGTTGGAGTCATTTTGAAATTTTGCTCGGAGGGCTCTGAAATCAGTCACACCTTCCTGGGTGGGGGAAGAAAGGAGAGCACAAAACATCTGCTTTCACAGGTGGCAACAGGCAATTTATTTGATCATGATCATTTCAGAGAGAAAGAGGCTGCAGACTCCACCCTGGTCACCAAGGATATTCTGAGCCTGGTGAAAATTTAAAAGCAGGAGAGGAGAATTAGCTCATTCAAAGGATCCTCCAAAGGCTCACAAATCACTTCGAATAAAGGCAACAGAGCTGAGATGGGGGCAAACACGGGAGCAGGGCATGGAAACACAATGAAGCAGGACCAGCAGAGATGGGTTCCTGCTCCCCAACGTCCCCCAGTGTTGGAGAATCTCCCTCAGGAGGACCTGGCAAGCACTTAAACAAACTTCACAGCCTCCCAGCAGAGATGCTGCAATACTGCTTATGCACCTGCTGGGTGGGAGAGCTGCACTTTATTTTCAGTGTACACAAGCACCAGCCAGGGGAGAGGCTGGTGCTGCTCTGGAGACCCCCAGTCCATCCCCTGCCCCCTTTAGAAAACTCCACCATGGGAAGGGGAGCACCAAGCATCCTCCTTGGCAGGCTCCACATGACCCCTGGGACAACATTTCCCTCCACTGTGTTGGTTCAGCTCAGGGTCCCCACGGCTTTTTGGATGCTTGTCCCCTTGCTGTCACTCCCACCCTGGGAAGCAGAGGACATACAACCCAAGCATGTGGCACACAAAGACAGCAAGAGCATCTCCCAGTCCAGGTAATGAATGCAGGTGAAGACAATTCCTCTCCCATACAGTTACCAGATGACAGGTTTTACGATTTTGAACAAAGATTGCTAATCAGTGACAGCACTGTTTAACAGGGCGCTTAAAGAATATTTTGTTTCAGGCCTTCCTCCCCAAGCATCTCACTATCCCGTGCTGTAGAAAGGGGACCACAATTTCTGCCTGCAATGTCATGGCTTAAACTCAGCCCCAAACTGAACCAGGGAGAAAATATGAAGAAAAATTTATGAGCTACTTAAGCCCTTGAACTGCTCTATAACTTTTTATATGCCACGATTACATTAGGTGCACTACTCTGGCAGCTTAGTTTAGTGCGGAGAACTGTAAGGCTTCACGAGAACCTGTCTAATGAGGAAATTGGAAAAAATTATCTAGGACAGAACTTCGTTATTCTGAAAAAAGCCCCAGCCTTAAGTGTTAAGGCAGAACAGATGAATAGCATACTGAGGTTTTATTGCATTTAATTGCACGATTTATTAAACACTGACAATTTCTCTTGAATAACCCCTTTCACTGACTTTATTACTTTCACAGGGCAGTGCATGATGTAAAGAACCAACCCTTGGGGGAGAGGTTTGAATTGCTCCAATTATATTTCATATTAGTGGTCAGCAGCATGATGCCGCGTAAGTTGCCCAGACAGCCTAATCTAGCGGCGAGCCGATGGGAATGAGAGTTTTCAGAAGCATACGGAGGATGAATCAGATTTTGGGGTGGGGTGGTGGGGTGGTGGGGTGGGGGAAATAGTCCCACATGTACCCGATCCCTCCAGCGATGCCAGACAGGAAATCAAGCAGTGAGGTGCCCTAATGCAATTGCACCGAGCTTTCACACGTGCTGCAGCAACAGTTGAAGAGTTCAACGCTGTTTACCTCCCCTTACTGATTTTCTGTACTGCAGCGCATAGTTCCTCATCAGTGCCCTCGGAGACAAAGAAAATAGAAAAGAAAAAGTACCTGCGTGTCTCAATATGCCACAAGCGAGGCGGAATCATGCGAAACAGCGTTCAGTCAGGCCTCTGCCTGGCACTGGCTGTGACAGAAACGGCTGTGACAGTCGCTAGCTCCTTTAATTAAAGAGGGGTGGATACAAGCCTCCCGTGCCCCCCCTCAAGTTGTTATTCCTCTATGCCTTGAAATGGCAGCTTCAAATGATTCGCTTAATTAAGTGGAAGATTATCTGCGCTTAACGCACGCTCGGTGCCCTTCACTACAATATGGTTTCCCCCTGTTTGCAGCCCGCTGGGACGCTCACACCGGTGCCACGAACAGACCCGGTGCGGCAGGAACACGAACGGGGTTAAACTGCACCCCAGGGCCATCTCCTGCACACCCACACCTGGACACCCCCTCCCTCCCCACAGGCCAGGAGGTCTTGCATCCTTGCACAGGGCTGAGCTTAGCATGACCCTCCGAGGTGCAGCAAGTTCTCCCGGTTTCCGCAGGGATGGCCTTCCATCGCCTTCCATCATCACTCAGGGATGTTTCAAACCACAGACTCATCCAAGACTCTCTGGCTCAACCCACGCACTTGCAGTGGGCTGGGGGAGATGCTCAGCCTGAGCACGGTGCCGGGTGGGTCAGGCACGAGTGAAGCCCCCGTCCCAGTACCCCACCAGCCCAGGGAGGGCTCCGCATGGCGGGGAGAGGCGCTTCCCTGGAAATCTGACCAGCTGACAAGTAGGGAGAACGCACTCATAAATTTAGAGGGCTGCCAAAAGCTCACAATGCGTATTACAGCTACATCTGGCCAAATAATTCACTGTGAATAGTAAAACATTTGGCAAAAGCCCACGCAAGATGAGAGAGGGAGAGAATAAAAAGGAAACAAAACTTCCACCGGCCGGAAAGCTGCGAGCATTACGGAGGCAGGGGACAGCTAAACTTTCCATATTTCCCCCCTATAAATACAACGCTCTCCTAACGCCAGCATCACTCCAGGGAGCAGAGCACAGCGAACGCCCGGCCTCGGGGGCTGCGGGCAGCACGAGCCCCGCTGCCCCCCGCTCTGCAGCCCCTTCCTGCCGCCCGGGGGGGGCTGAGGAAACCCCTCTCGAGGCGTGCCACAGCCCAGCCCAGAGGGAGCCCCGCGCGTCCCCCTCCCCAGTTTTTCCTGGTTTAATCCGTCCCTCAGCCGCTTTGCAGGGGAGCCCGGCTGGGTTAATGCTTAACCCGCGCTGCCCGCTGCGCCGCGCTGGACCTGCGCCCGGCCGGGGCGGCCCCGCACCCCCCCGCTGCGACCCCCCCGGCTTCTCCCGGGGGGGAGGCAGCGGTAAACCCCACCTCTGCTCTGCTAAATCAAGAGGCAGCTCACGGCAGAGCGAGGGGGTGGGGCAGAACCCCGGCGCCGGCAGCCCCCCCAGCCCCGCT
>JAVJGJ010000030.1:30452760-30463179 GCA_035590215.1 Microhierax caerulescens
GGCCAGGGAGGCAGCACACGGAGAGGCTCGTGGGTGGCGGTGAGGAGAGGGAGGGGTGGCTCAGCAGGGACCGGCACGGCCAAAGCAGACTGGGCTCGGGGACCCCCCCGGCAGCGGCGGGTCCGGCTCCATCGGGCATGGGGGCAGCTCCCCCGTACCCCCCAGCCTTGCCACTCCAACCCAGTACACCTTAACGTATCTGGAAGGTGCATGGTCCTCATAACACAATTTTATGATAATCTCCGATTGGCTCTATGGGGAAGCCTTTCCCCGGCCGGTAACCAGATGCGCTGAAATTGCCGTGAAGCCACTGTGGGAATGAAAACCATTTCCCTCCTCCCGCAAATTAAAAGGAGGGTGGCAGGCTGGACAAGAAACACAGCGGCTGCAACCGGACTTGATTGACTTTAATGTGGAAACAGTTGCACAGTTTAATAGATTCCCTTGCCAGAAAACCGGGAATTTGTTTCCAGAAGGGCAAAGGCCTCTGGGACGTGTCTTGATCCTTAGTGATCTGATCCGTGCTGCCGTCAATGATTTACCGCAGCGCTCCGGAGGCTGCTGGGCTCCGCGCTTGCTCTAGCAGTGCCTGCCCGACGGCATCCTGAAGCCTGAAGCTTTTGTTTGCAGCCGTAGCAAACGTTTACATATGGAAAAACAATGAGGTGGAGCCTGTGTCGGCTTTCTCCTTTGATTCTGTCTATATGCTCGCTGGCTCTAGCGGCTCGTCGGGCCACGGCTACAGCGCGCGGGGAGCTCGAGGCATCGCCTTCCCAGAGGTAAGCCCATTCCCCCCCTCAATTCACATACAGAAATTACAGACAAGTCAGTCAGCCCATCAATTTTGTCCTGACATGAGGCATGTGCACACGGTGCTCTCTGTAAACAGCTATCGGGGGAAAAAAATAAATAAATAAAAAAAATATATTGGCAGTTGGCCAAAGCCTAAGCTAGGCATCATAATTCCTTCTTATAGGAACCGTTTGCACAATGGTTTTTCTTTCGCAGATGACTATTAAACCTTCTTAAACTTCCTTACCAAAATGACCATACTGGGTTTGGGCACTTGAAATGAATTCCCTATACAAGGGGATTTATGAGTGAATATTTTTCATATTCTTTTTCATTATAATTATTTTGCATTTGACAATGTGAAGTTAACAAGTGCATGTGAATAACCCAATTTTCAATGCAAGCCAGATCCTCATACCTCTGTTTTTTTTTTATCTTGAACATTATTATTAACCTATATGAGTGTCACTTAGGCTTTGAAGGAAGGGAATAAACAAGTTACTTTTTCTAAAGCTATAGTGTCATGATAGGAAAATGGTAGGTGTTTTTTTTTTTTTTTTTTCTACAGCTATTAATTTCAGGCTTGTTCCAAAGGCAAATATGATTTAGAAGGATCAAAAAAAGGTATCAGTGATAATTGGAACATGGAGACAAGAAGAAGGCGGAAAGGAAAAAAAAAGTGGTAGTGATACACTTAATTATGAAGGCTTATTCCGATAATCCCTTTTGAAAATGAACAAAGACGAGATTTTTGATGTTTGATGAACTTATCAAACAAGGCAGAATAATGAAGAGGTAAATGTAAAATCCAATCGAAGGTGAGCCAATTAAGTACTTTGTGAAGTGCCGAATGATACAGCCCACAAATCCTCCTGTCAGAGCAAAAAAGGCATCAATACAGGCACGTCCCCCAGCTCCGTGTTTGTCTGCAGGCTCCTGTTTTCCTGGAGACACGGTGGGTTTTTATCTCACACGCTGACCTGCATCCACGGGCTTCCCTGCTGAGCTGTGGTGGTTTTCATTTAGGAACTGTTCCACAGCCTCCATCTCCACTGATGCATCCCCAACGTGCTCCACACCTCCGCTAATTATCAATATTTCTCTCTGGACTGCAGTCTCCTAAGTAAAACAGACTGCTCATTAATTAAGCACCAAAATACTTATAATAATGATGTTTTGGCTCAGAATAAGCCCTCAAAATGCTTCGAAGGCTGTGGCAAACGCAGAGGTGTATTAGGATGCCACAAATTGCTCCTCAAGGTGGAGAATGCATTGCACAAAGGCTGTAGGAGCAGGGACAGAAATAGAGATCGTAACGACTGGGCTGGGAGGCCAGAGCAGTATTTTCTTACCGTCACATAGTGATACTCGGTGTATGCACAGAGAGTCTGATCCAAGGGCCACAGCGATACAGGACCTTTGCCATTTGCTGTTTTTACACCCTTCCTTCAGTTGGTTTCCTCTTCTCAGAATGTATTTCCTTTTAGAAAGAGTCAGCATGGCTTTGTACCTAGCCTTCTCGGCACTGCTGGTGCAGCCATCCCCACCGCTCCACAAAGCCCACGGGAATCAGACCCTGATTTCACACTCGTCAGGAAAAACACTGACCATGAACTCACAATGCTGTAAAAAAAAAAAAAAAAAAGAAATCAACAGATTTCAGAACAGGCCCAAGGTGATAAACATCACTGCTTCTGGAGTCTGTGACGTGCTTCTGAGAAGACAGGGAAAAAAGCAGCCCCTCCTTAAAACCTGTCTCTTTCTGACATTCCTTCTGTTTACTCGGTGTGTTTGGTGATGTAATATGTGACGTAGATGTACCCCATTGGAAGGGCTAGGAGCTCTTGGGAGAGCAGGCAACCCAGATCCTACACCTGCTGCCCCTGACCAGTTCTGATGGTGAATCCCTGGACGGGGCATCTCGGGTAGTACAGCCACCCCGGCTACGGGATGCTTCCCATTTCCTACAAAATGGATTCCTGGTGGAAAAAACCACACACAGAGATGATTTCCCCCCTGCTAGCCCCCAGCCCTCCTTAAAACACAACTTCAAAGACCACAGACCACTGTCTCTTCCCCTCCTCAGAAGAAGCAGCAGAGATGTTAATTCTCCGGCTCCTGTCGACTGTCAGCTGAGCCAGTGGTCAGAATGGACTGATTGCTTTCCTTGCCAGGAGAAAAAAGTAAGACTCCACCGTAATGTATTCATTTATCTTCAGATGTGTCTGTGATGAGGATGTACACACATTAATTATATATATTATACATATTCATCATTCTGAAGCATCCAGTAAACTCATCCAAATATGATGGAGATGCTCCTCTACTAGAGAGGCTCTTACCCTGGTGTAAACCGGGGAATAAATTAATGTAAGGCAGCAGAACAGCAAAATGCAAAAGCAAGGCAAATGGCAGAAGAATCAGGCCAGAATATTTGCCCAAGACTTTCTTCCTTTTCTATCTCAGATTTAATTAAGTATCCCCTGATTCTTAATGCAAATATTCCAATGAAATTAGAAGCAGCCTTCATTCATCAGCTCCTGTTCTCACTTTTTTCTATCCTTTCACATATGTCTTCACAATTCAAGAATTTATTTTCAAATCCTCGACATAATTTTGCTTTCTACTGAGTTTTTATCCCTGCATTTTTTTTTGTTCCTATGCTTATAATCAGTAAATTATTTGGTTCTTCTCTCTTTCCTTGCATTTTTTTTTTTCCTTTCTGGTTTAAAGAGCAGCACTTCTTATTAATAATCCATCAGTAACGTTGCAGGACCAGTGTTGCATTTAGTGGCTGTGTCCATCTAAGCCTGATAGATTCCAGGACCAAGCACGTGTAACAAAAAATTCCACGTACAAAATAGGAAAGACATTTAAAAACAGTCACCCCAGCCCCACCTGAATTCACTTATATGAACCTCAAGCAAATCTCCTGAGCTCCCACCTCGCTGCTGACTCTCCTCCATTCATCATGGAAAAAGTCTCTGGGTTGCGTGAAAAGATAACAATACGGATAGAAGTGATGGCTTTAATTGCTTTATAGCCTGCGGAGGTGGTGTCTCTGAGGGACACGGGTTAGGTGTTGGCGGTGTTTTTCTCTCCTGCGTGGTTTAGCACCGGTACCGGAGGCTGGTGCAGCCGGCGGGGTTTGCAGGGCAGCGATGCGCAGGGCACCTCTGGGGTGAGCAAGCTTGCCGCGCCGAGACAACATGTACGGGACCCCCCAGCTGTGGGAAAGACTTTCGGTGTGAGGAAACAGGTGAGTGAACCAGGCACAAACTCTTGCCAAAGAGGTTTTGGTCCTGGGCGGACAGACCTGGGGTGATGCCAGTCCCCCGCCACAGGCAGAGCTTTGCCAACCAGCCAGAAGGAGGGTGAACCAGTCCAAAAGAAAGTGGGAAATATCCCCATCTTTGTCTTTCCCCTCACTTTTCCAGAAATCCATCCACGTTACACCCAAATTTGGATAGAAAAGAAGGCTGTGTGACTTGGAAAAGGTTAATTTTTCAGTGGAAATAAGAGAGTAGAAATATTCTGCTCCAACTGCTGTGCTACGTGCTCACACTCCCCTCCACGGGCACCAGCGCTCCCACAGCACGCCACTTTCTCCCTCTGCAAAAGACATAGTTCAGTCATGAATCCAACTAGCAATCTGTTGGGGTGATTTATTTATTTTTAGCCATCCCCAGCTCTGAGGATCGGGACAAGATACGGCTGTTCTCTGAAAGTTTGACTGGCCTTGACAGATTTTTGTCTTTTACACAAATGGCTCAAACTCCCATCTCGAGCATTTAATGAAAACTCTATTGAAATTTAAAACTACGCGCCAGCCCTTGACCAGCTCATCAGCTGGAGCAGGTCATCACCGCTCCATGGAGGCAAGTGCAGCAGTACCAGTTCCCTCCTGCCATGAATGTCATGTCAAGGCTTCCTCCTCGCTCCCAGAAGCAAACACACTTTCAAGCTGCCCTTCTAGAAAACATCCATTCTTGAGCTATAATCACTGCAAGAAACTTCCCAGATACCCCCTGCAATAGGAAGAGGCTAAATTCCACTTTAATCAGACAGAATTGACTTCCTTAAGCCAAGTGGAGAAGCTATCGCTTCCTGTAGCTCCTTCCCACACGCATGGTTTTGAGTAATAAAATCAGCCCAGCGAGGTTGGGGTTTGATTTTATTACTCTCCTTGATTCCTTGATTCCCATCCCGTGGGAGCCCGAGGGAGAGGCCAGCTTGGGCTCCAAGCGCCAGGTTGCAAAGGAAAACCTGCTGCCAAGGAGCTGGGAAAAGCAAGCTCCCAATGGAAAAGCGTGGTGTTTAACACCCAGCGGGACTTCTTGCGGCCCCAAGATAAGGGTGCTAAACAGCACCATCAGGGCAAGCTGCCAAAAAGGTTTTCCGACGGGTGGATAAACCCCTGCCTGTACCTGTGCGCTGCAGGTCGCTGTATTCAACGGCATCTGGTGTGCAACGGAGAGCCAGACTGCAGGGATGGGTCTGACGAGAGTAACTGTGAGGATGAAGGTATTGAAAGCCCTTGTGAACATCCGTTCCCAATCCCAGGGTCTGAGAGAGCAGCCCAAGGGTGAGTAACGAATCAATAGCTGCTGCTCTCACAATCAGAACGGGACTGAGTTTTTTTGTAACTGCTCCTCCTTAGTAACAGCAGTGCTCCATGAACTTACAGGGTCCTGTACAAGAGCCAAAGGAGAGCTCGGGAAGCAATGAGGGAGGCAGGAAGGTTCATCCCAGCTTTTATTTCAAATCCCGTCTTGGATTTACTGTCTGACCCTGGCCTCTCCCAGCCACTCTGTGCTTGTGATGCCCTCTTTATACCCCTGTCAAAAACCATCCCAGTTATCTGACAGCTTTCTCCAGCTGATAAAAGCCACATATTAAAGCAAACAGAAGACTCTGGAGATTCAGCATCCTGGTGGTGTTCACCCTTAAGGAGACCTGACTCCAGGATTTAGGACTCCAGAGCACAGATTCAAGGCAGAGAGCCTGAGCACCACACAAATAGACACAAGCAGGGTAAATACCCTATCCATAAAGAAGTGTCACCCTCTTCAGTTTCAAATTTTGATTAGGTAATACATGCAAAAGAGAACTCCAGACCAATCTGAAAGGCAGATTGTCTGCTGTGACATTCCTGGTTTAAACCTTGTATTTAACCAAGATACCGCTCAGTCCCACCTGGGGAACACGGGCTGCAGTATGAGCACGTAGGCAGCCACTCGAGAACCTTCCATCAGCTCGATCCAACGTTCTCCGGAGCCCATGAGGTAAATGTCTCTCTGGTCCAGGGCCAAAGAGAGTCCCTCAACATTTTTTCAAGGCATACATTAATTTTCACCAAGCACCCATTTCATACCGCTCTCTGATGCATTTCTCCTGCAGACCACACAAAAGCAATAGCATTCACTAGCTTCGTCTTAAAGATGATTCCCTGTTGTGAGGAGCAAGGCTGCTGTCTAGTTTGACTAATGCTTTTACTTGGGCCATGGAATTACAGGGAATATTCGGTAATAGGCAAGATTTCAGAGGGAGGCAGCTGCAATGGCTGGAGAGCAGGAAGAAAGAGGCGTAAGGAACAGTGAGAGACTTGGCAAAGCACAAGCAGGCTGCAAGTCTAGGGAGGGCTAACTCCCCTGATAAAGGGGACCATTATTAAAAGGAAGGAGATGAAATTAAGATAGAAAACAATTACCAGGAAATGCCAGGGAACACTTTGTGACAGTGAGATGCATGAGGCTCACAGGGGACCTGGAGGAATGCCAGGACGTCGGGACTTTCATCACTGTACTTGCTGGGATGGGCTGGACAACTTCACCAATTTCTTCTACTTCTAGCTTAGGAGTCCACACCGATGTGTTGGAAATAAAATGCCTGTTTGTCTCCTTTGGGAAGGACATAGCAAGGAGGCAATAAACCCAATCCTTAGATTTTTAGGTGCTATCCATATTCAAAGTCAGAGACCTGAGGACAGATAACTTGGAGTGTCAGGAGAACAGAAACAGTGCCAGAGACTATTGGGGAAATACAACGGGAGCTATGGATAACTTTCCAAATGCTGCTTCTTTCCAAGATACAATATCCTAACACAGGAAGAGAGTCAGTACGTGTATGACCCTAATTTTTTTGGAGGCCAGTGTGAGTATGTCTACAACGGCGAGTGGCGGGAGCTGAGGTACGACGCTGCCTGCGAACGTCTGTACTACGGAGACGATGAGAAGTATTTCCGCAAACCTTACAACTTCCACATATACCAATTCCTAGTAAGTACTTTGGGTGGTCAAATTTAGGAACGTTTTCCCAGATAAAAGTCAAAATTGCTATAAAGATACTGTACGGTTTAGCATTCACTATGGATTGTCTTGCAAGGTACCTCTCTCCAGCTGTCCCCGAGACAACAAGCAAGCGATGATACAAATGCTGCTTTATGGCACATCAAGGAACTAACGTGCTATATCACCCAGGCATCGCCACTGCTTACTCTGGCCTAGCCAGAGCCAAGAGAAATGGGTTTTCTCTAAATTCTGCTATTAATGAGCTGTAGAGCTTGCACAAGCCACTTGCCTCTCCAGGGATGAATTTGGCCAGGTGGAAAATGGGAACAATGATACTGGTTCAATCTTAGAAAGCCTTTTAAGTCTATGGCGCGGCTACAAGAGACATAAATCCAAATTCTGAGTGAGGCCGAGATCCTGAAAGCCATCACCATGAATCACAACGCCTATACGGGTTATATGACCTATATGGGGTCACATCTGATGTTGGAGACCGAACTAAGCAGAGCAAGGGTTCAGCCTGGGTCTTCCATGTCCTAGGTGGGTGCCTTGGCCACACTGTTCAACATTTCTCAGGCTTTTTGACATGAATAAAAGAAAACACATTATTCCAGGGGAACGTTACAGCCACACGCTCAACACAAGTGGCTCTCATGAACTCCCAGCAGGTGGAGTCCCCTGTGCTCCCTAGTCCCCAGCTGGCACCCAGACAGACCCACCACATGGACCATGTTTTCTTGCCCCCCTTGTCTGCTGCTAGCAGTGGAGGACATCTGCACCGTGGTCGGGTGCTGAGGGACACTCGAGCATGCCCCATACACATCTTGGCTTAGGAGTGTACCTGCTGGTGTCTTGGAGGTCACTCGCGGTGGTGTGAGGTGGCTTTTTTCAGTGGTGGTAGTTTAGCTGGCTTTTTATAGAGATGGCAAACGGCGCAGCCTGGATTCAGCAAGGCTGCTCCATTTCACATGCTGGCAAAGTAGAGCTGTCAAGGAAAAGGTCACTTCTCTAAAACACGGGCAAAACAATCTTTGTTTTCTAGCGTTGCCATTGCAAGTGGCTGGATCAACTCTGCTGATATTTTTTTCCTAAACAAATTCATCCAGAAGCAGGCTGGGGAGAAAAAAAATCAGTCCAAATCATTAGGATTTGGCAGAGCTGTAAGGAAGGCTTTACGATGGGAATGTCAAGCTATCTTAATAGGTACCATTACTGGTTCTGGCTGTAATGGTACCGCTTGGGGTGGCTAAACACAAACCTTTCCCCCACCTGGAGACAGACAAAGCAAAATGCATGGCTTTACCCACATTTCTCACCGATTTCCAAATGTAACGGTACGTGACTTAAATCTCTATTCCACATCCACTGAAGTCAATGTCAGTGCTGTCAGGAGCATCGCGGGCTTCAACAGAGGCACCACCAGCTCCTTAAAGAGACAGAGGTTAAAAAGGAAGGGAAGTACCTGAAAAAATAACGTCTGCTCCTCTCACTTTAGGCTCATGCTGATTCTGGATTCGCTTTTGAGTTTTACGAGGATTCAAAGGATCTGCTTGATGCCCTTAAAAGTGACAAAACCAGAACAAAAGGCTTTACCATTGGAATTGGGCCTGGAGAATCAGATTTCCAATTAGAACTGGGCTTCACTTTATCAGGTGGCAAAGGATCCTTGAAGAATTTCACACAATACACTGCAAAGGTAAAAAAAAACCAAACACCCCCCAAAAAAAAAACAATCAGTGATGCATATGCTCCGGTCGTGTCATCTGTGCATCACATGGTCTGGCTGTAACTTATGTTGGTTTATTTTCTCAATTGCATTTTTTAACACATAGTAATTGTACCTTAATTTGTTCATGTAATTGCAATATGATCATTAGTAATCCTGTTTGTTGTTCTTATTACATTTTAGCAAACAGGGAGTGGGAATAAAATTGAATTACGAAGTACAGCAACACATGTCATCTCACCCCATCCTGTTTCATGGCTACATTAAGCACATAAATAAAAAAATGCTTAAAGTGACGATGAGGGAGGAGGAAATACCAAGATGTTGATCAAAACAGTTGTCCTCAGGGAACGATCTCTGGTAGCAGATATATCTTGTTCAAATTAATGCAAGCTGCCTTATGATGGGGAAATATGCTACTTTTTATGGGAGGTTAAAATACCGCTCCGAAAAAAGAGTACCCGGTAACGGGGCGTATGTCTCACCGTGGGTTTACATCACGGACCAGCCGTGACGACCTTTTTCCAATCTAGTAACACGAGTGCTGGTATTTCCCACGTTCCCTGCGCCCCGTCTCACTTCTCTCGTGGCTGCTGACAGAAAACAATAAAGAAGAATTACTTTGATGGTGTTCTGAGTTAAAATGCCCTTAAAAGCTGTTTGAAATGGGCACCATTATAGTATTTACTGTGCCCTTGTCTAGACCCACACGATGTTTGCAGCTAAATGATGATCTATTGTTGGAGGAATCATTTAAAGGGCTGTTCTGGTTGCACCAGAGCCTTGTCTGAGGCAGCAACTAAGTTGTGGATCTGGTGGTAAATCCGGGAAATCCTCCTCCTGTTGGCACCCTCCTGGCCAGGGTTCCCCCCCCCCCACAGCCAGACTGGGCTGGGCTTGCCTTCAGCCCTTGTCCTGCACCACTGGTCGAGGCTGTGGAAAAAAGCAAAAGGGAATAACCAGTATGGAAAGGAAAGCAGAAGAAAGAAATGGAGGATGAAGGGGAATCACGCGGAGCCCCATTCTGATCGTTTTCGCACACCAATAAAAACCCCCACAGCATCCAAACCCACGGCGCTGCCCTCCACCTCATACAGCACACCAGAAAGAAACACTAAAGAATTACCACCAATTCCGTTTCAACCCGGGCTTGTTTTCATGCCTTCAGCACACACTGACAGTCAGAGAGCCGGGCTGCAAACCTAACGACTAGGCCTGACTTGTTTGTTTGTTTGTTTGAAACGAACGCTGAGCGGCAGCTCTTCTTTCCTTTACCTGCAGGAGGTTGGATTCATTAGGAGTGTGACGAAGGTGCAGACAGCCCGTTTCAAGATGAGAAGAGACAACATAGTTTTGGATGAAGATGTGCTGCTCTCCCTGCAGGAGCTCCCGGACACCTACAACTACGGCATGTATGCCAAATTCATCAACGACTACGGCACCCATTTCATGACGTCTGGCACCATGGGGGGCGTCTTCGAGTACATCCTTGTCATCAACAAGGAGGAAATGAGAAGAAAAGGTTAGAAAATGACACAGATATTCTCTCTTCACACCTTCCGCTCTAACCCAGGGGGTTCCAACCTGGTGGCCATGGGGGGGAGGGTCCAG
>JAVJGJ010000030.1:30473513-30500969 GCA_035590215.1 Microhierax caerulescens
GTCGATGTAGATAAGGTGCAGCTGTGGCTGGTTAAGTGAAGGGGTTGAGAGCCAGTGAAGAGGGAGCAGGGGAGAGAGAAAGAAGCAAGAGAAGAGAGAGTATGTCCTGAATGAGGAGAGATGAGGAGAACGCAGCAGAGGGACTGGGATGAAGAGTGTGCCAGTATGAGATGATAAAAGACCTTGTTGCAGCTGGCTAGTTGGGAGAGTGCTGCGACATCTACATAAAATAAGCTTGACTTGCAGCAATTTTTATATTTGACTTTGGAAAACCCATTGAAAGCTCATGGTCCCTGCATTTTTATGCAGCTGGTACTGGCATATGTACTACAAAACTTTTATAAGTTGGCACTGCCAGATTTTTAAGCCCAGCGTGTTGGCCAGGGCTGCGCTTGCAGCAAAGCCATATGCTGCTCTGCATGGGAGGAGGCTTAAGCCTAAAGACACGGAAGCATCATTGTGAAACATGAACCCAAACTGATGAAGAATCTTAAATAAATAAATAGATAGATAGATAGATAGCGAGGCTCGAACACACCCATTCGGCCGGGGATGCTCACACACAAGTGAAGGCTATTCCTCTTTAAGATCAGTGATGAATTGACTATTAGCACGCAGGCATTTTATCTCCCAGGCACCCAGAGCTGGAGAAGATGTTAACGGGCTGCTTGATTTAAGGGGCTTTTTTGAATGTAAGACGTAAATCTCACCACAAGAATACACACAGTATTGAACTGTGTCCAGAGGCTGCGGCGAGAGAACCGCTTCTTAATGAACTGCCACAAAAACCTGGGGTGGACGGGAGGCAAACGGCACTTCATTTTACTGTGCTTTTCAGTACAAGGAAGTAGGGGAGGAAAAAAAAGCTCTGAGAAGGAATCGGGCGTTATGAAAAGCAACTACAGCAACAAAACCTCAAAACACAAAGGAGCACTTCTATATACATTTGAATGGAAGGAGGGAGTAGGAAGGAATCATGGTTTAGTGAAAGGAATTGCTCAGCTATAGCTCTGGTTCTTGGAAATGCTTGTTTTTCAACAGTGTGTCAGTGGTGATTTAGAGCCTGACACTTAGCTGATGTAAATCAGTGTCGCTCCTTCGCCACAGCTGATTTATGCTACCTGAAGATCTGGCCCCATATTTTCTTTCGTGCGCATGTTTGCCAAAGGACAATTTTTTCACTTCTCTTTTGCTTGAAAATAAAACTATAGGCTGCTTTTGTAGATGAAAACACCAAACCATGTTGTCTCCAACACCAAGATGTAATTGTTCTGTGAAAAACCCCTACGATGAGTAGCAAAGCTGCGGCCCTTTTGCAAACTTTGCTTTTCCAGGTAAGAGGGATATTCACCCTGAGTTAAATTTGCTCCCAAGGGCCTGAATCTGATGCCTTCTCTGTTGGGAAAATGCATCAGCACGGAGCACCCACACATCGGCACGAATTAGGCATCCCAGTGCAATGCGAAATGGACGGTCAAAACCAGTTTTCCCATCAGTGGATTTATCAATAGTTTGGCACTGGGGTGAGACAGCGAGTGCTCTTACCCCGAGGACCGGTTTGGCTCCCAGGCGGTTCTCACCTCTACACCCACTGCTTCAGCCTCATGGAAAGGCCTGGGAGTAAGCGAGCGTAAAGTCACCCCGGTTAGAGCCGAGTACGCCTCTTGTGTGACCAGAGGGAAGCAAGTAATGAACAGAAAGATTCGGTGCCTTGGAGGTTGGGCAGGGATGGGGCTTGCGGGAGGGTGACCTGCACTATTGGCTTATACAGCCGCTTCTGGAACGCAAGATAAAAACCTGGATAACATAAAAAAAAAAAAAAAAAAAAAAAAAAAAAATAAATCCAAGTGATTAAAGAAACCGCGTATGAAATACTACCACGAGGCACATATAAATAAGAGCAGAAAAGCTGGGATTTACCTGCAGTTGTTCATTCTCATCGTTCACCTCACTGCCCAGGGCAATGAAATACAATCCCAAGGGTTCCCCCCGAACGCCAGAGCAGCTCGGCAGCAGCCCCTCTCCTCCCACTCCGTCCCCCGCCGCGTCCACCTGTGTGGCTGGAACTTGGGAGCAGCGAGCTAAAGTCAAAAGAAAGGGAAAAGCTGCCTGTAAGGTCTGGGGGGTGGGGGAAGAGAAAAGATTATGAGCAATTACACATTTACAATGCCAGTCAAAGAAGCTAATATATCTCATGTTGAAGTGGCCAGCGTGAGGGTTGTGCTAGATGTGATAAGCAGCAAAAATGTACGTTTCTTACTTAAACTAAAAGCTTGGAGGGTACAATAAAACACTGCAGTTCCACCCTGGGTTTAATGAATGGGTTTTCCCCTCTTGCGCACTGACATACATTTGATATAGTTATTTATCCTATATATTTCTTGCGGCGTATTTCCCAGGAGACCTTGTTTATCTCACTCATAAGTACATGATGGATGTATGGTGCTTTGGATAAATGGTATCACAATCAGATATTTTTATGGATATAGGCAAACTGGGTTATTAACAAAGGAAGGGCAGAGAGGAACCGGTATGCAACAGAAAAATGCCAGTGATTGATGACAATACACCTGAGGTTGCAAGGTGCAGGCTCCAGATAACCAGCTAACAGGGGAGTAGATAAGGGCAGTGCTTGAGACAGAGCTGTTTTCCACCTCAGGGTCAATGTCACGCCAACTACCCCAACGCCTCTGTCCCTCTGAGCAGGCAAAAACTCCCCAGCAGGAGAGGAGCAGCTCAAAAAATGTTGCCTTCCTTTTTACACAGTGTAATGCAGAAGCACGGGAAGATACAAAACATTTAATCCTACCCCGGAAAAACCTGAAACAAAAGAAATGCCAGATTCTGGACAGTTTGGGGAGGGACCAGCATCTCTTGTGCTGCTCTGTCATGCCCATCACAGCAGGAATTGCATTACAAATAAGTAAAAAATGTGTGTTCATAATGGTAATAACTACTGTCTTCATCTCTAGTTTTGTTGATTTACAGAAGCAGGAGTGTGTGAAAATAGGTTACAAAAGCAAGACAAATCTGCAGGCATCATCTGACCTGCAATCTTTGGTGCTCGCTGGGCTCTTCAGCCATCAAGGTAGAAGAATTAGGAGTTGGAAATGCGGGGACTGACTCCTCTGCATGGACTTGCTGGGTTCTTTCAGCAAAATCTCTCCATCTGGGAGAGAACCTGGGGAGGAACAACTATACCCATCTGATTGCAGGAAAAACAGGAGCATGGTACAGTGATTTAGCAACACTACGGCCACCACATGGTTTGCAAGTCCCCAGCCACAGCCTAGACCCCGCTCCACCCTCACAGGTAAACGTGAAGCGTCTGTGTGACATGAAAAGACAGGGAACAAGCAAATCCAGGCTGGAAACCAGCCTGACTTACCCACCTCTGATGGAGATGTTAGGGGCTGCAAGCGTCAAGTTGGTTTTGTCCTGGGAGAGCTGGATGTGACAATTACAACTTACCTAAAATACCCTTTGGGAGCTTCCCACGCTGTGCTGACTGCATCCAGCACACGTCACAGCAGCAGCATCTCCGAGCAGGAGGGTGGAGAAAATCCAGCTTCTCCACGTTCACCCAGTTTCGTTCTTTTTTTTTTTTTTTCCACAAGAAAACTGCTTGTGAAACAGCCCATCGAGACAAGTGTCTTAACCAGAGAAATGGGCTAGAGCCGCCCAGGCTGCGCTGAACACGCGCGCAGCCTGCCTGCAGCCTTTCCAAGTTTTCATACGTGGGCCATTAATCTGGACTTGCACCGAGCGTGGATGTTAGAAGCACCAGTAAAATGTAGTACCCAAATTTAATGTGTACCAAAATGAAACAATAAAAGCTTCAGCATAGTATTTTTTATCACCCTCCAGGTCATAATAAATCATGAATCAAAGCACAAAATCGCAAGGACAAGATAAAGTTAATGTCCTTTATGGGAGGCTTCTAAGCCTATAGGCTCAATGTTCAACCACTACTTACATCACACGTCAGTTGACTATCCTGCTGATTCTGAAGACTGCCAAATCTCTCCTCTCTTCCTCCAAAAACCCTCCGAAATAGCCAAACCCAGGCACTGCCACTTCACGAAATCTGGGCTTTTCAATTCCGGGAACAGCAGTCCCAGCTCAGGTTGCTTCATTTGGCTCTGCTCACCACAGCAGTGGACGGACACTATGGCTATGTCAGAGTGCTTAGTCCAGCTTGGTGATCAGGAAAGGTGGTTAAATCTACAAAAGCCACTCAACTCCCCTGAGGAAGTTCCTTAACCAGATTACATTGATGCTTCTCAAGAAGGACAGGCAACCGCACCGCAGTACATGTCCTCACAGGCACCCATGAACCATGAGCAGGGTCCTCTGCTGAAGACCTTCCACCATGTCCCTTTAAAAAGCTTTGGAGATCATACCTGGTCTAAACAATGACCTCTTTGACCATGACCTGAAATGAACCTCTTGGCAAATTTCCATCACACAAAAGATATCACAGTTACACAGTGGATAACGGAAATGTTTTGGGTTGGCAGCTCAATTACGAAGCCCATAATGAGCACAGAGCACTCTTCTTTTACATATGCAATGTGCTCTCCCTTTCTTAAAGCTGTCACAGAAACCTTGTCGATAAGTGTGGAGGCGGCATGAGGGCTACAACTAAATGCATGTTCCATTGTTCAGATGTCAGAGAGCCTGAGCTGTTCTTGTACGAATTGCATTTAGACAGCGTCAGTCTGAAAGGAGAGAAAGTGGTGATACCAACCCATCATCACCAGCATGTCTAAACACCCTCGGAAGAGTGTTTGACCTTGCAGATGTTAGAAGACTCACAACACTTGCGAACAACTTCGCACTGGCGGAATCGTTTTGCGGAGCACAGTTCTTGCCGGTTATTTTACCGCATGTCCCACCAATGCCTTTGCAAAAATCACTAACCACCAGCAAAGCGGCAGGACGCAGGTTCCTGGAATGCTCCAGGCTCAGGTCAGTCATGAATCGGGCACAATATTACAAGTCCCTCATTTGTTTGGCCTGGATTGCGAGGCACAGCTCCAGGAACAGTGACAAGGTGCAAACTATTCACTTTGCTTTGGCTCTGCCCATAGCAAACCCTCTCCATCTCAGATGGCCTAACTGGGGTGGACTAGCAATGCAGCTGCTGAAATCCAGCCTCTCGCGGGATCAACCTGATCAAGCAGAGCCTGTTTGGGTCAGAGGCAACTACTAAGGGTGGAAGATTTCAGGGGACGTGCAAAGATGTTTGTTCCAAAATGCTCCATTCACCCTGCCCACAGCAGAAAAGCTGGCTGCTCACCCCGCTCCAGCGGAGGGTCCTGGTGTCCCGGAGTGACAGCCCCTAGTCCAGGTGCAGCCATCTCTCCTGCCTTCCGACAACCCCAAGCAGCACAAGGCGCAGCAGCTTCTTTCCAGCTCCCCGTCCCAGTTCCAGCTCCCCGTCCCAGTAGCCTCCCTGTGTCCTTCCCAAGGAGCCAGAGCATCGGTGCATCTGAGCACAGCAGGGTGTGCCTGACGCTCCCCGTGGATCAGTTCTACTTCAGAAACACCCAGGAGGAAGCAGTAAAACCGCTATATAGCCTACGAACACTTTGGTGTCACAGACTGTTCTTCACAATTTGGTTTTTACTCCTTCCAGACAGTTCCTAATACAACGATACGACAATTTACGTTAACTACGATAAATTGGGAAACTGGGGTAGTGAGGCAGAGCAGCTTTAAATGTCACATTAGATACTATTGTGCTCATTGTGATTTAGACTTTAATACACTGTATTTTGCTCCACATGACACAGCTGTCTTCACAGAAGCCGCGTATTAGCGCACGTTCTGGTGCATGTAAGATCAAACAGTCTTTTCTTATCTCAATGGAACAGCAAAATTTTAAATCACGCAGCTATCAAATAAGGCAGGAGATAAAGCTTGTCTGGGTTAGCCCATTGCAATAAAGACAGAGAAAAGTCAAAATACTAAGAACAGTAAGCACATTCAATCCCACGGGACAACTGCAAAGCGTGGCTGAAGGTGTGATTCATAACGCACACGCGGCTCCCAGCGGCTCCTGAAATGTTTCCAACTTCAGCGCCCTCGGATGAGAGCCATCAGCAGAGCGAGGCCAGCTCAGCAGCCAGGCAGCTGACGTCTTCCCGCTCAGTTTGCAAACCACTCGGCAGGTTTGTGTAAGTTCTTAATGATTCCCTCTAGCAAGCAGCTGACTCAGTATCTGGCCCCGAGCACGACGAACCACCGTTTTGTGGAAGAGGGTTGTTGCACTGTCGTCTCCTTGTTCGTTGACCTCCTGAACAGGGAGACCAGCTGGCCCAGCAACCCCAGTTTCCATTAATAGCAGCATCTGGAAAAAAAAAACCCCAAAGCCAGAAAGGACTGTCAGAATAAAGCAGCTCTTTCCATGGGAAAAGCTGTCAGCTTCCACGAATCTCATTTAAATACAAACAGCTCTGCCCCTGTCCGCACCACTAACAATGTCGTTGAGTCATTAACAATAAGTGATTGTTTCAAAGATGTTAATTCTCTGTTCCACGTTGCTGGTGTTTGTCCAAACTACACTTTATGCAGCAAGGACAAGGGAAAAAAATCTCAATTAGTTTTACATTTGCTTGTAGGACATTTCTCTCTCTCACTTAGTCCAAGCCTAGGTAAGAAAAACAGCGACTCAACTTGTGTCAGCCACATTTTGAGGTGCCAAGGGGAATGTTAGCATGTTCGTCTTCAATGAAAAACAGCTTGAATATTCAGCTTTCCATCCATTGCTTTTCCTATTGCACTGTTTCTTCTGGACCCTGAACACATGAGGGACATGAATTCAAAATCCTGAGCATCACGGAGCTACACATGGAGGCAATACCTAAAAGGAGGGAAGGGGAGTGAGAAAGGTAGTTACATGTTGACAAGTGGATGGATGTGAGTCTCTGGGAGGGCTGGATGTGACTACGCGTGTGGTAAGCAGACTGGAACAAGGCGTAAGTGACTCCACAGTTGAAGGCTCCACAGACTTCCTAAGGAACACCTACAAAATTGATCCTCTCCTGAGTGAAATGCTGGTTTAAAATGCATTTCAGCCTGGTTTGTTAGGACACAGTCATGCAGAATAAGAACTGGATAAAAGACTGTAAACAAAGCCCAGTGATAAACGCAGTGCATCAAATTGTGGGATGGTGCCAGAGCTCTGAGTGCCTGAGATCTGGCATTATTCAGCATCTAAATTAATGAGCTGGAAGAAGTAAACAAAATGATTAAATTCACAGATCATCCTCAACTAGAAGGAGTTAAGAACATCAGTCAGGAGAAAGCAGTGATACAAAGTGACCAAGAAGCATTAGTAAATGCTTCAAAACAACATAATCAGATTTTAAGATTAAAATGCATGGTAGCATATCTGGGGGAAAACAGTTTGCAACGCACTGGCTGTATCAAAGGGAAAAACTTGGGAAACAGAGCTGATGGAGAAGACCTGAGGCATGTCATGGATTGTAAATTAGGCAGGACGCTGTATTTCAATACAATTGCGAGGCATGTTTGTGCAGCTTTGAACCGCTGAAGTAAAGCCACCTCTTCCCGAGTGCAACAAAATGTAGAAGAGGGCAGGCACGGTCTGTCTGTCACCTCTGCAGGACCCTGACCCCAGCGGGGACAGCCAGCACTGGGCATCGCTGCCCGTCCATGTGCCACCATCCCCGGACACTGCTGACCACAGCTGGGGCTGCCCCCTGGGGCTGGGGTCCCTCTTACCTCTCCTCTTGCTGCCCTGGCAGGCAGTGCCACTGTAGCCGAGGGGACACAAGCATTCACACTCGGTTCCTGAAAGTAAGCAGAGACGGTGGGTTAGAGACTCCGAGTCGCATTTCCCCGCAGATGCCCATTTCTTTTCAGTACTTTGTCTTCAGCGAGGAAGGGTGAAACGTCACAGTTCTCTGACGGTGAAAGCACTGAAGAGCAGCAAGGGGGGAGCAGCAAGGGGGGGAGCAGCAAGGGGGAGAGCAGCAAGGGGGAGAGCAGCAAGGGGGGAGCAGCAAGGGGGGAGCAGCAAGGGGGGAGCAGCAAGGGGGGAGCTGCAGCCGCCCTGCTGCCCCCCTCCTCCCCGGCCGTATGCTCCTGCGGCTGCACCTCAGCTCAAGCGCAGCTCCCCCGGCGCAGCGAGCTGGCACGGGGCACCACGCAGCCCCCCCTGCTCCTCTGCAGCCCCCTGCTCCTCTCCGAGAGCTCTATCTTGGGAGAGCTGAGGGGGGGCAAACCCGGGACAGGAGCATCCCGGCTGCACCCCGGGGCGAAGTCCCCGTAACCCTGCTCTGACTGCGGCGCGCATCCCCCAGCAGGATCCCGCAGGATGGCTCCCGCCCAGGAAAACAACCACTTAAAACCTCTTGTTGAGAAGATCCTAAACGAAACGCTAACCTGACTCAGCTCCTAAAAAGTTATTTAAACAAGGGCAATCGCGAGACAAATCCTTTAAGTGCTACAATCAACTAGCTGGTACCTGAAGCGATCATTTCTGCATGCGGTACATTTAGACGATAACGTTTCTCATCAGGATTTCTGCAGATGCAGATTGGAATGAGGCACTTGACAAAACAGCCCCTTTGTTAGAAATCTCATCACCTCGCATATCTCTGTTTAGGCAGTGCAGTTTTCGTTCAGTTTGATGATTTCCCCCCTTCATTCTTAAATCACAGCCTGCTTACAAAGGACAGCTTCTATCAGAAATGGGGGGAGGTGACGGTGATAACTGTGCTTGGCACTTATATGGTGCTTTTCATCTTCAGAACACTTTTACAAACGCTAATTAATGCTGAGGCAGTAGTCACTTCTCCAGGAGGATGGAAGCAATCTTGAAAGCAAAGGAGGAGACTTAAAGATGTCAAGTTGTTTTTAGTTTTGGTCTGGTTTGGTTTTTTTTTTTTAATGCATAATTGAGGAGGAACAAATTCTTCCACAAAACTGATACAGATGGTCACTCCCACTAAGAAGACACATCCCTTGACTTTACTGCCTTTACTTACCAGTGGCACTCTACAAATAGACCAACTTATAAAAAAATAATTACCTGAAAAAGAAATTACAGGAGAAACTAAAGAGCAGATTACACACCAAGATTCCTCACTCCCCACGAATCCCAAGCGCATTTCTCTTTAGAGGGTAAAGAAGAGGTGCAAAATCCCTCTACCTTGCAGAAAGGGGATGCCGTTGCCGTGGCACGGGGCACAGCGACAAGAACTGGTCTCCAGCTGAAACTCCTCCAGAGCCCGTCGCAGGTTTTCTTTCATGGTGATCGCATTGGCGAAGTCAGCTGGAGTCACCAGCTGGTACAGCGGCTCTGCCTAAAGGGAGGGAAGAAACCCCACTCGATTCCAAGTTCAGGATGGCGCGAGCATCGCAGGGGCGGTGGCGGCACAGCTGGAGCGGGAAATGAAGGCTTTGCGGTACAGGCTCCAGATTTCCAATTGGTATTTCCTCAAACCTCATGAAGAACAAGGCAGGGATGTCAGGAATGCTTACAGGGATCCTCCCCTCGGTTTACACCACCAAAGCAGTTGTAAACGCACACCAAAACACAACAGCCCTACCAGCAGTTGACAAATGGGCAAAGTTTCACAGAAACTTCATTAAATCCTTCCTCATCCGTTTCCACGATATTGATATTTCTAGATCAAATTTGCTCAAACTTACCTTTCCTGAGTGCTCTCTTACTCGGATTTAAAAAAAGGTCCCCCCAAAAATACACCCCCAAAAATCTCCTTCATTCCTCCTACACAGTGCAGCCGGAGGCACGTGGTCACGGCCATTCCAATTTGCACTTTCACCGTGCAATAGTGCCAATAGGCAAAATAGAAATATTTTTTGCCTAAAATGAAATGTTATAATTAAACCCAATTATACAACAATAAAACCAACTTCCATTACTACTGCATTTCAAGCGCGATTTCTCTCTGTGTGAGGCCCAGGTAAGGGTTTCCACTGCCTTCAGAAGAGAGGACTGTGATCTGCATCGGCGGGGGGGGTTGGCGGGAGGAGGTAAGGGGGGGCACAACACGGCGGACATGCAGCAGGGACCAAGGAGGCTTTGACCCGCTCATTAATTTTTTTTTCCTGAACACAAGGGAAAGTTAAAGTGTGGTCTCAATGTTGCCAGTCACCCACTAATGCCAGTGGGACGACGTTGGCACGTGCCATCTGAGGATCCATCCCGAATTCCCATCCTCGCTCTAGAGATGCCTGCCGTACAGGACACGGCAGTACAGTAAGCATGAAGGGACACCCTGCTGACCTCACAGCTACAAGAAACAGAAGAATGTTTCAATGAAACAAAAAATGCTCATTTCCCGCTGCTGTACATCCACTCTTCATCAATTATCTGTGATCCATACTTTGCTTTTTGAATTCAGATCATACAAATGAGGAAATACACTAGAAGTGACCTGCCAAGTCCCTTCAGCCGATGATTTATGAACTGATTTGCTTTAGTTTTCCCTAACTAAGCATTCTTGGGCTGACATTTAGTCACACTCTGCTGGTACTTTTGATCTTCAAGCCCCACAGGGATATTGGTATGGAAATGAAGGATTATAGATACCAAATCCAAATTACACTGTCTGGGTTTTTTTCACTGGGCAGCCTGGCCACTGATGCCAGGCGAGACAAAGAACATCACAATTTCTTGTGGGAGAATTTTCTGTACATGGGATCTAGCACGGAGGGTTGTGCTCCTGTCATCTCCTGCCCAGGTCAATCCTCACTGCACCAGGGGCTTGGGAAAGCCGCCTCCCCTGCAGCGAGTGCCGGACAGGCACCGGCTGTATTGCCAAATTAATGGGGTTTTTTTTGCTTCACATGTTTTAGAATTCACCTTTTTTTTTTTTTTAATGAAAAAAAAATAATCAGAATTTTCAATGAGAAACAAACACCTTTTACAAATAGAAATATTTTTGCCTAAAATTAAATTTTATAATTAAACCCAATTATACAATAATACAATCAACTTCCACTACTCCCAGTCCAAACCCCTGTTTAAAAGGATGTTCTCTTGCATCTTTGTACCATTCACTCAGAGTGAACTTACTTTGATATTAAAAATGATGAGGCAGAATTGCTACATATTTCTGCTCACTTCTAACTTAGATGCTGCTAGATATATTTTTGGTGAGTGATACCTTGGTAGAACAGAAGGTGGATCATCTGATCTGCCTTATAGGCAGCAAGAGATCACATCTGCACAGCCAAGTGGCAAGGGTTAAAGCTTCTTGTACTGCCAACCGCACCTTTTTAATGCATCACACCTTTGAGTTGCTGAAAACCCAGTCTTAGCAAAACTATGCTGTACAATAGAGGTCAATTATTTACCCTAGAAATTTCCCCGGTGTGTTCTGTTTTTCTTTAGATCCTGTTTATTTAAACACAGACATCCCCAAGGCGCCCAGCTGCGTGAGGCTGCACGGAGCGAAGGATGCAGTACCTTTAACGTTATGATGTCAGGGTTGTACTGCACAGCATCTCCCCACTCCTGCATGAGCGCGGCCGTTGGCAGGGCTTTGTAAGCCAGCGCGGTGACGTGTTCGCTCGCTCCGCCACGAACCAGGGTGACGAAATCTTCCACATACTGTTTTTTGGAGGTGCTGTCTGCAAAAATGCATTCGGAAAGTGGCTAACTCTGCTCAGGTGTGGATTGCAGTGGGCTTATAAGCTAACCCAGAACACCCCTGTATAGGACCCACCCCACTGAGAGGGCAAAGGCAAAAGGCCACAAGTGTTTCACACCTGAAGCCTGGTTTCCTACGCTGTGTCCCCTGTGCCCCTCCTGTTCCCTTGTGGCGACACCCCCATCCTCCTCTCCTGCACCCTCTATCTCTCCCCTAAATTTCTCCCCTGTGGTTACAAGCTCACAGGTCCTTCCACAGATGCTCCTCACCACCATGAATATTGCCTGTTCTCCTCTGCATACCTTCAGGTGTGCCCTCCTCCCACTGCAACGCCCCCAGCTTCCCCTACGGCCCCTGAGGCTCCCACACACCCTTCCCTCCCTGCTTTCCCCACAGCCCATTTTGGGTGCAAAAGGGGCGCACTGGGCTGCTCTGCTGAGAGGTGGCTGGACTGGTAACACAGCACCAGCCTGGTGGGTAACGGCTTATCTGTCCCTGCTTTTCCCTGGGACACCCAGCAGGTATTTCTTCTCTAACCAGCAAAGAAAAACCTGCCAAAACCCAAGCTCTGAGATATCTACACCTCTGTTAAGCTTGCCTGGGGTTGCCTAGCGGTTCCAAAAGCAGCTGCAAGGGAGTGAGGAAATATTTCAGGCAGGCAAGACCACAAAATCTTTTTTCTGCTACGACAAAGGCTAGAAATTAAATGGCAGAAGCGTTTCATGCTTACCTCCAATCTCTTTTAAAAGGGATTTACAGCCAGCTTCAGTCATTCCAAGCTTCAGATAGACACCATCAATATTTGCACCAACGTTAAAGCCGTGCTGTGCACACTTCTGGACATCACTCAGAGAATAACCTGAAATACACACCAAAACATTGTAGTGTTTTAATACATCTGTTCAATGTTTTCTATCCATATACACAGAAAACGGGAGTTAATAAATATTTTCACTTTGGGAAAAAAGGAGATGAGATGAAGAAGCTTTTTTGGGGATATTTAACAGATCTATATGAAATGTAATGAAATCTCTACATTTTACAGAACTCCAAAACTAAGTGCAAATCCAAGGTAAATGCTGGAAGAGGAGGCTTTTAATCACCAGCTCAGCTGTAGGGGGTTATGCAGAGCTGCAACGGGTGGGAGCCTGGCCTGTGACGTAAATGCCACATGTTCTTGACAAAGGAATACTTGCCACCCATCCCCATCATCAGGAGCCAGGCTCTGTAAGAGTAATCGTAGCTTTCCCTCCTTTTGCTAGCTCACATCTCCAATTCTTTGCTGCCAGAAAAGCCTTATTTTTTTCATGGAGCTCTACTATATTTTTTCTCCCTCGCATGTAAGAATTTGCAAATCCTTTACATGTTCTTCCCCAAAGTCCTCCTCCAAACTCCTTGCTGTCCTGACACTTAAGGATATTCAAGCAGTTATGATGGTGAAACACCAGATACAACATTCAGGTATCTCTTTTCTTTCTCTGTTTTTTTGTGTTGTAATCCCCCACGTTTCCCAGAATTCTACACTTTTTAAATTAAACTCCTGTCTTGATGACACAAGTGTTTACATGAGCTCACAACACAGGTACCACTGTATGACTGTCCTGTTCTTACGCTCTCCTCGTACATCTGATCAGAAAAGAGGATGCACAGAGGTTTGGGTTGACACATGATGGCCCCTATTAATGCTGACAGTCCACATGTACCTGCAGGCAGGAGCCACTATTTTATGATGTCCCTTGTACAGCACAACCCAGACCTCTCTCCTGCCGTCTTTCCCACAGAAAGTATGGAATCGTGAAGCACAGGCACATCCAGCATATGGGGTTGTATGTGTGAGCAGTGCAAGCACCAGCCGTGTGACATGGCGTGTGATACCAGCTCTGCAAAAGCAGCCTTGATTTCCAGCACAGACAGTACGAAGATGATGATGGACTTGAAGGATAAAGCCTGCGTTCTCAGATTGGACCTACCAAACCCCAGTGAGAACGTACAGCCCAGCTCAGCACTGGGGACAGTGTGTGAACACTGGTACTACTGCAGAATCCTGAGCTAGGTCAGCAGACGCTGACAGGCAGCGTTCTGATCCAAAGAATAATATCTAATAGCTCAAGAAAATGTGGTTTGTGATGGGCCCACACCAACAGCTGAGAAATTGGGCAGTGCTAATGTTTTGAATATCTGAATCTAAATGCTGTCCCTCCGGGCTGTATCTGACTACAGGATAAGCAACTTCCTAGACCAGCAGGAGAGCAAACAGAGTGAGTGTCACACAGAGCAGAGTCCACTAAATGCTTTCACAAATAGACAGTGAAGGCAGTTACTCACTCCCATGCCAATGAATAAATAAGAGAGTGCAGCTATTGATTAATGTCACACAGCTCGCTCTATCCTACACAACAATCATCATTTCTCGCAAAAAAGGAAGCCAGAGTCAAAGAGCAAGAGCGATGTCAGGCACAAGAGTCACCCAGCAAATTATTTACTGTTTCCTACACACTGCAAAAGCTCTTGAGGGTAAAGGTGTTTCAAAACTGTCATTTGAAAGGCAATGGAAAAAGAATGTAGGTAAACGTTTTCAAAGCTAACAAAAGTATAATGTTACACGCTTCTCATTCATCTCAACATCTTGTCAGCCTCCAAAACATGTCATCTGAAATACTTGCTACAGGGCCCTTTTTTGTGAACTGGCAGCACCCACAGCTTGAGAGCTAGATGAAGCTCATGATGCCGATCACGCTTTGAAAACCAGGCTCTTTAGTCACTGCCAGAGAGCACTTCCACTCCCCTGCCTCCCGCAGGCTTTCTCCGAGATGTTGCCGACTCCTTCCACCACCTCTCTCGTCAGACCTCAGACCTGAACCATCACTGGGTGCCCACAGAGGGGTTTCCCCACTGAAAAGGTGGCCCTAAAGCTTTGGCACCACCGTCAGGTGCACGTACCTGCCTTTCGCAGCTCATCGCTGTTCACGACCAAAGTATACTCGTAGATGCCACCGACGGTCGCCTCCGTGATGTAATGGGTCCCGTAGTCCCTGTAGAGCTCCCTGTACTCCCCGTAGCTGTACTCCGACGGGAGCTGATGGAGTCTCTGCAGGAACTCGTAATGCAGCATCAGGGCTCGGGGCTTCAGCTTATAAACGGCAACAGCCAGCTCAGAGCGGGCGTGAATGAACTTGCTGGACTACACAACATGCAGAGACACAAGGGAATCCCAGAACTGGTGAGGGATGTCGCTCCTGTGGCGACGTGCAGCTGTTTGCTATTAAATAATTAACTCTGCTCAGGATTTCTCAATTTAACAGTTTGCAACTGGAAATCTTTTAATTTAGCAACCCCAAAACTTTTTAAAGTTTCTGAGCATCGGGATTCTGACTGGTATTACAGAGGGAGGAAGGAAGAGGGAGAGCCACCCATTACAGGCTGGGTGCTGGCTCAGGCCATGAGCCCCATGGGGAAAAGCAGGCTCCAGACTCTGCTCCGACACCCCCGGGCTCCAAGGACACAAGCAGCACCCCGTGAGACTGCTCCACCCTTAATAATGTTGACCAGCCTTTGTTTGTCACGAGCTCCCTCCTGAAAAATTCTGACATCTGAAATCATGATGATTTATATGTGAAATGGTACGTCTCTGGTTGATCCATATCAATATTTATATTCCACACAATATGCCATTAACAAACTGAAAGGAAAGAAGAAAACACACACACATTTATGTGTCTCTGTGTAGATAGATGTGTATGTGGATAAATATTGTATCTCCCCTTTCTGGCATAAAAGTCAGGAACAGAACAGGTCTTTTGTCGTGTTCAAAGGATTTAGTGTCCAGTTGTCTGGCTCAGCACGACAAGCACATGGAGGGGTTCAGTATAGAACTCTGTAGCTTAAGTAATAAAATGCAAGACCTAGTATTGCACTTCTTTCTGGATATCTACTGCAAATGCTTCTCAGATACGTCTGGTCTTGTCATGGGAAATGCCTCTTTGCAGGAAGCAAATGCAAGTTGAATAGCAACAAGGAATAAATACTCTGCCGTCCCTGAGCGCACTGGGTACCGAGGGGAGAGACAGATCAGTGATACTATTAAACCACTGACACGAGCTAGCTTTGTTTACAGCAGTAACAGATGAGAAAAAGAAATCAAATGATGGTGCACACTAGCTCAGATTGAATCTCATAAAGCAGTCCTAGGAGTTACAGATTAAAGCAGCTCCAGCCAGCCTGAAGTGTGCATCAGATCACAGCTGCGACCAAATCTCCGCAGACGGGGCTGGGAGCGATTGTGCTGTCCGTGTTTTGTCCTGATCTGGCAACCGATGTGCTCGGCACATAGATCACATCAGCCGGAGTAAAATGGCACGTGTTAGTCTATAATTAAACCCGCGGAAGGCCCGCTAGCGGGTTTTCTTCCCCGCTACTGTCAAGGCTGCCCTGCTGCCGAACAGCTTGGCTGCCTCACCATTTACCGCGGTGACAGCCCCTGCCTTGCTGACCCCCCCGACAGGAGGGACAGCCCCCACGTGTGAGGTGACACTGCACGGGCAGCAGCCGTCCACACCGCAGACCAGTTTCTGGGCTGTGCGTACTGGTGCAGAAATTCCTGGAACTGTGGAAATCCCGGCTGCCCTTCTTTCAGCCCAGATTTCTGTATTGAAGAGTCACTGCGACTCGCCCGTCGGGCAGAGGGAACGGGGGGCTCCCGGGTTCGTTAGCTGAGCCCCAGCTCCACCTGGGCAGATTCCCTCGGAGGAGTCACTGGGCTGGCTGCACCAGGCTGCTTGGGCACCGGTGGCAAGAGCTTTTCAATGGCTGGCAGGGCAAGGCGCTCAGCACCTCGCGGGCTGGCGTGCAGCAGGCACAGCCTGTTAGGAGTGCCACTTGTCCCTCTCACACTAGCAAGTTCACTGGAGGGAGGGGAGGCCATCTGAACCGGCTCCTTAGTTTCATTTTTTTAAGTGACTTCACTACAACCCCCCAGATGTGGATGGCCAGCAGGACACTGGACAGACTGCGCTCAGCTGGGGCGGCTTTGGCAGGTTGGGCAGTCCGGGCCCTGGCCAACAAGCAAATGGAAGAGCTCCTGGATGCTGTAAACACAAATGAAGGTGTTGTGGCCTTAGCACTCGATCGATGCAAATGGCAAAATCCAATCAGGGGGAAAGGTTTCATTTATCCTACTCGTGGCTGCTGACCTGACGGTGAGGATCACACCGATACGCACACACACACAGGTAACACGTCAGCAGAGAATTCAGTAGAGCAGTGCTTACGGTTGAAGAAAATCTCTTCATCCTTTGAATGAACTTCTTGAACCTGTTGTCGTTTGAATTGTAACCAAGTTCAAACACTCCTGATATTTTTATACCGAAGCTGAAGCTCGACTGCGAAGCTTTTGCCTTCAGGACACTGCTTTCATAACTTGAGTAGGAGTCATATTCAGTCATTGTAAATTCATATTTGCCTTTGGTCTAAACGGAAAGCAAAAACAACACGTCTGATTTCCTGCATAGTGATTGTATACCTGAAGCACAGGGAAGCAGTACAGATACAAATATACTTGTGAATTAATACTTGCACTTTGAAGACGAAAAGCTTTGTGTAATTGCAAAGCACTATTATTATTAACACCGGCGCTGCAAGAATACTTGATTTACAGCAGCAGGAAAGCTACTATCTCCTCCACACTGCAAAGACCTCAGGCTTCTACTTAATATGTCAATCTTATGCAAAGAAGGTGAAAACTTAAACACAGGCAACCATTTAAAGAATGAATTATAAAAGGAAAAGGTTTCCTAGTGGGCAACACTCCAAAATACCATGCTATGTCATCAAAAGCAGTAAGGTCAAATATGTAACATTTGAAATACAGCTCTGATGCGCCACAGCAGTAAGCTTTCACACAAAGCACGCGGTGCACTGCTAAGTCCTAGGTGGTTGCACAAGGGCAGCTTTCCCAGCCTGGCTGTCCAGGCACTCTGCAATTCCATCTGAAATTAACCTCCCCGTGCCCACCGAGTGGCTCTCGGGCCCTCCTGGACAGAGGGCACCAGGAAGGTTAGGCCCTGTTCTTGCAATGACAAGGTCCAAGGGAACACTGCCCTCTATTCCAGTGCACATGGATACTGTGAAGTCCAACTTCACAGAGTGCGTGGAGTATGATGATGTTCTAGAAGTAGGGCTAAGTTCAGTCTTGTCCCATTTGGTCTCACAAATTCCATCATTTTTTCTAAAATGATTTAGTAATGAAGCTTTATCAGGATCGCACGCTGCGTTTGTTGGAATATACGTACGTACATTTATTTGCAGACAAATCTGGCACGTACCTCTGGTATATAGCTTTCTACATTGTATGGCTTCCTGAATCGCGTGTCCATGATATAATGGGGAGAACATCCCCCAGCATAGTACCTGTGATCAAGAACTAATCCTTCCAAGTTGTTTGTGAAGATATTTAACCTGTATAGGAAGCACAACAGCAAATTAGTACGATTATCACCAATTCAGAGGTAAGCATCAAATGCCTTGGCTGATGCATCCATTTAGAGGCAAGCATCAATGCCTTTCACTGCCTGACCAACCCAGCTGTTGCAGAAAAAACTGATTAACAAGAAAGCAAAAGACAGTTGAATTTTGACAGTTGGGTGGATACGAAGGGCAATTTTCACCACTCAGCTATGAATCATAGCACAGCACTGCTGCCACCAGCACCGGCACCTTTGGTAGCCTCTACTGTAACTCCCTGTGGAAGAGCAGAACCAGCTGGACCAGCCAGACCCCTGCCCCACCAGGCTGCCCAGCCCAAGCACCCCCAAATGCCCACTGTAGGGCAGCAGTACCCAGCAGGATCTTCAAAGACAGGTTTGCCAACCCGTGGGATCAGTTCAGACTAATTTTTCATTCGTATTTTTTAGTTCTGGTTTACCGGTCATACCAGGTTGGTCAAGGAACAACCCGAGGTCAGCAGATGAGAGTACAGATTTTCAGGGAACAAGAATAAAGGTACTCAAGCAATTGTTCAACTAATCCTTGAAATTACTGGGATTTTTTCCCTTGGTTTTAGTGGATGATGGACAGTAATCTTACCCTGTCTGCTCTAAGAAAGGACGTAGCACTGCAGCCTTTTTTGATGAGGTGATTAAATCCCATCGTTTGCTCTTCCTATTGCTGCTGGTGGGATCTGTTGCAGTAAAACCCCATCTGTTGCTAACTGTCAAGACACCCTTGCATCACCCTCAAGGCAAACAGCTGAGGACAAGGCACTCACCTCCACAAACTCATACTCAAATAGTAACAAGAGTCATTAGATCAAACTTCACCAAAAAAAAAAAAAAAAAAAAAGATAAATTGCTAACAGACCATGTCATGTTCTGTTAGCGTCCCAGCTCTCTGTTAGATCTGCCTCTCCTAATTTTGGGGATGCACGATAATGACTCTGAAGCTGTAAAATATTAACTTATATTTTAGAACAGATACCTAAAATTAACTAAATTTTAGAACAGATCTGAAAAGAAGGGAAGTCCACTGAAAGCAAATTACTGCGCAATTGTAGCTTCAAAGAGATGAGAAGCATGTTCTTTTAATTGTCCAATATTATTTTTAATTTTGATTAAAGTCAGAAGTACAAAGCGTTAGCAATGACATGTGTGGCAGCCATATCTCCAGAGAGTAAGGAAAAAATGATAATTTTTTCCCTGCTGTATGATTTTTTTCTTTTTCTTTTTTAATGTAAAAAGCATTTCTTTTTTCTGCAGAATGAGAAAAACTCTTTTCACACAGTCTGATCTTACAGAAAGTTGCCACAGCCTTAGCCTGCAAAAACTGTATCAATTCAGACATGGATTTTAATCCCCACAAAGTTGGAGTTTGCTAGCACGCAGACTAATCCTACGCCACTCATGCAAAGGACACACATTCCACGATCTGTCACTGCTGTGGAAGAAAACTAAGAAATGTTGACTCCTCCCAAAACCAATACACTGCGCAAAAATACAAATCCACAGTCGGGGGCAGATTTTAGACAAACCAAGATGCTGATTTAAGTCACTCTATAAAGAACGATACAACATTATCCTCAGATTTTAACAAACCTTCCTTTGCTTTTCTTTCAAAAGCCCAGCTTGAAGCAGTGCCTTGGTTCCCAAAGCTAGGACAGTCCTGCTGGGACAGTCCTGCTCCCCACAGACTGAATACGGCCGAAGTCTAACTTTACTCACCTCCCCGCAAAATAACCGGATTACTGAAACTCTCCCACTGACTGATTTAAGTGCAAGTACCTGCAGACATTAGAGAAATGTTTGGTGCCGACACCTCCCTCTTCACTCACCAAGTTCTGACAGCGCAAAGAGCACGCACTCACATCTGCAAGCGCAGCTGATGCTCTCCGCAGGGTGCACGAGCACTCCGGGGAACACCGGGAACTTCTGCTCACATCACCTCTCCCTGAAAGACTCACGGAGCCAATAAGGCTTCTCCCACCAGGCTCTGGATCAGCACTCCAAAGGCTGTCGGATCCTAACGAGCTCCTGGATATAGCCGTTGGTACTGCCTTGCTGTGTTCCATGTTCACGTCTAAAGCCACACAAGATCACTCTTATTCTTAAGAAAACATCTCATGAAGGTCACTGACTCACCCTTTCGCCAGATTCTCTATTCCCCAGTATTGCTCCATCTTCTGGTGACATTTTTTAAACACTTCTTTGCAGTTTTTTTCATCTGACTGGTCCCCACAGTCATCATCCCCATTACAGAGCAGCCTCCGTGTAATGCATCTCCCTAGGACGCAAGGTGTAAATTACTCATAAAACTGTTACACACTCCCTGACTCCGAGTCTAGAAACAAAATAAAAGACTGTAACGTATGGCTCAGATCTAGCTGGAAAAGATTTCTTCTCTGTCTGCATGGATCACCAAACTCCATCCGCTCAGTTTTGCTCAAAACTTTCATAATCTTAAAATCCTTTGTTCAACCTAGACACACACACCCACACACCCACACCCACACCAATTATAAGTATGAAAAAGAATAGAATTTTTTGTTGACAGAACTTTTCAGTTTTGATAAAACAAACATGCTGGACACTGTTCAGCAGATCTGGTATATGGCAGTATTTTTTCCCCCCTTCCCATGACTGTAATTACCGAGTTGTTTTTCAGCCTCACCAGAACAGTCGCCTGGGGGGCAGAGATGAGCGCCGCTCCCCTCTGCCCCATCTCGGGTGCTGAGCTCCCCTCTGCCCCATCTCGGGTGCTGAGCTCCCCTCTGCCCCATGCCCTGCTCCCTGCATACCTTCCTCTCCACTGCCAGGGGGCAGATGCAAAGCAGAGGCTGATCAAATTTTGGATACAGCTGACTGCTGATTTGCTTCCCCACTCCGCTTACAGTGTCCCCGACTAATTAGTCATTGATGGGGATGGAGGGAAATGCCATCATAACCTGCTGTGCTCCTGGGCATGTCTCGAGGATGCCCGTCCATCTCCTGTTGCTGTCAGATCCGCTTCTGCTCCAGATTTTACTGATATAACTGGGGCTTAGTTTCCTATTTGGAGATTTTAAAGACATGCTTTATACTGGCAGGTGTTGGCCAACAGACTCACTCACAATCACTGAGGCAAACACAACACCAGCGTGGATGGACCCGGCTCACGTCCTGACATCTCCTTGGCCCAGCAAACTCTTGTAGAAGCAGTAAGTTCAGCATAGTGGTGCCAGAGGTGCCAGCCCAGCACCACCACATCTCCCTCCCCAAGTCCTTACCTGTGACTGCACACACAAAACCTTCGCATCTAACTTTATTCCTGCAGGGACTGTTTGTAACACAGTCTTCGGTTTCTTTGTCAGGGTAATCACAGGGATCTCCATTGAACTGAGAAGGTTGTTCTAGGCGGGCAAATCTGTACTGTGATGAAATAAAAAATATTGACTCAAGTGCACAGAAATTGTGAATTTTACGCTTCCCTAGTTAAAGAAACAAACTTTGTGTCGGGGAGATCTGATCTAAAGAGCACTGTCATATTAAAGAAAAAAAAGTGTCAGCAAAGAAGTGGGATGCTAATAACGTGCTTCATTTCATAGGTTTCTGATCCGTAACAGTTTTAATTTTACTAAGGAAGGATTGAGGATTGGAAGGGATGAAGAAAAGTTTGCTTTTCTTTGACAGTTTGTTTAAATGAGCCTGACAGGGTAGTACGGGCATTTGCAAGAGTAAGGAAGGATTCAGTTACATCTCCTCTCTTTCAATTAGCGCTGGTAACGACATCCCCTGTTATTTTCTGTCAGTGTATTTACTTGGCCCTCTGTATCATTAGGGATTTTTTTCCGCCCACAACACTGCTGTGAAGCAGTCAATTACTCCATCCAATATGTTAGCCCTCTGTTTTTTTTCCCAGCTTTTAAGATTAACTCTTTGATACGAAGCTTCACTCTTCCCAACTCCCATCACTGGTTGTTCCCGCTAAAGCCTTGGAACAGCTTCTCCAACTCGTTAGCAAAGGTCCCTCTAGCAACGGGGATTTCGCTCGCTCCGCTACTGGGATCATTACTTCCATTTGATGGGGCTTCTCAGGTAGAAAATGCTCACTGGCAGAGAAGAAAAAGGATCTTAATCCTGAGAGGTGCCGGGTGTCTCCAGGTCCCACGAGGGACCATTAGCTAGGACGGTGCCTCGACTGATGCTGGAAGAAGCGGAGCGCGTTGGCCAGTCCCTGCCAAGCCTGGGCTTGCTGCCTGTGTTTTCACCAGCCTGGGCTTACAGCTCAGGACGGTGAGCCTGGAAAGCACTGGAGGTACGGGGGGTGGTGAGCTGAGGAACTAAAAGCCACCTGAAAGCCAAAGCTCACGGTCTCACCTGTACAAGGCTTTTGTTGGCGGCTCCCTGCCGCTGGCGCCCAACCCCGCGGACAAAAGGCCAGCCTCAGAGGAGGCCCTGCCTCCCGGTTTCCCGGCCTTCCCGCCTAGACCCCAAGCACTCACCCTTTTCTTCTGGCAGGGATCGCACTGGCTCCAGGAGGCCCAGGCGGAGAGCGTGCAGTCGCGGGGCTGCGGCAGGCTGCTGACGGAGCGGGGCTGCCTGCTGCCGGCCACGCTCTCGGGGGTGCCGCCCAGGGTGAGGGGCTCCTTTTCACCACTGCAGTCAACAACACGAGAGCTTCAGGGTGTGAAAGCCCCGAGCTGCAAGGGCAGAGCAGCTTGGCCCATACCCGGGCGAAACTGCACGCCAACGAGAACAAACACTTGTCAGACCTCATCAAGTCTTCCCTGCGACCTCTAGGCTTCAGAACCTGTTTCCCGCTGGCACCGATTCTGGATCAAAACTGACCTGCTCTTCAATGCCCAAGAGCAGATCAGTCCTCTACAGCACCACCAGGAGAGCAAGTCCGCAGAGGACTCGGGAGGGGTGGCTGCAGGACACGTCTGACCCAGCCAGCATGGGAAACTCAGCCCACGGTGCCACCAACCTGGCCCCCCATCTCTGCCTCTGCAAGCCCTACCACATCACCTGGCCAAGCGGCCGGTGGCAAAATCTGCACCCTCGGTTAGCTGCTGCCCGCGTCCCAGCACTGCCGGCCGCTCGCTGCACGGGCAGCACTTCGGTACCTCGCCGTCCTACACGACGAGCAGCTCCAAGGTCGGACACCTCCGTGACAAACACCAGCTGCAATGCCAAGGGCTGGCGTGCACTCAGCATTTCTGAAAACCAGGTTTAAGCACCTCCCTTTGCCGGGCAGCCGACTCTTTCCTCAGCTGGCCAAACCCATTAGTCTTAGACACTATTCCTGGTTCACAATAGAGTCATAAACCCATGAATCCCATTCATCCCAGTAATGAACCCGAAGCCCAAGTGTAAGCCTTTACTCTTCTCCCCAGCTCTCACCCCCTCACGTGACAACTGCCTCCAAGGCTCCCACGATGCCACAGCTAAAATGCTGCCCACTCTTTTGGTGGATTTGGCATTTCTGATTCAATCCTCACCCCAGACAAATGTATCCTTGCATCATCTCATCTAAGCGGGAAGCTTTAGCGAAACGTTGACAATTAGTGTCTTTTCATACCCACTTTGACAAGTAAACTACCACAGCAGTGTTCCCAAATCTTCCACCAAGACAAGGAACAGCATCAGCTGAAGCTTTAAGTATGATTTAGTTCCTGGCAAGGGGCTCCCATTACTGCATATTAAAATTCACATGGAATAAAAGAATTACAAAAACTCATCAGCTCACTGAGGCATGAAATCAGAGCTCGAAGTTCAGAGAACAGTGGAAAAATGTAGTTAGATTGGAAAGATTATAGTCACTGATTGACTGCACTCCTCTGAAAGAGCAAAATCTATTAAGCTAGCAGAGAAAGAAACAACTACCGGCCGGATTCCTGCCATGCAGGTGCTCGGAGAAAGCCAGACCCCATCCCTGCAGCCCATCGTCAGGCAGCCTGCATGTTGCAAACAGAATTCTGCATTACAACACGACCGTGGCGATTTGTCGTCTCAGATTTATCAAACAGGATTACTTCTCTCAAGGCAGACACATTGCACTACATTAACTTCAGAACAATGTCTTTCGCTATTCATTAGAAATACAGAAATCGCTCGAGACGGCAATTATGTGCCATACGACGTGAAAGCAGAGAGCCTGGGCTGATTTTCCCTCTTTATCATATCACCCCATGGACATGGCTTCAGAAACATTCACTTACCTGAGGCCACGAGCAGTCGGGATGCTGAGTACGGCATAAAGCAGCAGCAGCGTGGCGGGGCACGGAGCGAACGCGGTGCGCGCTGCGCTCGTGGCTCCAAGGTACCGCCGGCGACTGGAAACCACCGCTGCTCCCATTCCGTCTGCCAGGGGTGCCTGTGCGTGTGCGAAAATGGTCCAAGTAGAAAAAGATAAATTACCGGGTCGTTTTTCCACACTGTAAACAGCAGATGACCCAGCACCTGGCAGATTCACAAGGTAAACGCTGCAATCGTTAGTACACGGCTTTCTGGAGGCAAGCGGGAAGGAAGCAGAGATCTGTCTAGAAGCAATTTACGCTTTCATTTGTAACACTCCTTTCAAGGGACAGGGAAAAATGAATATTTCAACAAATGAAACGTACTCGAGTCTTGGCAAGAGGGAAGCGATAAGTAAACTAAAGTCAGCTTTCTAGGAATACAGTGCAAAATCATTATTTATTTCTGCTTTTCATGCCTGTCTGCCAGAGGAAGGGCAGGCACGAGGCATAGGCAGTCATGCTCATGCTTCAGGGAAAGCTTTCACCCCTCCAGTGCCCTGTGCTGTCTCCCATCAGGGCTCGGGCTGCGGGGGAAGAGAAGAGCCCCAGCCTTGGCTGGCCCTCCACGGAGATTCTCCGCTTCACACACCTAAAGTCTTGAGCCCACGCAAGCAAGACCTGTCAGGTTATTAAATACAATGTCTTGGTGTTTCCAGCTACTGCACTGAGTCATTCTCTCTCTTAAATGGTCCCAACCGGGGCAGGAAACTTACCAAGGGCTGATCCCGATCAGTACAGCTGCACTTGGGGAAGGCAGGTCAGGATCTTCTAAACCTTGCAGAATTTCAGTTCGGTTGCCTGTCGAGGCAGCCTTCACGCCCCATCGCTTCCCACTTCAGGTACGGCTTTTTGATTCCTGAGACACAAAAGTCTTTCCCTTCATTTTGCTAATTAGGCTTAAGCTAAGACTAAGGCTCTAAAAACCTACAAGGAATGTCTTACAGGGAGAAAAGTTCCCTGAATCTGTGTTCCCCTATATAAACCGATGAGCATCACCGTGTTTTCCCACCCTTCCTCTTGCTGGACTAGCAGAGGTTCTTTGGAGAGACGCAGTCTCACACCCTGGGATAAGTGTCTGAGTGCTTTGATGATACAAAGAATAAATACATTTTAATTTGTTCATGATGGGACTGATGCATGCTATATATAAGATTAATCATATTCACTAACACAAAACAAACTTGACAACAGTCATTAGCTGGCCAAGTGCTACACCCCTTAGTGTGGCACTTACCTTACAAACGACACTTTTCTGACTGTGGAGCCACGTCTCTGCAAAATAAGCAACTGGCTGCTGCATCTTTCTAGTTTGGCAGCTTGATGATAACAATTTAACAGAGAAGCACATTAACTGAATCCTTGTAGCAATCTGTTCCGAATAAAAAGATTGTCTTTCAGGCAGCCAGTTTTTCAGCCCAAAGTCCCCAAACACACAGTCAGTGATTAAGTGCCCTCTCAACATGGAGGACAAACGGTTAGGAAAGATGGCTGAGGTTGTGCAAAGCTCTTTGTTTGCCTTTTTTGCCTTATTTTTTTTTGTTTCTGAACCCAAGACCTGTGTGATACAGCTTGCTCAACCTTTGACACGATTGATTTAGCTGTTAATTATTTGTCCATGACCAAAACCACACTTCCAGAAAAGACCTCTCCATATGTGGGACCTTTGCTGGCTGGGCAATGCAGTGCACACCCAGTATTGCAATAACAGCAAGAGAGAAGCCAAGAGGATAAGCACAGAGCAGCCTCTAGATGTAACTGCAAACCAAGACAGTGATCCCAGCACGTGGAGATCTCAAGGCAACCTGCTCCTGCTTGCTGCTTGTCTCCATTCGGCTGCCTCTCACCGTGCACATCTTAGTGGGGAACGTGCCTGGTTCTGAATCAGCAGAAAGAAGTGAGGTTAAAATAGGAGCAGGAACCCAAGAGGCACTTGGGTCCTACACTTTTAACACACTTTTCAGAGAGAATTGAAAAGCAAAATCAGGTTTTCCACATAATTTATCATCTGGTTTAATTAGAGGTCGGTCTAACACATAAAACCGATGACAACAACCACAGCTCATTTTCTGCCTCCTCGCAGTTTGGTGCTTCGCGGGTCCGTGGATCAGTGGGAGCGTCACCTCGTAATGGTGCCTCTGTCCTCTTTTCCCAGTCTCGTTCCTCCTTCGTCGCTGACCGCTGCGGCTGCCGGCCGAGCTGTTCTGGAGTCCCAAAGCACTCAACGCTAACAGCGCTGGAAGTCACTGCGTGCGGGTTTCAGCACCGTCGAAAAAGAAGTCTCTCTACGCGTCCTCCGTGAACACCGAACTTTCAAGTGCAACAAACACATCCTTTTGCAGAGTTCGTAACACCAACATAAGTTTGTGACCCCTTGCTCCCTGTAAATAAAGCCTATACAGTTTCACCAAACACAATTTATATATATATTTAATGGCAGCCTCCTGTCCGAAGAAAAAATTGTGAAACACATCAGAGATGAAAGGCCCTCCCTGGGAAAGGTTAGAGTGGAGACAGCAACCAGCTCTTTATGGCATTGTTAGTGCATTTTTCAAAAATCATTCCCTTTTTTTCCTCTCTGAGACCATCTTTTCATTCCCTGCTTCATAACTTACAGTGCATTTCCTTCTGTGGAACACAACTGGCTCATTCAAAGGCAGGAGGAGGTTATTCACCCACTGATTTTAGTGGTGAATAACACTGGGTGGCAAATATATGTGGCAAAATTTACAAGTAATAACCCCAAGGAATGTTTGCAGATGTTTACTACATCTAACTGTTGCATCACCTTTATTACTGACACAGTTATTTTCTGGTGGTGAGGTTGGTCTCTGAAAGACCCTGGGTGTAAAAAAACCCAAATAAAATAAAATTGAACTTAATTCTCCTTTTCTGGCTTCTGGTTCACTAAAAATAATGCCTTATAGCGACTCAGCCCAAACTGGGCATAGGTTCCTCTCAAATCTCTGATTCTAAGGTCCTGTGAAGACAGTAAGACGGGTTGCAGTAATGAGGAGACAAAGAAAGGAAAACCCACCGTGC
>JAVJGJ010000030.1:30501069-30558480 GCA_035590215.1 Microhierax caerulescens
TGCAGTAATGAGGAGACAAAGAAACGAAAACCCACCGTGCCCCATCCCTTGCCTCCATCTCCTCTTCATTAGACCTCTGGGTAACACACACACAAACTCATTCTCAAACTAGAAACAGCATTTTTAAAAGAAAAAACAAGACACTCGTAATCTGAACATGTCAAATAGTACGAAATTTACAAAACCTGCAACACCTTACAGCATTGTAACTTCTGCTTATTTCTAACACAACCGGCTCCTGACATTGAGAGCTTTTCTCAGACCCCTAATAACTATCTGTTAAAGACGACAAAGATGCCACAAAAGGTCTTCACACAGCTAGTACCTGGCAATAATTCTTCATAATCCTTTATTTTCACAAATGTCTGAGGTTGAATGGACATTGATTTGCTGCCCGTTAACCTGGTTTTCTTTTAATCTATTGTGATTTCCTTTCTTTGCTGGTGAGGAGTATTTATAGAAGTGGTGCTGCGGGAGCTGTGAAATGGGGTTGAAAAGCCAGCAAATAATATCAGATCTTAAAAGACCCTTTAAAAAAAAAAACATACATTCTGTATCTGAAAGCCCCTTGAATGGGTAACATCTGAGACTATTCTTCTTATTGAGATTTTCCAAGTGCTGATAAAACATTTTAGGGGTGATAGATGAGCCACAGGGCAAACACGTCGATTGAGATAAGACTATTTAAAGCTCTAAGAACTAATAGCTAGAGAGTCGTTTCACTAATAGACCTGATATTTCCTGCCTCCAGTAGGATAATTTTAGAAAGAGACAGGCAATGTTACAGGTACTCAGGAAATCGTATCAGGATATCTCCCCATATTCCTCACTGTCATGCTGAAATGTATAATTCAGTTTCCCCACACTTTCAGACAGCCAGTAAAGCTAGAAAAAAAATACCCTTTTTCCTTCCCCATGCCAGCCCTCTGCTTTATCTTAGGTATTCAAAAAAAACCCAAAACCAAAACAACCCCCCAAGAAAACAACCAAAAACCCCAACTGTTAATGGAGCTGACCCTAAGAAATAAACCAACTTGTGGAAGACCTCATCACAAGAGAGGTGACAGAAGCACTCTTACAAATCATGACGTTGGCAGCAGCAACGTCAGACTACAGCCAGGAACAGGGGCTGAGTCCCACCGATTTCACATACAGGAGCAGAACCAGCAGCCAGGAGCAGTGCATGCAGCAGCAAGGACAGTGTTAGTACAGATGCTTCTGCAGATGGTCCTCGCTCACACATTCACCCAAACCCTCCGTTTTCTGGTTGCCATATGCACTTCCACTTTGCTCCTTCACCACTGCGTGCTTGGCATGTTAGCTTAGAAGAGCAACGGATTCTCTTAGACAATGGATTCAAACTGCTGTAGATAATTGCCAACAGATACTCCCTTTCATCTCTTTGAAACTATATTCTTCTGATTGAGAACAGTGTTTGCCAGAAAACTAAAAAATATGAACCTGACAGGACAGGAGTTCTTCAGAAAGCAACAAAAGAAAAAAGGAAATCGTGCATGGAAATACCTATCACAACCTAGAGAAAGGCAGAAAGAGGTGAGCTTGTCTGTTGCAGCAACTGTCACCATGTAGTGATTAAAGCACATAAAACACGGCCTTTAATCAAATGTAAGCGAGCCCAAATTGCATATTCCCAGCCTATACGATCAATTGCTTTCCCAGAAATCACTGACATGGAAAAGAGAGATCTGGCAGAGTCCTCACTTCTGTAAAACCGCAGGCTGGTTCTGCAAACTCTGTGGTAATAAATTCTCACTACTGTAGGAGACCGTGGCCTTAATTAGCATTCGTTAAATCGGAACCACTTGCTGAACTCGTCGGGTTTGAGCTGGATACCCACGTACACAATCCAGACTCTGAGCACACCTGAGTTACAGTAACATTAGTGCAATACACTCTACTGATGCAGCACGGTAAGAATCAGATTTCCCCTGCCCTTCTGAACAATGCCAACATGCAGCCAGGTCCTTCCTACTCCAAGGTTCCTCACCATCACTGGCTTGCATCCCAAACCTGCTCGTTCTCAATTTTTAAGCTGAGTCTGCACAGCAACTGTGCAACACGAGCCGGTTGTCTAATTCTTCCAGCTTCGCTGTGGGAGCACCAGCGCGGTATCAACAAGACAAGACTTGGCCTACACTGCAAAAATGCATTTCAGTTTGAAGCCATGCTTAGCTATGTCGTACCTCGCTTTAAGCTGACATTTCGTAGCTCCTTGGAAACCAAAGAGATCGTGTTCCTCCTTCCAAGGACACCCAAATAGAGTTAGCTACACACAGAGCCAAAAGGCCACTAAGGCTAGCATACGCTCATCACAACAGAATGACCTTTATTCTTAGGTGGGACCCAACTACTTCAGCAACGCTCAGCGACAAAGGCAATGAATGTTTCAGCATGACCTACTGGACATTTCTGGAGGAAGAGAAAGGGATGAGACATCAAGAAGAAGAAATACAATAAAATATTTGTGCACATATCCACACCCTTCTCTCTGTCTCTATATAAACACATACTTCTTACCCTTAAATTTCAATGTGGTATCTTGCATATTTGTATTAGTCTCCTGGCAAAGAATGGTACTATTCCTTATTTCCACTGAGAGGTCCAGTACTCAGTATCTCTGAATATAAAATAAAGTTATTTTGCAGGCAGCATCACAAGTTTCACACCAGCAAAACACTTCAACCTCCCCTATGCATTGCCCCAGCCAGTACAAAGGTCCAGCTGCAATATGAAGCGGTATCATTATTACGTTTTACTGGATCAAGCCCTTGCTCATGGTTCTGTGCAAATTACTGGAAAGTTTTGGGTTTTTTACTTCCAAGACTGTCATGTTTAAATGCACATTTTTAATTTGAAATCTTACTTGAAGAGGAAAATGCAAGCAAAATAATTGCAGCTGTTCGTGCCACAAAGGTACTCTAGCTTTGGTAGCATCGCACAGCGTGCTCTGCACCCGGAACGTGCGATTTCACAAGAGGTGACAAAAATACATACTGGTTTGGGATGCTTGTCCTAAAACACCTGAAAAGAGGCCAAAACCATGGAGGCAGCAGTTAAAAGCAGCAAGTTAAGCACTTCCAAGACAAGCAACCGAGAGTAATTAAGATTAGGTATCGATCAAATCGAGGCACTTCTTTTTCTCCTTTCCCAGATATTTTCACCGTCAAAAATACTGGCTATGACAGACACCAACACTGAGCTGAAAGAGTGGCAGAATTATCACAGAAGAGCAAAAGCCATGAAACAAACTTACTGAAATGACGCCTTTTTAAAATGTTTTTATTCATAACAGTATTACATGGTGTGTTACAGAAATTAATGGAAAAATTCTAAAAATTTGTTGGTTTTTTTTTCTGTTGTTGCTGAATGCATTATACATAAAGTTAAAAATAATGTGTCCGTATATGTTAACAAGTGGTCATTATCTGAGGTAAAGTTAAAGTAGGTTTAGAAATGTACTGCAACAGTCATTTTATCTTTCTCATATTTATTAAAAAAATATGTGTCAGAATGCAGAAATAAAAATGAATGAAAACCACGGAGTAAACATTTTTGCAAAGAAGGTGCCCAGTACGTTATTAGATGAAAGGTTTCATCAGACAATTGGATGACTACAATCTATCAAAATATCTTTTCATGAAAGGTAAAGATCAAGAACCTACAGGGGATGACAACAGGATGGCTGGTGGGATTCCCTGGTTTTTAAATTTAAAGTGACGAATTAGTGCTAGTGAAGGATGAGGGATTAAACAATTGCACAAGCTGGATATTTTAGTTATCTACAATACTGGTACAGTGTAGAGGCCTTCCAGTCCTCTCAGCTCAGCATCGCAACCATGACAAGGACGATCTCATCGTATGACAAGACAATTCAGAATTTGTTTTTATTTATGAGCGTTGGTAAAGGCAAGACAAAAGTCCACGGTGATGGTCCAGCTGTCTCTCATGAGACACTAAAATTCCAGTCTCATTCCCTCGGCACCTATTCGTAAATGATCTGCTTCCTACAAATATGTTGTCAATGGATGTTCCTCTGAGATATAAATCTCTTCCTTTTCTTTCAACGTTCTACCCCATAACTGGAAATGCACTGATGATACTAAACCTCAAACGTCTATGATGAACCAAAACTGTCTTTGTGGTTCCGTGTGTAGGACAAAACCCAAAAGAGCCACTGCGGAAGAAAGTAGCACCACTGTGCAAATTAGGAAAATATCCTTAAAAGTTACATCCTTCTGAAACACTTTTACCTCTGCTTTTAATCTCAATACACTCAATCGGCCAAGTTTTATTTTATCTTCTCCAATTGAAAAGTTGATCTTCCTTCTGATGGGAAAACAAGGTTTGCTACAAAGCTGTGTGCACATGACTAAGGAATAAGCATCAACTGACCATGATGGGGGATAAAAGTTCTCTTCTCTGCAGGTTAGGTCTATTCACAGCTGACTTTTCATTCACATACGTTCTGCAACGCACATCGCTCTAATTTCTCTAATTCAAAATAAAAGACTGGAATCATGTTGTGAGACTTGGTTGTACATATCAACAATCGCCACCCCAGTTATTCTGTCTTCTAAACCATTTTTAGCTTATAATAGAGATGAAAGAAAGTAAAATATTTATAACTCCAGGCCTATTTTAATCATGACAAAAATGTAAATCCTAATGTGTCAATTTAAAAACAAAATCTGCACAATAACCCTAAAAACTGATTAATCATTTGATTTCTTTACCCTTTTTTCCTTTTTCTTTTTTTTTTCTTTTTTTTTTTTTTTAATTTTTTTCTTCTTTTTCTTTTTAGTGTTAAACCACTAAATTCAATATACTGTAACTGCATAGGAACATCAGGAAAACACATTTGACCTGTATAACAATTCTCTGTAGGGCAAAAATATATAGATTCTTTATGAAAATCATGTGCTAAACATATGAACCCAAACACTGCACTTTAGCTTCATAAATGTAAAAAAAGGAAGTTTTAAATTCTTTTGTTTTGTGTGTAAACAGTTTGATGACTTCTATGCAGAGGTTCAAAGTAATGTCAATGAAACGTGATTTCTCGTAAGTGGAGCATGTCTGGGTGATAACGCTAGATCATAAAATCACGTGTTCCCATTAATTTCACTCATCGCCCACAAGCTGACTGCTTTTGGCAAATGCGCTTGAGCTTCAGCCCATTATCGTAAGCATGTGAAAAAAGTATGTGATGTGAGAACCACAAATTGGGTTTGCCACACCTCCCAAGCACTGCAACTTGCTACCTTCTCTACAGTGTAATGGCATTAGTAAAAGAATTTTCATAACATTTATATTTACAAAAAACCTGGCAATTTTCATTCGAACTCCTTAAAGCCATTTCCCCTTAAACATTTAAAGAGTTTAACAGTAAGATTTTTTTTCAAGTTATAAAATAAAAATCCCATTTGATTTTTCTGATGTACAAAAAGTGATAAAGATGAACATTTTGATCAACAGAATCAGTTTGTTATTCCAAAATCCATGCCATCCTTGTCCCATTTGTAAAGTCTGCTTCATCCAAATTCCTAAACCAGGATCACACCAGTATTATTTGGCAAATGATTTTTTTTTTTCATCAAAAATGGCACACAGAGAAGAAAACACTTGTCTGCATAGCATTACAGCAGCAAGATACCGAAGAAATAAAAATATTCCTTTTCTGCACTTTGTTTAGAGTTTCCTAGGAAATACTGACTCTTGTCTTTCCTCAGTGGGACTCAATGTCCTTTCTCTACCCACGAGCATTCAAACAGAAAGCAGCATTTCTTCCTCATGTTGCGCTAGAACTTAAAGGTCCATTTGGCAATATTTTCAGTCAGGATGGACAGACAACCGAGTTCAGTTCCGTGGTTTCAAGTTAGGAATCATTTCCACAGGAGGCGTTTTGCTGTTAGATTTGTCTCTCATACAAAACTACAGAATAAGAAATGAAAAAAAGAAAAAAAAAAATGACACTGCCAGTATTTTGTTGTTGTGGTGGTTTATAGATGTCTACACAGGGAGGGGGTGGGGGAAAAAGAAAAGTCAGGATCAGCCTGATGTAAATGATGATGAAAAACATGTCACCGTGACATAAAAAGTGCCGACTTGTGCCCAAAAGGCTGTGGAATGATAATGCCACTGCTACATACAGATGCTGCTTTTTGCTCAAAAGAAAAAGAATGTCTAATACTCAACAAATTTCAGATGCTCATTATTTATATGTGGCATACAGAAGATACCAAAGGTTTAAAAGAAGATCGAGGAGTAAGATTTCCTAGTCTGGATACCCAGGACTTGTGTGGACGGGGCTGGACTCACAGTACGATAAGCAGGGAGAGTTTTTGTTTTGTGCTGCCACAGGAATCTGCCATTGGTTGCCAAAACCACCATCAGGAACACTCGTAGAGCCAGTCCAGGAGGGCAATCATCTCTCCTTGTCAGACAAAATCAATCAGAAAAAAAGCATGGAAGCCAAAGGCTTGCCAGGTTGTTGGGTTTCGTTTGAGTCTTGGAGCACCACAAGCCTGTAACAATGCTATTTCTTAGGTCTGTTGATCTGGGCGTAGAGAGGTTCTGCTTCCTGGGGATAACAAAAATAAAATCAGCCGAGATGTCTCCGGACAGTTTCTAGAACATTTTTAGAACATCTGCTTGAGAACAGCAATACCTTGTGAGTCAAAACCCAAAGGAAGTGTTTATTTTCTGTGCTGCCTTGAGTGATCACGGCACCCCAGTTGAATTGTGAAGAAAATGTGACATTATTTCAGAAAATGAATGCTTACTATCAATTTCCTCTTCCAGTATTGGCCGTGCACCGATCCTCAGGAGGTATTGCTGGGCATAGACATATGAAGAAATGAAATGACATTTATATGACTAGATGTTTTGAAGTTTACAGGCCAGAAATGCAGCTGGTGTAAAACGCTGTTACTTGCACCAGGCTGAGACACACACCCCCCCCGGCAGCACAACAGCAGAGCATCGCTGTGGGTTTTATGCAACTCATGGAGAAAAACACTTGCAAACACAAACCGCCGCTGAAAGCTGAACTAATGAAGCTGTGATGGGATTTAAAGTAACGATATGAGTTGCCTATGAAGAACGAGGAAAGCTAGCTCCGTGCAGTTTGATTAGGAGTCTGTATAACCATTAGTGCAATCATTAAAGCCGGGAGGAAAGCGTGTCGGTTTGCTAACAGATACTTCCTTGGGAATTTCCTGGATGTGGGGGAGAAGAAAGCTGCCATGGTCTTTAGTGCTGCTTCCTAGTCGACACCCTGTGCTTTCTTAATACTGCCTTCGTCTTGGCTGCAGTGGGAAGCAAACCAGCCATGGGCCCTGGAATCCATTCTACTTAATTTCCAGAAACTAATTTATTAAACTAAGAATGACATCTAAAAAAAGAACGAGACAGGCAGAAAGGCTAATTAATGCCATACTGCATTAACTCTCCACAGCTTGATAAATATTCAAATACCATGCCACGACGTTGAATTTAACCAACTTAGAATCAACTCATGTTATAGCAGCATCAGCAGAAGCCGACTTTGAGCAAAAAAACCTCTGAAGGTTGGCAAACCACTGGGCACTGTGGAGCACAGAAAGGTCTAGCAGGGGATGGCACAGGATTTTAATCACTGCTTATAAAAATGATGCTGCTGATGAGAAAACCAGCCCAAAGATGGATCCACAGGGCTATATTTACTCTGTGCCCAGGGTGCCTGGCCAGCACTCCAGGCTGTGTCCTGTCCCGGTGCTCTGTCCTGCCTCACTGCGCATCTCGTGTCAAATGAGGAGCAACACAAGAAATCTAAAATATGATGTTTCCTCCATACCGAGCAAAGTTGTTGCTTATTCCTTGAAATTACTACATTTCTGGAGCTTGCAGAGATTTCCCCTCCCCATCTTCTGCCTACATGAAGCCCTGAGTACACTACCAAGCATTATGAGAGGATGAGAGAAATCCTTTGGAATGATTAAATAAAGGCTGCTGAAATTATCCCCAGCAAGAAGCAAATATATTTTGTGACCTTGAAAAACTGAAGGTAATCAGAAGAGATGACTGAGAGTAAATAACTGCATTTCACACACTGTGTGTTAGGTCTACCTATGCCAATTTTCATGTACTACAGACACGAAACTGGCAGAATGATCTATCACAGTTAGTTCAGAGAAAACCTGTACTAATTAATGTGGGAACCTGACACACGCCAGGCCATTCTTCAGGCGTTTGCTGAACCTGAGGTGATTGCAAGGGGAAACGAAAAGGAAGGAGAAGAAAAGGAGAGGGAGGGAGAACATCCCTCTGGACCAAAACATGTCAGTTTTTTAAATGTCTTTCAGAGGGGGGAGGGGGTGGAAAAGAGCTTTTCAAAATGCCAAGTGTACTTTTTAGACCTGTCCTCAAATCTCTTTAAGATATGCAGAATAACAGGCGTCCTAAGGTGTCAGGGAACTCTGCACCCTGAGAAGGGGAGGAGGAGCTCATCAGAGGCCATCCAGCACTTCCAACAACACGAGGCAGTCTTTAGAATGAGGCATTTCTTTTGTTCATAATCAACATTTATCTGAACATACACGTGGCATGTTCACACATGAACATACGTGTGACAAAGGCCTGCATTTCTCACCGATATGGGTAATTTTTCTTCCAGTAGACCAGAGAATTTTGAATGAAAAGCGTGTTCTTATGTTTTCCTTTTAGTTGGTTTCCCCCTTTGGATGCCTACATAGGAAATTGATTGCACTAATTGCGTGCAATCTTCCCAGCCAAATTTTTTTGTCAATGACTGAGATTTGTTTTCTAATGGCACGTTGAGATAATTCAGGCAGTGTGTCTTGCCTGTAGCCCAACACGGCAAACAGCACCTGTACACTATTGACAATGACACTGCAAACAAGAGCAGAAGAGGACAGAAGAGAGGCAAAAGGAGAGTTGAGCGCTGTTGACTTCACAGATAGTTTCTCTCACAATGCCAGGCAGCAAGGGGCTTTCACAAGCATCACTTGGGATGGTCTTGGAAGCAGAAATAATCCCATTTTTCATGTGCTCCACACAAGTCACAGGGCATGGCAGGCCAGCCTAACTCTTCTCACAGCACCAGAATCATCTCACCAATGTTTTCTGCTTGCTACTCCTACCAGCATGTTAGGAACAGATCTGGAGGGAAGGGTATGAAAGAACGTGTCTTTCTCAGAATAAAAAGAGTGGAACAAATAAAATAGCATATAAAGCTTCCAATTCACATAAATGTCTTGCATCTTCAAGTATTCTCCTTTCTATGGGATTGGCCCAGAAGCACTTCTGATGCGATTTCATCACCCCCACAGGGAGAAACCAAGATGACAACTGGCAGCACTTTTTTTCCTGCTAAACCCTACTGGAAGGCTTCTATCAACTTTGGAGATATGCAATTACTGGCAGATGTTTGAAAAGTAAATGTTTTCCTTGATGTTTGGAAGCTGCTATCAAAGTAGCATTTAGCTATACTCTCACATACTAATGGGGCTCTTTACATTGAACAGTAGCCTTTAAATAATGAGATATTGCAGGAAGATTATATGAATTCACAGGTCAGGTACCTGACCAGGTGGCAGTAAAGGGCCAGAAACATCTAAATATACATGCTTGAAGTTAGACAGCTAAATATTCAGGAAGCTACAAGTATGTTGTGCAAATGTTGAATTACAAAGTCTCTCGGAATTAGCTGCTAAAACTGCCAAAGAGAGAATTTTCCCTATGTATGCCACATTTACATATTCCAGAGATACTTCATGCTCAAAATCAGTTTATTCTTCCCATTTTAAGGAACATTTTGCGCAATAAACAAGACTGTAGCAAGCAGTAAGTGTTTCTGGTATAGTACACTACTGCACGAGGTAACAGGGTTGCTAATGGTTTTGAATAACATTATGTTAATACTAGAAGTAAATTTGCATCCAATTTAAAGATATTAACAACTGCTCCCCAGCAGAACTAATCACTGGGGAACACCTCTTGAAAGATTCAGCACCTACCTGGGCCTACGTAGGTGAGCTCCCTCGCAAAACATAACACAGGACTTGGTTAGGAAGAAACTGTTTTTACACTGGCAGCCCTTTCATCACGGCGAGGCACCCTGCTATGTGCAAAGCTTCAGGCAAGATGTACTGAATTGTAGAGGTGAGGCCCTCATAGATTTCTTTGCCCTTTACAATAGATTCTCAGCACTGGCTTTATTCCTGGCTGACTGATCAGAAAGGGCAGGCTCAAATGATAGAGTTTCATGAAATAAGTGTGCCAGCCAAAATGAGAGTCTTGTGCTGGGGATGCAGGTGAAGGGAATGGGAGTGCAATGCGTCTTCTCTTTACGGCATGCTGACTCCATAAAATAGGACGTAGTAAACTTGGCAAGCAGGATTCAAATTAAATATCTTTGGTGGTAAGACAGGTAATTCCTAGTGGTCCATTAACAGCCAGCGGCTGTTTGTTTTTATTACAGTTAGCCTCCAATGGGCGCACACATGCCTTCCAGTTTGGGATTATGATCAGAGTTTGGGATTATGATCTATTCTTACTCTAAACCTACACAGGAATGTTTCCTAGTCTCAAATATCCAGTTTAATTATTAGCATTTTATAAGTCTCTCTTGTTTTAGTATCAAGATGGATGCTGTACACCCATAAAATGAAAAAGCAATGAGAAATACTTGGAAAGATGAACCCTGCTTCATCTTGGTCCTCGTAGAATAATGAACTGCAGCCAAGAAACAGGCCTATTATTTCTGGGCCCTTTTCCTAACGAAGCAGTAGCCATGCAATTATACTTTCTGTCTACCTATCTGTCAATTCTCCTTCAGAACTTTTGAACTCAATAGCCAATTTGAAGCAAAGTGTTCAGAAGTCTCAAAGATACCAAATTATCGCAAGTGCCTTTTTAAAATCAGTTGTTGTGCAGAAGACAGGGAACTTTTAAATGACCTCATTACCGAGAAAGCTAGGAGAACTCGTCCCCTAATTGAATTGCTGGATTGCCTATCAGCAAGCACGTGGCTTTAGACAAGCTACACAACAAGAGTATGTTGTCCCTTGTTTAGAGGAAGAAGTTGGAGAAACGGGAAGGTACCTTGCTACTTCAAGTAGGCCTGGAGATATGGGACGAGGCAGAGAAACCTCTGTATGAACTGGGTGGATTAAAAAGGGTAGCTTGAAGGGGATGGCAGCAGCGGAGATTAAGGCAGATCTGTAGGATGCCTCTTTTCACAGAGCAGCCTGAACGTCTCTGGTCTTGTCCCTTCAGATACCCTGGGAAATATGGTGATGAACACATGAGCATGAGGACTGAAATGACAGTTTAGGGATTTCTCTGAAATGAAGCAACACTCCCAAACTGTGAACCCTTTCCAAACATGCAACACTACCTCTTTCTCAGGTTCACAGCTCTGCTCGATGCTGTGCCTTTAGTTTGAGAACGAGCCTACAGTACGAGTAGGTCACTTATAATCACTGTGCATTTCTCTTTGGATTCTATTCAGTTCCTATTGAGCTGGATGAATTACAATAACAAACCCTGAAAATACAGCCTTTGATACTTTGAGCCCATCTATCCAGAGTTCTAGTGCAATAGAAAGGGGGCAGAAGGAAGAGGAGGATGCAGAATCATCTCAATATGCCCTCCTGAAGCTCACTAAGCTCCCAGATAAGCCATAAGTTGCTATTTTCTTTCAACTTCCTAGTAACAGCCTGAATAAAGAGTTATAGTAGTCCATCCTGGAGCTGACTAAGATTATTAGGAACATTTATCACTAAGAATGGCACTCGCTTAAAGATGGATGATGGCAGCAGGCCACCGAAGTACCACCAAAAGCTGATAGACAAATATTCTAATGAACTGTTGCTCTCCTGACAGTGCTGATAGCATCATGAAGGGTGTAACATATTTTGAGGGCTTATAATTGTCTGCACACATTTCACAGAACAACTGAACAACTTTTTCAGGAAGATATACTCTAGCCACAAATGTTTTGAAGGTTTCCTGAGAATCTCTCATGAATGACTGCCAGTGCAAGTGTTGAACTAGGCAGCATATCAATAGAGCTGCACTTGTTCCAGCACTTAAAATGATTTTTATTGCAATAATTGTGGTATCACATATTGTCTTATTCTCTTTCAGAATTTTCAGGCTGCTGCTAATTTGACTTCAAGGACTAGTTCATGTGGTCCATGTGGAGTTAGACCACATTTGTGATATCCGACCCCACTATTCTATTCTTTCTGTAGTCAGAATGCTCTGTCAGGAGATGCTGACCAACAAAACCACAGGTACCCAAAGAAGCCTGGCATCAGTTGAAGTTTGCTCCTCTTCCCTTTTCTCATCATGCATGAAGGCTCCCTTTTTCTATAGCCTTTGCTAAGCTTTTAATTGCAGAGCTTCGGGCCTTCCTAGTGTCACAGTGTGCTAGACCCATGGCTGAGCCTGAAAGACGCCCAAGAACAGAAATACCCACACCAGCAGGGTCTGCACCTAACGCCCTGCACTTCAGGCTGACTGGGTGCACTGATGTGAAGGGGGTGACCAGGTGAAAACTCTTCTGTTCAAACCTCTTGCTTTAACCCAAAATGTCAATAACAAGAAATGTTTAACATATAAAATACAATCGTAGCTAAATACAGTTTTTTCTCCCTCTCTCCTTTCATCATAGTTACCCCACATACAATCTAAAGAGAGCAGTAGGGATAAAATGTCAACCAGCTGAAGATGACAGTCATTCTGCATTCTCCTCACCCCTTTTGGAAAATCTCTATCCATCCTCAATGCTGCTTAAGAACAAAGGGAAAACAAATGAATACAAATATTGCTGTTCATAAACAGCTCTTCAAAGAGTTGATTTTGTTTCAGCTGTAAAGTTAGGACTATCTGCTTATCTCCAACCATAAAGGGACAAGAATGTAATATATCCATAAAATGTCACATTTACCTACTAAGAACCCACAGCTATTTGTGGAACAGTGACTTTATAAGAACAGCTACTGGTAGGATGATGATTTTGAGAGCTTAAGTGGAAGATCGCAAAAGGAAGAGAGGAAAACCCGAGAAACAACAACAGTAACTGAAAGATGCGGCATTACTTCTAAATGATTATATGCAGTATCAGAAGGAATCAAGGAACCAAACTGCTAAGGTACCTTGAAAGATCAGAGTACAAATTACTAGACAGGTGAGTATTCTGAATACATCAAGATAAGTAAAGATATGGTATGGGCACAGCTGATGTCACACAGATGCTGGGAACAGATATATTTGACATTTCTGAACACAATGCTATGTCATGGCCCTGAGAGGTCCATTCATCTGAGTTGTTTACTGTGCTGTTCTTGGTGTGAAGAACCATGTTCTAAAGAGCGCAGTAATCCCCCATCGAACACACAAAAGTGGCTTTTATGCAGGCTGTGATTCTTTTGTACTACATGTTTCTCCCCATTAAGTTTCTCTCCAAACGTGGAGCTCAATACACAACACAGTAGTAAGTCCTGAATTGATAATTTTCCATGGAGATTAGACTTCCCATTGCTCTGATGATAGCAGGCTTCAGAATTAGATGGGCTGGTTTTAGCAAGTGGATTTCCTACGGACTGCTGCTGAATGGCACTGCACAGAGGCACAATGATATCAGTGTAACTTCACTGGATAGAGGCTTTCTTTTTGTTCAGCTTCCTGTTCCTGCCTAAAGCTTTTAGGAATTACTATAATATGATAATCAGTGACATTATTGAACATTTTCCAGAATGTATTTCTGAGAATTATACATATTTTATGCAAGACTCTACAAGGATTAACAAAAAAATCTAGAAAAAACATACAGAATCACTGGTAACATGCTCTTCTTGTAGCTCCCAGAGACCCCTGACAGGTAAAAGAATGTATTTTACTAAGTGTTATATAAAAGCAGAACAAAGGGAGTCCCTCACTTGACTGACTTATGTGGTAATATGCATTAACAGAGTTAAACTACTGTTTCAAGTTACAGTCAGAACTGCTGGTAGGTGAATGTGTGTGATGCTAGCAGTTTACAAATGACGCTAACTACTTTTGTGACAGCCAGAAAATTAGGAGATTTTATCATTATTCTCCTCCCCAGGATGAATTTCAGAATTACCCCGACCATGATAAACCATAATAAACACGTGTATGAGGGTTTCCAGAGTGTGGGACTCAGATAAATGTCAAATCCTCTTTCATGATCAAGGAAAGGACTCTCGGAATGATGTGAAGCTGGGATAGCCGGCGATGGCAGTGCTGGCCAAGGTCAGGCAAAGGCAAATGACTTGGCAGCACCATCCATCTGCAGAAGCAGTTTTTGCTGGAATACGATAACCAGTGGACGCTCTTGTTAGAGCAGCTCATCCCAGCTTGGCTTCATCCTTACACTGTCATTTTCAGACTCGATGAGACACAAAGCTTAATGCTAATTTTGCTTTGGCCCCCAAGAAAGAGCCGAGCATTATGTTGGTGAAACCAAAGGAGGGGGAGATGCCTTTTGCCTGCTGAAACCAGGACACCTTCTCACAGCACCACATATTATTAAGAGATAATCCTATTACTCCCAAGTGGGTCACAGCTAAGTTACTGTAAGATTTTTGTAACCGTATTTAATGTACAAAGTAAACTGACTCCTCATGAAACTATTAATTTGGAGTTGAAACCAAATTACTGTGGCTCTAGAAGGATAAGTCACTGGTAAACACAGTGCAATTTCTGTACAGAACCCAAAAGGGTTCTGCTGTTGTTACGGATTTGCTCCAGGAGCTCTGTGCTGAAGCACAGAAGCCGTATCAGATCACGTATTTGGGTAATACAAAACACGAATGGCAGACAGGGAGAAGATAATGAAACGTATCCTTCAAATAGTAACGCTAGAGAGTATTTGGATGGAATAACAGTGCTCAGCGCTCATAAAACTATGTAGCTTTACTGTCTTTTTGGTAAAACATATATACTGTACTGAAACAAATGACAGAACATTCACTGGCAGCCACATTTTCTTACATGTTCTGTAACACAAAAGATGAAAAGATCATCTTTCCCGTCTGTCTGGATTTAAATGACTTACATTTGATGAATAATTTTTAAAACATCAGTGATGCCAATGGTAATATGAATGATCATAATTTTCAGATGTTTTTGACTTGCAGTTGGAGATAAAAATACACAAACCCATTTAAATATTTTTTACATGCAGATAATAGATGTGCTTCTTCTACTGATTATCACATTAATTTAGGGTAGAGATGTTCATGTATCATCACATAATTTTATTTAATGTTTGTCATGTCTATGGGTAAGATGTCTTATTCCATTTAATATGTTACATCTGACTAAAGACCAGAGTGGATTTGATAAAAAAAAATGTTCTGCCTAATTCATCGTTAGTAATGGCTCAGTTTCCCTATTACCCCTTCGAATCTGAACACAAAGTAAAATAGGTCTACATTTCCTTAAAGCATGCAGGCAGCTGAAACACACGTATTTGCATAAGCTGCAACACTTAGTGAACGGCAAAAGCCATGCAAACCACCGAGCATGAGGAATACACTGTGGATAATGGAGAGGAAAAACAGAAGAGATGGAAAGGAAAAATAAACCATGCATCCATGAAAGCAATGGTAGGCACTGGTGGAAGAGTAAGTGAGCACCTCAAGGTGTAGAGAAAAAAAGGACAGATACCTACCCCAACCTGCGCTATCTAGCTACCGACCTGTGGACTTATAGTATCACCAGTTGGCTCACCAAATGGATCACTGTTGGATGAGGCCTGAGACCCATCAGGCTAGAATACAAGAACATAACACCTTTTTTTCTCAACAATAGAAAGTGAAAAGTCAACACGAGGTTATTTTCATGCTGTGGGCATAACATGTACATCCTATCTCATGAAAATCAGAAAGTGAGACCTCACTGCTGATATGTTGTCAAAAGCCATAGCGGTTTCCTACAGCTGATGCAGGCAGGAAAGGACCTCCCCAGTGCCTGCTGGAGCCCACGCAGGAGCGGCCACAGACTTCAGCAGGTACTGGAGCAGACATACAAACCAGAATTGCAACAGGCCCTGAAAGCCAGTGAAACTATGTGAATAGAAAGAGTTCAAGCTTGTGGTATTTTGCACCTTTGGGTCTTTAATTTTGTACAGGCTCCTTCTTGCCTTTGGCTCACTTGGGCTCTTATCTGCCTAAGATACCTTGTGATTTAAAGTCATTGCTTGGATAACATTGCTTGCTTTGGTCCACTGAGTCAAAGGCAAAGAAATCACATACTGAGGGCCAGAACATTGAGGAATGTAACTAGGCAAGCAACTGGGATGCAAGAATGTGCAAGACAACATCAGCCATCATCTTTTAACACACAAACTCTCACATCTCTTTGTGCAGCCTCAGCATGTATGTTGTTTTACCTCTGACTTCCTTACCACCGATAAGTGAATGCTGGTATGCTAAAGAGGACATTGGATACAACTAACATATATAACCTGACATATGAATTCTGAGTTTGGTTCCTTGTATGCAATATTAGTGCATACCAACAGAAATGGCATGCGATTACCTAACAAAACCAAAGCAGGAAGTTAATTCTGTCTGCAGCTCCCCTTAAATACCACCCAGCCCTATTAGGATAGTTATTTCTGATACTAGCAAACAACATTTAAGTAACTTCTGTCTTTACTAGCTAAAAAGAACTGATCGGTATTAAGAAATCTTGTTGCTACTCACAGCCTCTTGCTCCTCACTTTTGCTCGGGCTTTCAAACCCCTCTTCAAAGAGGTCATCTGCAGCAGGATCACTGGTATGAGATGCTGATGATTTTGATGGAGAACTCTGTCTGGGTGCAGGGGTTGGAGCTAAACAAAGATGAAGGTAACAGCAACAGAAGATATATCTGTTAATTTGTTTAGAAAGACACAGCAGCACAAAATTTGCTCATGTTTTAGAGTCCTCAACTTTTATTACTACCGAAAATCATTTTCTGGCACGCAGCTTGCAAGAGGTAAATTTGAACACAGTAGTCATTATCAATTCTCTATATTTGATTTCATTCAGCAGCTTCCAAATGAAGTTTGGCTGCATCTGGCATATGTCTTTAGGAACCAGGGAAACGCCAGTACACTACATTAAGATGCATGAGTCACCTGCCCTGTAGCAGGTAAGCGAAACAGAAGGTCTCCAGCTGGCCCCTGGTAAATCTGTCTCATGAATTCCTCTTTTCAGCAGTCTGCAAAATCCCCCATCTCCATGCCATGAACACGATAAGCTTATTTTACTGCTCTTCAATGAATTTCCCCACATGTCCAATACATCAAGCTATTAAAATGAATACTCGTCCCTTAATTTCCGCACAGTATGGCTTGAATGGGACATAAGTGAAACCATTTGTAAGGCTGAATGTCACGGGCATTTCCCAATCAGCTCGCACGTCCCTAGCACAGAACATGTATTACTGTCTTCTTAGAAGTTAAATTTCATACTGCAGCTATTGGGACTGTTGATTTCAATGGTCTCTGAAATTCCTGATACTTTTCTTTATGGCTGGAACACCTTTAATAAGCTAGACCATGCATGAACCTTCTCAATCCATAACTGTGTTGCAATTTACCATATGAAAAAAAACAAACAGAAATGCTTTTAGGAGCAGTCACATCCGAGGAACAGTAAGGCCAAAAGCATGTGTATACTCACGTGAATTTGTAGATGGTGTCGTGGAAGTCACAGGAGTCAAATTTAACTGAGAGATGTCAAAGTCATCACAATCATCTGCTTCCTGTGCCATCCCAACTTTGTTAAAGTAACTTGAGAAGGCCTCTGAGGTACAACTGAGGGAAGGCTGATCTGGTTTTCTTGATGGCACTGGTGGAGGTTGAGCCATCTGGAAATCTTTAAACATTTCTTTTCCCATTTTCTGTCTGGGCCTGTCTGTCTGTGGACTCGATCTGTTGGAATCACTTGTGGGTGGAACAGTAGCTATAGGAGCAATGGTACCTTGAAACATGGCTGCTTGTAAAGGCAAAACAGTTTGTGTTGGCATGAAGGCAGTTGGTTGGAACTGACCAGCTACAGATGGCCACGGTTGCTGAGTAGGAGGAAAAATACCGGGTTGGCCCCACGCTATCGGCTGTCCTCCCTGCATCACCTGAGCAACTGGAGGCTGAGCACCCATGGCCAACTGCTGTTGAACAAGTGGTTGCTGTCCCCAGAATGAGGGCAGAACAGCTCCCATGGCAACATAACCTTCAAAGAATAAAGAGAGCAGGGGAAAAAAAAACAAAACAAAAGATGAAAGATTTTAGCACCACTGTCAAGAGCATGCAAAAAAAGCTACACAATAACTCAGAAACATGTAGGCTGCATCGGTGATCCCAGAGCTTCAGCACACTTCAAAAGAAAACTGAAAAACGTGGTTGATTTCACACCACTGAACAAATACTTGTATACAAAAACACAGGTTGCTGGATATTGGCAGTAATCCTTCCCCCTGTCTGAACCAGAAAACTCTTCTCTTCTTCCTCAGCGAGCCCCCCTACGGGTCTGTGAAGCCCTGTGTGCGTGGACCTGGTTGGCAGCTGGCCATCCAGCAGCTCCCTTCCCTGGTGCTGTGTCAACGCTCAGCCGGGATCAGTTCGGTCCAACCCCTTTCTAGAACCACAGCAGCTCCCAAACCATTTCCTAAACTCACCTCCTTGCAGGACAACCCTGCTTCCACCATTGAGTTCTGCAGGCTCTTCTCACTACCCTGACCACCCCTTCCTCTGCCTTTCACCTCTGCCTGTCCTGCTCCTCCTGCTGCAAGGATCTCCGGGACTGAGCACGATGCACTGGCTGGGGCTGGGATGGAGTTTGTCTATTTCAGATCAGCCCGTATGCTGCTAAAAAACCGAGCGGCCAGAGCAGGCAGAGGGAAGGAGAGGATGGCCAGGGCGCCCTCCCCTCTGCATAGCTTTGCCACAGCTCCTCATCCCTTGTGCTTTTATTCTTTGTTGGGGAGAGTGATGCTCCAACAGCAGCTGACTCCTGCCAGCGGCACGGCTACAAAGCTGGTTGCAGGTTACAGGGAAGCACCTTTACACATGTCAGCTGGCAGCTCAAGGGCCCTCGAATGACAGCGCAACCTTCTTGCAAGAGAAAGGCTCTGTGCCATCTCTTCTGACACTTACAGTTCAAACCGTGGGGACTCTGAAGAGCAAAGCAAGTGTCTCACAGTGTGTAATAAAAAGAGAGAGCCCAGATGAATCCAGATTAAAAAAAACCAACACCCTCATGTTTGGTTATTACCTGGTTACTTGAGACAGCAAAAAAGTCCTGAGCTTCTGCTGTACTGCATACCTAGTAACATCAGGCTGCTTCAGGTATTACACTAGCGTAAACCTCCCTCTAGTTGGGGAGAAAATTAAAGATTAAAACTAAAATTGTAGCTGCTTCCTGTCAGACCTGAAGTCTCCTTTCAAGCTACAAAAAGTTTGACTGTAGGAATTATGTGATCGGATGCTTTGTTATTTACAATGAAAAAAAAAAAATCTGAAACTGTCCTGAAAAATATTACAAATTAAACCATGTAATACAATTATGTTCCACTGATAGAAGTATTATGTTTTACAGATATGCTATTTCACATTTAAATTATCAATTTACTGCTAATACTTGACAATATGCAACCTCTCTCTTACTTTAATACTGCAATAGTTTAAAACTCATCTCAGTTTTTCTGAGTCCTCCTGTATCTTTTCCTCTTTGCTTTACTTCTACATAGGCTGTTTTGTAATGCTAAACATAAGGGTGGTTGCAAAACTGTAAAGGGAAAAGCCCAAAATAAAATAAATAACATAAAAAATAGAGACTGAACTTTGAAACACCAAATCAACGAGTGATGAAAGGAACAGTAACTCAGATACATATCTGTTTCAATAGATGGCTACGATGGATTCTCCAGATGTCTTTTTATCTTGCCCTCACTGTAACCTCATCCAAGCAGCAAGGGTTTTCATCTGGCATTATCCTCAAACACTTCACCATCAGCGTAACCTTTCTGAGATGCGGTGGTTAATCTGATGCTGCAATGCAGCCCATCAGAGAAGGAGTTAACCAATTAAAAAGTCATTGTTGAGTGATTCAAGGCACTCCTCCTCCTCCTCCTCCTTTTCCTTCCTAAGTGGAGCTGAGCACACTGCTCTTGCCGTGCTCCAAGTATCCCAGGGAGAGATCGGCAGCCCAAACCACGTGCCTTGTGTGTCTATGCAGAATGCTACGCAGCTCTTACATTCTGAGCGCTTTGAGGAACACAGAAAAGTCTAAGGGCAATATCAGGATTTGACTAAGTGGAATGCCTTTGAAATGCAATCACATTTTCCATGTCTCATTCTCTGCTTACCACAGACAGCACAGGATATTCATTGCTACCACAAAAGAAGCAAAGCTAAGCTAAATGCTTTTTACTCTCGCTTCTGTACCTCGAAGGTATGTTACCCAGATGGCTGAACTATGCTTGAACTCCCAGTGACTTTTTTGGCTTTTGTTTTAAAAAATGTGGCTAAATTTGAAATAATGTACTCCCTGCTTGTTAAAGGCTGGGTTTGCCTTGCCCTGTCCTCAAAAGCCTTCCTCACTGCCACTGTACTAAGTTAATAACCTGAGTACTGAAATGCGAACCAGAGCTGAGAACTGATCACCAAATTTGAGTCAAGCCTGTATTTCCAGTAGATTTCTTACCTGAGGGTACGGCAGCAGTGCTGAAAGGTACAGAACCAAACATGTCTGTACTAGCAGGAAGTGACTGGGATGAAGATGGGATAAAGGCATCACCTGGAGTAGCAGGAGTCTGCAAGAAGACAGGAATAAAATATGGTGATGATGTATCAGCTGCAGCTTCTGCAGCACATACTTTGTCACATCATAACTCTAAAACTACACGTCTGGAGGGAAGAAAGAGAAAGAAAAAAGAATAAAAATATCTAGAAGGAAAGAAGCAACAGAAATAAGAGTATTAGAATTTTTAGGAGATGGGAGAAAAAGAAAGAAAATTATAGACTGTGTACCAGAGGAAAAAATAAAAATAAAAATGGCCTGGAATACATCACATGCAAAATACTGATATAATTTCTTTCTTCAGAACGTACAGACTTGTGATTCTAGGTGTTAGGTTAGAACCAGTAGAAGCAGTGACAAAAGCATTAACGTAACAACAGCAAAGGCAAATGAAGTATCTGCAGGATTTATGAAAAAATGAATAAATATTGCTTCCAATTAACCACGAGGACCAGGACCATAGGTCTACATTAAAGGAGAAACCCAATCCAATTGAGCAAGCTAAGGATGAGGAGAGAGGACTTTGAACATCTCCCAGACATGCTCCAGAACACTCGGAGATCTGAGGTTCCTCAATTTTCACAATATATATTCATACTCCCCTACAGCTTAGTGTAAGGTTCAAAAACTTCAGAGGAAAATGATTCTGGTTTCATTTCATGATGCAGAAAAGCACGCTGAGAAAATGTTCTTTGCCCTCACAACACATTCACCCCTTTTTGCTGTCTTGTAACAGCAGTTCTGGGATATGTGCTTGGTGGAACCAGAGAGACATGATATATAAGGCTGTAACAGGATCTTCCCGCAGTGCAGTGGAGAGACAGAGTGCAGCGAAGCAAGCACCTCTGACAAACACTGGGGAAGGAGATCTGCAGCTCAGGTTGTATCTTATGTGACACCTAGCCTTATATCAGAAAAATAAAAATTGAAGATATTTTTTGCACATCATCATGAACCACTGACTCCACATTCAATTTGCTTCACTTTTATTTTCTTGCAACATAAAAACCACTTTGAAATCCTCCCTACTGGAATGGCCGATGACCTGAATGATAAATGTGCTCAATAAACGTGCTGAAAATAGCACGTAGAAAAACACACAGTTTGGTTTCCCTGGGTACTCACTGGGGGAGAGGTTACATCAGGAGGAGTGGACATGTCCCCAAAAAGCTCTAGTTGGGTAACAGCCTGTAAAGAGAAAAAAAACACATTTCCATTTATCTTTTGAGGAGAAGAAACCGTGAGTTAAATAGTTACAACTTGTAAAGTTAACTAGTAACAGCTAGCAATGTAAATTCCCCTAAAGCCATACAAGCTTCAAATGACAAGTCCTGCATGGAAGAAGCATGCAGGTTCAAGCCATGGGATTTTGATATCGCTGATGGACCCAAACAGCCAGCAGCTGACCCTATAAAATGATTCTGTAGGGAATTCTGCTCCATAAAAAAAAAAAAAAAATATATGAATAAAGCATGAAAAAACTACCCAGAATGGGGCTGGATGCATTGCTGCTCTGCCCTTAACATCAGTGAGCACCAAGCATGATTTATGGCATGTCCTTCTCCCTGGCTCCTTTTCTAACCCCCCATTTCAAGGTCTCAAAACACAGCAGGAGACTGCTGAAGTGACAGGAGGATACAGAGGGGAAGGGCTTTTAAAGTGCTGCCTGATTTCCCCTTGCCCATGGGACAGGTGTGACCTGGATAAGTGGACTTGAAGGACGACGCGCAGCTGGGTTACTTTAAGTCTGTAGCTCTACATTTAACTCGTGCTAGAAATGTTTTCTCCGGGTGTCCTTCAGTTTGATCTCAAAATAGGTCACCCATACAGGTCTCACTCAACTGGACCAGAAGAGAAAAAGCACTTCCATAATAAGAAGCATCTTGAGTGGCCGCATCATCAAAGCTCCTTCACATGTTCAGGAGTGAAAGTACTCTCTTCCACACATCTGCGCCTGCAAATCAGTTCAGCTGGAGTCCAGGGATCGTAAAGAACGGATCCCTTGTAGCTCTGCAGGAAACCTAAAACCTAGCTACCATGCTTACCAGGGTGGCTGTTCTGGAAAGCTTTGATGGGAACTCGAGCACTGCTCCTTCCTTCACTACCTTTCCGCTGCTTACTGGCTCTCCTTCCCTGCATCACACTCAATCGCACCCACACATGTGGGAAGCCACAATTCTCATGACGAGTAAGATTTAGGGGAAATCTTCATTCAGTTCACTGAACCTCCTCCCCAGCTTAGGCACATAAACCTTGAAGCCTCCTTTGACATAGAGAGGTTTGAAATTCTGTTCAGTCTTGACCTGCAAAGGCAGACGCTTGGTGCTTTGGACATATTAACCACGCTGGTTGCTCAGTCTTGACAACCCACCAAAGGAGCAAAGATTTTTTCCTGCCCTCAACTTTCTATTAGAGATGATCCTTTAAGGGATAAGACTATCATTCTAAATAAAATAATTTCAAAGGTTTATATATTTTTGCAATCCAATCTCTATTACCATACACAAAAGCAACACTACAATCACTCAGACCTGGAATTTGTCTAGCAGCTTGCATGATTCTCAGCTTTATGTCTAACGATGTACCTAGGGATGAATTATTTCACAGTTCCTCACATTATGTATTATATTAAGTAGATCACATTGCTTTAGTGCTATGATAATACATTTTCTCCTTATCTGCTTATATATCCCTCTAAGTATCTGTGTGGAAATGGAAAAAAGGAAGAGAGAAGAAAATCCATGTTTCCTTCAGGGTACACTGATTGTAGTGTCCATTACTAAAATACTGCTAGAAGTAACTTCTGAAAAAAAAAAAACCACCAAAAAAAACCCCCAAAAACCCCGAGCCTGAAAGTCACTTCCACATTGTGTGCAAACACACTAAGGCCAGCGTTGTTAAAATACCCAGAGAAGTTTGAATAATAACAGCAGCAGCAATCATTTGGAAATCACTTCAAGCCTTCTGTAGGCACTCAAGGGATGTCTGACTCAAGGGATGCCAGGTGACACCGAATCACTGAAAGAGCCACTTTCTTCTCACCTCTCCAAATTGCTTGTTCAGCACCACCCCTAGATCTGCCCTGCTCCTGCATAACCGATGAGCTTTTCACTGTTTTCTCCTCTCTGGCTTGCTAAGAAATAGCTTGTGTCCTTTTGAGCAGGCCATGAGCAAAGGCTCCACCAGTGCTTCCACCGCAGGTGAGGAAGCAGAAGAGCAAGCTGGAGGGGATGTGAAAGGGTAGGGCACACAGACCAAGAGGAATTGTCTGCAAAGTTATACATTTGTTGCTGAAAAAATATTATAAATATTCATAAAAATACTGAAAATTGGTAGCGAGTATGCATTTGAACTCAAGATTATACAGTGTGCACTTGAAAGTGGCAACTCAGATCTCTGTGCCTTGATACCCCTGTAAAATGGGAATAACAACGCTTTTCAGAGTGCTTCAAGGTGGTGGGTCTTTGGAAACTCTTCACAAATAGAATTCTGTTAAAGCTCTTAGGGGAAACTGCAGATGGATTTCTAAACAAGGCAGCTGGAGAGAGTGATAGGAAAGCACACTTCACTATTTGTTGCAATAAACGCTCATCCACAATATCCCCCAAGAAAAAGGCATATATTTACAGGGGGATTACTTTTTATGGAATAGCAACCTTGTATGCAGCAGGAGCCACAGAACTACAGCAGAGAATATAGACAGAAATTTAGAGGGAACACAACTTCCTCACTTTAACTAGAGACAGCTTTAAAAAGCAGTGCTGGGAGGTCAGATTGTAAAGTCCAAATGGTTCAGGTCTGGATTCTTGATCTAGCTTTTTTCTACAACCCAATTCTCAGCCTGAATAAATGAATGCATCTTCTCTGACTTAGATGTAGTTTTAATCCACTTGCAGCATATGAGATTCTGGACACCAAACAGTTATCTTTTATTTTTGTGATTTCATTGTCACTACAGAACTATTTCACCCATTATGCTTTTTTAAATTATTCACATCTGATATTAGCTGCATTCCAGTGAAGTTAATCCCAAACCGAACATTTTCTAATTGCACTATTCCTATAGATGATTTAATCTATATTTCCTTAAAACATTTTTAGTGTCACAACCTTACCTGAGTGACTGAAACAAGATTTTCATCAATGTCCAGCAATAAGTTTCCATTCTGCAGCTGTAAAGCATGATTTATGAAATGAAATGAATGATTTATGAAAATGACATGAATTTCTGAGCATGAAAATGATAACCTCCATAATTATTGACTTCAGTATTGAATTGAAAACCCTTTCCGTCTTGCAGTGAGCACAGATATGAAATCATGCAGTCAAAACAGTGAGTTTGAATGCTGCTGGTATGTGGGGCAAACATATACTTTTATTTGTGCTAAGTCTCATCTTCTGGTGCATAAGGCAATTCTACCGCTTGCATCATAACTATTTATTTTCCCAGATATTACTAATTCAGCAATAAGCACACTCAATGAGCTCTGATCCTGCTTACAATAATGGAACTTTTCACTGGCTTGGTGAAAGAAAGGACTTAACATCCTATGGGGAAAAATTTGGACAACAAAAGCTCTAAAGGCAAGTATTTGTAGAAAAACACAGCTTCCTCTTAACTAGGAGAACTATAACATCAGTGTAAACATATTTAATATGAACTATTTATTTCCACAGTAATTTTTAAAGTTACTTACGCAAGTCAATTCAAGTTATACTGAAATCCATGGTTTGTGTGTGTGTGTAAATATATGTGGGAGTATACTGCCCACACATGCATGCGTACTTATATCCATCTACATATTTAACACAAATTATCACTCCAGTGTCCTCAGAAGGCCAAATTTAAGATGACATATATTGTGGTGTTGGAGACTTCTTTTCTTAAGAAAGAAACACACCAGCAAGTTATCAAAAAATCAAATCTTAGGTAACTGAGAAGCTTCATACAAGTTACCAGCCAGTATTCCCATACCATCTTAAAACAAAGTTATTAAACCTCAGAAACAGCCTAGAACACTTCCCCCTGCCCCTTCATCTCATCAAAGACATGAAGAAGAAGAAGAAAAAAAGACTGGTAAAAAGCAAAACTAAAGGAAGAAGATGCTATCGTGCACAACCAGGGAAGGACCCAGTCCTGCACCTTCTTGGAGCTGTGTGTTCCCCCAGCCCCAGGTATAAAAAGTATGAAAAAAGCTGCATCTGTTTTATTCAACAAACACCACAGACCTTGAAAATATTCTTAAAATGAAACCAGAGGGGTTTGCGCCTTCAGGAGGGACCAGTTTTGGCCAGTAGTTATTAATTTTTTGTGTTCTGACAGCACCCCTGTTTAACCCCCCCCATCTTCCAGCATCCAGGGATACAGCTCCCAGCACTGGGAAGCGGATCCTGCCCCCAGGCACCGCGACGGCTCTGTGAAACCAGCTGAGAAATAACCACGTCTCAGCATCGAGCAAACATGTGCGCAGCGTTCAGCAGACCATTACGATTCCCACCTGTGCCACAGCGGGACCTCGCAGAGAACATTCACCCGGCATGTCATGGCCCAGCCCCAAGTGCCCAGTTATCGTGTAGCACTGGAGCTGCATCTTCCATTAACTGGTGTTCTGCACCACACGCTGGTGAGGAGACACCTCCTAAGGGTGAAATATCCCTGTCTACTAGAGCATGGAACAGCCTGCAACGGTGGCCGTGCCCAGGCTGCCACGCAGCTACCGAGAGCAGAATTTGGCCCTTCGAGCCTTCCGCCAGGGCAGCTTTTTGATACAAAGGGCTTAACCTTTGCAGTTAAAGCCAACCAACCTCTCCCTCCTTCCCCGGCGCACAACAGAAAATAACCATAAGCCTGGGAAGATGCTCCAGTCCTTGATCTTTCTGTAGGATTGCTGTCTCTGGATTTCTCCATGGAGTGATGTAAAAGCTTGCTTTAATTATTCAAAAATGCATCTCTTGAATACGAAAACACCCCTACAGCTTAGTGAACCAGGAACGCACCAGTCACTTGTGACCAGCCACGCAGACCGAGGCGGAGGAAAGAGTATTAATCCTTGTATTGTGGTGACATTAAACCTGTAATGAAAGCTCCATCTTTCTGTATAGGCATGTGAGACATACTGTAAATCTTTTAAACATGAAATATGTAAATCTGGCTTCTTAAAGCAGCAGCAAGCTTTTTAAACCACTCCAGCCACCAACAAAATTCCTCGTCACACTTTTCACTATTCACGAAAGAAAAACATTATCTATGAGCTGGAGAAAAACCAAGAGTACAGAAGCATTGACAAGAGATAAGTAAACTGCAGGTTTCCTAACCTGAGCCAAAAACATTCCATCTCCACTACAGTTTTCCCTCTGATTGCCAAGTACTCTGAAAAACGTCTTTTCTAAGGCAATGCAAAAGTTCAGATTTTAAAAGAGAAGCCTAAGACAGGCCTCTTGCCCTCACGGGAGTGTGAAGCACCTTACTTTTTTCACTCCTATATACAGAACCAGACAGAATATTCAACTTCTGCTACTCGGTCTGCTTTTACCCATGGCAAGGGATCTGCACTGACTTAGGGCACGAGAAAACCTGCTGAATATTGCTATACTTTTGGAAACAAGGTCACAAAAGTAGCACCTTACAAAATATGATTCTGAAATCTCAGAGAACGAAGCAAAGCTGGTGCTCCAAAAGCATGAAAAAAATACACAGTAATTAACTTGTACTCTGATACGGAGCTCAGCAAGTAAAAAAAAAGAGTATGAAGGATACTAAATATAGCAAATAACCAGCAATTAGTAATTAACCTTTGAGCTGGGTATTAGCTATTCAAATCTTTTAAGACAGCAGAGGGAATTAAACTTGATTTCCTGCAATCAGGGTAAGTGCCGTACCACTCGGCCCAGCAGACAAAGGAGGGATCATCCAACCGCGCTGCCTCTCTGCATTTCCAATTCCCTTTTTCTAACATGTATTTTATGCTGGAAGTCTAATGACAAGTCAAACAGTTAGTCAAACTAAAGATTTTTGTTCTTATTTTAGCTGAAAATGTAAATATTTTGGCTATGTCAAATATTTTTTCTGATGGTTTGAATCATTATTTTAATTAAGCAAAGCTCCAGTTATTTGTACAACCTTACACAACTAGAGTTGATATTACTGTGAGCTCCATGAGCTGAAAGCAGCTTGCTAATTAACTACAATTCATTCTAAAAAACAATTAGAACTATAACGAAGGAGCACGTCAGAATCGTGACTAAACTGATCATCAGTCAAACCACATCTAGTAGGTTGAAACACACGGAAAACATCCAACAGACATATTGTTTTCCTGTAGAACTACTGTTGGATTAATGAACTAGCATGATAACAAAGAATTGCTCAATTATTTCCTAATTAAAAAGAATACACTGAAGAATACGTGCGTGAAGAAAAAACTGTCTATGCCTTTGCAATCTTCAGCCTCCTGCAGATCTTAAAGATCCTCGAATGCTTTAACCTCTCCCAGTTACAGAGGTAACGGCAGCCACGGCGTTACCACTGACCCAGATCTACGCGGGTACAGCTGAGCTCAACCTTCTCGTTGTAAGGCTGCTGTGAACAGTTGGGGTGACTCCCGACCAGTACAGGTCACACCAGCAACATGGGCTGCCATAAAACTACTGATTGATTTTTATCCAAGATACGTGCATTTGGGCATCCGTCACCAACGCAGGGTTCAAATCCAGCACTCGGAATCCTGTGGGACACGGGAATCCTCCTATCTAAAGTTCCTCTTCTCAGTTTCATAAGGTAAGTCTTACTTGCCAGGAGCACTCTTCTTCAGGTAATTCTTCCCTGTATTCTTATTTGAAGTAATAAACCCAAGTACTGACTTCGGTGTGAGGTACCCAACTACAGGGTAGCCCAGAGCTTCATCACATTCACCGACTGTCCAGTTTCATTTGCTTGTTCACTGGGAAGCGCTGGATGTGCTGGTTAAAAATACTGTTAGTCAACCCTGCGCAGCTAAAGAGGTGGGATGGTTAAGGATGATTGACATAATAGATTATTGAAGAGTGTTTGAGTGAATTGCTTCACTGTTGCTCAATAGCATCCTTTAAATTAAAGATCTCTTCATCTGATCAAAACATACACTTACTCATTTGTTTATTTTGTCTTCATTTGAAGGGAACTTAATTCTGAATTTCCTGTGTACTTTAGGCATTTACTCTTATAGGAAATGGTATTTAAAATGCCTCAATTACCACTTTTCTCTGACAGACTAATAAATCAAGAGTCAAAAGAGTAGCTCTAGCTTAGAGCCAGGCCCATGCTGCTCGCAGGCAACACAACACCCAAGATAACTAAAACCTTCCAGAGCACAGAGGATTCTGGTTCAAAGGTCCCAGCCACATGGTCACCTCCTCCACATCTTCTCCATACCCCACGTGGTGGGTTCAGCAAGCGTGGTATACACCGTGGCATACACCGGTCACATCACACGTATTTAAAATAAATGCTGCAAGTCCAGAAATGCCACCACGCTGTTGAATGAAACACTAAGGCTTTCAAAATATTAACAGAAGCTACGAAAGCTGTTTAATTTACATTTACTATGGACTAACAGGCCCTGACATCTGTCTTCTAGAAACGTAAGCCTGGCTTTAGATTTAGGTACTATTACAAATTTGTGCAATTTATTACATGCGGCTGATGCAATGCAAAGACATTAAAATGAAACATATTTCTCCATTCAACAGAAAACTGGAAACAAAAGAGAAGAGCAAAACACTTTAGTCGATAGTGGCAAAAGCCAGCTGGCACCAAATTTCACGTCAGCATGAGGAAGGGTGCCTGAGCAGGAAAATCAGGGACCAACGACAAGCTGCTGGCTGGCTCAGCGTCAGGGTCAGCCCCAGCCAGGTTTCCATTCGCAGCTATTGCCAGACACATTGACTGGCATCGGTGGCATTTCTGGCCTAAAGATCTATTTCTGAAAGTAATGCACCTTTTGTTCCCAGTGTGTAGCTCTACCAGTTCTCCCTGGGGAAAATGAGAATGAGGACAGTGGCACAGGACACACAAACAGCTTGGATGAAGAAAGACGAACTCGTTTAATGTCAGGGGGCTACGGCACCGCCTGGGTGGCACAGCGCAGCCAGCCATGGCGCACGCGATGGCCTTCTGTAACTGCAGATTGGAGGGACAAGTGATGATGAGAATCCCAACTTCCACTTCTAGATGATGATGAGAATCCAAACTTCCACAAAATTCCACTTCTGGAATGTAACAGCAGAGACAGCTTTGGAGGCTTGCAGGGAACAAACTTAACAATGGAAGGGAAGAAATAACCCCAAATTGACTATTTTACAATACTTGCAAGGGACAGTTATACAAGTCTATCTAATGCTTTTCAGAATGAAGGGTGACGGGAGCTATAACCAAGCTTGAGAAACAAGGTATTTATGTCTTCATTACTGAATACCACATCATCATGGAGTTTTCCAAATGTTGAAATCTGAGTTTCAGCAGGCAAAAAAGCCAAGACCTGTGTACTTCTATACTTAATAACATAGGATAGCACTGAAATAATCTACAAAAATTACAACCGCTTCTCCCCAGACTGATGTAAAATGCATACAGCACTTTCCCCAGAACTGTATTCCCTTTAATTTGGAAATAAGCACTCAATTGTGCAACTGATATATTTTAATGCATACAGTGATAAAGACCAGGTAAAGCTACAAACTTCAGTACTTATAAAGCAGACTGTGTGTAAATAAATGTTTTCGCAAATTACTACGAATTGCAGGGCTCTGAGCAAATCAAAATGTAGTGAATCAATACAACCTGCAGTTGTCAACTTAATATACCAGCAGCCATCAGATAAAATCTGCATCTGTCATACTGCATAAAGGACAAAAATTCACTATAGAAAACCAAACTTTACCCCACAATCAATGAGCTAGACCTACAGTTCAGCTACACTCTCTTTTCTCCACATGAGAATATCACAAGGGATGGAACATTACCCCAGAAAATATATAGGAATCCGGGTAAGTTTAGGAACGTAAATACACATGAAGCCACCAGACACATGAGCTAACAGGCATAACTGTAAGGGGCCACGGAAATGTTTATCATTTATTTGTATTGCCTGAGTTTTGTATTAAAAGTACAAATCTAAACTGCCATACCAACACCCACATCACCTATATCCAACAAGATAACCACATCACCAGGGCAAAGCCTGCGGCTTTTTTTGCTGTTTGTACAGCACAGAAAGAGAATGATGAAAATCTGATGGAGGGCAGTTGCTGCTGGATTACAGCTTTCCCACTCCATGGGACCATGTCCCAACATCCTGAAGGATTGCACTAGGAAGTATAAGTTCAATGCGTTGATAGCATGCAATCATTCTGCTGGCAGTGCAGGGTTTAGGATCACATTCAGGGAATGGATTACAAATGCAGGAATGGAAAGCCTGCTAGCAGGACAACTACGGATTAACAAGAGCTCAAGATGTGGCCCACAGTATCAGTATGGCATAAGAGAATGATTAAGTCAGGACATTTCATTCTCATCTGTGAAACAGTATTACTACACTATTAAAACCTGCTATTTGATATGCTAGATATAAAATTATGGATGGACTTGAAACCAGTAGTTTGCCTGGGAATATTTTCAATGTGCAGAAACCACCCAGTTTAAGATTAATAATCTTAAAAAATCTATGCATTAACAACGGATTAATTCTAACATCTAGCTCTCCAGACTGTTGGAAATCAGGTTGTGAATTAGGTTAACGGCTTTTTGAATGTTCTTACTCTACCAGGCACTGCAAGAACAGTTTTTCAAGACTGAGCTGAAACATCTCTAACTTTATGCCCAGGTACTAAGACCTACATAAACCATGTATGTACCACACATGAACAAACTTCACTTTATGTTTACAGATGCTATAAACTGGGAAGACTTGGGAGGAGAACCTGGTTTCTGCTTCCTGTGCCACTAATTTTTTTCTTAAGGAGTAAGCCACAGAATATCCCCAGAAAAAATAGCTTAAAAAAAATAAAAAAAAAAGGAAAAATTTTACAAAGTCAAACAAAAGAATACGTATTTATTGTTTAGGCATACATATGCCTAAAAAGGCATATTTAGTTATTACTGTGCTTGATCAGGGAACTAACATCCCACTAGGTACAGCAGCCACATGCTGATGGTTGTGATCTCTGTGAAACATGCCTGACAGTGGCTAGTTCCTCTCCTTGGAAAAGATACACAGGGATTTGAGCGAAGTCTCAGATCTCTCCCCTCAGCTGAAGCTGAATGAGCCTGCTAGTGAAAATTCAGGTGTTTAAGTGTTTTTTTTGCTGTGGATCCACTCCAAACTATCAGCTGCATAGCTGTTTATGCCATGCTGAGTGAGGGGAAAGGCTTTTATTCAGTTTTTACTTGCATTTCACACAGGTATAAACAGAAGGAAAAGGTATAAAACAGCAGATGAGGCTCATGGATCTTGCTAAAAGGAAGGAAAAAACATCCTGACAAATCTCAGTAACCTTCTACAATGTAGAAGTAATTAAAACATAAATAATGGCAGGCCTTGATTGGTAACATACATACCTAACACGAAGTCCAAACGAAACAGATGTGTCAGCTACCTGCCTGACGTACCAAACCTGCCCCACAGCATCAAGGGATCTGCCTCTGCTGCATCAGCCAGACCCAAATGGATGCAAGACCCTACTGCAATGCCAACAGCTCCCCTCTAAACACAAAGGAAGGAGAAAAACCTGTCACAGATACAAGTATCTTAAGACACGACAGCACAAGGTGAGCATCATCCCTGGAGATCAGCTAGCAACATCTGCCATGACTGCCCATAGGATAACATGGGCAGGTGATGCAGGTCACAAAGGGGACGGTACCCGCACGGCCGATGGAAACGAACGGCTGACGTGTGGAGAGGCTGCTGTAAGGGCCTCCTGCTACAGCACAAGTCTCGCTGGAGACAGGTATGTGACAACAACATCTCACCTTCAAGGCTCAGATGTTACCTTTGGCATGGTGCTAAATGTTTCCATTATAAGCCGGCAGCAGTATCACAGTTAATAGCGGTATTAAATCAAACGGCAAGCTGAGAGGAGCAGCACGCAGGGCAGAGGTCTTTCCAGCCCTGCAGAACATCTCCCCAGAACAGTTAGTGCAAGGTCTACGCTACAGATATGATGTGTATCCACTCCTGTCTAAAAAACCAGCAAAGCTCCACCACAACACTGAAGAAACTCATGCTGCAAGACATCATCATAACAAACTAATACATTTTCAAACTTTGCAACAGGTAGCTGTGCCTGTTAAAAATGATCACCCCATACCACAGCATTACACCTCCTACATGAGGTTTAACTGAGTATAACTAAGTCAGGGCATTTGAACACAGGTGTCTTTTTTAGCAAACGTACACAAAAACGGCCAGCTTCGCCAGCACAGATGGCCAGAGACTGGGTCTGTTGTTGTTGTTTGAAAATTTGATCCCGAAAGCCTGATTGTGGGGGCTGCAGCCAATGCCATCCGTCTGCAAGTTGTTTCTGTCATGCCAATGATGCAAACCCAGGGAAAAGCCACTCTCTTTCTCTAGACCAAGCATCACAGAAAGCATTCACCTGCAGCGGATGGTGAGAGCTATCTGAAAAGCTGCCCTGAATCGCTTTGTTGCCAGCCCTTTCTCCAGGGACTGACGTTCCGTGTGAGCTGGTGGAGCCCAGTGCTGTCCATGCCTTCCAGATGACTCCAGGCACGCTTCCTCTGACACAAGACCTGAACAAATCAGACCTGCAAATGGCACTGCAATCCCAGCCAGAAATCAAACCGAGCTTTCCCAAACACAGCTTCCTACTTCGGGCAGAAGGATCAGGCAGCACTTTGGGCTCCCAGACCTGCGTGTGCTCAGGTCCAGCCCAGCTTCCCCTGCTCCTGCCGTGCCCTGCCCCTAAGGCAGCCAAATGACTCACTCTCCATTCCACCCCGGTTTAACATTTTCCATGTAGCTGGTACTAGCCGAACGGCTGCCTGCATTGTAAGGCATCAGCTATAAGGTCTTGAATCTTTATCCAGCAGTAAGATGAGCTGTTTGAAAGCCTTCATAAAACTGTAAGCAGATAGTTTAGACATTTTGATGAGAAGCGAAGGTTTTGTTGTGACGTGACTGACAGTCTCCGTGAAGGGTATTTACAGTCTGACTCTTACTACTAAAAACACCGTGACAGGTAGAACTTGAGGGGGATGTGTAATGGGGAGACGATGGGAAATTATGACAGAAAGGGCTCATTAAACATTTCACTTTTTTAGAACAGTTAATTTCACAAACAGAACTACAATTCCCAAGCGGAGCGTGTACCACTTAACACAAGCCTTTTGGGGTAAGCTTGCTTTCTTTGTCTGCCCTGATGTCTACTCTCAGTGAATGGGGAACGGAAGAATTGCTCTCAGGCAGGAGCAGAGGGAAAACAGGGATGAATACAAGAAGTATGAGTTGACACAGAGGAAGGGAGAGACACTGGGAGGAAACTGGATACCATGAAAAGTGTGTGTTCGGAGCTGCGCTGCACACCTGGCAGAGGAAATCTACAGGAGAGCAGGATTTGCTGGGAAGGGACGCAGCAAGGAGATGGAGAAACACAAGAATTATATTGAGTAAGCGATCTTTTCATTCCAATGTCAGAGAAGTGACTTGGCAACCAGCCACCACTCGTAATTGAGTTCAGTGGGTATGTTCAAATTCTGAGATCCAAGACTCATCCCTTCCGCCTCATTTGCACCGTATTTACATTACTTGATATCAGAGATCACGAGGAGTCGCACTATAAAGTACTTTGACACCTTCTGACACACGTCCTCACAGCCCAGCACGGTGCTGTGTAAGCACACGGGCCATCCCGATGCGCATGCAGTGTTGAACGCTCCTCCTCAAGGCACGGCCGGGCAGGCGCTTCGTCCCTCCAGCCACACTGCGATCCCATACGCACACAGAAGGATTTGCCCAAATGGCTCTGGTTGCTTAGGAAGCTATACCTCACTGAGAACCAGTATGAATTACACTTCCCAGTTTCAAAGCTGCCTTCGAAAAAGGGATTCTGGCTTTTAGTTTTTACATCGTGGCAGATCCCAAAGGGCTGCCTGATCCTTCTGCCCATCTAAGCCGAACTATTCAGAAGTTATCACAGCTGCAAGTCACTTAAGATTCCTCTGCAGCGACAAAAGAACGATGCCCAGACATACATTTATTTCCACCTGAGAAGGACACCTCATGCAGACAGGAGGAATTTCCCCATGAAGCAGCTATTTCTCTCCACTGGCTGCAGAGAGTCAAGGGTGGAGGGCACCTAGATGACTGCTTCAGTATCCCTCACTTTTATGGGCAGGGACTGGAGGTAGCTGGCCCAGGAAGGCACCAGAGGAAAACAATCCCAAGACGGAAAATCGATCTGTGTCCAGGGAACGTGGGCAATTCAGTTTGAACTCAAGCAAAACTTGCTGCATTTTTATTAAGTGGTGTATTTATTGTCAGCCGAGAGAATTCATGGTGCCTGAAACCTATTATGAGCTACAAAAAGTTTCTCGCTTTATTCATCCATTATGAAATTACTGAAAGCAAGACCTCCTAATAAAGAATGTGTCCTTACATGTTTAAACCAGGTAGATGAGCTAGACTATTTGCTCTCAGATTGAATTTTAGAGGTTTATATAATAATGACAGCTATAAATTGAAAAAAAAAATTATGGCAAGTGTCTCAATGACAGAGTCTCACATGTGGAAGGGTGAGCAATAAATCAGATGGGCAGTGGAATATTAAATTGCTAATTTTAAGAGCTATTGCTGCTTTTCTTTTTTTTTTTTTTTCTTTTAATACATAGTAATATAAAAAGGTGAAACAAAATCTCAGCTACCTATTTCTTCCTCTTCTCCTTCTTCTCTTTTTATTCATAATTTAAAGTATATAACTTGTTCGGAGAAAAAAGTCTAATGACTTTAAATTTAACCATGAAAAAACATAACAAAATTTAGGCCTGCAACCAGCTTCATGGAGATGACAGTTTAAATATATTTGATGATTACAGAGTAGATTCCATATGCCCTATATCTCACAGCCATGCTCTTTACCAGGACAGTCTAATACCAAAGTGTCTGCAGACATGATTGCAAGTGTACTGTACACCCAGTCATACTGCAACAACCTGAATTACAGACTATACCCAGAGTAAATTTGAAACATTTGAAGGAATAATAAAAAAGTCAGAGGAAATGTACAGCAGAAAAATTGTAACACTGAACCATATGAGAAACGAGTGAAAAATCGACAGCTATTCTGTGCCCGCAAATACCTTAATTAGTTATGCAACATGAGTTATTTTACTAGATTTTCCCAGGCAGCATGATGATGCCTCCCTCCTCCCCGTGGCTTATAATGAAATATTTATAGCAAGTTTTGTTTGTTTGTGCAAACCACTGAAGTATCGCAATTCAGGTCCCTATCCAGCCCATCCCCAGCATTTATCTTTTTTATTCGACACCTTGGTCTCTGTGCTCAGCCCAAGCTGTGCAAGTTACTACATCCTCATGTGAAAGCAGTCTCTCTCTCTCTCTTGAATACAAGCATTTTCCCCACGATTACAGCAGACTGAAATTGCCGACCTTTTCCTTTGGTTTTCTCCATTCTCACACAACTCCTCAGAAATACTAATTTTCTGTGAAACCAATTTAATAGAACAATTTCTCGAGGTTATTTATAGCACAAATCTACATTAAACAGTATAACCCACCCTTCAGCAAATGCATGCCTTGCTGCTATGGCACTGTCACTCCACTTCTTTTCTCAACCACTTGCTACTATTCCTTATACATTCTGGGGATAAATACTTCACCGCTTCAAAATGCCAATAAACAGAAAGGGAACGGTGCCACTTGGATACAACAGCATACCACCCCTAGATTTTAATAGTCTACTGTCCATGCAAGACACAGGACGGACAGAATTAAGTTGACTTAATTCTATACGTTGAATTAAGTCTATACTGACCCTTAGCCTCTTGTATGCTTAGAGCACTACAGAAATAATACATAGCAGTATTGGGAAGAAATCTCCTTGTGCCGATTACAGCCCACAAAACTAGAAAGCAATGCAATACATAGAGAAAAAATTTTTGCCACTCAGGAATTTGTTGGGTGAGGTCTTGTTGCACACAATTCTGATATAGCTCCTTTCAGAGTTTCCCTCTGCTGTTTAAAGTACTGGCAACTGCACAATATCTCTGCCCTGCAACTCTACAGATCTTACTAAGCCACCGCAGAAGTCAGTTTTATTAGAAAAATAATTGCTTTTCTATGGTGTATGTTAGGTTGGGTTTTGATGTAACTTGTTTGGCTGGTTTGGGTTTTGTTTTTTGTTTGGGTTTTTTTTTTTTTCTTTTTCTGAATGACAGAAAAGTAATCCTAATGCAAATTCTCAATTTTTTGGTAACATTTCCTTTGAAGCTCCTTATGAAATCTTTACCTATCAGCCCACTGTAGTCACTAGGAAGTCTTCCAAGAGGTACAGATATTATAGCTGCAGAAAATCACCACAGAGGTCACAGGCAATGTTCTGACATACCTATTCCTAATGCTACTTCTCTCAGCCTCCACTCTATGCAGGCCTTGCCTCCCCTGCTGTCCTACAAAGCAAGCTGTGAGGAGCACAATATATAAAGCATGGCTCTGACAGAGCACACGGGGGCAAAAAGGCAGCCCACTCTCACTCAGAGTGGTACGCCCTGTACAGCATTGGGTAATGGAGTAACCCCTTGTCATCCAGGCAGCAACAATTCACGCACTGACATGGAGAAGGCTCACTGTCGACTCTTAACCACAGCTAACACATTTATAAATGGTGACTTTCACAAGAATGAGTCAGAAAAGACAGAAAAGAGATTTAAGTAATGAATGAGATGGATATAAGTGACATTACAATCCTGGTTACTCTGCACACCGATCAACCCACAACATGTGAATGATAAAATTTACATCACAAGGAACAGATCAAATCTTACATACAATAATGAAAGTCAAAAAAGCTAAGAAACACACTTTCTTTACTGCATATAAATAGGGAAGATACTTACACTTACAGGTTGACTTTTTGGCACATCATAAACACCTTCTTTCTTTTGGCTGGTAGGAACCTGCAACAGCAAATTAAAACAAAGGTCAGTACCCAAGTGGGTTTGATGAAAAATAGAAATCAGCAACTGATATTTATATACACAACAGTCATTTAATACTAATGAAGTCAAGGATGGTTCCCTTTTCATCCAAGCAGTATCATTAGCAGAGAAAATATTGAATAAAAACAAATCTGAATTTTTTAACTCCTAAAGCCCAGTAGTGTTCAGAAACGAGATTCACATTCTCAGTTAATTTCAGTTGCACTAAGGTCAGGTGCACTCAGATCTCCTTCCTACTCCAGTGGTTGTTTTCTTCATTTTAACTGGGGTTTAGAAGACACATATGGAAGTCATGATCAGGTCAGCATGTCATATTCCTCCACAGCAGAGATCCAGAGCAGAGCTACCAATTTTAAGGGAAAGAGATGTTTGGCCTATGGCATTAGATTTTTTCCTTCCAATTCATTTAATAATCCAAGCCAAGTAAAGTCATAACATGTACCCTTGCAGTGACAGAGCCCTGCGGCGCTCTAAGCAATGTTTGGTTACAATGCTGCTGTTTCACTAAGGAATTACCAGCCTGTCAGTCTGACACAGCCAGGGAGCTGAAGTCAACAGTCTCATGTGGACAGGGGACGATGCACTTAAAAAAACTTTGGGTGAGTCTTTAGTTGATTTGCACCTTGGGCTTTCATAACCTGCTCACGTAAATTCAGCTGCTTTCTAATACTGGGCTCTGCTTGCCTAAGGACTGCTGGTTTACATATTTCTAATTTGTGATTATATTTCTTTTCCTTCCTAGAAGCGCTGAACATTTATTGTAAATGACACAAGCAAAAAGAACTGCAAAAACATGCTCTAAAGTGGCATGAATGCTCTAAGTAAAACAGTGCTACTTTTCCACTGAACAATGGCATTCAGCATAAGAAGGTTACATTTCAGACATCAATGAAACCTCAAAGGTCAACAGGAGAAATAATACTGCAGGTATGACAAACTGATTACCTTTCTGTTTTCTAAGGCAATGAATATCTCAGAGTTCTGATACTAGAGTAGGACCGGTTTAGGGGAAGCCAAAGGAATGGTATTCATTCACCGAGATGTGCTGTAATTTCTTATTCTGTATAATATATCAAAACCTGTCTCTACTGTTCAAACATTCTCTTGTCCATGTTTAAACATCAAAGTCTTTACGGGAAACCATGCATCTTTAACTGGGTGCACATCACAGAAGTTTGTTGAGAGCGGGAGCGCAGAACCCTCACAGAAACTGAACAAGCTTATGAAAAGATTTCTTCTACTCCTATTCCAGGAATGTCTTGCCTGCCTCGGTTTTCTCAAAGTACTGGCCACTTCCACTAAAGCCAACTATCACATTAGATATGTGAAACTGGTAACAGTGGAACAATTCAATTCCATGGAGATAACAGTCTGTAAAGAGAGTGAACTTCAAGTGAGTGTAAGAGCAGTAACCAAGAATGGCCTATTCAGCGAGCCACTGGAAAGCTTAGCGTTCATAATAAGAGGACAGAAGTGGTAAGATATGCTATTTATAAACTATCATCAGGGTGCATTTTTCTGTTCTCTCTGGAAAGTTTCCCCTTCAGTCATTCTCTTCTTCCTTCCAGCTTTTCCATGAAGTCATCCCAATTTGCCCACTCCTATCCACAGCATATTGTGGAATGAGCATTTCCCTGCACTATCGATGCCCCTTTTTTTACTCCAGCTTATACGTACATTAGAGAAAAGCTCCTAACTTCTAACACCAAGACAGAGAAACTTTTCTGAAAGACATTTTTCTCTCCCAACTTTATACCACCTGTCTTCTTGTTGTCTTTACTTGCCATCTATCATCACGCTTTCTTGCATTGCTACTTCGACTGGGAGTCTGTAAGGGATTTCTCCTGTTTTTCCTTTGATTAGCGGTATCAGCAAAGAGGTACCCGCACTACTGCTGCTGACAACTCTGGGACAGGCTGGGAACCGTTTTGATGTACTTGCATCTTACCAGCAATACAAGCACTGCAACCCAGAACCCCCCATCTCAGACTGTCAGCTCCTCACAGGGCAGAACTTGCTGCTCTGTAGAGACCAGCGCTGCTACACACACAGTACAAACCCACCTAACACAGTCCCATCCCCACCTCAGCGGAACAACAGGCAGGAAAAGAGATGCTATTAAAAGATCTGACACTAGATGAGAGGTACGTGCTCAGTGATCAAGCCCTGGCCTAACTTATACATTACAGCAACTTACACGGACAGACAACAGTAAGAGAGCAGACAGACACAGACAGTCTTTGGGGTAATGCATCAAAGAAAGGCGACAGACAGAGAAAGAATCCTTAAAAAGAAAATGTTGACCTCTACTATGTTGAAAAGAAATAGAAATTGTCACTTTTGGCACCTATCCTCCCTCTCCAGTTAACCATTGGTTAGGAATCTTCCCTACAAAGCGAAAAGTTATTTTTTTTGCATACCATCTCTTGGCTGAGAAACCAGAGCAGCACCAGAAGAAAGATCTAGTGAGGGTGAAGCGAGGATGCATGAGGTTACTGAGCAGATGCATGTTTACCGAAGTCTAGTATGGGGAAGGCTTTGTAGTAACAATTAGAAGCTGTCAGCCATTTTCATCAAACTAAAAAAAAAAACCCCAAAAACTAAAGCAACCACTAAACAAAAAGCAAAACCCAACACAAATTAAAAAAAAAAAAAAAAAAAAAAAAAAAAAGAAAGAAAGAAAGAAAGAAGACCTTTTCTAACTTCAGTTTTAATAGTAGCCTAGAGGGTTCTGAGATCATCAAGATCATGTAAGAGAAACAATTTTGCCAGTGATCTGCACGTAAGATCCCAGTGGGAATCCAGATTTATAGCAGGCCAAGAGCTCATGAAGTCCATGGGAAGTAGGAAGCTCACAGCTCTGGGCAATTCTGCAGCATCTGCCAATTACAACAGGTAACAGAAAAAGACTCCGAGCTCCCTAATCTCAGCATTTGCTGTATCCAAGGTATTGCCTGTAGTAAATACAGAGAAGGGCAACGCTGGAGTGCATATACCGAGAGTATGGTATATTAATCACAGGTATTTTCTATGCACCACTGTGGGAGGAGGCACTTCATCACACCCAGATACTGTCAAATGAAGCCTTGAGCAACTCTCTGGTGACCTACAGGACAGTAACAGCAGTACCTCAAGATAAGCCGAGACCTCACTATCTGCTTATCATCTTCTATTTCCATTTTAAGAAAAAGAAACTGTCCAAAGAGTCCTCTCCTGCTCTTCAGGCCATTCCTCAGAACACAGTTCCTACTTCTTCCCTACCCACCAAAGTTGGCTAAGATCTCCAAACACTGGGAGCCACAGCCCCATTCTGCTTGCTGCCACAAGTACTTCTCTAAAATGTCATTAATAGCCCTGCAGTTCAACAAACAACACGAGATTTTTTTTTATCTAAATGGAGTTGTCATGGGATTTTTGTTTCTAGCATGGAACTGACAACAAGAGTGTTAGAAAATTTTCAACCTTAGGCATACTTTTACCTCGAGAGCTTTGCATGTCTTGGTCTAGAGATGCAGGAAGATGCATATTCTAGTGTGCATGGCAGGGGTGCCAGGGAATCAACAGAGACAGGGTAAATTAATCTCACCTTAATGACTCTGTGATGAGGTGTGTAAGATGGTTATTTTCTAATGTTTAACTTGCATTTCCCTTTCCCAGTTAGCTTCTTTCTATTTTGGGCTTACAGCTACTCTATCCTTTCGTTTTTGCCTCTAGTGTGTGATACAAAATGAATTACATTATATTTTAATAAACCCTGTACTGATCCCCTGAGGATAAATTGAATGACAAAAGATTATTTTATATTGCTTTCAATGCATTTTTTTGTTAGTGTGAAGAATGCAAGCTTGGGCTGTAACGTAACATGTGCACTCTGAAAATATCTTCCCCAGCAGCCTAGGGGATATCCACTGAGAGCTCTTAGGTTTTCCGCAGTTATTTCCTGGGTGAGCCAGAAAGAACAGCAGTACCATCAAAATGTCTTTCTAAGAACTGCTTGGATGGTCTGCCCTCCGTGAGATTTCAGTATCCGTTTCTTAGAGTAAGTATCAATGGTTTCAAAAAATTAACAGGAAAAAAAGAGAATCCACTCTTTATCACCTTAAATGGTGTACTCAGAAGTTTAAGACCCTTTATAAGTTGACAAAGTTAATAAAACTTGTGAAAGCTGAAATGGCAAACAACAGAAAAATCACACTGAGACCGGGCAGATTATCCACGTCATGCCACCCGAATGAAATGCCAGACATTTTTGTGATGAATGAAAACTAGTAAAAGTGAACTATAAATGAAATGTGCTTTACTAAATGCTTGCGATCGTTGCAATGAAAACACAGAGGTTAGCGATTTTATACCTGATAAATGTTTTCTTCCGTTTCAGGCTCACGGATTGGCTCGTGTCCAGCCTCAAACACAATGTACTATTACACCAGCCGCCAGAGAGGAAAAGTCAAAGATGAAACAGAAGGGAAAAAGGCGATTTGGAATTCCACGTAAAAACATAGGCAGGCATTAAAGAAACAGGTTTAAAGTACAGGCTGGCAGCAGGATAACCGGTTTGTCGGCAAGCGCAGAGTAAGGTTGTTTTGTGTTTCATAAACCGGCAACGAACAGACCTAAATCTCCTCTAATGATCATTAGAGCAACTTCCTAATTCTTTCTCACTAGGGAGACCGCCTGTGGCCCAATATTAATTTTCTGAAGTCAACGTGAATTTTGCCTCTTTTACATAATGGCAATTATTTCCACATGCATTTATTACCTATGAATAAGGAAGCTAAATCCGAACTGGGAGAATAGCCTGGTGCTCCTGCACCACGGGCCACATGGCAAAAGGCTGTCACAACACTTTTCATTTCCAGGTGCCTGCTTTATTGTGAAGAGCACAAAGTAAAATCCTGACATTATAAAAGCTGAATAGTAATCTAGGGCATCCTAATTCTTATCATCTTTCTCGCTGCACCTTAGGCACTGTTCAATATTCACTAATGGTTGAATCAGTTTCTTTCAGTGTGCCTCCCACTGACAAGCCTAAGTGGAAGAACACAAAATCTCCATGAAAAAAAAAAGTTAACTATCATATATTTTGTTTCATCACAAAAACATAAGAATGAAATAACATTTTTTTCTCCTTCACGCTCAGTAGGGTACTGGACATGAATATATTGACATAATTCTGATAATCATCTTGGCTCCCAGACATTTTGCTTGGATGAAACAAGACTTAGATTTCAGATCTATTATTAAATCATAGCCCAAACGTCAACAAAGGAGTGTGTTGTAACATCAGTGCCACTGTGGTTGTTTTCCAAATATTCATCTTTGAATTAAATTCAGGCCCCACAGAATGTCAGTTGATTGCTATCAGAAGAAGATGTCACCTTCCTTATTCCCAAAGTAACTCCCTCTTCAGTTATGGTTTGTATTAAAAAATGATTACAAATCTCATTTGGAAACTTAAAATCTGGACTCACAACCCACATATTAGGAAATATTTATGACATATTTAATATTTCCATACACCAATAGAAATATTCTGTTCTATTCTATGCAGATATATTGTGCTATTACTTACAGCTTAATGTGTAAATATGCTACTTTCTGTAAAAATCTTACAAGTTTCTCAGAAGACCTAGCTCAGTAAATTTCCAAACCTCTTGTTAAAGATTTTGGCTGTGTTTGAAGACAATATGCATATAGCCATTTCTGAAACTCCAAGATCATACAGCTTCAGAAATTACCTGGTATACAGGATCTTCTACATCTTCTTCCAAAATTGTCTACAGCAAAGTAAGAGGACAGGTAGTAAAAGCAAAGAACATAAACAGCAGAGATAAAAGAACTGTATTCAGAAATTAAAGGACAGCAAAGAAATAAGCAAAATGGGCAGGTAAGTATATAGTTTTCTTTCTTTAGTATACAGATAAAGTCACATTACTGTACAAAGTAGCTTTATTCAAATTTCATCCATGTTTAACAATCTGCACCTTATTTGTTTTGGTTCAAATACACACATTCAGAAGTATAGTGAATCTTCCCTAAAGTATTAGTTACTGTTAAAAACCTGACTTACAAGACGCTGACCTTCATTAAAGTTTTCCCTCTGAATTAGAAGAAACACTATACAGGAAATGAACAGATCATTTCCTGTTGCTAAACATGTTCATCACACACCAGGTGATAGCTTTCATCACTCTTTAATCCTACTTCTGAGCTCACGATGGCTGTTAGGTTCACACTTGTCCATTTGAAGCTAGCACCGTTCAAACCCTTTGCTGTTAAGAAATGCTGAGGATGCTCAGTGCCTCTCTGGAGCAACTTTGGGGGGTACTTCAAACCATACTGTTCTTGGCAGTAGTCTAAGCTTATGAGTGTACCTGGTATACCGCTTGTTCACACTGTTTGTCCTTTTGTGCCTTTTTTTCCATTTCTTCCCTTTGTTTCAGTTCATAGATGAGCTGAAACAGGTCTCGCAAGTCCAGAATTACAGGTTCAGCCTATGGAAGCAAAAACAGGAAGGCAAGCTTCTATAGGGGAAAATATACACCTCTTATGGCATCCTGCTGATAGAGCAGTCACAGCACCTCTACAACTTCATACGGAATTAATGTGTACCTTAGTTTCCAGGTTCAGTTTAATTTCCGTCAAACTAACTATAGTTAAAAATTAATTACAATTATAATTATGAATATAAAAGGAACATATATGAATGTAAAGACATATTTATTAGTGGTTTCTTATACAATGGAATTACAGGAGACTATGTGCAAAGTAGCTATTTGGCATCTATCAGTTTCTGTTTAAATGAGTATAGGTTTATAACCACACTTACCTGTATCCAGTCTAGTTTAGTCAGAAAGAAAAACAATAACTAATTGTAAAAATAATATATACAAATAACTAAAAAACAATACATAAGGAAAAGTTGGAAATACTGAAATATGTTCCCTGTTTTTTCCTAGCTGCCTTTGTTAATCTACTGCTTAAGGACATCTAAGCAGACACTTGTGACACGACTAGCACAAGCATGAACACCACAAGACTGGCCTCTTATGAACACAGCTTTTCTGTTGAGTTACACTGTAGAAAATGACAGTGAGTTGATACTTACTGCCTGGGCTGTTTTTATTGCCACAAATCTATGGTTTCCCTCCTTTCCACATACATATCCAAATGCTCGATGGTCTGTGATATCCTTTGCGATGTATGAAATTTCATGAACTGCATGGTGGTGCTGTAGTAGCTATTAAAAAAACAGAGTAAGAAATATTCATCAAAATGTTCCATTAAAAAGCGGTGCGATTTCTCTTTCATCAGTGTTTTACCTGGATCTCAATACACCTGTGGAATTAAACAAGCAAACGTATCCTGGTATCAAACCCAATTAATAACTCAACTCTTTAAGCCTATTTTCTTTTTAAAAAATAGCCAAACTTGACTTGCTTATAATTTGACCAAACGCTTCAACTGAAGATTTTTCTCAGTGTCTTTTGGTGAGATATAATTCAATAGAAAATATCACATTACCTAGGCGGCACCCTAGGTGCAGAATCAGTATTTGTAGGTATAGAAAAGCAGCGGCAGCAGCCAGCTGCAGCTGCACACAGGGCAACTCCGAGGACAGACTGATCTGCAGGGGCTGCAGAGCCAGAGCTGAGATAGCCCATCTCTCCAAGAATTGGCACCAGACTTGCTTTATTTCTGCAATGCTCAGCATCAGCCAGGAAATGGTATTTCATTTAAAGCAGTAACAGAACTTCAAAAATTTCTTTCTTCAAAAAAGTTAATGGAAATATAAGTATTCAACTTGACATCAATGCTAAATGCAAAAGTTCACATTTTATTTAAAATCCCGCTTTAGTTAATTCTAATCATAAAAAGACCCAATTTTGTTTTAAATGTATGAATAAAACCCTCTCCAGAGCCAGGACATGAATCTGAGACTCCTATAAGCATGTCTTGCGAGTGCCAGAATCTTTCTCGATTCGGTCTAAATAGTATTTTATTACCAAAGTAATACTTAGGTATTTCTATTTAGGATAATGTCCTTGAAAACTTTATCTAAAACAATCAGTTAGATTGAATTCCTACCTTCTGACCTGCTCTTATATCATCTAGGGATAATGCTATTTCTGAGAGCAGGCAAAGCCTCACAAAGAATTCTTTTGAGGTCCAGATTCCTGCTGGTTTTGAGAAAAGCACATTTTGAAAATCAGCATGGTATCCAGGCAATCTCTAAACAACCAGTTATTTTTAGAGTTTAAAAAAACCACAAACCTACAACATTTTAAGATTCAAAACTGGGGAGGACGTGTGTGTGTAGAAGCAAAAAGGCTGAGAGCTCGCAGGGCAAGTGACTAGCAATGAGACTTCTGTAGAACACGTACTGAAATTTAAAAGGAGAGGCAGCATGCAAGAGACAGATGACTGCATATAAAACAAAAGACTGGACATGGTTCATTTTCATTTTGCTGCAAATGGCTCCTAACTTCCCAAGATCAAGATTGCTTGCTTGTAGGGAAATGGAAGTGTTGCCATTGACTTCAGGCTGAACGTGGCTAAACCGAAGGTGCACTTCAGACTCTCCTAACGTGTTAAGCGTTTAAAATTAATGATGGGAACTTACTTAGATAATACAGAGATATTGATTTATTAGGTTTTTCTGAAAACCAAGTTGCATGCTATCTGTTACAATGAAATGAAATGTTCCCATCTCTCTATTCTGCATATGACAGGGAATGTTATATGTGGCTCCTATTAAATCAAAGTTCTTTGACATTGCTTTATTGATTGCGAGACAGTGTTTTGCACCGAAATTAAACTGTGATCAGATACCTTCCTCATGGAATTAAATTTGAAGATCATTCTACCATGGAAAAGTATCACCCACAATGTAAGAGAGCAGATGGAGGCACTCCCATTTATTTGGGAACCCTCATTAACCGTTTGAAAATCATTACATTTTTAATGCTTATGATATTTTACATATTGTATCGATAGAAGTACAAGTTAAGTAAAGGTGACTGCAACATTATCCTTTCACATATTTTACTATATGGAGTTTTTAGTAAGTTTTTCATTTGTTTGAGGGATCCTGGGTTGGAACATACACATGGAATGCAATGTTGTACACATACAGCTGTACTCAAATGTAGATACAAAGATTCCTCCAAACCTCTGCTTTCACAGCCCTCCATTAATCTAATGTACCCTTTCTACATATTCCAATACTTTATTCTAAATATTATTTAGTGACTCCCTGATTCTTTGCTCTTGCAAAGCAGAAATGAGACTCCTGTTGCAGTCAGTAGAGATTTACAACCATAAGTGCAAGATCAGAACTGCATCCTTTCTGTAAATCTTTAAGGATGCAGCCCGCCCAGCCCTTCACAGCAGGAAGACACACACTAGAGTGAAGGACAGCAGAAGGGACAGCACGACAAAACCCACCAACTCATCCAGCCACCCAACAGAGACTTACCACTGAAGCTATCTACAAATACATGCTCTTTGTGAGTTTTGATTAGATCTGTGTCTGATGCAGTCACATAGATTAATCTGTTCCATAAAATGAGACCACCCAATAGAAATGTCATCATTATCCCTCAGTTTGTAACTGCTCACATGTAGCCACCCCCCTGATACTTGATACAAACAGTCTTGAAAGGAAATGAAACAAAAGCCACACAAAATTGCTTACAGCAGAACTGCTGGTCAGTGCTCAGCAGTTAATATCCACAAGCTGATCTGCCTCTCTTTCTCCTCCACCTTTCTTTTTTTAACAAAATATTGTCAAGGTTTTACTATGACTTAATCCTATCTTTAGTGGATCACAAGCACGTAAAAGAATTTTTTTCATATCTCAGGGCTGTTTATGACACCCCTGTATGCCCATGCTGATGGATTCCACCACACGCCTTCTGATGCTTTTACTGTATCCTTGCTGAGTGCTGCTACGAGCCATTTACCAATTCATAAGTGAGGTATCAAATTGTTTTGGGGGGCTGCATTACAACAGAACAAATATAGAGAAGACTTAATTTGTATTATGGTTCAATACAGTCAATTAAATATTGCACAGATTAGAAAGTAATTTAACATTTAAGCTTCAGTTGTTTAAAAAACCACACTGTACATAGCCTCCAAATTATTTTAGGTCTCCTGTGACTTTAGTCACTGTTGCAAATGTTGAGGATTTTAAATTAAAGCACAGATGAAGTCTCAAACCAGGTAACTAAGACAATCTCGTGATGCGTGAGTTCTTTTTAGCCTAAACATGATGTCAGTATTACATGTTTTTCATACACTAGAAAGTTTTTTTCCTGGTGTGAAACTTAAAGACGACCAAAACACCCACTTGCACCAAGGCTGCCGTCTACCCTCTTCCCCGTAGTTTTACTTTGGTCTCTCCCACTAGCCATTATTTTCTCTCCTTTTCTCCAGTCTCCCCTGCTTCTCCTCTTCCCCCAGGTTCCTCCCTGTACATCACGCTGAATTGATTTAGCTGCCTCTGAGATCTGTAGCATTTCTAATTTCCCTCAGGCTGCTTGGCACCTATCATAAATTTTTTCACCCCTTATCCTCATCTTGCCCCTTTATTTCCATGCTGTAGCCTCCAGTGCCACTAAATCAATTAAGTCAATCAATTAAGTACTTGGAGGGTCCAGCAATCATGTCAAATATGTGAGTTAGATGGCATGAGAAAGTCACTGCTTTACTATCGCTATTTCTCTTTTAATGAGGTTGTCTATTTAGTGGAGCCTGGGGCACAGTGTTAAGAGCCACAACAAAAAATATCCTGCAAGCTGCAAAGCCTCCTATAAAAGCTGCCCCACCGAAACCAGGAAGCATGTACCATACGATATTATATCCATAAGGACAAGTTTCACAGGGATTTAAGTTGCGCAGCCTTTCACCTTGAATAACTAAACGGTGAGCCTGTTTTCAGATGGGTGGTATCAACTGACAGCTCCGCGGTGAGAATTTCCACACTACCGATACTGGGATGCGGGAGACGGATGTGGCACAAGCATCCTCTGTGCTTCTACTCACTGCTATCACATTTGAATAAGAAGTAATATATTTTGTGGGTCACATAAAGCTCCCCAAATATCAAAGTTACTCACCAAACTGCAAAATCCATCATGGATTCATAATAAAATAACTTTACGAACTATAGGTTCAGCTATGCTGCTGTCTACCTGCAAGTCCCCTATACTCCAACCGGTGTTGCGATTGCTCAGCAGCACGTTAGGAAATCGGGCCCTCTGTGTTCACAAAGATCCTGAACAAATCACAGCAGCTGAACCTAGTGTGGAAAATTACAGCAATACCTTAACAACAAGGTCGGCAAGCCAGAAGTACCATACCACACTGACCGTTATTTACTGCAACACATCAAGTGAAAACAATGAATTGTAAAACGTGTGAGTGGTTCTGAGATTAATTTAATCTCATTGCCGCAAGAAATGCTGGAGTGGGACAGATGTGCGGCCAGCTCCTCTGCTACACCTAGGAGGCTGCTGTGTTCCTTAATGTTCCTCAAGACGTGCATACTAAAGCACTTTGTCCAATGTTCTTCATTGCAGTTTCCTTACAATTGCTGTTTGTTTTAGGTGAGATTTGCAGGGATCATGGGTACAACAACGGGTCACAAGTGTTTCTCTAATTGCTGATGTTTGTGCTGCAATGTTTCTCTGCTGTTTTGTTAAAATGCACTCAGTGCAGGTGGGCTGGAGCTGCTCTTCTCCATCGTAAACACCCCAAAGTCCAAACACAGAGCAGAAGTGAAATACAATTCTCTACAGCTGCAGATTCTGATCCCAGACCTCTATAGTTTTGTAACTTCCAGGCAAGGATGGAGAGTAGTCGCCTGTATGTCGACAACTAAAACCCCCCAGCCCATCCAAACCCAAAACCCACCCTTCCTGGCATGGAGTTTTCCCTGGCACCCATGAATGGTGCATGGATACCTGTTAAGCAGCTGTGAACCTTTCATTTTCTTTCCCCCCTTAGAGACAAGTGTGTTTCCACGGGACTGTGTGCAGACAATTTTGGGGAAAAGTCAACAATCTCAAATGTCAGTGAAATGGAAAAAAAATGAATCAGTAAATCGTATTTGCACCGCCAATTTTCCCGTGTTGTTTTCTGGAACTTGGTATTTGGATGGCAAGGCATCAGCCTACCGAGAGATGCAGGGGACAAGCAGATGGGGGAAACGCAACAAGCCTTCCCCTAACCACTGCAAAAATTTTCAGTTTAATGTGAAACAGCCAAGAGGAGACAGCTTGGTGCATTTCAGAGCTACACTTACCAACAGCTTGAAACTCCCTACAAACTACTCCTGGACACAGCACAGCGAGAGCAGGGGTGGTGACAGAGCTCATGACCCCAAATATCCCACCACTCCCCCAGCACCGTCAGTGTATTCACCCACAGCCTTTCCTCCCCGCTGGTTCCTGAGCACTTGGAGCAGAATAAAAACACTTCACTGACATTGTGGGTGTTGCTAAAGTGTAAATGAAGAGGCAGAACTTGCAGGTTGCTGTCAGAGGCAGCTGAAACCAACCTGGTATGATTTTGTGATGCACCTTGTGCATTTATCACTGCTGCTGTTTGCTCCATTAGTGACAGGCTGCTGCAAATGGCAGTGTTGCTGCTGCAGTCTCCTCTGCCTCCAATGGGCAGGTACTTGTCATTATCTTTTTTCTTTCATATTATTTTGGCCCATTTTCCAAAGATTAATAAAAAAAAAAAAAAATAAAAATATTTTGTTCCAGTTGGTCAGAAAGGGGAGCAGTTCACCCAGACCATATAATACAAAAGGGGATGTTTGAGGAAAGGAGGAAAAATTGTGCTCACAAGAGAAACAGCTTTAGAAACTCTTGTGTCAGAACAAAAGGCAAAGTAAGAAACACTGTACTTTGAATGTGACAGTCCTTTCCTACCTTCCCCACACCCAGCCGATGAGCACTCCAGTTGCATGTCCATGGGGAGAGGATATCAGAATAAACAAGATATGACAGATCATAGTAATTTGGCTTAAATGTGGTAGTAGTCAGTGTGGGCAACTTTTTTGTTAAACCAAAAAATCTGCTATGTAATCATCTATTAACGCACATGGAAAATTCATCTAGTTTGAACTAGAAAAGGAAGAGAGCAGCACAGTTTAAACTCAACCAATTATCAAAATACTGAGCCCCTACTAGAACAGCAAGCCACCTTGGAACTACCTATCATTTCAATTCAGCTTCCAAAAAGAAATGTCACATATGAATACATGAAAAGCAAAACCCACCAGAAACCTCTTGTAGTTATGAAGGTTTCAGTACTGGGAGGTATTTCCAGGCACTGGCCAAGATGACCAGTTTTGATCATAAAAGAGTATAAACTGAGCACACTACCGTGGAGTGAGAGCTGGACCCTTCCCCTGAAGGAGGCTGAGCACGTGCTAGGTACTGCACAGCTGAAATGAATGGTCCAGCCCTGAATCGCTTTGGCCCAAAGCCACTCATGCAGTTTGGACTGAGCAAAAGGTTATGGACTTTCCATTGACACAAAAAGGCAAGAATAGGAGCAGAAAAGGAAAATGTAATCTCTGGAGTGTCCTCCAAGCCTGAAGGGACTTCTCAGATGGCAGCCTTTAATCTCGTCTTCACAATGAGAAGAAATAAATCTGTCTAATCCCTGTGCTTCTTCCGTACACACTGATTTTGCAGACAATAACTTAAAGAAAGACTTCTCCAAGCGCCAACTTCTAAAAGGCGTTTCAGTGCACAAGCTTTGCAATAAAAACACTTGGCACAAAAAGCAGACTTTCAGATGATATGCACATCAAAGCTTCGTCTACGTATCACAAAGGGGCACATAAAATACAGTGCTGATAAAGAATCAAGACAGATTTAGCCCCAGTTATCACAGACTCAGTGCCTCCAGGGGGTCAGCAGTCTGGCTGTGACACAGCAAAGCACCCAAAAGATGTGTAAATTCAATTTCCTTTTAATAACAATAATGACAATAAATTCTTAAGAGGCATTCTCTTCCTGCAACCGAGGAGACTGAAGCAGAAAACCCCCAGATTATGTGACTTCCCAAGCTTACATGGCAACACGCAGCTGAGTGAGGAAGGATGAAAGTCAGTGAGCATAATCGTATGTGTAAGGATAAACATGTCTTCAAGTGAAGTGCTAGACTAAACTTGATCTGTACACCCCAATTCATCCTATACAAAGGCAAGCACTTGGCAGAAATACCCCAGGTAGGAGCCTGTTTGGTTGGACTCAGGATGACAGGTCCTCCAGCCTCAGCCAGAACCTGAATTAATCCTTACTATTTCCTCTCCTTGATGAAAAAAAGTACCCTGCTACTGCCTGTGTCTCATCTGGGGAGCGAGAGCAGCAAATTCTTGAGAGAGCAAAGATGAGCGCCCTTGTTTGTGCCTCCTGTGACAGGCACATACAGTGGGTTCTTGACTGGCCTGGGGCTGTCCTCGCCCGAGACCCCCAGAACACAGTGGGAGTCGATTAAGTTAGCGGGACTTAACTTTGCCGGCACAGCATTCTAATTGTGATGAATGGATCTACGATACTGAGCTAGCTGGATGTTCCAAGAACCTAATTTGTGAAAGAGAACACTACTAAGGTAATAAACTTCTGTCTGGCTCTCATAATTTGTAATAATGTCTGACAAAGACCAGATATGAATTTAGTTATTGTTCATTGTCTTAGGAAGCAAATGCTAAGCTGCTCATGCAGAAGATCCATTTATTAGATATATGAATTTGGAAAGGAACAAAACAAAACTGAAACGCACACATAGCCAATTTCATATCTTCACTTCAACGGCTTTTCAATTTTTTATTATACCAGCAGTGAAAGTAGTTAGCTAAATCTAAACCCCTTGTCCAATTACAATTAATCCCAAGTTATATTTTTAAATACATACTTGCAAATGTTGTTCTAGGACAAAGAAAATACTAAAGGGCAAGGGAACATTTTCACAGAGCTTTGGAAGAACAGATGTGCTACACTAAAGCTGTGATGCTGGACCTCCCAAGAGTCTCATACTATTTTCTTATTGTTTCTGCATCAGACACAGTCATTGTTTTATCAGATGGTTAAAACAAAGAAGGATTTGCATGGCAATACCAAGAAGGAGCAAACCTGATCCTTGATACCAAAGTCAATGGCCATATTAGGCCGTGCTCAGCTCACTAATGCAATACAGCCCCACGCTGCGGCTGTAGGGGACCACCTGCAGGCTACAACACGCTGGTTTACCTTGCCATCCCACCACCTCGACGTTACACCTACAATTAACAATACTTGCCTATAAGGATATTATTTTATTCTTTGGGATGGCAGCTGCCCAGTGGCCGCTGCTGGGTTTCCAGGGCTGTAACACATCTGCCCGAGTGTATTCCCCCTTAGCATCCATGTCATCACCTTCTGCAAAACGGTCAGTAGATCAAACCAGCCATAAAGATGCCAGTATGGCCCTCTACCCTCCACCGAAGCTTGCATACAGCCTAAGTGTAGCACCTCTGACCATGCCTTGTATTTTTTCCTGACGTACTCTGAAGCTTGTCAGACTTATTGATTAAATCCTGAATTTGAGGGAGAACAATATTCAATAATGAGACAGTCAGTTCTGATTCAGTGATACAGTATCACTGAACCTCTCTATATTTTTACTGTACTCATCTTTATAGCCTGCAAATGTCTTTTGAGGAGCCTTTACTTTTACAAAGTTCTTTTGTTCCTTTACACCAATATTCCTCACCTCCTGAAAGGCTTTCGATTTACACGAACAGCACAAGAAAATCCTTCATACAAGTCCCAGGAGCTTTGGAGGTAATTTTTTGGCTTTAACTGTCTCAGGTCTTAACTGCTTCACGAAGATTCAGCAAGCATTGTGACCCACCCTCTTCTTGTAGCCTGTGCTTTGAAAAGCTCATCAGTGAAAACCAGCCTCTGATTCTCTGGATTTGCCATGCAAACCCTATAAAGCAGAGCTTGAAAAGATCACAAAAATCCCACTCATACTGACAATACTAAAACTTAAGTTTCACTGGATAGTCATCAAACAGCAACTTTCTTTAACCATAAATCTACTTCCATACTGTTACAAACTTCTCTGGAAAAGGGGAAAAAGGACAGGAGGGATTTATTTTATAGTTATCTCTCTGTCTCCCAGATACTCATACCAGTTTAATAAAACTTTAAAGGGGGCTGAGAGAGAGCACATGTAAAGAGAAGAATAAGAATAGGAAAGGACTCTATGAATTTACAAACTGTATATAACCAGTATGTCATGTTCATGTGGCCAACATAAACAGCAGCAGCTAAAGGAGACATCCTGAAATGTCTCCTACCACAGACATTGGTTTGCTTACGAGAAACATATGAGTTTACCTTTCTGTACCACAAACAGTTAAGCTTTTCATCCTGGGGTGATATCTACTACTACTTTTGCCAAAACTCATTATCCTGCGAAATCCTCCTGGTTCCCAGCAGAGATGTCTGAGCTGATTCTTCCCAATGCAGAACTGGTCTGCGAGGGTATGTCAGACTTTTTGAAGACTAAGGAACAACCTCTATCAATATTGTAAGATCAGAGATTACTCCTTAACTGGAGGTGTACAATCACAATGCATTGTAACAACGCCTGTGTTGAAGGCACCTGAAGGCTGTTGACAGATAAAGCGTACCTGCAGGTTAGCAAAAGAGGGCTCCAGAGTGATGAGCTTTACAATTCAGAAACAGTATCATTAACTACCTGTCCTGGCCATAAAGACCATGCTAGTCTATTTTCAGTCTTCCTATAGAAAAAGAGAGGAAATGTTTTCCTTTGAGTTACAGTTGCATATATAAACAAGCTTCAGGTAATCCCATAAACGTGCCACTCCTTCATTTGTTCAGGTCTCACAACAGACACTTAACCTAGAATATAAAGCAGCTGTAGCAACACGATGAGTATGTGCAGTACTCAAGCCCTAAGATAAGAATAAAATAAAATTTAAAAGGCAGACCTCAAAGAGACTCTAAAAACCATAAAGAACTTGCAGGTGATTTTTGGCTCGATTTTGGGGTGTCCCCCCCCCCGCCCCAGGAATTTCTGGAGTTACACTTAGTAGGTGCTTGGCACATTGTGTTACAACAGTCCCACATTTCAGCTCAGGCAAGGGAGAGTATTTTTAAGTTCTGCCCTGGCACCTTCCCAAAGGGCACCCTAAAACTCCCATTTGCACATTTTAATGCCCAGAGTTGTTTCTTCCCTGCTCATTTTCATGTAAAGCAGGCTGAATGTTTAGTTTTAGTCTTCTCCTCCTAATTGAAACCTCCAAAAGCAAACTTTGATTAAACAGTCTGCATGCAGACACGGCCCAGCAGAGAGCATGGCTCAACTACATTGGCTTTTCCCTCTCCCTGCCTGGCTTTTCTGTCCTGGCAGTGGGTGTCACACAGGGTCTGCCTTTCAGAGAAGCTGTCAGGCAGTACTGTCCTCACCCTTTGCTTAAATGCACAAAGTAAAGCCTTTCATAGCTTTGACACATGGATGCTGGCTTGTTTTCTGCTAGTTATTCTTTTAGTTCTCCCCCACCCTTTACAACTTCTGTGCACAGCATGTCTTCTACTTCTCCTAATCAAAACTGAACTTCCTCGCTACTTCACTCTCAGCACTGCTCAGCACTAAGCCTTATGCTTGTACAGGTTACCACTCTCACGTGTTTTACACTTCAAAATACTTCCAAATTCCTCTATCATTCACAGGAGAGCATTTGGCTAATTAGGGATCCCAGAAGGCTATAAAACCTTCTACAAAGCAACTCAGCCTTTTTAAAAGCAAGGACATGATCAAAAAAATTGGAATCAGATCCATATTTTGACTATCTAAAGAGAAAAAAAAATTACTCAGAGCTATGTAGAGCAGGGTCTACGAGCCATATGCAATATTTTCAGATACCCAGACTTCTCATTTGCTTTAAATGTCAAGACGCTCAAATTAATTAGCGCTCTGCCTCACCTATTTCACAACACTCCCTTTAAAGTCAGCAGGAATATTGCTGCTTGCTTTGCTGGGAGTACAAAAATGCAGAATTAGGATGGGTACCACAAAGGATTAAGAAGTATCAACAGTGGAGATGGGTAGAGTCCATTAAATGCTGCTTTTTCTAGAGGAATGCTACAATTTAGGGACACGTTAGGCACTGCTGTAATTCCATGATTACCACCAGGTGCTGGGTAGCACAACGGGAGATGCTGTTCCAGCCCTTAGGCTCTGTGACACATGGTTGCCTGCATGCTGAGCACACAGTGCATAAACCAGAAAGGTTATGAGTACAATTATCTGCTTTAGCAAGACAACTTTTATGAACAGTTATTAAGCAAAGATCTATCAGTATCTGAAATTTATTATTCAACTGAAAGAGAGGGATAAAAGCAGATATCTGTGTTTCGTGACCGTTGACAAATAAGAGCACCCAGTGGTAACCACTGTCTCTCCTCCTCTTCTCCTTCCACTGGGACACTCACTACATAAACTAAGCAGAAAAAAAAGGCATTTACTTGTCCCCCTGCACTACCAGATTGAACAAAGCTCCTGCCGACTTCCCTGTAAACACAAACATGTTCCTGAGTGATTTTATTGCCATTGAGATCTATTACTATCATCCTGCAAACTCCAGGTAACTTTGAAAGTAAACCTTCCTGTAGTTCCCCTCTCCCATTACACTGAGAGTGAAGGTCCTCTGTCTCCCTGGCATCTGACCTCAGCAACAGGAGAGGGCGAACAGCCTACAAGTTAGTAGAGGAATTCAGAAATATTGTCCGTAGTATTGCTATTACCTGGGCAAATGGAAAATTGCAGAGCAGCCTACCAGCTAAAATGCACTGAATAGGGAGGAAAATCACCGGCACACCTGGGGCGTAATGCTTCCCAGTCATCTCCAAGAGGAAGGAACCGAGGATTTCAAAGGGGGACGTAACTTTCTGTTATGGCACCCGCTGCAGGTCCCCCACCGCTCTCCAGGGAGGTTTCAGTGCATCTCAGCTGCCTGCACTATCATTATGTCAGCATTTCTCTAGCTAAATCCTTTCTCAAGCAGTTGGAAATTCAGCCATTATAATTCTGCGTGTGCTGAAAATGGGCCTGAAATTTTCTTCTAGTGTGTAATGCATTAACCTGGCTTAAAAATATCAGTACTTGCAAGCAACTCCCCCGCCCCAGGCAATTCTGTATTTTGGGTGCTCTTCTATAAGACAAAATTGCAGCTGGAGAAAAGGAATACAGCTCCACTGTAGTCAGCAAGTCTACCATGTGGCTTTCATATCCTACTTTATT
>JAVJGJ010000030.1:30558528-30597371 GCA_035590215.1 Microhierax caerulescens
ATATAACTCTACACTTTGAGCTTTCTGCCTGGGACAGCACCTTACTGGAGGGATGCAGTGCAGTGCAGCTCCACTATATAACGTGATACACAACAACAAACATTTTTATGATCAAAAGCTGGCTTTCAACTTTTTAGTAAAATCCACCCCAAATTCTGTTTTAAGCACACCAAACATTAAAACTACACAAAATCTGAAGTGTTTACATAGTAATTTTTACTACAACAGCTTTACAGACAGATACCCACCCCCATACGCAATGGGAGCGAATGGCAAATGGGAATACAGACACAGTGAGATCCCACACACCGTAACACAGGACACACGTAGCAGTGTCCCCCTGTCTTAAATCTGTCCTCGGGTGCTTGGATTAAACAACAGGAGGCCATATACAGCCAAATAAGACCACCACCAAAGTCATAAAATCTAATTTTCTGCCTTTTTGAAAGCAATCAACTTTGTACCCTTTTCACACTGAAAAAATACAACTACAACAAATTCCCCACAAATTATTTCAGTTTGGATAAAATGTCTGTAATAGCTTTATTTTATCTTCGTGCCAATTAGTGTCAGAAATACCACAGGGCAGTTCCTGTGGATACTCATGACAAGAAGGCTAAACTCAGCTCTAGATCAGAACATTTCCAGCTGAGAGGAAGGAGAGAAATTCCAGCCTTCCTCTATATGCCAAGTGTTAGGAGGAAGGACAAGGCTCAAACCAAAGCTCTAGATCTCAACACCCTCAGACTTCACAAAGTGCAAACTCATACCCCAGTTTTGTCTTTTGGTTTCTTTTTTTCACAGTGACTTTTACAATCTTCATACACCAAACTGGGCATCCAGAAAACCTATCTCCATGAGCTCGTAGCTATTAAAAATCCCCGTGGAGCACTTTGAACCATTCAAACTGTCTAGGGCACAGTTTGGAAGGCCAATAAGAAATGAATTACAATAGTCACTAAGGGATGTAATAATGGAATTAGGCTCTTCTGACATTTACATTTTGCTAACTGTCAAATGCTGTTCATGAAATATGTTATTGTTTCCCTTTTGAAGTACCAGAAGACTATAAATACCTTATAAGAGTAATATGCTGGGATTTTAAGTCACTTACTCTGCATTATTCTAATTAGATATATTTATTGCATGTGGAACAGTAAATGCTATATCTTACCATTGATATTTATAAGTAGAAAGATGGGAAACTGTCAGGCAACAGAGAGGGACGGAGGGATCTTTTGCAGGCAGAAGCTGCAGACCACCCACACAACTCCCGTAACACATAAGGAAGGCCCTAGATGTCACCATTTTCAAAAATATATGCAAAAATTGACTTTTCTGGTTTTCAGTATGTACTATATTGCTATTCCAGGATATTTTTTATCACCACAACCCTTAGAAGTCCTCGGCATGGCCCAAGACCCAACATTTCTTACAAGAAGTTCCTATCAAGAGTTAATTGTGATTAAAAATAAACGAGTTAAAAGGTAACCTGAGAGAGTTTACACTTTAATTCGAACCCTTGAAAGGTAAGGGCCAGACGGCCCTTGGGACATCTCTGAGACGCGTGACTGCAGTACTCCTCCTCACAAACCCCGAGGCACGGCGAGGCCTGCACTCACTGCGCTGGCAGGTGCCCTCCGTCCCCCTCTGTCCCGGGGGCCTCCCAGGTGAGTACGCGGCGGGCAGCTCGCCCCGCCATGCCAGGCTGACACGGCAGAAGGCTGGGCTGATTTGACCCATGCAGCCATTCCCCCCAAGCCACACCTCTGCAAGGCCACAACAGAAACAAGAGAGGCCAGAAAAACGACCTCACGGGCTGGATCTACAAGCCACTAGATGGGCTGTCCTCATCCCAGGCAAATGACAACGGGGTGACAAGAGACAGCACAGCTCTGGGTGACGGGCTGTGATCACAGCGTACCAGCAGTCTCAGCACCGCCGAGTTTAACAAGTTTCTAGCATGGGAGTGTTTTACGGAGGGGTCTGAAGGAAAAACAATGGGATACTGCATGAATACGTGCAAAGAATTCCTCCAAAGTATGATGGGCAGGATGGAAGAGGCCAGAGTCATTTATTTGAAAACTGAATTAATGAATGATAAAAGTTGGTGCTGTGGAATGACTCCTTGAAAGTTGATGAAGAGTAAAGGCAGCTATGAAGAGCCTGGGAAAAAAACAGTTAGGCAAGGGGCTGATAAAACAGAGAAGGCAGATTCAGCATAGGAATGCAAAGAGAAGTGTGACATGATCAAAAGAACAAGCTGAGACAGCAAACTTGGCAGTCACGATGGATTTCAAAAATAAAAGTCATATTTGTCAAGGACAAAGGAAAGGATAACAATTGGGACACAAGATGAAGAGAGGCAGGACTGGGTTTTAACTGTGAGCATGACAATAAATGTTATATTTCAGAGTAGTTCAGAAGAACATGCAAGATCTGGAGTTATCCTGGATGTGACAACTGAAAACAATGTTGAGTCAAAAAGGCTGCTGAATTTACAGGGCTGAATAATAGATGATGCTGGCAGTTTCCTCAGCAGTCCAAAAAGGAGGTCAGAGAAAAGCCTCTGGAAGTCAGGATTAAAAGGCCCAGTTTAGCCACGTTAAGCTTGAACTGTTGACTAAACATGGAAGGAGAGGGCTGGAGAGACAGGTCAAGATTTGAACAGAAGATGACAAGGCTGGCATCATTTGGTTTGACACAATAACTGAATTTATATTTGTAAACGAAGTAACTCTGATAAAAAGTATAGCAGGAAAAAAAATAAAGAGATCAAGGACAGAAAGCACCCAGGAAATCCCAGATGGAAACTGCAGGAGAGAGAGAAATCAGAAATACAGGTGTAAAATCCAGGGGCAAGAGTCATGGAGGTCAGGTGGAAGGACTTTAGTCAAAATCAGCTGCTAAGTTAATGATGCTAACGAAGTACTGCACCTGAGATCAACCATGAAGAGGACCAGGAAGATCAGTTTCAAAGAAATGAAGGGGGAAAAACCCACCTGCGGGACCTTCTGGCTTGGAGCTGGAAGGAGCCCCAAGCAGGGACCATCAGCAACCTCCTGGCCAATACCATGCTCTGGCAAACACAGAAATTCAGTGAACTGATCACACCATCTCTCCTGCTCACTGCAGAGCAAGTAGAGAGCAGATAAAATTAATTCCTTCTTTTATTTCTATTTTTAAATATTCAGAGATGCTCAGTGATAGAGACTTGACAGTTTGACATTTCATCTGCTCCAGCACATGTGCTTCAAGGAATAACTACAGATCCATAATCGTACCTCGATTTCTGGTCAGAGATGCCAGAACCAACAGATTTCCAGTAAAGTCAAGTACCACCTTTGGTACATTTTAAATGAGGTATTTTCTGCCAACAGTGAGAATTTTAATCATGCTAAAATTTTCTTTCAGCCAAGTTTAGCTGTCCTGTTAGCAATCTATCAGCATAATTAACACTATCATTCACATCACATGGAGAAAAGCAGCAAATCCAGGGGTTATCAGCGCAAACCTGATAAAGCCTCAGAAGAAGCTGGAAAATGCTTTACAGAAGCCTTAGCAACAACTTCAAAAAATCTGTGCATTATAAGGTCAAGAGAGCTTAAAAGGTCAGGAAGATGGACAAGAAGTAGGCATCTAAACCAGTGGCTGGATCGTATCAGAGCCGTAACATTATCTCTCTGGAAGAGACATCTGAGGTCAGCAGGGCTGTAGCCACCCACTACATGTATTTCTTACTTGGACATCGTTAAGAGTTAAAGCAGGAGTATAGTCACTAGTTCTACAGCCAGCATGAATAGGCAAACTAATTTCTTGGTACAAAATGCTACAGGTAAGGTCTGGTCCCCCTTCCACAGAACAGGGAGGTGTTATTCACCGAGTCACACCTTCTCAGATAGGTGAGCCCTGTTCTGCATGAGAGTCATATAATCCTCCACAAAGGTAATAAAGGTTAGAGGAAGCAATAGATAACGACAATGAGAATAGAGAGTGAACATGAAATACATACATATATCTATACATACAGTTTTCCTTCCTGGATTTCATACTGACAGCCTGAAGAAATGGCTACAGATTAAATTCATAAAATACAAGTAACACACTGCAATACTGTACCCCAATCAGACACTTAGAGTATTCCTAGAAACTTTACCATGCCACAGGCCGTGCCCAAGCCCTGTATCGTGATAAAGGTAGGGGTCAGCGTGTCTGAAAGACCAGCCAAACCCTCCAGAGCATGTAATAGACAATGCAAATGAAACTCACTTTTAGGGTTCTGCATAGGACAAAGTAAGAAAAAGCAGCAAAATGGCTGTCATATTCATAAACGAGGTTACAATCCATCTCTTTAGGGCATTTTTCACAAATAAACGAGATACTCATAGCGGTCTACCATGCTTTTTGGACAATGGTGGAATCTAGATACTTAATGAATCCGTAACGATAACTCAGAGAGAGCTATACATTGCAGTATATTCTGGCAATTTGCATATCTGTGAGCTGATACAAAATTTTACTTTAACAGAGATAATTCTTTACTTAAAGCCAAACAATATTTTTTTGCTTTCATCTTATTTCCCTTTCGCAGTGTCTGGGTTTTCTATTAAAGTCAACAGGATTTTGCAATTAGAAAGAACAAGAGTTTAAAAGTATACCTCATTACATGAAATGTAGAAGAAAATGTTTTCCCAAGTATTTAATATAATTTAGTTATTATTTTTAAATACATTTTTGGAAAGTAACTGACAGTACAAAAAGATTTATTGTTACATAAATAAACAATGAGACAATTACAGCCTCTTTACGGAGACCATATTAGTCATGCACATCTAATGAAGCATTGCTAAGCTATCACAGGGAGAAAGCCTGATGTATGTGATTAACAAAATAAAACTCATAAATACCTAATGAACAATGACGGTCCTTTAAAATTACTGCATATCCTTCCATATGCAAAGTTATGGGTTTTTTGTTGCTTTCTAAGGAACACACTAACCACTAACTTCCACCCCGAAAAGGAAAATTTATTAAAGAGCATTAATGCTGCTATTGTCATTTTTGCCTTCTACAGATTATGCTTTTGAAAATATAAAAGGACTCTCATGATGCCTACTAATGAAGAATACATTTTGGCTTGAGATCTAACTAAACTAAATATGACAGAATGAGTGGTGAAAAATTATTTTTATATAATCTGCAGCCATGAAACCTCTGAAATGGCAATGGGTTGAAAAAGTCTGGGCTTAGTAAAAGTTGTGGTATATTTTTTATGTTAAAAGAAAATAATGTATTTCCTCCAGGTGAGGCATATAATTGGCAAACATTCCGGAGAATGCAAGTGGGATGGATGGCCAACATGTGACAATAGACAAAAAAGGTACACTTATAAGAAAAAAATAGTGTCAAAACCCCCAAGTGTAATGACAGTTTTTGGCACACAACAGGAGAACATCCTGTTAGTCAAATTAAATACCATTTTGGAGCATACAGCTAATGTTGGGATTTGAACAGCAGAACAATTTGTGTTGCTGTGCCTATGTGAGCAGGCTGCTCCAGCAGAGGCATGAGTCTATATAACAGTATACACAAACTACAGGCTTGCAGGGTGAACTCTGCTAAGCTGGGCTCTTCCATCACGTTCTAAATACATTGACAAGTCTTTGAAAAGTGGTATGAAGGGACTTATCTAGATTAATTCATGGAATAGAATGATGAAATGTAAGAGAGGAGTGTTATTATTTCTATTGCACTGCTATAGATGAACTAAATTGTATTGCAACTACAACAGTGCAATGAGTGCAAACTCAAAGCAAATCCTTCTTGTATTTTTCTTGGTGAGATAAATTCTTCCCAAATGATATTCCACCTTCAACCTAATCTCCTTCATGGATAAATTTACTCAAAGGACAGAATTCCTGATGGCTGGAATAATAACATTATTAAAATCAATATTTTTTGATGAATATTAGGTATGGAACATATTAAAGAGAGCTATGAAGTACAGGGGGAAAAAAATTGCTTATCATTTTCAGTAGTAACCCAACTACAGCCTTTCATCTGTAATGAATTATGGAGCAATTCCCCTAAATCATCTGTATGAAGTCAGCTATAACTGCCAATTTTAAAAAAATTGCTAGTTTTGAGCTACAAATTGATTTTTTATTGTGATAGATTAAAATCCAATACTAGCCTACAAGATACTAAACATACAGAAGCCTACATTTTTTTCAGAATATTTTTTCTGTCTTCTATCACATCAGACTGCCATCGTGGCAGACATGATAGCAGTAGCCAATGATAAAAATTAAGAAGCAGCACTGCAGAGAGGTAAATAGTCTTTCCAAATAAGCAATAAATGAGCACTGTGGCCCAAAATATCCTTTTGGGAATTCCAAAATCATGGAAACACAACTAAGGCAGAAAGCATTGTGGGGGACCGGGAGGGCTGTTAAAGGAGGAGAAAGTAAATGCAAGATCCTACGGGCTGCTCCCTATTAAGGGCGTATCTTTTTCACGAATGTGAACATCAGTCTCCAAGCCTTATAAACTTATGAAGTTTAAAATGATATCAGAAGATCTGCGTGAGCAAAACATATCCTTTTTTGTAATGCCTTTTGCTTCTTCCCATCAAAGCAGCTAGGCTGAGCAACTGTACATCCCCAGTTTTGCCAGGTTGTGGGATGTTCCTTGTCAGTTTGTGGGATGATCCTTGTCGCTTCTAAATCAAGAATGGGATTATCAGTGTCCTGCATCACCTAACTGCATTGTCCTTACCTTGCCTTACAGAAGGCTCCACATTACAGCAGTAACGCAGCTTTCTTTGGGGGTCACTTTAGCACAGACATTGACGTGAGACTACAGAAACGGTATTATTTACTACTACGGTAACTGATACCTCTTAGTGTAACACGAGAATGAGCCAAAGCCATATGGATGAGACACGTCTATCACCCCCAAATCTTTGTCTCTTGTGCTGTGAAAGCACCTTGCCTCAGTAGTGCTCCTGCAGGCTCAGAGAGCCCAGGGACACTGTTTGGGTCTGTCCACGACCTGCTCTGAACGTCACCCACTGTATTTCAGATGTTAAGGTTGTATGTGGCTACCAGCAGGAATGGGAATGACATGACAACCATAGGCTGGCAAAGCAGAAATAGGCTGGATGAGAGAGATTATGAGAAGAGTGGGACAAGGACGTCAAACTCTGGGACACAGAGAGACCCAAGCTGGGGAAAAAGCTGAAGGGATGGTGGCTGCGAAGAACTGGCAGAGTTCATGCAATGCTGATTCAAAACCTTGGCATGGAAACAATTCTCCTGCTTTCAAAACAACACATAAAAAGTGATGTTGAAATCTCTCCACATCCCTCTGTCGCAGTCCTGTTTCAAGACAGACAACTCAATACTCCTGTCCATCAATCCTGCAGCTCAGGGGCAGATGTCTGGAAGGTGGATTTAAAGGTTTCAGTCTAAGCTTCTGTCAGTGAGTGGCAGGGTTAGTTTAAGGATGATACAGTTATGTCAGATTTAGAGTACAGGGTGTCAAAGTTATGAAACTAAGGAGACTTGCTCTCATGTCCCACCTCACTCGCTGCAGACAGGACAGTGTGCAGGACACCGCAGGGAAGGCAACTTGGCTAAATCACACTTTTGTTTCTAAAATGAATGCCCCTCTCCCTTTTTATTTTATGTAAAGAAACCCAATACTTGGTGAAACATTCAGAGAGAAGTGTGAAAGGATTAGTCTTTCTTCTTTTTTATTTTTCCAAGGAAAGACTAGTCTTAGGAAAGTAACTGTGGCCTCAGTGCAATCTGCAGAGCGCATGCCTAGGCAGCAGGCTGCACACGGAAGGAAAAGAAAACAAAGTATTACCATATTGTTCAGTGTATTACACTCTGTTCTGTACACTGAACGAAGCTGGTATTCTCTGGCCAAAAAATGTGTGCCATCACATTGTTAGGTACCATCCTAATGTCTGTTTATTAGAGGACCCAACCATGACTGCACTGGCAGCCCTAATCCTGACATTTCCTATCTTCCAAACACAGTCTCTAACCTCAGCAATGTTCTCTTAAACACTGCTTTTGTATGAATACTTTACACATGCTGTACACAACACATTCCAAATGAGCTTTTCATTACTAACTACTTGTATTATGTATCAGTGAGCTCAATGACATTGATTTTCTAATAATATAAATTAACTGGCAAAGATAATTTCATCTATCATCAGTAGGGTTTTATTTCTGGTATCATGTTAAATAGTTAATCTTTCAAAAGATTAAATCAAGAGCTTTTTAAAATTCAAGGCAGAGCTTAAACTGCTGTAAAAATATTCTTAATCAGGATTAAAACAGTTTGTGTGTTGTCACTTTGTAGCTAAGTAGAATAATGTTTTACTTAGGCTTCTTCTTTGAGAGCAATTTAAAAAATCAAACATGGTATCACTGTGGCAGAAACTGTGTGAGGCATGGAAGTCTCCTGCAGCTTCCTTGACCAGATGCTACTGGACAAGTTGCCACTTGGCAGCCTCAAACAGCAACCTCGAACTTTCCAGTACCTTTTACCTCTGAATCCATAAAATATGTAATATTTCTACCACTGAAATACAAAAGCTCTGATTCTTTTTGGTTACTGCATACTTCACAGGAGGCGTCACTGCTGTTAACACGGTTATATCACATTATGGTAACCACAACTGCATGAACATGGAATAACAGACCTGATGGAAATTCTTACCATTCCCCTGGGGCATCTTCAGGGCAATCCCAGCTAAGTGTGTGCTGCTCCCAGGAGCTCCCCAGCTCCCACTGCCCTTCCTTTTTCCTCTCTACCTTAGACGTCAATGGGGAAAACAAGCTTCACTCAGCTGGAGCTGCCCACAGCTCCCTGTTCCAGCTTGTTGTCTTGCCCTCAGCTTCCCATGACACAAGGAGCCCAATCCAAGGCAATCCTAGCCTCTAATCCTAATCCCTTGTCATTAGACTCTCAAAAGCCACCTGACCTGTACTGCCGAGGAGCCTTAAGCAGCATCTAGAGGATGGGGGCAGTTGGGCTGAGGCTGGATGAGCAACCCCCCACGGGCACAGATACCAGCCTGTACCATGGATGGCTAAAGTCTTCTGCAAACAAAGGGCTAATATTTCTGATACGCAATTTTTTTATCTGGCAGAAGAAAAACAGATCCCTTCTTGCCACTTTCTGGACTCAGACCTGTGAGTGTTTATGCACGTAAGGGGCATCTGTGTGCTCAAGTAAGTGGTTCCACACAGGTACCCAGGAGTAAGCTTTACGATCAACACGTCCCTATGTTACACTTTACACCTCAGGCATCTCGTGGCTTGCTCTGATATATGACAACCATTTATCAAGCTTCTCAGATGCTTCATGTTCATGTGTGCTTACACTGGTGAGATATTACTGCCTGCCTAGGAAACGCTTTGAAAGAAACATTCAGAAAAAAACATTCAATTTTGTTCTATCACGTGATTATTTTACTTACCCCTGTCTTTTCATCAAAGATTTTGATTCCCCCAAAGGAGACGGTTAAGAAGACTTTTTGTTTATGTTCTCCTTTCGAACGAGCCGCAGCAACAATTCCCTGTTGAAACAAAGAGCAGCTTGGCTGGTTTCATTGCTCTTCCAGTTGCCACAGCAGAGCACAACGATTTGCTTGTGGACAATTCACCACTTTTCTAGGAAAACTTTAGGGCTTTCCAGGAACAGTCCCCCTCTTACCTCTGGCTCCCTCCCTTTTGTCAAGGTACCACTTATCTTTATGCTACCCAGAGAGTATTTCAAATGTGCTCCCATTTCCAACCCCTGCACTAGCTAATCCTCCATGAAACCTGTTTTCATGGAAGCTGAAGGTTGTTTCTAGCACACTTTTCCCAGCTATAAGCTGTTCTGGTTTACCCTTTTTTTTTTTTTAAAAAAAAACAACCAACCCAACAAGCAGTGAAGGAAAAAATGCCAAAAAAATTTTAGCTTACATCATGGGCAGATTTATCTGGGATAAGCAGATATAAGCTTTTTATAGAAGAAAAATAGTTTTCTCAAAATCAAACTACACCTCTGCTGTAAAAAACTGGTATTGAGGGTTAGCTTTATTCATGATCTCAGGCTTTTAATTCGTAAGTGAACTTGCTGATATACATCTCATATATTATTCACCCACAGCATAGCTAGAATAGCAATTTCTGTTTCCACCTTTTTGGGAGCCTGCCCTGACCAATAATGCTGTAGCAAGATCAAATGTAATCAAGTGCATTAGAAAATAAGTGAAAACATTTAGCTTTTACCTGGTGCTGCAATTTCAACATGTTTTATGAATCACTAATTTATGTTTTAAGACCTTCACAAGGTAATTGTTCCCATTACACAGACATGAAAATTAAAGAAAAAAACCTGAGTCATTTGTCAAAAAGTCACTCCAAAACTTATGGTGGGCCTTAAAACTGAAGTTGTAGGACAATAGGTTTCCAGACCCCGTAACTTCATGCTTTGCTGCCTTACATACAGACATGATTTTGTAATGCTCCCTTCCATTAACAGATTTAGTCATCTCCCATCGCTGTTTAATTCAATCTCTCCACTATGCAAACAGGTTATCTGGGAGAAGTGGAGATGGTATTCCATGGAAGAGAGACAAAACTGCTTGTGCAGCAGAATAGCGACAGACCTCCCAAATTGCTTCTAGGAACTATGAAATTATGAGAACTATCTGGTATACAATTAAAACAGATAGGAATATTGTGGCAGATGTGACATATCAATGGTGCACCTTTTCCAGTAGATTAGTTTTTGCTTGTCACAAAACGTTCATAGCTGATTTGTAAATTATCTACCAGATCTTGCTTTTAGATTGTTGAACCATAAGATGCCTGTGACCCTCTGCTGTTTCTTCATGAATAACTTATTCATCCCAGCTCCTTGGGACTGGAACCCTGCTGGCTGGTAATGTAAAAGATACCATGTAGTGATTTCTCCTGAAAAAATCAGTAATGGAAAATCCATCAACATGGGAAAAAACTGCAGAGGGTTTAGTCCTAGAGCTAGCTTGTAACCCTACAATGCAGATGGGAAGCCAACAGCCAACACTGCACTCAAGGAAAACATGCTCTATCCTTCCTTCTCAATGACTCCAGCCTTCCACATGTCCCAGGGTGAGGTAAAGAATGCATCCTATAGAGAGCTCTTACGATTCTTGAGGGTTGTAGGAAAAGACTCAGCCAGAGGGAGATGTCTGTCAGGCTCCAGAAAGCCCACCCTCCTACACCACTAGCACCTTCAGACTCTGTCTGCTCTCTAAGTTCACAGTCTCCTCAAAATCTGCCTTTAGCACTGTTCCATTTCTTCCCCAAAACTCTGGGGATGCCTCTTTATCTTTGTATGTCCTGCCCTCCCAGTGCACTGCCTCCTGATTTTGTAACCCATCGATCCTGCCATGACAGGTGTAAGACATACTTCTCCCAACGAGGACCCCAGTCCCCCCTACACCTGGCTACACCCCACACGGTCACCCACCCCCTCTCACCTGTCCTGATAGGAGGTAACGGTCAAAGGCAGGGCTGTAGTTAATTAGCACTGTCATATAAAATGTTCTGATACACCATTTTTCTTCATAGTGGTTTAACGCCCCCTTTGCATACTAAAATTACTCAATTTGCAGATGCGTTGTTTATAATTTGTGGACAAATTGCAGTGGTGTCAATCATGAATAACTACTGAACTCAGAGATAATGTATTAAAATTAAACTAGGATAAGCAACACCAGCCAGGAGTTCATGTAAAATTGACTCATTTCAATACATAATTAACCAGAGTGAGACTCAGTGTCATGAAAGGAGAATGAGCAAAAGTTCAAGCTAGAATTTGCTCTCCTTGACTCCATAATAGTAAACATTAAAAATTTCACTGCACCTTGAGCTTCATCATGGAGTCTTGGCATAACTTGTCTCCTCGTGCGGCAGAAACCTCATCTATCCCAATCAGTTTTGCTTTGTATCGGACACCATCACCTTTAAACCTCTTTATTAAAGTGGCTTCACTGCGATCCTGACCTGGAAAGACATAAGGGAAACAAGGAAATTTACACGAGTGCAAAGGAAAATAAATGAAGAAATACTCACCATTAAGTGGCAAATTAGATCTAACTCTTGCCTCAACACCTAAACATGCAAACATTTCAATAAAACATTTGGCTTTACTACCTCAAATGAATTCACAGTGGAATTGTTACCACATGGAATCTTCTGTACAGAATTTGCACACAAATTAGGTTTACAGAAATAAGAGATAAGCCTGCATCAGACCTCATGGATCTGAAAAATTCTCATCTGTATGGGTTGTTTTAATCCCAATACACTTGAGAAGTCTTAATTTTGCAGACAAAACTCTAACAGGCTACTACTTCCTTGTATGCCAACTTATCTAACCGTCTCAGCAATATTTACACTACTAACATTTCAATGATGGAAAACCAAGTTCTATTATTTGCTGTAGAACACCGCTGCTCTAAAAGCCCCACAAGAAATACTGTCTCCTTGCTCTATTCTTTCTGCTTATAGACATACAGAAACAACACAACTAGCAGAGTCAGCTTCCATGGGTACACCCTGAGAAGCTTAAAAAAAGGCACAAGATGTTTCTTAATAAAAAAGCAGTGGAGTGTAAGATAAGATAGCACAGTACTGATAAGGCCAATTGTGCAGGTTTGGCTGGGCTAGAGTTAATTTTCCTCACAGTAGCCAGCACGGGCTACGGCTTGGATTTGTGCTGGAAAGTGTTGTTACTATAGAGAGATGTTTCCCTTACTGCTGAGCAGTGCTCACATAGAGCCAGGGCTTGTTCTGCCTCTCACCCCAGCCCAGCAGTGAGGAGGCTGGGGGGCACAAGGAGCTGGAGGGGACACAGCCAGGACAGCTGACCCCCGCTGACCCAAGGGATGCTCCATGCCATATGATGTCATGCTCAGCATATGAAGCTGGGGGGAAAGCTGGCTGGGGGTCGCTGCTCAGGCACTGGCTGGGCATCAGCTGGTGGTGAGCAATCATTTTTCGTTTGCACCAGTCGTCTGTCTTGGGTTTTATTTCCCTCCCTTTTTGTTATTTTCCTTTTAATGAGAATTTTTTTTATTATTATTATTATTATTATTATTATTATTATTATTATTATTATTACATCACAATTATTATTATTATTATTATTATTATCATCATCATCACTGTTGCTGTTGCCATATTTTAGCAACATTATTAGTATTATTTTGTTTACTATTATTATTATTAATCTGTTCTTATCTCAACCCACGGGTTTTCTCACTTTTACCCTTCCAATTCTCTTCCCACCCCATCCTGCTGGGGGAGTGAGGCTGTGCGGTGCTTAGTGGCCGCCTGGGCTCAGACCAGGGCACCAATGTACACAAATTACAATGCTCAGCCTCGCCTGAATGACACGATAATGACATTACAGCAATCCATGACAGGGACACCTTTGTGGGGAAGACTTTTCCTCCTGAGTATCTGCAGAAAAGCTTATACTGTGTCTTAGCAGAAATACATTAGTTAGGGAATCAGCCTTCCTAAAATTGATTAAAGATATATTTTGCAGCTGTCTGTGGAATTTCTTGCTAGGATCTCAAAAAAAACCCCAGCAGTGAACTGTAAATAATTGCAACCAAACAAGTAACCAAACAAACAACATCCAAGGCACAAAGAAGCAAGCAAAAATGTGAGATCCTAAAGAATTTGAAGTTTCTCAGACCCAAAAGATTCCACCAGAAAACTTGCTTAAATGTGGGCTGACACTGCTCAAATTTATACTATTACCACCTAGGAGCTCTAGTCACAGAGTTGGCCTCATCCTTCTAGGTGTTGTGAAAAATGAGCAAAGAGCTAGTCTGCTATAAATGGTAAGGATCTACTCTTAGACACCTATATTTAAGAATTTTAGCCCAGTTTTTCTCCAAAGCTCATTTCTATTTGAAAGGTCAGATTTAAGCACTGAAAATAAAATATGATTCTGCGCAGCTGTTTTTTGATGAGGAGAAGTACAGAAGCTTTGGGGGGAAAAGCTGTATTGTGTAGCATTTCTATTAAAAGCACCTTTTTCAGCAGTCAACACTGGGGTCAACTTTGCTACTGTTACACACCCACCAAGTGCATAGAACTAAAATAAACTAGATTCAGAACTATGGAACTGAAATTTTTACTATACCATTGTGAGAAAATCTAGAAGCATGTATGACCAACAAAGAGTACTTCCAAATGAGAACTCATTTGGTTCTCCTTCCCCCAGGGAACTGCACAGTCTATGCCATGAACTAATGATGGACTAAAAGTATGTTAAAAAATAGGGCTATTTTAAGCATATGGAGATCTTTGAGTGTGTTTGAGCACACAAATACAATCTCTTCCAATGAAAAATATCAACTTAGAGCAATGTTTTAATGCCTCATTTATAGCCCCCTAAAAATAAGGCAGCTGGCAAGTGTTGCTGTGATAGTTCAGTGGCCACCTGACTGTTTCCCTTGATTTGTTTTCACTCCTGCTGCCTCAGAAGAATCAAACAAGGTTGAAACCTCATGCTTTTACAGTATACTTTATTAAAAACAAATAATCTAATGAGACCCAAATGATAAATCAGAAACTCAGAACACTGCTAATATCACTCCCCACAGAAATGCCAAGGCAGATGCTAGCACCATCAGCTAAAAACAATGAAAAGCCATTTTCCCTTTTCAGCCTTCAGAGTGGGGCAGGAGGGAGAACATCTGGAGACACAACGAAGTACAACAATAACAGTGGACTTTTCCATATGTCTTTTATACTTGCAAAGATATCCTGTTGATTTGCAGTAAATAAAATCCAATTCCAACAGCTTTCTTGACAACAATTTTCAACCTTACATCTTCATTACAGCCAAAGGCAGCTGTTAGCTAATAGCATGAACGTGTAAGTGTTCAAGAGTGTTTCCTGGGTCCAGGTCATGATAGTGACCTTGCACTCATCAGTTATTTGAACATTTATACTTCTTCCAACCCCTGATCTATTTTGCTGCACATGACTAAATCCCTGACATTAATAGCCCATTCAAACACTTATAGCTGTGTTTGCTTATGCACAAGTCCCATGTCAATTATGACCCAGATTAAGCAGAATAAAGTGCTTTTGGGATAAATGACTGAGAAAAATCATCAACCTGAAAACGATGTAGATATTTTAAACTGCAGTGGAACTGGCAAATTACTAGAGACTACAAATTCATCCGTAAAACCCTAGAGCATATGTCCCATGAAAAAGCACAGAGAATGCACACACACACTGCCCTATATTATAAATCAGCCATCTGCAACAGTCACAGTTTCTCAGAATATACCCAGACCTCCCTCTAACCTATGCTGACGCTGTATTTCCAAATTTTGGTGCTGTAATCAGCCCTGAAAAACTTCCGCCCTGCCTGGAAAATTACTGCATGACAAACACCATCAGTACGGTCGATTTTACAGCACTCCTGAGATGTGAGATTTATGCGGGGTGGCACTTCATTTGCACACTGGACACTTATAAGGCAGATAGTCCAGACTCTCATAAACATCTCATCATTAAAACAAAAAAGTATTTTTTAATGACAGTTCTTGAATAAGGTTCTTTCTGTGTTTGAAACTGCTTAAATAAGAGATGCCTGAATTACGAGGCTGTAATTCTTCTTAAGCTTTGGAGGTGGGTGAGCAACAACATTAAACCACTAAACCAGAGAGCTGAGCCCGTGCCAGAAACCCACCCAGGGAAGTGCTGCCTCTTTCCTTCCGTGTAACAAGCGCAGCCGATCTTTTCTTCTTCGCAGCTCCTGCCTTTGTCAGCCGAGACCCGCTGTGGCGCTTGGCTCTCCAGCCACCCCCTGCCACCGCACTTGCTCGGTCCCAGCCTGCGGGAAGGAGGATTATCCTGGATGCTGGGCTGCGCTTACTGCCAGAGCTCAGTTTTATTCCAGTAACGAAAAGCCACATCTTGGGGCTTTCACTCTCAGCTTGCCTTCCTCAAACTGTAAATAACATCTCAAAGGCAGGAGGGGGGACATTCACAAACCAACTAAGAGGATTTTATGGAAACCTGAAGCTTGAGGTCTCAAATCATTACTAGACCATAACCTACAACAAAATTAGAAGCCCATGTTTACTGACAACCACTTCTTTGCACAACACATCTCCTCAGATCTCATTTTAGAATTTCTTGACTACAGAACACCACAGCTGTCAAAGCCACGCTGGGTGAGCAGCAGGTACCCATCCCAGTTGTCACCATACCCTGCACAGGCAGGACTCTGCCCAGCGTTCTTCTTAAGATGACCAGCCCCACTATGTCATTCTAAAATGATTCTGAAGTTTTGTACAAAACTTTTTGAACTTTGAGACCGATGGATATTTTCCAATGGTGTGCTCTAAATTGCTTTCATAAATTGCTTTTCATAAGCAAAGAAATATCCCAGGCATTTGTTTGCAAGTTGACACAAGCACTTTACAGTCCAAAACAGAACAAGATTATCAACAAAACTAAACTCGGTTAGATTCTCATGCCCCAAACTGAGAAAAAATGCAAAGCTAAAAACCCACTAACAACATAACATGAATTCAGTTTAGAAAGGTGATCACTTTTAATTAGAACATGTGCTGCTGTTGATACAGGCAAAGGGATGTTTTGTTTGCAGCATATAGATTTATAATCCTCAGAGGCTCTTAAAATGTAAATGTAAGTGTAATTGTTTTATCTACTACTGTAGATGTCACCGTTCCCCTTTAAGCCATACGTGTTCCCAGCTGGACCCACTGCTCCTGCATGAACCTACAAACATGACCTTTGCTGCCAAGTTCTGACATTGCCCTTGGACTTCCAGAGTCTTTTAAGAGAACAATAAATCCCCAGGGCTGGGTGATGCAATGTGCTTCTCAGCTTGCATCTAAAGTAGAGAGAGGCTTATCATGATCGGCATTAAGGTACTTTATCCATCTCACTAAAGCTACTGTAGAAGTAATAAACACGGTTTTTAACACAATGATTTTTATTTTTTTTTTTCAAGGCAACAGACCTTAAACTATAGTTCCCTCAAGCAAGCTAGAGACAGACCTGAACCCAAACTCCGAATTACTCAACCCAGGTACTTCAAGCACATTCAACCCCAAGACATGACTGGTTAACAGTCCAAGAGGAACATGAGCTGTGTGGAAGATGCAGGTCAGAGCAGTGCAAGCAGTGCCTGAGGTGGCTGCTCGCCGGGCCACAGCAGCAGCAGCTGCCATTCAACCCCAACCTCGACATCGAGGAGAGCTGTGTTTGCATTAGGTTGTCCGGCTCCATGTAATGCTCTCCATGCTGCATACGGCAGCTCATTCAGGGTTTTCTTCCCAGGCACTGTGTATTTTGGTGGGTGTTTCAAGAAGACTTATCCTCACTCAGTGTAATTCAAGGATTATACTTGATTTCAGCTCTTAGCCCAACAAAGCACCAAGCTAACATTGTATTAACATGCTAACATTTAGAGTAAACGTTGCTCGTTCTCCCAGGGGATCTGTAAGCAAGCGTATTTCATAAATAGAGAAAGAAAATAAACCAAAGCATCCCTGCAATAAGCACACTGTTGCTTTTTCTGTACGTTCTTATAACACACTAAACATTCTTCATAGCACCCGCTAACCTAAACCAATAGCCCTGGAAATGGCTATATCCTTTATTTAAATGTGTGAAGCCCTTAGGGCATAATCTGAATTTCTTGATTTTATGACTGTAAAATATATAATGATATTATCACCAAAGTCAATAACATGCTCCTGGCAATCAATTCGCTGAAGAACGACACACCACCGTCTTTTTTTTCCTTTTCTAACTAATAAACTGTCAAAGTTCTATCCATCGCATATTCAAATTATAAAACCTGAAATAACACCTCCTTGTATCTCGCAGGGCTGAAAAACAATCACATAGGCACTTAAAAACATCCTACATCTTCATGGGCACAATTAGCATTTTTATAGCACCAACACAGTGGAAAATACAAAACACTGCAGTGCAGAACGACCTCTAAGACGCCGCACACACTGAAGACTACTAAATTAATTGCTAAGCGAAAGATATTTCCTATTAACTGTGCATATATACACCCCTATGTTCACATACATATGCATCCATAATTTTATGTATTTGCACATATACATACACACATGGTACACAGCTTCATTTGGTATCAATTATCTAAAGAAAATTCACAGTAATTTTAATCAACTACAGATTTCCCCAGGGAAAAAAAAAAAGTACATAAGCAGGTGTAAAAGAGAAAATACTCATACATAATTACATGTACATTTCAATACAGCAGCATCTAAACAGCAGCTCAAGAAGGACTCACAAAAAACTCAGATTGTTCTCCTTGTTGGCACATTTTGCTCAATGGCTACACAGATCTGCAAGTCCAATACAGAGGGCTCAAAACTATCCATCACACAAAGGGATGGATCTTGATACCGAAACCACAGCACCCTGGCAACACAGATCTTTCTTCATAGGCATTCCAAAAGTTCAGTGCAGCAGGCTCATTTGGGATTTTAAAACTAAAAAAATCCCACAAATTCCCAGATCCTCCTGCTATCTTTAATCTAATAACTGAACTTTTCTGCTAGAGGTTGAAAATTTGAGTTGACAGGTTGCGTGTTTGTCACTGTCTTTGGATAGCACAATTGCATAAACTCACTGTGCTGCATCTAGAGATCTCACACAGAAAAAATATTTTTCCTTTTTGAAGATAACATTTCAGAAAAGGAAACACATCATATCTAGTAGTACATGTGCACACACTTTAACTTCTGGTGTCACCACTAGCATTCTCTTCCTCTAACAGTATTTCTCAAATGTCTTTCTTGCAATTAGCCATTTTAAACATTTTTTAACAAGAGTTACTTAAAAGTTTAATTGCAAGATCTGTAATTCATCTCAAGTGACCAGAGCACATTCACAGCAAATTCTGCTCACATCATCAATCACTGCGGTCTTTTAAATGAAGATGTACTTTGGATTTCACACTTTATTTCATTGATAAAGGCTAGTTCCTAGCAACTGAAAAAAACTACTGATGTAGTAAATGGAATCTATTTATGGGAGTGGATTTAAACCTTAGAAAGCATGTTAACATTTTACAGGGGAAAAGTACCTCTTTTCTGTATAGGATCCTATACAAAACCTTGGTTACAGCATAGGAGTACAACTGGAACGCAAACTTCTCCTGTCACCAACTGATAGGGAAACTCCCAACAAGTCTGCAAGATGTGTTCTGGAGTGCTTTCTTCCAGCTTACCCAGCACAGACAGCTTGCTGTAGGGCCAACAAGCGAACCCTGTTGGGGTCTACTGTATTGACAAACGCTATTGCCAAGGTACAAGAAGACAAAACCTCAGCAAACTATCTTTTAAACCTCCTCCTACCAAGAACCCTACCTCTTCCTATGAGCTGCCCTTGCCCAAGAGAGCCGTCGGGAAGCATGCGAGCCTCCTAGCAGGAGGAACTAGAGGGAGAATCTCCCTCCTGTCCTGATGGTGCTTCAGACCTTTCGGTCCTCCTCAGAAAAAGGTAAAATGCCCCGTTTTGGCAACAACACAAACATTTGTCTTGAATGCAGAGATCGAGAATATTTCCAAAGAAAATGATAAACAGTTTAAAGAGGGGACACAGAAATCACTCTGAAGGCTCAACGGACTTCTATTACGGCTAAATTTAAAAACATTACCTACAATTTTAAACACAGATAAGGGCTCTTCACAAAAACTCAATCATCATTCAGACTATCATCTCAGCAGTACTTCCCAATTGTTCAGCACTGCTATTCACAGTAACCTCCAACTGAGAGATTTTATGGCTTCTGGCATTATTAGCCAGTGAATTACTGTACTCAAAGACACCTACACATCCCTACTTTTAGAACCAACTTTCCTATGTAAGTAAATAAGATGTTCCCATATTATTTGCTGTCTTTGATCAGAGCTTGATGAGCAGAAATGTCATTCACAAGGTGACAGCAACTGCACTTGCCAAGTTTTTTTTTGTTTTAACACTTGGTGCCCTACACAAACCAACATAAAACAAGATGTACATTTTACTGTTTCCAAAGCAAAATGGTTGTGTGGACTAGGCTAAATTATTTCTTTATAGTACAAGGAACCATGTGCAAGTATGTCGAGAGAAGATTTCAATCATTTACAGAGAAGGGCTCAGTATAAAATGATGTTTGATTAAAATTTTGGACAAATCTCAGTGATGGAGAGTCTAGCGCAAGCACACAGGAGATGGCAGTGATTGAGCACATTGCTCCACGGGCAGATGACAAAGCACTCATTTTAGTTTTAGCCAGAAGGCTCACTGATCAATTTTATTTTCTTAGATGGTCTTTGAGATGACAGTATATGGGCACATCCTCAGACACAAAAATGACCAAAAGCTGAATGTAATTAAACTTCCTTTCAGCCTCTCTACCATGCAAGTCTTCATAAATCTTGGAAAGCCATTTTGTAAGATGCCTTTTACAGGCTGGATGCAGAAGCAGCTAAAATCCCAGATTCTACACTGATTCAAATTAAAATGAGACACTGCAGTAAAACTTCGTTTTGGGGCAGTAGCCTTGTTCAGCAAGCCCCAAACAATGACCAAAAGTGAGACAAGTAAAAACTTGGCAGTCTATTTTCTGCTTTTAGGTATTCAGAATAAAAATTATTTTTTTTGGATAACATGAGGGGAAGGGAGAGGACAAGTATCTGTGCATTCTCCTCCTTTAAAGACAGAAGATAGTTTAGCAAACTTTGATCATCTCACGTTTCAAAGCTGGGATAAATGTTTAAATCAAGCAGACATCAACAAGCCAAGCAAATAAAGCCCTTGAGAAAAGAGGGTCATCAGCCAGTTCATTCCTTACCCACCTGCCTGGATGTCAGTACGAAATTGGTTGCTTCTGAGACAAAAATCGACTAAGAAAAGGTAATTGATTTTACAGTGATCCTTAAGTGGCATTAATATGTGCACTGCATTTGGACAGGGTACGGTAAAAGCCCAGACACTGAAAACCCAGGGACCTGTTACAGCTGTGCTAATACACCCGAGCAAAATAGCCCTCATGGGGGCAGCCAGCAGATACCATCTGCTGCCGAGAATCTCCACACAGGACTTGTGCAGCAAGGACAGGCCAGAACATATAGTGCTGCTAAATTACCCCAGAATGTGACATTTCCCAACCAAATCTGAACTTGCTGGGGGGACAGCAAATCACAACTGCCTCTCCTTCCGAGCACCACTGCAGCACTGAGAAGCATCTTAAACCAGATGCAACACTATCTACATCGATCATTTAAAGATGAGCATCTCAGTAACTATTTTGGTATGTGAACATGCAACAAGATTTGCAAAGTTGCTGAATTCCCCTGACTCTCTTTAATCCTACGAGAACTAAAAGTGCTCAGAACTTAGAAGGGGGGGAAAAAGTCAAGCTGCTTTTATGTGTCTACCTATATCTGGCTTTAAGTATGTAGTTTTCAGGAACAATTTTAATTAGACTTTAATCCAGCACACAGATATGCACACGCTTAAAGGCGGCGCCCCAAAGTCATGTTGAGACACACAAATTCACAATTTACACTTCAAAGCCTACAAATATATTCTGTTGATGAGTCTATCAAAGAGTTTAGTTTTTGTTATGTATAAAGAAAGAGAAAGGGTGGAGAATCAGTTCACTTCATACAAATGCCAAATTCTTCTGTTGCCCTAAGATAAATATTAATTCTCTGGGACTATAAAAAGAGCAAGTTAAGAAAAGGTTATGCTCTGCTGATTAACATTCCCAAATTTCTCACATGTTCAACATAAGAAAAACCTTTCCATTCAAGATAATTACAGACACTAAAGTCCCCAAAGAAAATAGCAATAGCCTATAACAGCTAAAGCAGGACAAAGCCATCCATTGATTTACACTTCACCCTCTCTCGTCAACACGGCGCTCTCCTACAGCACCAGTGCTGCGTGCATCAACAGAAATGGGACTGTGCACCACACTGGATGAAACCATGGCTGTGTGCCAGGGCAGCTTTTCTCCTTGAGCCATCCTATTTGTCAATGCAGAACTTTATTTTGCCACAAACTCATGCCAGTGCTCCTTAAAACAGTTACAAAATGATGCAGTAGGTCACAACAGGTTGTAAACACCTGCAAAATGCAGTCTGTGGCTGCACTTCTGTCCCTTGGCTGGTTTGGTTCATGTTGCAAATGAAGTCTCACCTAAACCACAGGACTTGGTCTTCTGGGGAAAAGAAGGTGAACATCAGTCTCGAAGCACAGAAGCTTTCCCACTTGGCCTCCTCTGAAGCTCACTCCACCCCGCCTCCCACTCAACCCCAGTAACACTTTCAGCCCTGATACCACTGAGCAAAGCCTCCAGCAGAAAAGCGGCATCACACACCCTGCCACGATGGAACTACATCACCCATGCGACAGTGCAGCTGCAGAACCACCTTTCACCTTTATTCCTATGGAATTAGTGGCACTGACACTTATGTCTGGATTTACCAGTTGTTCTGATGATATTGGTATAAAATGCAGTTCTGGAATGTGCAGACCTGTAAGTTCCTAGCTTAAAAAGCTGGCTCCGAGGCCATAGCACTAGAGGCATCAAGTGGCCTCAGAGGGAAATTATGTATCCACCCTACAAAGCCTGTTCTCACACAGAAAAAGGAAAAGAATGAAAATGACACATTAAAAATGCACAGTAAATAGATTTGTAGAAACTACCCTACGATCCCATTAATTCAATAAGAAAAGCAGCTGCTATTTATTTTCCACAGGAATGGAAATACCAGTATTCACCACATGGCAGTCAACAGAAAAAACCAAAACACTATTTCCCTGCTGAAATTGTTCACATTTTGTTATCCAATGTTTCAGGAAGAAAATTATTTTCATTTTGGCCTCCTACTGCCTCTGCAACATCAGAGAATGTCTCTCCCTGTTGGAAAAACAATAGGAGGCAAAGAGGAAAGCAGCTTTTTTCCTGAGACTTTGGGCTAAAAAACACCATCAATTTCAAAATTACAGCAGTGGCAAAGTGCTTCTTTCAATCTGGTCCTTTCATTTTTGCCTCCTGCTGCCGTTCCTATTGTCAAAGTGGCAGCAGGAGGCACAAATGAAAAGACTACTGCCGGCAATCACCCTTGGGCAAAGCGTTAATAAGAAGTGAAACACCCGTGCCATAACAAATTCCAGAGGTAAGAAATTGGGGTTTGTGCATCTCTCATGTGTAGCACCACAGATGATCAGCACATCAGGATAACTCTTCTGTTTCTGAAACCACATTGATCAGACATCAAGGAGACAAAGATTTTGGGCTGGTACTCAGGACTAACTATGAATGAAACAGAATATTATTAGAAAATTAAAAAGATACAATAAAAACAAACTGAGAAAACCTACCAGATAACTCTACTTCAAGTAAGAGGAAAGGAAAGTACTCAACTGGGAAAAGTTGCGGCAGTTTTTCAAGACACTGGGTAAATGGGTTGAGTTGTAAGGGCACAAGGACCCAACTGCCTCCCAAGCCTACCTAGAATGTTTGAATCTGAGGAGCCTGTTGCACAGGGGAAACAGGACAGAAGACCAAAGCTGAGTGCTTAGTGCTACCAAAAGTTTTACAAATTCTAACAAATTTGCTGAGCCACCTGTAGAACAAACAGTCCAGTATTTCAGAGCTGTTCACCCAAAGAACGGCAGGAGGGTACAGCGCAACACAAAGAAGTCGCCAACAACCCTCCTTCCACTCTGCAAGCCAGTAAGAAGCTCTCAAAAAGGGTGACTATAACTAACCCAAGCAAATAATCATCTAGCTCTTGCCCTTTGGTGAAGTTTCCAAAGAACCCAAGGTGCAAATCAGTGTCCTCCAAAACCCTGCTGGTCTTCTACTGAAACACTTCTGACAGCTGAATTTTTCCCAAAAGCCAAGGATATAGTTTGGTATACTTTTCTTCCCCATCAAAGAGAGGAAAAAGAAGAAAAAGCAGCAAAAGTTCTGTATTACCTGTCCAGCTAAAGGAAAAGCCTCACTTACATTTCATAAACATGACGTTTAAAAACAATGCCTTCGTTGCCTGAAAGGAGAGCTCCATGCCCAGCCGCGCAGTACCTGAAGGTGTCTCTGCTTACAGCCCCCGAGGACGTACGACCAAATCGTATCCTTTTTGGAAGAAGCATGGGTGTTAAAAGGAGAGTTTAACGGAGTTTTGGGAAGTTTTAAGCAGCTAGAATAAACCAAGATAGAGGGTAGGAACCATCTCTTGGTCTGTCCCCGCTTAAGGCTTGAAAGAACGTATTATTTGCCAGGATTATATATGTAGTTTTGCTATCTTTGTAGTAACAGGACTACATTATGAGAGAACACCACCATATTCCTCTGAAGACCTTGGGGAAAAAAGTGTGAACAAAGTTGACTTTATCTACAGAAGTTCTTTAAAAACAGAGAAAACAACAGGAAAGCTAATAAGGGAGCAATTAAGTTGAATATGATAGTACTTTTCACTGCATGAATAAAGTAAAAGAGAAGACAGTTTTCCTCACTGAAACTGAGCCAAGATAAGGTACCCTTCTCCCATTAAAAACAGAAAGCAATGGTACTTCACGAATAAAAGCACTACTATTTCTTGTGCTATAACTTAAAACCAAACATTTATGAAGCCTGAAACTATACTCTGTGCCATGTGCACCTAAATTGTTTCATTACCTGTGTTTCTTAAAATAATAAAGATTTCAAAAAAATATTTGCATATAAACTTAAAAGGAGGAGAAGACTTCTATTCTAAGATCAGAGTTCTCTATTAACTTCACCTGTACAAAACCATTGCCATATTAACTTTAAGAACATGCAGATAAAAATCAGTCTGCTGAAATCAACACAGCCATAAAGAACAGCCTTGGGGGTGGGGGTGGGCATTTTATATCTATCATTAAAATATTACCTGATTTATAAAATATTATTATTCCTCTTGCAGTTGTGCTTATCTTTTGAAGAGTATAAGACCTGCCTACTTGGTGTAATACTCTAGTTACTGGGTTGCTTGTACCATAAAGCTTTTCTGGGTATTTCTACCTCTAACAGTATTTTACGAGACCACACTGAAAACATCGATCAAACAATGCACAAGACCTCCTTGGACTGCACCTCAATGCCTTCTCAATAACTTGGCTGTAACTTATTCATTTACAAACAAAATTGACTGTGTCTAATCTCTGTGAAAAAAACCCAACAATCTAATAATTTAATATCTGTATGCAGCTTAGTGTATTATAAGATATGGCATTGCTATGCCAGGTTAGTATGCTATTAGCTGGGGGATTCTCAAGCATCTGTCATGCAAAGTAGGTCAATTTCTAGCCATATAATTCTGATTATGTCAAAATATTTATTCATGAGTTCCCTAATTCAACATATTTCAAATAAGTCATATTTATGTTTTTTTTTTTTTTAAAAAAAAAAATCTAAATTATGGTTGCTAGCAACTGGGTTATCACAGCTTCAAACACTCTGGTAATCCAGAAACGTGGATAATGTTTTTCCCTTACAAAGTACTATGTAGTAAGAGAACTTGTTTCGTTTCCTCCCTGCCATTATTTTCAGTCTGGTTTCCCAAGGAAACAAAGTGTAACACAGCCACAGACTCCATGGGTGTATGTGGGAACGTCCAAAGCAATGGAATGCCCCATCCCCCCTTCTCAGGCCCATTTACATCACCCACATGCTCAACAAGATCTAACCCCTTCCAGTGAGAGATCAGGAATGACTCCAAGCTGCAGGTAACACTTGCACAGTAACAGGGAGATGAAAGACTTCATTACCCAACCAAGGCCATCTGTGACTAGCTGATCATATAAAGACAAGAACAAATAGCAGCTCGGAGGTTTCCAGTGCTACTGCAGGCAAACAAAAGGTCTTAAAGATCACCACTGTCTTCATTTTATCGTACCCTGCTGAAACATTTAGATTACCTCTGAATTTCTCCTTGCTTTTACCAGTATACGCTTTTTTCAGCACCCACGTGATGCATTCCACTTTTTACCAACTGTATGCCTATTAAATATCCTAAAACCTTCAGACTTGGCAGAAGTAAAATCTTTTAACTTTCCTCCCCAAGTAAGTGCTGCCTAAGCCTATACTTCATCTTCTAATACACTGCCAGGAGATGCAACTGAAAAATGCATAGCCCTATCATACCTAAGGCAAGAAATGATGAGCCTAATTCTTCACTATGTTTTCTTTTATGCCATTCTAGCACCATACTGGTAAGTCAAAACACAGAGACACTCCTCAGAGCAATGTCCACAGCAAGATGGAAAAGGCATAAAGGCCACGTGCTTGTTCTCCTCTTAGGTCCCATGGAATAGCTTATACACATCTATAATCTATAGTATTCTTTGCTTCCAGGAAAGAGGGGAAGGGATGGCTTTACCTTTCATCAGTTAAGGAGTTGTCCCTAAACAACACAGAAAGATACACAAGACTTAAAACCTTTTGACATTCTGTCATCTTTGTGTATTAACAAATCTTCAGGTTGCCTTGATACAGCCAAGATAGAATGGTTGCACCTGAGAAAATCATTGGAGGATGAAACTCTTAAGTCATCAGCCATGGAGCTACTTTTCTAAGCTTTTAACTACAAATGTGTGTTTCTGGCATCTATTTCAAGCAGCTGTGTACCACCCTTGAGAGTCTTGTTCTTAGCACCTGCAGGAGCTGTTCAAAGACCTGAGCACGTTACAGCCACTACTCTTGTATTTGGTCAAGGTACCACAAATGTGCACAGCTACGTTGTGTCAATGACCTTTTTAATCAAAGAAAAGAAAAGAAGGGCATTAAGACTTTTAAATGCTTTCAATTACCAATGCCCTAATATTAATTTTCTAATTATTCTTCTCCAGGGGTAATTAAAGTGCGATCTGTGTTCCCTTTGTCTAACTGCTTCTCATGCTAGGATTTAAATACTATGTTTTGTTTCATGTGTAATAGTTTTCCCTTAGACCTTTCTGGTGGAGTCTGCAGGCATTCAATATAATCTGATGGCTGATTGTGTCCATGGCAGTTATTTAACTGCCTGTTGGGCTAGTTTGAAGGAATCACAACGGTGACTAACAAGACTAATCTCAGAACCACCATTTAAAAGAAAAAATCTTTCAAGATTTAAATGTCAAATCTTTCTTCAGCCACCATGACATCCCAAAAATAAAGGATATTTGATATTAAAAGCATCATGAGTGAGCCTGAAGTGGCAGATCAAAATATAATTTAGGTGTTGAAAAGATATTTCTACTCTATAGATTTTATAGTTAAGACTACTGTTATGTAAAAATCACTTCACATTTTAGAAAACCATAGAGTATAAGACAAGGCAAGTTACAGCAGATGTTGTAAGATGAGGAAGACTTGATCATTGGGATTGTATTTTGGCAAGCAGCAATTAAAAAATTGCACAGAACGCATCATGCAAACTCTGCCACTGCCTTTTGGCTGGTCTGTACTGCCTTCTTAGCCCATCCTTTTACACAAACTTCCATTCCTTCACCTAAATTTCAATACTTTCCTTAGGAAAATGTGTGGGCTTGACTTTACTTCAAATGATCTGATTTCACCTTTTCACCATCTCAAAGATCAGGCATTTGTCGAGCAGAGAGCGCAGAGGCACGTGTGCACGTACGGAAGGGAGCCGTTTCGGCTTGGCTCTGGTTCGCACCGCCTCATTCAGCCGCGCCTGCAGGATCGGCCTCGGTCAGGACGGAGCTGCCTGAACATCCAACTGAATAATGCCGCTGGAAAGCTCAGCAAAGGAGTTAATAATAGACAAAACAAGATTCATTTAATCAGCTATGTATTTCCCTGATTACAACAAACAAAGAAACAGGATTGTATGGCAATTTTGACAGCTTGGTAAACTTCAGCAGTGCCTTGTAATGAAGCCTTGGCAAGAAATAAGTGAAACACAAAGATTTTTCATATTGAGGCTGTGTAAACAGTTTCTGCTTTTAGAAACGTATCCTAGCAACTCACAGAAATGCTTTTTAAAGACAGCTGGACAAAACCACGATTTGGAATAAAAACAGATGTAATTGCTAAACCAGCGAGTCTGGTGGTCCCAAACTGGTCTTGCAGCCACATCTCAACTACCATTCAAGATGTTGAGAAAAGAAACACCAGGACAGATGTTTTAAGACTCGCATCTGCAGGAACAACTATGAAAAAGTGCCTCAGAGTTGGTGGGAATTATTCTGAATTTTATATTCCTTTCTAATTAACACAGAAAATCTCTTTGGCATCCAGCAGAAAGGCCTGCTGGACATACACCTCGTGTTTTGTACTTGCATGTTCTGAGACAGAGGTACAAGATGCACAACTGAATTTTATTTATGAGGTGTTCACTCAATTCCATTGCAAATCAAATTTTTTTTTTTAAGTTCATTTTTCAGGAGAAAACTGAAAGAAGTGACTTGCATAATAATGCACAGACCTTGATTAAATATCTAATCCATAATTCAATAGAGAGATTCTGCTGACATCACCAGCAATGGGAAAGATTCGTAAAATCTATCATGAATACAAAAGGAGCCTAAACTATATTTCAGGATTAGTATTCAGACTACAATTGTATAAGCATTATGGGAATGGGGATAAATCGTGTTTATACGTAACAGATCACCTTATAAAACCTGCCAAGAAGCTGAAACGTGATAGAAGAGCATCCTACTCCTGAGACACAGGAATACTGGGAACAGAATATTCCTCAGAACACACGCAGTTGTACCATGGAGGACCATTTTGCTTTCCAGTGACTGTTTAAACTACAGTACATGGTGTACACAGAATAACTATCTATCAGGCTGTACATTCAGGTACTGTTGGGTAATTAGCTCAGTCACAAATCTTTGCAACTGCACTCAAAAGTGGTTGTAGATGGCAGCAGATTCCAAAAGTGGGCCACAGGTGGGGTCTCAGTTTGGTGTTCAAAGAATGAGCAAGGGATTATTGGGGGAGGAGGAAGAGCTGAGGCTTTTTTAGGGCATGAGGCTGTTTTTCAAGCCAACACTTACCATACGCTTACCTGCATAAATTAGCTATCAAGAAGAAAGAATATTATACTGAACATCTAATGGGTAAGATTTTTGTTTGTTTTAAACCAAGCATAGATACCTATAACCTCCTCTAAATTTACATTTAATGACTTGCCAGAGGACATTTTTTCCCCAAGAAACATTAGTTAATTTTCATCCTTGCATGACATCCTGAATATTCAGAGAGGTTCAACTGATTCTTTGATTTTTCATTTCTCCAAAGGTCGAGTTCTAGTAATTCTGTTGTGAAGTTTGGTAGATAAAATTTTGGTAGATATACTACCAAACTAGTCATATACACTGCAACATACTGCACATTTACTTTTGTTTCAGTTGATATGATTCCCATCCATCATGATATATTCTCCAGGTTGCACACAAGGGGCCAAACCCAGAATCCTGCTTTTGATTCATAGAACGGGAGCCATGATCTGACAGGCAGCAAGCTCTGTCTTCATCAAATCCACCTTTCTCGTGATGTAAACCAAACCATTTCGCTGAGAACACATTTCACACTCTCTGCTAATAATCACAGTTCACTGAAGGACCACCCATCCTGGAAATGGTATTACCTCAAGCAGAACATCCATACCACAGCACCCACGACTAAGTACCAACCAAAATATAAATTACCTTCCGGATATCCACTGACTAGAGATGGATGCCAAGGCAATCAGCATTCTGTGTTGAATGTCAATAAAGTTCTTTAAGTTTGCTGGGGTGGAAAAGCAGACAGTGATACCACCCTGAAATATCCTCAAAAGGCCCCAAGGACTCTGGCACTGGAAGGGACAAGCTTTGCAAATCAGTGGTCTCTGGTAGGTTTTTTAATTCATTGACCTTGCCCACCTGCTTTTGGAACTTCAAGCAACTGACAAATCTACTGCCCAAACCATATTATTGCAAGGAGTCCTGCAGTTTAGCAATGCGGTGGATGAAGAAGAGCATTGTCCTGCTCCCTCTGAGCCCAGCTTCCATCAGCTCTCACCTGCCCCACACTGCAGCTGCTCAAAGGAACAACAGCCAACGCTTGCTCACTTGGTTTTGTAGAACTGAACTTTCAGAGGGATTTCCAAAGTGGCCACTGAGAAATGAGACCCCACCTTTGCGCATATAAACTTATTTTTCCTTTACGTTCATTGTTTTACATTAGCAGCATTTAATTGTATCAGCTGTTTTGTTGCCCAGTTATTCAACACCATCATACCTTTCAATGCTCCACTGTTAACTTTCATTTCTGCCGCTCTGGAGAATATTTTACTTCTAGTAAATGTCCCTGCCTCTCTGTGTGCCACCTTCCTACTGCTTCAGGGGGACTGACACCAGTCCTCTGGCAATGTAAAAGATCACCATTTCATTACCACTTCCCCTCTTTCCCAATTCATTTATTGCTTCTGAACTTTAACACTTCTGGACTCATGCCACTTCTCAAGAAAAGGTGAAAAAAATAATCAGATGAAGACTAAACTGAAATTCGAATGGAGAACAGCACACCTAATACTACATTTGGATTTATTTTGGAAAAACCTTAAGATCCTTTGTTCTAAATAGAGTTACTGACCTAGAAACATATATTCATCTATGGAAATAAATCAAAATTCCTCCTACATTAATCTAATTGCACCAGTGGAAGCTAAGTAGTCCCTTAAGTAATTTAAGTTTCCTTATTTGAGGGGGGAGAAATTAATTAATTTATTTTTTTTTAATAAAATAATAATCAGACCTTCCCTATTGCTGGGAGTGGGTTTTGTAGAACAAGCCAGTTATGATTAATTTCTCTGTTTGCAGTAGTAAAGGCATTTTCCCTTAAAACAAGAACAGGACTGAGCAGATAGCCTGGGTGTTAGTGAGCACTGGATTAACAAGTAAATAAACAACCTCAAAGTATGTAAAAGAGTCTAGGTTTGTTTGGGGTTTGTTTTTTGTACTGTCACTGCCATAGAACTCCCCAAAAAATCTGCTGATTTATGAAATACAGTAAGGTCCCAAATTAGGAACCTTTCTTAGAGGTAGCTGTAATGCAAAAAAAAAAATGGAAACACTAAAGAATTAATGATCCTGCTGGGTTTCTTACCTCCTACTCCTGTAATCATGAAGCTGTTTTATAAAAGGGCAGCAGCACCAATCATCAAAACCATCCCCCTTTTCCTGCAGTGACGGTATTTAAAAGGAAGGAGGAACCCTTGCTTTATAACCAAAGAAATGGCGCAAATCCCAGGAGGGTTCATGTCTCTTGTCTTAACGACAGACAAATGGAGCTGTGCAGCCTGGCACTGGGTACCTCAGATGCAGAGCAGGGCAGATGTCAGACTCCCGCCTTGGTCCATCTGTGGGCTCTTCTGAGCCTCCACCTCAGAGATTTGGCTCTCCCCTTATGATACAGAAGGGGTGCAGGAGCTGGCATTGTCTGGGCTCCAGTGACAGAATGAGTAATGGAGGACCATCCATTTTAAAGTTTGCACTGCAACATTCAGCTATGTATACGATACACTAAACATTTACACCTCTTGTTACACACAGGTCACAAAAAAACTTCTGGATGCTGTGCAACCGCGCTTCCCAGTTTGCTTACGGGCAAATGTAAACTTTTACGAGAAGTCTCCTCTCTCTTTTACCAGTCTGTTCAAATAGTTCTTGCTCCTTTTCAAACACAAAGCTTACATACTGAGAATAAAATTTCAACCCTACCACGCCAAGGAGCAGGCATCTCTGTTGACAGAGGTACCATTCCCCAAGCAGCTGTTTAAGAGCATGGCCCAGTTGTGATTTAAGATCAAGGACAAACAGGGAAACTCGTGGCACAGAACACCAGAGAATTTATTAGGGCTTGTGATTTCTTGTGAACCCCTTTTCCTTAGACAAGATGTTCTCTACAAATAGCTCTTTGTCTAGAGTAATTATATTGGGATTAGAAAGCGCTAATAAAACCCTCTCCTGAAAGGCTGGATGAATTTGAGGCGATAACAAGGTTGTCATGTGCCTAAAGGGAGCAGGGGCAACTTTCTGACTGTAATTTAATCAATCCCAATTAAAAGAAAGAAATATTTACTGATACCTTGTTCAATAAATATTGGTAAAAGTCTATATCCCAGCAGAGAGGCAGACAATTTATTCTACCTAACATGCTTACGTAAACAAGCTAAACTCAGATCTCCTCTGCTTACGCTCTACTGCAAGAAAACCAAAGGAAGACGTGATGGTACAGTACATATGCAGTATACATGGTAAACCCCCTGAAGAATACTCCCAAAACCCAAAACACAGACATGAGCAGTGTTCTTGAGAGACGTGGCCCTGATTCCCACTTTTAATGTACTCCAAACCCATACATCAGTATTGGGAATTAACAGCTTGCTTAGATTAGGGATGTTTAACTAGCTGAGCAGTACCGATGCGTTTCCACCACAGTCGGCACTAAGCACCACTGCAGTGGTGTAAAATTAGACTTGCGACTCAAAGGCCATTCCTTCTCTGGGTCTGCAGAGGAAGGACCACTGCAGAGCTTCTGTCTTTCTGCTCACCAGCAGCATTGGGATGGAGTTTTCTGCAGCAGTGCAGACTACTCTCCATTTAGTGTTCCTGCAGTAATCATCTCTAAAGGAAGTAATTTATATTAGCTACTTTTTCTTGATATGCTGCAGCTGAGGAGACAACAATAAATAGTAATTATCTGTACTCTTCCCGAAATATCGACCCTCTGAAATACCAGTTATTTGTTATCATGTATACCAGAGCTCACCATCAGTGTAAATAATTCTTTCCACCATTTCTTTCAGTCTTCGAAAGAAAAGCCTATGTAGCAAAAATCTATGGATGCAAAGGATTAAATGTGAATAGCTTCTTTCTTCTGTGAAGTATCTTAATTATTGTAGGCCTTACTAATCCAGACAATTAAGACTTGATTTGGCTAAAGTTATTTTTCCTACTGTAGTCATGTAGTTACTTTTATTTACAAGAACTCTAAGCTGCATACAGTTAAATAGAAACCAGTCAAAGAAATGCCTACCTCCAAGTGAATGAGTAGAGAAATATGTCAGTGCCGCTTAACAGAACAAATCCTAGCAACTGACTGAATTTTCCATATCCTCTCTACAAGCTGAAACAAGTCAAGTCCTGTAAGATTTTAAAATCAGAGTTTAAATAGGTCAAAAAATAAGAGCACTGATAATTAAATACACTGCACACAATAGGAATTAACATATTGCAAAATCACCTTCCCTAAATGAAAACGGAAGATGAGATTCTGATATGCTTACTCCGGTATTAATTTGAGCATGACTGCTGATGAACTGAGCTGCTAATTAACTAGTAAGGCTACCAGTATTTGGCTTTAACTGATTGGCTGCATTACAGAAATCCTAGGATGCTCAGAACATGTCAAAAAAAGAAAAACAAAGCTAAAAATACTTAGGTTCTCACTGTTTTGAGACACTGGTGGTTTTAAAAGCAACAGAAGGGAAATCCAATGGATATGAACTGCTTTGCAAAATAACGAAGTGAATTAAATTAAACTATAGCTTGATGAAAATCAGTGAGGAAAACAGCACTAATGATGCTAAGAATGGAATATAACATCTCTCTGACTACACCACACATTCAATAAGCACACTGTGCACATAAAACAACATAGTGAGTGCAATAAACATAAACCACAGTAAAAAGGAGAACGTGCACTTTATATTAGGCAGTATACAAAAACCTAGACCAATTATGTACATAAAATATTGGTATATGCTTCACAGATACGCAAGAAAAAAAAAAACCAAACAACAAACCAATGAGGAAAAAGCAGGACGGCAGGCGACATTTTCAAGATGAAAAAAGTCCAAACCAGAACAACAGGACCTAATTAAAGAGCACATGACAAAGCAGGCTCTTCCCTCTCCCTTACCTTGTTTCAATACCCTGTCAGAATATATTAAGGAACATCAAATGAAACAGGAGATCATACAGTTATTACTCTTTCCTGCTTATGAATACCAGCGTAAACTGACTGCCTGGAAACTTTTGTATTAAATGTTCTTCCCTTTTCTACTTTTGACTCTGCAGTGTCAGTTGGAAACCGAAGACTCCCAAAGTGGCACTTCCACGTACAGCACAGAATAAAGTTTAACAGCCGAAAGGAAAGGCAGAGGGGCATATTGTCACCTGCTGAAAACTGTGGGGTGACAATGCTGGGTAGGACAGGTGGTCCCGCTGGCTAGGATCTGTATTAGAGCTTGATTACGGCACTGAAAAACCAGCCATCGGCAATTACAGCACAGCTAAAGGAAGGAACCCACCTGTTACTGGATCATTTATGTACCATTTTGTGTTAATTAAGGAACATCTATACCAAATTTTAAGCCTGGATGTCACACTGTTAATACCGAACAGAAGACAATCACTAGCACAGGGAAGAATTATATAGTGAAACTAATTAGCAGGGGAAAAAAAGCCCTCAAAACTGTTAAATACAGATCCTTGAGTGTCTTATTACATAAATAGTTAATTAAGAATAATTTACAGAAACAATTATCATTACCACATTAACACTAATTGTTCCACACAGGAAGACACCATTGTATAAAGCAAGATTGCCTGCCCTTTACTTCAGCACATAAAAATGTCAAGGGACTTTCTTTGGTGTCCTTAATTCCCTTCCAGTCTCTTACCATCTCAAGACAGAATGACTCAAACAAATTCATAGAACGGGGGCTAACATCTTAAACACAGGACCTGCCTACTTTTATTGAAATAAATCAAGTTATTCTATTCAAAATATTCATCCTTTTCCCCTACCTTTATGAAAATATACCACTTACAACCCTGCCCAGGAAAATGTGTCAGCGCTAATATTGTACCGATAACAAGTAGTAAGATTAAGTAATTATGAAGAGACATAACGAGGTCTACATATGGTTTAAGTCTTAAGATTCTAAATTCAGTGGAAAAGTCTTCAAAGAGAAAAGAAACAGTGGGTATAAAAAAAGAGGAAAAAAGACTGTCAAAAATTAAACGTAGGAGGGATGAAAAGGCGCCTTTCTGTTCACCTTTCTGATGCCAACATTGTTTTTTCAAACCCTATAGATGGAAATAGAAGTTAAGTGCATGTATCCGAGCACAGAATCTGCCCTTTCAGCTCAGGGCTGCCGTGCCTGATTGAGTTTAATTTAAGCCTTCTTCAGATTGCCTCCCCTGTTGCCTATCTGCCAGCAGCCAGCAGCTTTCTCTGCACAGCACGGCCTGCCTTCAGGGCAGGGGAGGAGGAGAGCACCCGCTGCAGCTCACATTAGTGCAGGGTTCTGAGTGCTGCAAATGGCTGCAGCTCTCCAGGTTCCTACTCCTAAGAACTAGTCACCTTCTCATCCACGAGTACCCAAAAGTTACCTGGTTTCCATTAGAAATCTGCTCGAGTAAAACAACTGCTGATGTGAACGTCCTCTGCTGGATCTCAGATACAAGTATTTCACATCAGCTTTTTAAGATCTTTTTCATAGGACAAACAGGGACTTTGGGACTGGAACATGTAAGCCACACGTCCCACCCAATCAATCCAACCCCCCATTAAAAAAAACATTACTACAACAACCCCCATAAATATGGTCACCTTCTATCTGCTCATTTAAAAGACAACCAGCCTGTGTCCTTGGAAATTGCAAGTAATATGCTACAAAGCCAGATGTTTTTTCCGCAGTCTGTAAGACAAGGCTGCCTGCTATCTTGTGTCTGTGTGTTCCAGGAAAAAAAAAAACAAAAAACAATGAACCCAAAATTAGAAACAGAATATTTAATTTAGACTTGCTTTTCCTCAACTAGCATGTAAATTAGAGGCAGGTACGGGAGGAAAGCAGATCTTTTGTTAACTTCTCATGGGCCGATTCCCTCGCCTTCTGCTGAAGTGAGACATGCAGCACTAAGAGCTCTGTATAGCCTGATCAGGTTATTTCTCCAGATAAAAACCAAAGCATTTGCAGAGAACTGAGGTGAACCTAATACTTAAAAAATATTTAGAAAGGCTTTTGCTTCCTGATGACCAAATATTGAATATTGACCCCAGAGCCTAACACAGGAGAGGGGATAAAGAGAATTTACTTTGTTTTTTTTCCCTTTTGTCAACACCAAGGTGGAAGAGGAAAAAACTGCTGCCTTGGTTTTCACTGGAGTAACTTTCTTCCCAGTAGCTGGTGCAGTGCTGTGGTTTGGGTGTAGGATGAGAATAATGTTGGCAACACACTGATGTTCTTCATTGTTGCTGAGCAGCTCTTACACTACGTCAAGGATTTTTCAGCTTCTCACCCCACCAGCAAGGAGGCTGGGGGGCACAAGAAGCTGGGAGGGGACACAGCCGGGACAGCTGACCCCCGCTGACCCAAGGGATGCTCCATACCATACGGCATCATGCCCAGTACACAAACTAAGAGGGGGGTGGCCAGGGGAGTGCGGCTCACTGCTTGGGGACTGGCTGGGCATCAGTCAGCAGGTGGTGAGCAATTGTATTGTGCATCACTTATTTCATATATTCTCTTATCACTATCATTATTTTTCCCCTCCTTTTTTGTCCTATTAAACTGTCTTTATCTCAACCCATGAGTTTTACCTATTTTCTAATTCTCTTCCCATCCCACTGTGGGTTAGGGAGCAAGTGGCTGTGTGGTGTTCAGCTGCCTGCCCGGTTAAACCACAACAAGTTGGTGTCTAAGTACACAGGTGAAGGAGACAAACACCAGGAGTGGTCCTGTATGAAGCCTGTGTATGGATATCTAACATTTATACTAGCAATTGCAAAGGTGGTGGGAAAAGCTGGAACAAGGAGCTTCTAAAGCTGTCCTTCCCAGGAGTAGTGGGCATGTGGAAACAAGGCAATACAAATTATTCACTCAGTTATCTTCCCCTGAGGCTTATTAGATTTACAGGGGAAATAAGAGAAGAGAGGTCTAGAAGATGATATGGTGATACAAATTTAAGTCGGCCATAGGCTTGAGTAGATGAACATCTACTGTCGTGACATACATAGGGATTAAGAGAGCAAAGAAAGAAGCTCAAGAAAAAAGAGAAAAAAAACAGCAATTACATTGCAGCTGGAAAGTCTTCTGCCTGACACCCAGCCATGCTGGTTGCTCACAGCCCAGGCTAGCGTACGCAGAAGGTAACTGCAAACCCCAACATGGCACTGAACGGCAGGCTGCAATAAACTCCTACATACAGCTGCGCAATTATCTGCGTGAGGGGCTGAAAAGTTCCTCCCAATCCAGTCACCATGAAACAGAAAAGGTTTAAGTTCTTGACATACAAAGACAAACGTGCTTTATTTAGAAAGAGCAGCAGATCCTGATGCCTCTGCACAGCCCAGTGTCAGTGACTCAAGCTATGCTGGCCAAGCTTACAGAGCTCCCAGAACCATGACAGCCTCAAACTCAGCACTACGTGTGTTGTTCTACCTCAGTCTACAAGACAGTAGTAGCCCAGGGTTTTTTTTTTAATTATAGCCCAGAGAAATACCAGGATGGCAGTAACCTTTCCAGGCTGGCCTGTCACATGAGAATTACTCAGTTTGGGGCTTTTGCTAAAATAGCTTGGAGGAATTAGGGTTTTTTACCTTGAAACCGAGTCTGAAGACATAGCCTAAACCTTTACATAATCTTTTCCTAATCACCACCTCCTCAGCTTACCTGTAATTAAAATGACAAGCACGGGATCTTAAATAAAGGCACCACCACAGCAGAAGAACAAAGCAGACTTTCATACTGTTTGCGTTAGCACTGTCATTTCAAAATTCCTTGGACTTCAAAAAGCTGTAGAAATAAGCATTCGTTTATGCAAGGGCATCTGCACGCAGCAAGGCTAGGCATGTCATTATCATCCTCTACAAGCTCGTCTTCTGAATAATACAGCAAAATCAGAGAACAAATGCTGAAGATGGACAACAGACTTGTTATTTCTTAGGCTCATATGCTTTCTTGTGCACACTGAAGTGTGTACTTGTCCAGCAGCCACACGAGCGCACGAGGAAATCCTGCACATACCAGCAGGCACTTCGAGTGCCAGTTTACCTGATTGGCACATCTCTGTTGACAAATAGGATTTTTCAGGCCAGCTTACTAATAATGATCCTTTGTGGAGCTCTTGAATAATGAGGATAACTACTGAAAGTCATAACATGCCTCCGGTCTTGGTGTTTGACTCCATCTGACTTCCGAGGCTCTCTTCAATGCTCCCCCGCAGCCTCCTGCAGTTAGGTGCAAAGCGAGCAGTGGCTTGGTGTGCTGAAATCAGACCTCAGCATTTGAGAGCTTTACTCCAACAATGCTGGCTAATGAAAATGATGGCAGAGGAGAAGAGAACAGTAATGAGACGCTTCAAAAAAAAAGTCACACGTGCTTGCTTTAAGGTGCAGAAGCACTGAGGTACGCTACCTTGGTTTTTCAAACAGATGGAAGTCTAGTGACTTCTGTAACTGCAGAAGCTCCTATCCAGGCACCAGCAACTTCTGATTTAAAACAGCTTGTAACATGGAAGCAGCACTTCCAAAAATATGAACCCTGGGCTGCTGCAGGCTGCCTCCTCTCCTTGCACAAAAGCTCAAGGGGAGGATCACAGCACAGGGTGGAAAAGACCTGTTCAGCCTGGATAGGAGAAGACTGAGAGGGGATCTTATCAATGTCTACAAACACCTTCAGGGCGAGTGCCAAGAGGACAGGG
>JAVJGJ010000030.1:30599218-30653392 GCA_035590215.1 Microhierax caerulescens
TGGTTTGTCTTCCAACCCAAGACCTTCATTATGCTCCTGTGGAGAAGAAATATATATGGCTATGGCTGTTCATCACTGAGTACCATCAGTACCGTATTTCCTCTATGAAGTTGACAGTTTACAAGGCAAAGGATTTTACAGGTTTGGTTTTTTTTTTTCCATCGTCTTAAGTCATCCCTCACCCATTCTTAAACTCTTTAAGCTTGTTTCCTAAAGACACATGATGACCAAACTTTTTTTGTCTCTTGTTAAAATGCTTCAAACTGCCAACTAATTGCAATCAAATGTAATAAAATATGGAAGAGGTCGAGCTTCTATGAAGATCAGAAGCTGAAAAGGGGACAACTCAAATGAAGGTCTCCACAGAGAGAAAAGTTCCAACACTAGTTTCATATCATCATTAGATGCTAAATAATCCACATAAAGAAAGCAAGACTCAGCAAACACAGAATTACTCATAACCCTATTTTGCTGACATTTTTGGTTGGTTCATAACCTGGACAACAGACAACCAAAACAACTGATTCTCAGGATCTACTTTGGGAACAAATGTTTCAAGGATAATTTTTACAGCACACTGGAAAGCAAAACTAAAACCTGAAAATCTTCTATAGAATCATACTCTTATTCTCAACAACATATATGAAAGCAGAAGCACTGGAAAATAAAGGTGAAGAATTTAAAAGATAAATAATATTCAAGAATGACTTCATATTAATTTTTTTTCCCCCCAAGTACTACACATGTATATTTTTATTTATTACTTGCAGACACACTTACCAGAAAGTTACAACTCACCTTTGTTTTTTTGGTATTGTTTTGTTTTCTTTAATCAAAGGTATTTTAATTTTATTTGCCATTCTATTATTTTTCTTCTTATACTTTTTTAAATTTTCACCATACCCCTTGCAAAGCAGCAGAGGTAAGGGAGGACTGAAACTGCGATCGCTCCCCATCTCCCGAAGGCTGTCAGCAGTATTGCCCATCTCCCCCAGTCTGAGCCTTTTCCCCTCTACACTGGTACTTGCTGTTTGGTGCCACTAGCACCTTTTTCTCAATCAAGAAGAAAGATGAACAGCCACCCAGGTAGTCAGGTTCAATTTCACTCCATAGATCAACTAAGAGAGTCGCAGCAGAGTATAATTTACATCCCCTGTCAAAAGTCTGAGTGTAGCTGACAGCCAACTTTACACAGCTTTTTCTGATCTTAATCCATTCCTGCACTTCGAGCTTCAGCAGTAACCAACTCAGCCCAGCTGAAACGTCTTAATGTCTAATCTACAATACAAATTTCTCACTCGCTACAGAAAAGCCTATCCTTTATTAAAAAAAAAAAAAAAGAGAGAGAAAAAAACCCCAACACCCCTCCCCAAAAAAAAAACAACCAAACAAACAAAAAACAACAACAAAACAAACAAAACAGACAAGTCAAAACATAGCATGGAGAAATAATCTGAAAATTAAAAGGTTAAACATTCAGCTCTTGCCAACAAAGGCATAATGAAATCCACGTGAATACCCCCCAGTAAATAAAAGGGCAGATCTTTCTTAATTTTGAATGGTTTACTATAATTTTTGAGAGGTGGATGCTTGTCCTTTTTATTCAGCTACGATTTCAGCTCCACGTAAAGCATTCACAACTTTGCAGGTAACACTGCTAAAACATCACTTAACTAGGCTCAGCATTTCCATTATCACTGTCTGACAGCTCACCTAAAACTGGTTTTGCAATAAAATTGTATCAACAACAACTAATACTCTGATACAGTATTGATAAAGAAGAAGTACTAATGGGACAAAGTATTCAACAGACCAGTGCATTTTGCTTTTGCGAAAACGTTCAGTGGCAGAACCCAACACGACACCGCTCAGAGCAGCAGCGTCACGCTGAGACTGTCACCTAAGGGGCTCATATTCAGCTCTGAATTTTTCACAACAGTGGAGTGACAGCAAGATAAAATTCAGCTTTTCATTCATGTTGGAGATTGGAAAGTCAATGAAAACCTTGCTTCTTTCAGACCCAATGGCAGTTGAGTCCTTCCACAGAAACAGACACAACTTTTCTAGTCCTGAAATGCTTCAAACCAGCAACACACAAAAACCTGAGTGATGCCTCTGCAGAGGATAAAATGCTTTACAAGCAGGTACTTTTGTTGGTATCATTTAATACAGAGAAACAGCATTTTCTTTTGTAAAATCAATGTAGTGTATCTACCGTCCACTGATATGTAAGATAAAACCAGAACTCTGTAACATATCATCAGAGAAACTACCTAAAGACATTCACATCTGGGAAGACTCACGTTCAAACAGAAGAATCTTTTTTCCTTTAACTCTGATGTTATTTAGTAGCAAAGAAACACAAAAGCCTAACTCTGGGCACAGAGTCTGTAATTTTACATCTCTGGATTTCTAAGATTTACATCTGTCATGAATATCAGAAACATGAATCTTTGAAATCAAATATTAAAATGAAGGATGTTACTGTAAGGTGCTGTGGCATATGGTAAATTGCTGTCATTTCTTGAGAGGTGGCAGCATTTCAGTGGTGGCTGATTGCTTTATTATTTTTGCATTCATAGCCCATCACTGATGTATGCAGGTTCATTTTCATTTTTAAAAAATAGCTCTAAAATAAAATTTTAAAAAGCACTGTTCACAATAGGCAGAGTGCACCCATGATTACTAGGCACTATTCTGTGCATCTTGTCTTTATGTAGTTTTAAAGTTTGTACAATACTTTGAGATATAGGATGAAAAAGAGACAGTTCTATCTCCATAGACAATTTATAGATGTGTACAACATCTCTTCTAATTTTGTGTTCAAATGCACCCTAAATACCTTCAGCAATGGAAAGCTCAAAAACGTACATTAGCACTAGTAAACCAAGTTCTCAAAAATATTTGTTAAATGTATCAGGTTACACTCAACATTCAGCAGTCTACGTGTCTGCCCTTTTCATTCTACAGAAAGGGAAGAAAAAAAAAAGCAACATTTTAATTTTTCAGAAAAATAAGTTAATGAGAAAGTGCTTGCCTATATCCTGTATGTGAAGTATGGAAGGATGGAAAGCTGTCAAAGCACGCTTCATTACCATCACCTGGAATGTTCCTGGCTTACCAACACATTATCACATTGTGTTGTTTTTCACAGTGGCATCTGGATATCGATCCCTCCCATGTTTCTTTGTGTTTACTGGTCACTATGATGTTCTCCTCAAAAACTAAACATTAGATTGAAACTTCCTTAACATCTTTGCTTAGGTCAAAGCTTTCTGTAAAAATGTGCCATTTTTATGCTCCCCCTCCACAAGATTCTACACTGTATCATAATTTACTGCGATAGTAAGAACTAAACAAGAAAACAATTCTGTAAATATTATCTTACACACACTGAATGGTAAAACACCAACATCACAAGCCACAGATTTAAAATTGTGAGTTTAAACAAGATCAAACTCCTCTGAACTCATTTTAAAAAGCGGGTGAGGTTCCCCATATATGCAGGCACCCGGATTACTTGCTATTTGCTCCAAATCTTCACTTTTCTGCCAGTGCGATATCACTGTCGTATATTTTGTTTCTCTAACTGCAAAGGGAAGCAAGAAAAGCGGTTCTCTAGATCAGTGTCAACACATACAATGGCATAAGTAATACAGCCTTGCATGAGTAATACAGTCACTCAATGTATACAGCCCTCAACCCTAACCAGACCTTTCCAGTTACCAGTTCTCCTCCCTGTATTGAACCCAAATGATACGATTGTGGATGCATTAGAATGCCATAACCACACAAGTACATAACACGTGACAAAGCACAGCACTATTATATGCCTCCAAACCTTCTTTTGGTTTCCTAGACAATGTGCAAAGGTAAGGGAAGACTATATAAAGCCACCCTAAGTTGCTGTAAATCACATCTGCTGTTAAGCCGTGCCCGAAAATTATCCTCGGTGTGAGTTCAATAAAGAGAAACCATTTTCAGGATCTTTTTAACAGGTTATTTTCAATTCTACAGTATCAAAAGGATGTTTATATTAAATTAAAGGGTAACTCTGGAAACCAACATGGAAAGCATATTGTGGAAGAATATGCAGACAGTAACTTTTTTCAAGCAAATCTCAGACTACTGTCAGCAAGGATGAAAGCAGGAGCAGGACTGTGAGGGAGCTCTCAGTATCAGGCTATAGGGGTATAATAAAGAAAGAAGTAACAAAAAATACTGAGGGCAAGCCAGGTTTGCACAAGGCCTCTAGGATGTAGTAAGAAAAACAATCCTTGCACTTGGCTAGCAACACCACTAGGCAACCACTTTCAGTGAGAAAATCCCAGCAATAGAAGGTCTAAAGAAAATAAGGCCAGGGCAAATCAAAACCTGTTGCAGTTCACTGAAGCTCCTGATGCTTCAGGAAAATAATCTATTTCTGTACTTGAAACAAATACACTGACATGATTGTTGACTGACCAGTGATTAAGTTCTGAATTCAATAATGATACGATGTTGTGCTTCATGATTACAAAATGCTTCTAGTAATTCATAAAAGTTAAGCTTTGGCTCTTTTCCATGAACGACACACAGCATTGTCTCTCATCCTTGTGAGACTGCATACGCATTATCATTTTCTATTCTGCATCACTGGTATTGCTCCCTACCTGCAACCTCTGGAAAAGCACTGCAGAAACATTATATTCAGACAGAAATGGAAACAAGACTGTAATGATGCCAAAGAACAGTAATTAAAGTGAAACAAATTAAATTGGGAAGACATTGAAAGACAATTTACTTGAAATACTGTATTTCAGGTCACCTAAGCAAAAAAAAACAAAAACAAAACATCACCTAACAGTTTTTCACTTAGAATTACGGTTAATTAATTATTATGAAGGTAAACCCATAAAACCTAACAGCTGTATCAGAGAAATCTTTTGCCTGTGTATTTACAAATACTGTAATCCCCATACTCCTGAAATAATTTCTGGGCTGCCAGTTTTGATGGGGAGGTGAGGAAGAATGGAGCTTTTTCGGAAATATCCCACTAAATCCAACTTAAAAAGAAAAAAATGTATTTGAATTCAGACTATAAAAGGAGTTCAAGAGAACCAAAGTATTACAAATCCTGAACAGTCACAGGCATTTACTTATTGTTTGGACTTTTAATAAAGATGTTGCCCCACCAGCAAGTGGCCATGATGCAAAGTGGTTGTCCTGACGAAGCCTGTAAGGCTGTACGGCCATTTCTCTTCAGCAGGCTTCTCATCGCGTCAAGAACAAATATGTAACTGGCACCACACGCCCATGTTTTTTCAACACAAACTCCTGCCTATAAACAGTCAAATTAAAAAGCTAAACGTAACTGTGAAAAAGAGACAGTTACCAACCCTCCCGGCTTTAATGGGCAAGCAGAGCAGCTTTCTGCAGGTGCAGCCCCGTGCCCCTTTGCTCCAGCGGCTGTGGCACACCTTGGATGAAGGAGCACACCACTGCAGCCCTCGCTGGGATTAGACCTCAATACTGGTGAAAAAAAAACCATTTGGGTGTATCTGCACTACAGTGGTATCTCGCCATGCAGGGGGTGTTAAGTATAAAGCTGACAAATCTAAGCAGGTGTTTTCAAAGTGCTCACTCATTTCAGCAAAAATGCACCCCTAACAGTGCTTGATATGCTCCAATAATATTTGTAAATAGTTTAAGGAAATACCTGAAATTACAGACCAGCTAGTATGTCTAATTTCAATTCAGCATGACAGTTTTCCTTAAGGGAAGACAAGGCATAAATATGAAACTGTCAAGGCTTCCTTAAAACTCAAGCATGATATAGCCTAAATCTGCCACGCAGCTGAATAAAAGTGGAAGAAAAACAAAAAAGAAACCTCAGAAAACAAGGCTGAAGTGATTTCTGTGTGTCTTTTAGAAAAGAAAAAAAAAAAAAGAGGAATTTCTGCCAAAGTTATTTTCAAAAGTTGTTCAAACGTGAATTTCCTTTCTATCTGCCTTGGGCAGAATTCTCAATTTCCTACAAGCAGAGCCCAAGTGTGTTGTAAGGCACACTGACACCTTCAGAGCTGTGCAGATGCAGAACCTAACCCTGAAGCCGCCTGTCATTTTTCTCTGATGCCATCAACACACTTTTCCTACTTTTCTCTCTTTGTTAACTCATAAAGGGAAGCTGGGAAGAGATCAGCTTCTGTTGCCATGCTGCAGACTGGATTCATTAGGAATGTCCTGACAATGTGCTGCCAAATGAAGGGGGGGGGTAAAATGGTTAAGAAATACAGTGAATATTTTTAGATTTTGGTTATGTCACACTGCATATTCTACCTGTGGGAGATGGAAATATTTACAGCCTTTTACACATTTACGATAAGATGTATGTCTTTATCAGAGACTGAGGGGGGAAATGAGTCTAAAGAAAAAAAGAAATTTTTTTTTTTTTTGGTGAATACGGTCATGTTACATGACAGCAAAGAACTCACCCCAACACAGACCAAGAAGTATTTACAAAGCACCAACTATAACAGCAATTTGATTTCTGAAGCAGCTTTTCCATTCTCCTTGGTAGCAATTTCCTTCTATTTCTATGAAAATGAACAATTTAGAGAAATTTTGATACCCTCATATTCCATAACCTTTCTTCCTTTTTCACAAACAAAGAAAATAAAGTGTCTGCTCGCTTAGCAGCTACTCAGTGTTAAATGCTTACATGCTCCTCTTCTAGCACACTTGGAACATGGAGTTTGCTACATCTGTCCTACCACCAGAGGATTGTTCACAGCATTAAATTGCTACATATACAAACCAGATCACATTTTGAAAACTACTGACCTTGCACTGGAAGGTGTATTTATGCACATGTAAAAGATAACTAGAGAAATCACTGATATTTATTTTCCTCAAAATATTTTGCACAACTCTGTAAGCAGCAGACCTGGAGTCCTATATGTTTATTTTTACAGCTGGGGACCCAAATCCCTTTACAACAACAAGGTATTTAAAATTTCTCCTTCCCAGAGAATCAGCTTTATTTCAGGTATCTTGGAGAGAAATTGCATTCCCTTAACAGGACACTCCATTAAGAACCTGGAAGTGGCTGACGCACTGCCCAGCAGCCAGCAGTCGGTGGAATTTAAGGCTTTTACCCAATCTGAGGCTTTTTTTAACCCTGCAACATTTTGTGGGTTTGTTGTTCAGCTGAGTAGAAAAAAAAAAAAAAGAAAAAGAAAAACAAAAAAGCCTCCATCTTGAGGATGGTGCTATTTTTTCAATTTTTCCTTTATCTAAATGTCATGGCATGGACCGACATCTGAAATCACTGCCATGTCCCCTGCTCTCAGCAACCCCACAAGACCACTCACACGCTAATGAACAAAGGCTGCTCATAACTATTTTTAAGTTACTTCATTCCTGTCTGTCATGAAAATTGATTGCCTCTGAATTTCCTAGTAATACTTAAACACTTGTTTTGAACTGTAAATACATAAATAGCTTAATGGGCAGCAACACCAACAAGCCGATCTTATAATCTTGAGTAAGGATTCTGCGCCGGTCTCAGCCCACACACTGGAACTGGTCACCTCCAAAATCTTCCATGCAAGTGTGTGTAGCTTGCATTAAAAAAGCATCACAGATAAATGCCTGCCTTGTGCCAACAGTAATATTGCCATGATTTTTTACTTCCCACAGGAACTTTCCAAAACGAACACGGGAGATTGAATAATTTGTTGACGTAATGAAGAACACAGTGATTATACACAAGTACAATGGTTTCTAGAAACTTATTTTACTTCCTGAAACACAAAAATAAAGTTTAATGAGGAAACTAACAAACCCACAAGCATCCCAGTACTTCTTGCTGTACCACAGCCTATTTTACAATGGGCACACATTAGTTTCCGATGATGTCTGTATTGCAATAAAAGTTAAAACCCAAACATTATCGTTTATTATATGTAATTATCCACTTTTTTACTCCAGCAAAACCTTATGAATATATTTGGGAAAAAAACTAAAAAAAGATAAACAAGCCAGGCATATCAGCACTAACATGAAATGGTTTTGACTTCTGTTTTTCCATGATGCTAACCTAACAATCCTTACATATTTCAGCTAATCCTAATTAGGATGGAATGGCCAATCTTATAATTTCACCGTACAGTCTTAAAAATATACAAAAATACAACAGCCCATTTCAAAATGTATATTCTAGGGAAATACATTTTTGTACTGATGAAGTCTGGTTTCAGCTAACAGGAGATACAATTTAAATTATTGTCTTGGTTTGGTAACTTCTGGGAAAATTGTCTGCACTGATTTCAGCAGATCTCTTTTGGAACAACTCAGACTCAGTCCACCACATCTAACGTGCAAAACCTTTGCATTAGTTCCAAAGTAGAGCCCCCGGCAAATTTGCTAGAGCTATGCCACTTAAGGCAAACTAAAACATGAATTCACTGCTCTTAGTTTCCCACAAGAGCATAAACATTTTGTGGTAGGTTTCTGGCTAGATGAAATTTCACAGAAGATACTTCAGCCAGGAGCTTAATTAATGATACTGTGCCTTAGATACATTCTGTCTGGATCCTACTTAGTAAACTGTCTTCTGATGAATCTGCTACCTCAAGTCAATTTAAAGCTGTGATTTTACAGCACCATGTTTGTTCACCACAGTAAGGTCGAACTATCAGCAGAGACCTTTATCTTTCCAAGCCCAAAGTTAACTGAGAGAGGTGAAGAGTAAAGATTCCTACTCGTTTTGGGCAGATTTTTACTTATATAAAACACATCTATTTCACTATCTTGCTAAATGTTTCCAATTTGCAAGCTAGATTTTCCACTTAACTGGAAAAACAAATGGAAGCTGTCAAGGATACTGCCTGAACAATACGTTGGCACATCCCTGCCCAAGCTGACTACGCTACTGTATCAGTAATTCCCATTCCCAGAGGAACCTGCATTTGTTTTTCAGTGCACGTGTTCAAGCCACTGAGAACAAAGCCCAAGCCATTCTTCTGCTGGTGTTACTACAGTCATCGCCTGGTGATTCAAACTGGATCCTGCTGCTCACAGAGAAACCCAAGCAAGAAAGGCCCGATTGCTCCACTTCCCTATGCATCTATAGTTATCACCTGCTTGGCTTTCATTAACTTTCTTAGCTCTAGATGAATCTCTGTGGTCATGCAGTATTTATTACCAGTCTAATTACTGAGTCAGGACCAGGCACTCTGGAATACACCTGTGACAACTACTGACCTGCATATATTATAGAATGGAGGCTCTACTTGATTTTTAAGACAAATAGTATTTTTTTTGCAGGTAGTGTTGGAATTTCAGGTGTTCCTGGAAATAGCTTCTTCCTATAAGGCAGAATCCTTAATCATGAATCCATGTGTGTATGCCTAATTCCATAACATCTCAAGCATGGAGAAACTGTAAGCACAAGGCTGGTTTGACTTTCTGCTGGCACCTGGGATGCAGCTCTTCAGCGTCGGGAATGGTAACACCCACTGGAGCCAGTGGTGACTCTGGCCAGTAAAAGAAGCAACCTGGACAGCAAGAAACCAAGGCACACAGCCAATATAACTTCAAGTTATTCAATACTGATTCAATATTAAAATCCTCTTTGTTCTACTAAAGTAAAAATGAAATACTTTCATGTATTTTGAGCCTTATTAAAACCTATTCTTCCTTTTTAAAACAAAACCTAACTGAAACCAGCTACAAGAAAGTTTCAGTTATCATGAAGTGACACTTTGTAATTAAAATACAGTTCAGAACAAAACATTTAGCTGCAAAGGCATGGATTTTCCCTTTTTCACTGTTGCAGCCATCTTGCTGCTATTATTATGGGTGAGGTTAAAACTACAAAACTGGCAGTTGCTTCGTTTCACTGAAAATTAACAAAAAGGAAAACAGAGAGTGTCTAGAAGTGGTTCCCACTTTCTCTTTTCAAGGAGACCAGGCATGCCAGCGATGTAGTTCTGTGAACACATACCAAATTCTGTGCAGCTGGTTGAGGCATGATGGCTACTGTCACAGATGACCTGTGCCAACTGCTGAGCCCTGCAGCTGAGCTGCAAGCGGCCCATGCCTCCTAGGGCTGCTTTTGGCCAAGAGCTTTACCAGGTGAGACAACCGGCTGCCTCCTCTGTGTCCCGCTCTGCAGTGCAAGCCCTAGGAGCAGCCAGTCTGCAGATAACAGGTCAACCCAACTAGTAGCATCTACCACATGAAAGTTCGAGCAGGAAAGCAGCTGTAGGCCTGTGCTGCCATCGCACAAGGTCTGAGAGGCAGCATGAGATTGGTGCCAGCCACAGGTGTTTTAACCTTGACACCTGAGGGGCAATACAGGAGGAAACTCATGGGAGAGCAGGAGTACAGAAGGAATAAGTAGATGCCTGTAATAAACTGCGACTCTGGATTAGTATCAGGAAATGTCTTAATCACGGGGCTCTGATGGCCTTCCGTAATGGTATTCAGTGTCTGCATTTCTTCAGTTCCTCTGTATTGCTGGCTGTCTACTCTTCCAGACAGTAGCTGATAGCCTAGTCACCATAGAAGTGCTTTCTCAACAAAGATGTTCCCTGTGCTCCCACCAGCGATGCCCCCTGACCTTTCACTGAAGATCCTTTCCTTGTCATGTCCTGGTTCCCTGGAGTTCCAGTAATGATCCCTGTATAAACCTGCCCTAGTTACCTTTACCAATGTGGAAAACAGAGTAAAGAGAACACAAAAGTTGATCCTCAAATAACAAATAAATCACAAAGATTTATTTATTTATTATAAGATTTATTTATTTTAAGAAATAAATCTAAAGATTACGATTTTGTTCAATACATTCCACTATTCCTTCCTCCTCCTTTGTCCTCTTTACTTGAAGGCTCCATTTTGGGGTCAACTCAGCCTTTAGTGAGTCAGTTGCTCCATCTGACTTACTCTGAACATACTCACACATTAATAGGGCTCTTCACATACAGCAGTACTCCCAAAAATCATACTAGTGAATCTGGAAAGCTGAATTTCAGTTGCAGGATATAAGAACTGGAAAGAGGCCTCAGGTTACGTACAGCTGGCTGCAAACCTGACCATACTTACATGGTGCTATAACTAAAGAATCAGGTTGGGTTTAGTCACATGAATTTGGCATTGTGACCACGATAAACTGTACATGGTGCCCATAAACATTGCCTTTAATACTTCCTGTGCCTAAAATGCTGAAAGGGCTCTGCCTGTAATAACTACAAGCTGTTGTAAGCCGGAATCCAAAGCTTACTGGCAAATTACTTTGGGATATATCAATTTGTTCATTCCTTTTCCTGAAACAACATTCTGGATGCTAGGAAAATCTCTACATCTATGCACCGCAGAATAAATACAAACCTTCCCATGAAGGCACAGAAAATGTGTAAGAAACTCCTATTCTTCTATGTGGAATGTTAGATGTAACAATCATTTCCACTGTAACCTTCCACTTCAAGAAACAAATAAAAGAAACATGATTTGGTTTCAATATCTGTCAGTGAACTCAAAGTGATGAAAACATTCTTACTACCCTCACAAAGTGAATCTGCTTCTAAGGCTTTGAAGTAGGTTAATACCATGATTACAGCATTTGCAGTTTTGCAATGGCATGCTGCTCAGATCTCCTTTCATACTTAGCAACTAAATTAATAAAAATGCTTTTGGTACAAAGGTTAAGTACATTAAAGAAGAGTCATATGAAGCTTTAGCCACACCTCCATCTGAAACACGAAACAAAAATCTGCAGGATACAATAGCTTGATATACTCAAGAGTTATTCAATGCTTTTGGCACAATCTTGCCATCTTTAACACCCCTTATGTGTTACAAGACTTTTTTAAAAAAGGAGCAATGATGAGCTACCTCCAATTGTACAATGAACAGACTGCTTCAGCTTAATGTAACAACCATTGGGATTCCCTTCGCATCAGGCTCCGCATCAGGCTGTGATCCGGTTCCCTTTCTAAAATGGTACGTGAAACATCATCATTTAGAGGAATACCATCACTGCCTCTGGCAAGAACTGACCCAGCTGTGCATACACTGGGACAAGGCTGTTCTAGCTGGACTCCAAACTCTCTCATCTAACAGCTGAATTGCAGACTCAAAGCTGAAATTTTCATGAGACACAAGTGTTTCCCCCAACAACTGCGACTCAGAATTAATACTACTATTAGGCCCGTGGTGAGTAAACTAGGAAGTTAACATATCTAAGTAAATTAAATGCTGATGAATCAAAACATACTGGCTATGAAATCTCAGACCTCAAAGCCCACCATACATAACAGATCAAGTGAAAGTCTTACTCTAAGTACTGGCAAAAGAACTTCAAAAGGTGATGTACTCTTGAGTATTTTGCCTTGGTCATACCAGCATAAGGACACTAACATTTTCTAGATGTGAAAGTCTGGCTGACTAAATACCCATAAGAGTTGCATCCTATACCTACTATTGGCAAGTAAAATAATTCACTTTTGTGTGTAAAAATATTAAACCTATTTTTTTAGGAGAAAGTACCCAGTTCCTTTCTTCATTTTTTTTTTCCCCTTCACAGACCCCCATTTCTAAATCTTCCAGCTTGTCATTTCTGAATAACTTGGTTAAAATTGCGGTGTTTGAAAGGGTTTGAGTTTAATGCAGGCCAATAACCTTGAATATTTTAAAGCAGAAAGAAAGAATCTTAACCACACATTTCAGCAAGTCTAAAGAGACATAATTTGAAAGGTATTTATAGTTAGTGCCTCTTTATTTTCACATCTTGGGCTTTTAGAACCTTTGGTCTAAACCTAAAGGGGAATTTTTTTCCCTTTGAACTAGGTTTCTTCAAATGGAAATTCCATTTACTAACCGTAGAGGACTCACTCTCTTCCAAACATCATCTGCTTTGAAAAAAATAAGAAAGATCATCTTGTGTTTGGATACAATTGGTTTGGTAACAGAAATGACAAAATCTGGCCTGCAGAGGTTATAGGCCATTAACAAAAGATGACAATGTAATGGTTTAGCCTTATCTGCTGGAGATACACTGTATAGAACGGAGCACAAAGAAAGGACAGAATATGTAATGCTGACCTCACTGAGTTCATCTGATGGCCAATAAACTCACTTGTGCTTCAAGTTACTTTTCTCAAGATATCTTCACATTTCTGAAAAAAGTGCTAAGCCATGAAGAGATGCGCCTTTGGTATCTTTCCCCCCCCTCTCTATTTCCAACCAGCACTTTCTCCTGCAATACAGCAATGGAAAACAATATTTAATAGGCAGCATACATAATTAATAAAACACAAAAGTCCTCTTTGATAATTCCACGCAAAGGCCTATGTAGCTCTGACTTTCTTACTCTTTTTGTGTTTGCCAACAAACCCAAATGAGAGAGTTTCTTGGGAAGAAGAAACTCCATCACTGTCATTCCATGTGCTCTTTCCGTCTTTTGAACTCCAGCCACCCAAAACCTCACAAGTTTAATCCACATTTTGTTAGACCTTGAATGGTTAAGTCGCTGAAGATCAAATGCTGCAAACAGGCCCTGCTGTTTCAGATCCCACAATCTGAGAGAGGCTGTGGGTGCCATTACAGGAGAAAAGAAAGGCTGGCACCACCAACTTCAAGCTAATACACAGGCGTTGCCAGTGGTCTGGTATTTCACTACAAAAGATGGAGTTGTGTTTATTGTTAGACAAATGAGCTTTCTCATTATAAAATACTCAAAAATAGATTAAACATTGATATGACTTCCCTGGAAGCTGAGCTTTGAGAGAAAGGTGAAAAACAACCCCTACAGTGACTTTTCAAAATTACAAGGCTTCAAATATCCTCCTTTGCAAAAGTCTTACTATAAAATTGGACTCCAGTAACAAAGAGTCATCAAGTCAGGTTACTTCTTAACGGTGACATCTTTGTATTTGTCTGTTTTAACAATGATCACAGGTGACAAGAAATAAGCTTGCATAGTGTGTTTCTAAAAGTTCTTATTCCATCTCTAAATCTACATTGATTGTTTCAATATTAAAAGGATCCAAATCTTCCCTCAAAATACTTTTTCTTAAAAAAAAACCTTTTGTTTTAAGAACTGAGGAGTTTAATACAAAGACACACAATACTTTCACTTACTAAAATTCCTGTATCCAACTGCTCTATGGACATTTAGCCTCAAATGATTGGTTCCACCACAAGATTAAAAAAAATTTTAAACCCACAAACCTCCTCTGTGATCTTTGTAATCTTTTCAGCGTATTGGCAGTTTATGCATTGAATAGGATATGAGGAATTACTGAATTAAGGAATTACTGCAGAGAGTTTACTAGGTTTTCAAATTATGGGATATATATTTACTTTATCTTTATTTGCTGAAATGGACATGTCCCTGAAAATGGTTATGAGATAATTTAAAATGAATGAATAATTAAGGTAATATAACATCTTAAGTGTTTTTAAACACAACATAGGTTCAGTGCTTGCACTGATATCTGACACCAGCATCCTTACTGCTATCTTCAATACCTCTGCATTAAAAAAAACAAACACCCATGAACCTACAAATCGGCATTAAAGCAGGCTTTCAGTTTGGAAGAACTCCTTGAAAGCTATTTTTGAACACCCATGTTGTGTTTGTTTCATTGAAGTAAGAAGTCTAGCAGCTAGTGGGACTACCTACACTTCACAAGTAGGGAAGGACTTGGCCTAAAGAGAAAGAAGATAAACCTCTCTTATCCCGGACCCCATTAACATATGCACATACAGATGAGCTGCAAAGTACAGACCTTTCCAGCATTTTAAATAGAGTTAGATAACCTCTAATAAACCTCTCTTTAATATCATTAAAGACTGTTCATCCCCCTCTGTTCTAACCCTGTGGCTACATTAAGCACCCATATCTTAATCAACTTCGCAACTGCTGCCATCTCAGTCTCCTCTCACTACTTGTTCCTCTTAATAGTCCAGAAAGCACTGTCAAAATAATCTCTGCTGAATACTGCTCTGACTGCACCCCTCCGAAGCCCTGTGCACTGATTTCCAGTCATTCAGGCCATTCATTTTAAACTTATTGTTCCCTTCTTCCAGCTAAAGCTTGCTCAAAAATAGAATCCACATTCAAAATATTCAGATTTTTCCTGTTCTGATATTTGCCAAATGGAAAAGGCAGCTCTAAAAATCAAAGAAAGAAGGAAGAAAGGATGAAGAAAACTGTGAACACACATATATGCCAAAGTGGCCCCGGGTAATCACCAGAGCTATGGGACTTCCCCCCAGAATCATGCCCCATAATCAGCACGAGGGTCAAGCTCTTCTCCCATCCCTGTGAATGGGATGGATTCCAAATTCCTCACACAAAGCTTCTCTTTCTGAAATGTTACCTTGCATCTGACAGTTTCCTTCATGAAGCCTTAGTTGAAAACGATACTTCTCTACAAAAAGTTCTTCTGTTAACATATTTGCTCATTTTGTTGAAAAAACATCCAAGAGTAATCTCTGAACACCTACAGTTTCTATGGCCCTATTTAATTATCGTATAAGCCAATCTGTCTTCCTTTTTACACCTACCCAAGTACTTTACCAAAGCACTGCTGTCAGCTTAGACAATGTGGTTATTTTCTTCTTCCAGTTCCTTTCACATGTCTATGATGTGACATTTTGCAAAGCTATTTATTAGACTACCTTCTTAAAAAGATTCAAATCCTTTCTAAAAAAAAACCCAAAACCAACCAAACAAAAAAACCCACCCTACCTGTTGCTAGACATATTTTTTTTTTCCTTAAGCAGTATGTATAGAAATAAATAGTTTTTCTGAGTTGTAAAAGAATTTAGACCTTTTGGTGCTTCGACCAATACCCATGTTTTCACATTTGGGTTGGGGTACCATGCAAACAAAGCAGGCAGCTCCATCTTGACTGTCAAGCGTCGCAAGCAGCACCAAATGGAGCACATTCCCTGACCACTGTCCTTCCATTCACTGAACAGGACAAAGGTCTCCAGGAAATAGCAATATGAGCTCAGCTCATTAAAAACTGTATGAAAATGTATATCCTGGAGGGATGTTAAATTAGGCTTACATAGGCACTTCAAGTCTGTCCTTCCTTAGAATTTCAGTGCTTAACCTTATAGCCCCAGCATTTCTTGCATGCAATTAAAGACAGAGGTACAGATATAATATACTGCTTTACTTATAGTCTAGTGAAGAGAAAGAAGAAATGTGAAACAGATAAAGAACTCTGTAGGTAGCTTTCATTTTGATCTCCAGTGTCTCGCTAGCTCTGCCATCTTTCTGACATGCTCACAACAGTAGATGCTGTGCTCTTGCACAGCCAGTTTTACTGAGAAGGGCTGCTAACATTATTTTTAAAGAAACACTTCAGAGTTTGTGTATTTAAAAAAAAATATGCAATCCACAAACATCCTTACACTACCAAATATAGCAAACACTAAACACACAGAGGAAACCATATCAATGTTAAACTTAAGCCATGCCCAAGTATAGAGTACACCCGGTTTCCCTGCTGCATTTAATTAATTTCATGTGACTTTGTACATCTGAGATCAACGTATAACTCATACAGGCAACACAAGGTATAAAAAAGGATTAATGTATTAACTACTACTGATGTTTTTCCTTCCACCTAGTTATCGGCATGCTAGTCTACATTATTGTGATGTGCAAATATTACCCTCATTACTTCGATGGCAATTTTATATTTAAAACTGAAATTAATAGCTAACCTCAAAAGACTTAGTCTGCTTAATTTCATTTCACTGCCCAAATCATCCTTCTCACTATAAAATTTCTCCTCTAAGCTAAAAGAATCAGAGATGTAATTGCAGATCACAGATTAGCTGTTCAATATTTGCTAGTAGTTAAAATGGGGCAGACATTAAAAGCAAGTTGACTCCAGAGAAAGCTGCTCCTTCCATCATCTGTAGAAGAGACTGCTGTGAAACGTTAATATTTATGAAGAAGGCTAGAGCTTTCTGTGCCTTTGGACAACTCTGCAGGGCTCCCCCGAAACAGGACATCCTACCACCACTGAAACCACTGCCAGGAGGATCTCCCACCTTCCCCTGCTGCATTCAGTGGGGTCAGTTATGGGTAAGGTAGGAGGACACAATGCTGCCCCAGGAACTCCTCACAAGAAATCATCCCCTTGCACAGCCCCTGTGCCACACAGCCTCTCAGAGCACTGACCCACAAACGCAGGAGCATGCCCATGACTTGAAGGCTTTCCCCTCGAGCTTACTCTGTATTTCTGGGCCAGGACTTCACCATGGCTGTGCTCTCCGCTCTGAGCCCGCACAGGAGAAGTAGTGAACTTCAGGTCAGACCGGCTAACAAGTAGGAGGAGAGGGCTGAGCACCAGCTACTGAAACAAGAAGCTGAAATCCTGAGAGGCCCATAGATTCAGGTGCCTAAAACTGGAGGAGACTGATGTTGGGAGGGACAGCTACTGGAGGCAAACTGGATGTCTAACATCACCTATGGAGCAAACTACAGAGCGTGTGCACATGTGTGTCTGCTAGCAAACTTTCTACGTGATCTGTGAGGGGAGGAACAGGACTGAGCCATCTGTGTTGTTCGTAGAATCATTTAGGTTGGAAAAGACCTTTAAGATCAGAGTCCAACTATTAACCCAGCACTGCCAACTCCACCACTAAACCATGTCCCCAAGTGCACATACAGGTCGCCAAATGTATGTAGGTGATTTTTCTGATCATTTGGCTGCTGGTAAAAGCTCTGCTTTGTGTGGGGTGATATGTATGGCTGTTTGTAGTATGTGTATGTGTGCCTATCGGGAATGCATGCTCAGCCTTAGTGGATCTGGATACCCTAAACCACGGCAGCCTTGTATCAGGCTGGCAGAAGATGAATCCCCCAGGCCCTGTAGTCCACCAGATTGAATTACCTTTAATGGAAGATTCTGGAAACACAATCATGTTAACATCTTTGGTTCCACACATACTGACTTCTGTGTTGATGGAGCAATAGCTTGTTTTCTTCCCTAATGGAAGCATCACAAAGCGGACAAAAAGCCCAGAGAGACCATACACTATTCGCACCTCCACTTCAAACTTGATCTACTCGGAGCAAGGAAGGGCGGTTCCACAACTCAGCTGCCAAATGATAATTTGCCCTACTTCTCCTATTTTTATTGCTGTTTTGCAGCAATGAGTAATGCTGTCTCCAGGAAATGGAAGTGAAAGCTACTCTGTTCTTGTCAGAATAATAATGGATATTGTGTTGGCAACTGCCCTCCTGCGCTGCACAACAGCATAAATAAAAGGAATTAGGAAAAGCCAACAGTACTACAGAAAATAAAGTGTGTAAACTCACCTGCTTGTAAATATATTATAAGATGTTTGTTGTTTCAGCCTGTGCAACAAGAACAGGATAAACACTACGTCTAAATCAGAAGTGAGTCTACCCCACTGATTCTCATCTATGGAGAGAGGTTGTGGAGGAGAGGCACTGGCTGTTCAGGGAGCGTCAAAACAGGGAAGTGTGGCTTGTAAGATGCCAGGAGTACCTCCATACATGGCTGTACAGACGGCAACAGGCTGAAAGATGGCCTTCTCCAAATCTCAGGTTAGTTCAATGCCAGGATATTAGCTTCGGCCTCACTGTTGTTACTAGTAGAAGGAAAGATGTCAGTGAGCATTAAAGTAGTTGCTCCATAGGGCTTGGATTCATGTCGTTTCTGCTCACAGAGGCGACACAGGTTCAAGCAGGGAAGGAAGACCTGCCTTCTTGCACGGTTTAGAAAATGGATCATCTATGGCAGGGGTCCTCAAACTACGGCCCGTGGGCCAGATACGGCCCCCCAGGGTCCTCAATCCGCCACCCCGGTATTTACAGAACCCCCCCGCCCCCCCCGGCCGGGGGTTGGGGGGGGAAACAAGCAGCCACAGATGACTGCCTGCCACTTAATCCATGCGCTGCCCCCCTGTTTAAAAAGTTTGAGGACCCCTGATCTATGGGAAACACCTCACTACAGAGCACTAACGGTGAAACAAGTTCAGCTCCTAACTCATGATGAACCATTAACACGTCCATGCAGCTAGACATTTAGAGGTCTCTGCAGCCTGAGCTCTGGATGCAAAGCAGTTCTGGTGTGAATGATATATGAATGCACAATGAGATCATATTCAAGACAAGAAAAGGTTTCAGAAGGTCGCCCCTAATGATGGAGGTCTTCACTGAACAGCTGATGAGTACCAGTAACTTTATGCATCAAATTTACAATTTTTCTGAACTTTATAAAGGACCCTGTATTTTTATAAGCTGCAAGTACTCTTAATACTGTTAGGGAAAGAATATTTTTGTCACTCAAAAAAAAGTCACTTAGCAGTATCCATAGGTGCATAAACCATCAGTCTACCATCCAGCTGTTTATTATTTTAACATTAGATGCAGCAGGAAACCAGCAACAGAAACCACTATGGCAGGCAAACAGGAGAAGAAAAAACTCGAGGTACACATAAAAATAACTGTAAAAAAAAGAATTCAATTAAGCGCATATAATATACCTACCCATGATTTCACTATGAATTTGCCTCATTTAAAAAAACGAAAAAATCTTTTGCTTTTTATTTAGCCCTTTGTGTGGATCTTTTGTATGAAAACAAACACATTTTGTTAAACCAAATATATTGTCTCATCTGCAAAACCAACCAACTGTAAAAGCAGAAAAATGCATTTTTTCCTGTCTTTACATTACACTAGCTATTACATATAACAAAGTTTACTTATAAATAATACAAACAATATGTAATTATTTCTGAGGACACATTTATCTCTAAGAGGAATTAATTTTCAAGAGGAATGTTATACTTAAACACACTCAGCCACTGTGCCGTTGGATATCCCAAATACATTACATATTATATTACCTTTATTCTGGATGGCAAATAATGTCAATATTGATTCTTTAGTTAGAGTGAATAATCTACAAGGCTCACAGCCACATCTTTTCTTTACTCCTGAGGAGCACAGTGAATGTCTGGGCCTGGCATATTTATCACAGGGAGTTTAAGCCTATTACTTGGTCAAATTCACTATATATTTCTTTGAACTCTTGAAGAGGAGTATGTCATAAGGCATGAATGAAGGGCTTACAAATTCACCTAGAGTATATTTCAAAAGGCTACCAATTTTGCAGTCACGTTTTTCTTAACAGTAAGTGATCAGTATTCAGAAGGTCTGATGTTGAAGATTAAGGACACGGTTATTTTTCAACTAAATTTTTTGTGACTAATTTACTGAGATATTTAGCTATACACTTCTGTTTCTGGTTGCTTAAAAACACAAATGAAAACATGCATGTTTCCATTAACTTGTACTCTGCTCCACACTTTTTTCTTCACAAGCTGACTAATGAAATTACTGTGCTATCATTACTGAGAGAGCCAGACATACTAGTTAGAGCACAAGATAAGAAACAGGACCCTCAGGTTATATATCAAGCTCTGCCCTGACTTGTGGTATAATCTTTAGGGAAGTAATTGAGAGATCAGCACTGGCTTTCGATGCAAAGATCTAGCCACCTTTGAAAACAATTTACATCTCCTCCATATGTACACAGGCCATGAAAGCTCATTACTTCCCATAAATTATATAAAATTATGTAACTTTTGAGGAATTTTCCCTAGTAATATGAAAAATTATGCACTTCAATAATGTGGACATTAATGCCAAGTGTTACCTGTTTATTTCAGGGAAAACTGGTGAGCAGTTTAATGCTTCCAAAATCACTGGGATCAAGCTAACATTCCAGTTTTATTTTTCTTTGATTTCCCTTCAGCAAAATTGGAGCATTTATCAATGCAGCTGATACTCACTGTAAAGTACAGGTTAGATATAAGACTGACATATTTTGTTCTTACTTGCAGTATTTCCCATGTCAATGGAAAAGACAAAATGTTTCAGAAAAGTAGAAATGTTCAAATGCATGTAACACAACATGCTGACAGAAATGTCATTCATTAATATTTATTAGGCAAGCAAATATCTTTGGATGAAGAATGATATAAAAACTTTGTCATCATCAACATACTTGTCCCTGTAGAATATTTCTATGTGAGCCATATTAGGAAACTTCCACTAATCCAAACCTCTAGAGGCAATTTAGCTACTAATCTGGATGAATTAGGTCACTCCTGCTCAGCTACATTCATTACGTGACAGAACTTTCTTCCCTGAACTCTCTAAACAAAACTCTTCATTTAAAAAGATCCTAATTTTGCTGGGAGTCTTTTCAGTGACTGCACGTGGAGAAAAGGCTCCCCTGAAAATTAATTTATTTGGCTGTTTGGCAGTTCTACTTCCTTTCCAGCCCCATCCCTCACTTTCTCTGTATTTCAGTCAAATCTCAGATGTAGTTTAGCAGTGGAAGTGGATGAAGCCAGAAGCAATGGACAGCACAGACTGAAGTGGATGCATAGGTGATCCTCACCACTAGCAACCAACAGATTTCCTAACGTACAGCCAGACTTGGAGCACAGCAACACCCACCTGTATTTAATGACTGTTACATGAGTCTAATCCTCTGTGGAACATGCACTGCATTAAGCTCCTAATTACCAGTTTCCACTGAAATTCTTTGACGACTGTTAAAACATTGAGAAATTATAACATAAGCTCTCAGGAAATGTTATTCTTCACACTCAACAGATTATTGATTCCTCTACTGAGGAGCAGCAAAGTAGCAAGAGCTCCAACCTTAACTTAGGCAGACCTGTCTCTCAATTAAAAACAACAGTAAATATTTTAACTGCAACAAGACACAACATCCATCACACCCGAAGAATGCTTCAATTAACACAACCACAGACCCCCTTTGGTTGAATGTGGGATTTAAAACAGAATTCATGAGATCTCTAATTTATGATAGGTTATTGGATAACTCTTGTTAATTATAGCTACACAATGTCAAAATTAATGATTTTCCCACCCTCTTTCAACTTGAGAATGAATTCATAACTTACATCAAGACTCAAAAGATGTGCAATTAATGTTGTCAGTAACCATTTCACAAAAGAGATTTGTTAAAGGCAAGCATGTGGACACAATTAGTGTATCAATTAATGTTACTGTTACTTGATCTATAAATTATTGAAAAACTCATAACTGCGGCATGGAAACAAGGCAAATCCACTCCCTGACAATGAAATAAGCTCCTGACTGTGCCCCTCTTTCATTACTCTTAAGATCAAATTTGAATTTTGCCGAATTCCATTAATCTTGGCTATGTAAACAGAAAAATAAATGAACCTATACCAATCAACAACTTGAAATGCCTCATTACAGTGATGATGCTTTAATTGTTGTTAGCTGATCATAATGTTAAAAAAAAAAAGTTATATAAAGAAATCCCACCATCTTTATTCATAGCACTTATTAAACTGAAGATCTAATGTGGAAACGAACCTGTAAAACTGCATTGAGATTTCTAGGTATCAGCAAAAGTGTAAATTTCACATAAACCAGAAACCTCCATCCCACTCTCAAATTTAGCAACTACTAGCCCAAAGATTAGATTCAAATAAGGTCTAAGAAACCCCAAACAGGACTTGGGTAGCATGAGGTACCTATGATGAAAACTGAAAATGACAAAACAGAACCTTATTTAAAGGCTGCTTATCCCCAAGGCTTTTAAACTAACTAGGCACCTCCTGTTTGATCTTAGTATGACTGGAGTTTTGCTCATGGGGATGGAAAGGTTTTCCTTTAGATAGTTAAGACAGACTCCAGTCTCTCATTAGAGTTGAAAAGACCCAGGAAAGAGACATGACTCTGCCAGAGGTCAAATCCTACAGATGTGAATGGTCCTGAAGCCACTGCATTACTTTTAATTAGTAGTCAAATTGGGCATTTAAGTATTTTTGCCATCCTGATCCCGAGAGGATCAAACTCTGATCTTCCACCAGCATGAAAGCACTGCCACACACCGCCATCCGCTCTGCTGGTGCACCACCGTAACGCCTTACCTGGCACTAAGTCCCCTCAGCAGAGCCCGCTCTCATCTTCCCTCCCCATGCACAGCTGCAGAACTTGTATATTGATTCAGTCAAAATATTATTATCTCATGGCTATAAGACATCTATGGTAAAGTCATAGCACATCACATCTTCTCTAAATTTACCCTTCCTACTGGTTAGTTATGGCAATCCCTGGCTTGGTGGCCAGCCCACTGTGAAATCTGTTTCCAGATGCCATGTGCTTCCAAAGCACTGCCGTGGAAGCCTATTAAATAAGGAAATTTCACCCATGGGGATCCTTAGCATCAGAGATCGTTATGCTGATTGCCAACAAACCTGAGCTCCTCTTTTTATCTTGCTTCCATTTTTAGAAGTCCCTGTCATTTTGAAAATTGATTCAAAAGTCTTATTATAGGGATATAATGAGAGATGATTTTGTAAAAATATCCAAAGCTTCAAATAGCATAATTACAGAATTAAGTGCAAGAGGAAGAAACTAAATCCCTAGGAAAGTCTCCTTGCCTTACCCCAAGCAGATGCAGATCTGCATTCAAATTTGGTAGCCTGGCTCACTCCTTTATTAACCTCACATTTCAGTTTTCCTGTTTAAGTTAATTTTGCAGGAAGGGATTTTTCAAGGCAATTATCAGTGTGGATTCAACATCAATGCAACACATTTCCCCCAAAAAGGTTTCTAAATCAATTTTAATTCTGATAAGCTCAAGTTAATGTTTTCAATTTGATTCAATAATCCATACACACTTACAAAATGGCTCCCCCCCAAAATACTGCATGACAAACATGGTTTAGGTTTCTAGCAACTCTGGCTAATGAAAAATTCTAATTTCCCATCCTGAATGGTACAAACATGTAATTTTTATTCAGCCCTCAATGAACAACATGAAATAAAATTAGCCTTTAAGATCATTATTTGAATCATTAATTCTCTAAATGCTTCTTAATGAAGTTTTTTACAGAAGGTTTTTGGCAAACTCACCAAAAAAGTCCTAGAATAGAGCTTTCTAAATCTTCTGAGAATGTTGCATGATTTCCTTTAACAGAGCAACACAAAACCTCTTCAGGATGTCTTTTAAAATGTGAGGAAGTTCTCAAAAAAGGTAATTACAACACAGTTAATAGTAGTTATCAGCCAAGACTGTCATGAAGATTAGGGCTGGAGGTGGGGGATGGCAGAAACATAATCTCCTCTAATAGCATCTAGTGTGCTGCAAGTTCCTAAGATGGAATAAATGGTAGATGGGAGGGCTGTAAGCATCTTCACAGTACATGGAGCAAAAAGTGACAGTCTAGAGAGGAAGGGAGGTGCTTGGCTCACCACTGTTTTCCTAACTGTGTCTTCAAGTCAGTTAAACTCCCACCCTCTGCTGGGGTATGACCAGGTGGCATTTCTAGGGCCCATCAAATTACAGATCCATCAGATCAATAGTGACTGAATAAAAGGCAAAATTAGTACCTGATTTTTTAATAGGCTATTTTTAAGATTACCCAGGGTGATAATGTTAACATACACAATTGCAATTTGATGTTATCATGCTAACATTGAGGTTACCTAGAGTACATTAGAGTTTCGCAGCTGTGATTCTACTTAAACAGCAGCTTCTGAGATGATTTTGTATGCAAGTTCTTGTCCTAACTGCAGCAATAATTCTTTAGTGTTAGAACAGAACACTGTCTTACAAACCAGCTCAGGTGACAATGGAAAGAGTCTGAAGAGTTGACTATGACTAGAAAGTTTATGGCTGTACAATGTGCCTAATGAGAAATGTTTTCATAATCTCTTGTAAGAGAATGATCTGCATACAACTACAAAAAGAGATGGGTGTTCCCAAGACAAAAAAAAAAAAAATAGTAAAATCTGTAACTCTGCCGGAGCACTAATCTAGCCCCATCTGCAGCAGAAATCAAACTATTTCCCCGTCACCCAAAAATCAGCAATCTATGCAACAGAGTCTAAAAGCAGTGATAAGAAACCATAAATGAACTTCAAGCACACATCCCACCCTGCTGTAGGGAGTTAGCTCATCCCAGCAGCAGGACTTTGCATGCACACTCACTGAGTATTATGAGACTCCTCCTGGACCTTTCCTCTAACCTGCCCAGGTTATTAAATTATTTGCTTAACTAATGATATTACAGTGCCTGTAACTCAAGGCAGGCACTAGGCCACAAACGTACGAGTCACATCATCTGAATAACCATCACTTTCTTTTTGGTCACTCTACTTCAATAAGAACAGTAGCTTGCATTTCTCTTTCATCTTACCATGTTTTATATTCTTATACCTGGCAAATCTTAGGAATTAAGCTTTATGTTATTTCAACACTTCAAAAAAAGAAACACCACCTTACAGATGTAGAGCTAAAGATACTGCTGAAACTACACAGAAGAGATGCTGAGATGACGAAAGAACCCTGCCCCATCCTCTAACTCTACAACAATCCTCATCCCCTTTCAGTCAGCCCAGACCTTCAGCATGGGATACAGCTATGGGACAGATGTTCCGTTAGGAAGTTATGTTCAAGCTTCCTGCTCCTTGTCAGCACAGCGCCGTGAGCTGCAGATGGCAGAACTACCAGAACAGTAGACAGCGCAGCAGGAGAGGGCCCTCCCTGCTCTGGATGGAAATGGTTGCACGGCTCTTGCAGAAGTACAACAAACACTGCTTCACTGGAAATACACTAGAGCTGAAATTTGTGTTTATAAAGCAGACTAATTTCTTGGGAATACTCAGTTCCGTTGCATAATCAAACTCATTGATTAGTAACATTAGAAACTTCATGTTAGTACTTGTTACCTGTCACTGCTCACGGTTAATGAACCCAGGGAAAAAAGAAGAAAAAAATTCCATTTTTCACGTGTCCATCATTCACACTATACAGAGGAAGGCTCATTTGTTGAAATATACGCAAATACATGCAATTCAATTACAAGTAAATGATCACACCAAGTTCCTATTGACTTTCATTATGTGGGATTTGAATAGCAAACACTGACTGAATTGTATACCTTGCCTGTATAAAGCATTCACTGCACCACAAAGCCTTCGGAAGGCTAGATGTGATCAAATGCACTCAGACTTGCACATGCAATACACAAGATTAATTCTGGGGATGTGCTGCTGCCATACACTGTCCCTTCCAGTTCTTCAGATACTTGTACACGCTGCAGGGAGCTCTGACCGGTGCCACAGAATATATTTTATACTTCTTCTCAGCAGCAAAGGTAATTCTCAGAATTCCCATTTGGGGGATAGAATCAGACTTGTTGCAGAGAAGCATTCAGTTATTGTGATTTATGAAAATGTTTTTAGAAGATGAATGCTGAATATTTTATTAACATAAACATCAAGTTCCTACAACAGTTGTTTGCCGTTTTCAAAAGTTTCACCCTCCAGCAGAAGAAACAACATAGGAGACACACATCAAAAAGATGTTATCCATAATGCAAAGGACTAACATTTTTTTTAATTTCCTGCCTGCCCAAAAATACTGAATGATCATACAACCAAAGCATCTTTACTTTCTTTGCTTGCTTTGAACACATCTCTCAAATTCTCACGTTCTCATTTACATCTAAGTTCCCCTGTTTTTCCCTTTCCAAACTCCAGTTTTTTAATCTTAAGTCATTTTTGCCTTGTGAGATTAGGCCTACAACAGTAATAAGTGTTCTAAACCATCTTCCCAAACAAACACTTAAATTTTTTTTAATCACTCTATCTCTTTTTAAAAACACTAATATAAAGATGTCTGATAAAAAAGCTATAGCAAACACAAGGCCTTACTTATGGGTTTGGTAGAATTGCTGCAATAAAAGGTATAGCTGCCCAGAAGTTGAGCAAGATGTCTAAGATGAGTAAAATTGGCAACACAGACACATATGAGCACAGATGAGAATTTCTTAAGTTTAAAGATTCCTCAGAAATGGCTAAATTACATACCCAGAAAAAGAAACATGACAAACTGAAAAGCTAATCTGAAAGTTCAAATCTTGCTGCCTCAACTACTAATTATGATTTTTTGTGTTTGTTTTACTTTTTTATTTGAACAATTTGTATTAAATCTGTTTTCAACCTCGATTTCATTATCTGTATAGGTTTTTAAACAAATAAAAAAAATACTAATGAAAGATGGCTATGCAGAACAAGAATTACCACTAGAATTCAAGGCCTTGGCCTCCAAGTTCATCAGTACTTAAAACCACAAGCAATAAAAATACTAATAAAAATATAAGGATAAAAAACCTTACTGAAAATCTTTCAGTACTCCTACTCAAAAGCACTACATTCATATTGTCCCATTTCTCATGCTCATCAGCCCAAAGAACTGCCCTACAATCTGATACAAAACTATAAATACAAACATGAACTTATCCAACCATGCATTTACTCATAGCTTCTCCTTAATGTTGAGTTTTCCTCCTCCTTTTTTCTATTTCCTTTACCAGATTACAATTAATCTCTCTATAGATTGCTACTAAGGTCTCTGTAACTTCAAAAAGTGTCAGTAAGATTCAAACTCCAGTAATGGGAAGTGCATTTTAAGCTCTGGTTAGTTCAAAACAAAGTAGTAACAAAGCCTTTAGAAGAAAATTCACCTATCGACATAGAAAAAACCCTTACCTTTTGCTAAGAGTAATTTAAAAAAATCTATTTCCATTTGTGAAAATTGAAATATACATATAGAGTAAAAATTAATGAACTGTAATACATAAGTTCTTTCTTACATTTTAAATACATTTCAGTAAGATGTATTTTTAATGTTAGAGAACCAAATCCCACATTCCCAAACCAGACTTCCAATGGGCTTAACAAATTTCACTTTCACTGAGCACACAGATAACAGAAGAATCACAGATGCATAAAAGGTGGTTGATGTAGGAGCTGATTAAAGTACAAAACACATACGAATAAAGAGAAATGAGTCACTACCTTTCTTTTTGGAGTCTTTCTTTGTGCTGGTTTTAACAGCCACTTGAAGTTCTGTCTCAGTTGACATCCTATATCCTTAGTCCTCTTCACACAGATCCAGGATCTCGGTCAGGCTCATTTAGAATGTCTCTCCAAGAGAATAATTCAGCCTTTCAGATACTGTAACCCAAACAGTTCATCTCATTCACTCCTTTTGAGTGCTGTTAAAGAAGGAAACAAAAAGTAATGGTCATTCTCTGAGTTTAAATCATCTAACAAAAAAAAAAAAAAAAAGAAAAAAGAAAAAAGCAGCAAACCACTGCAAGCTTACTGAGGAAGAAACCTACGAAGTTCTCCATCTATAGAGTCAACTGATCACAATTTCAGATGATTAAATACAGTCACCTAGTCCTGTCTGAGATGTTTTGGCATATCTGAGACATCTCCACAGACTATAGACACCACACAAGGTATACAGAAGACCTGTACTTCTGGACCAGCAGCTGGAGGACAAAGACTGTGATCCAGAAAGTAGTTGGAAATTGTCACCAAAAGCAAAAAAAATTCTGAAAGGACTCAATTCTTAAATGCAACAATTCCAAGGCAAAAACATATTGCCAGATAGTAAGTTGAGATATTTACTCCTCAAATGCTCTTATAATGCTTTTGTTCTCCTGCTAGAACAAAGACAAATGAAAAATGTATTCATTACTCACACTGAGAACATCATACTTTGCCACTCCTCTTGTTTATGTAAATGTTTCCCGTATAAAAGAATCTGCCTCCATGTAAACAAAGCTGTAATTGCTAACACCCATCTAGTAATTTTTCTTGCAAAGAACTCTGAAAATACAGTTAATTAAACCTACAAAATACTAACAGGATATGGGGCAAAAAGATAACACTTAGGGAGCAAGCTATAGCTTTACACACCATGTATTTGTTGGGGAGATGCGCAAACGCACCAGCTGTGAAGCCGCAGCAGTAAGTGCAGAAACGTGCCTGGAGCAGTATGCGGGAGGCAGGCTGTGAGGCTACAGGTAGGACTGGGGATCTACAAGCAAGAATACACAAAGAATTACACACTACTCCATTTCTTACTGCTGGTCCCTCCTGCTCTGAAGGATGAGCCACCTACTTCAGCCAGTCTCTTGAGGGCAGAGGACCATGCTGTCCTGAAGCCATTTGTCACGATGCCTTACTAAATGCATCTTCTTATTGCCCTTCCTTTTTGGGAAAAAGTTCTCATTATTAGCGTAATTACAGTGAAGTCCATCTGGTCTGTCTGAACAGCTGCCCAGTTATTAAATAAGCATTTAAAAAATTAACGCAGCATATCAGCTGGTTAGCTGGCCAGAGATTAACTACAGTTATAGTTATTTACTAACATTCCTTCTCTGTCATTTAAGAAAGTAATACAGTGCAAACAGTGACGTAATTTTGACAGTTTAAATCACTTTTCACAGTCAGGGCTGTGAAGCTGCTGGTACTTTCAAATCCAGGCTCTTTTAACATTTTAAAATGCTTCAGTAACACTACACTGCCATGCACTGTCTGAAGTGATTTAATATTGCTGAAGTGTGTCAGGGGCTTTCTTTAATAAGCTCTTCAAATCTGTATGAGTATTATAGAATATTCAAAGATAGCTTTTCAAAATCTACTGAACTGATTTCGAAATACAGAATTCCCGTTCCTCCTCTATGGAGTCTGAGTAAGTGTCACATAGCAAAAAGGAGGAAAAATAAAGGAACTTAGAAATCAGAGTTGTAGTGCTTACTAAATACACCTTGGACCACCTGAACAAACTAAAAGCATTTTGATTAACATTCTTAGTTAAGAAAACAGTAGAAAAGGGCAGAGCAAATGCAGGTTGATCACAGAGAGAAAAAGAACAAGGTAACAGACCCCCAACTATCAATTGTTCAGGATCCGAAGCACTCTGGCCGGGTCCACGGCCAGGGAGATGTCTGTCCCCCAGACACAGTCACGGTGGGATACCACATGCAGCAACCGCTGGGCCCCGGCACAGATCGATGCATTCACTGCGCGGCAAGGGAACCACCACACCACCCCGCCTTCGATGGGATCGCTCTTCACTTACGCTTGAAATCCCCCCAGCAAACAGGGAGAAAAGCGCTGCAGAGAACAGATGTCCCTCACAACCCCCATCTCCTTCCCCTCCCCCTGCACACAACCCAATTTAATAATATTTAGTTTTACAGCCCAGTAGGGATGCATCAGTCTTTATAGCTCAATGGCACTTACTTAAAGCATCTCTCAAGTCACAGCTGGATTGACAATTTATTTTTGTAGAATTTGGATTTGTATTTACCTAAAGCTTAACTGTATTACAAGAAGCACAAACACACCACTTCATTAGGAAGATATTTATAAATAAGTTCCATTTATTTTATATAAAAAAAATCCCCAAAACACACTATAAAAAAGAAAACCAAAGCAAAACAACAACAAAAAAAAACCACCTAAAAAGAAATAGAAAACATCCCCAGGGTCAGGAGTCAAGCAAGTTTTAATGTCTTAGAAGACCACTGTGGGTACAAAGCATCAAGCATGTCATCTCCTGTTGTCAGCTACTTTCAACAGGATAGCTGAAATAGTAGCATCTGAATGGCACTGAATATTTTAAAATAACAACATATGACTGCTATCTCATTTCAAACTCTCCAGAAAAGCTATATCCCCTCGAGGCTATCCCACTGAGTAATATTTTTTAAAATAAATGCATGTCTATTTTTGGACAGGTTCACATATTGATTTACTTTAAAACCTAATCAGGTCATACTCTCACAGGCTCATAGATCCTTGAATAAAGTAATAGGTATCTTTCTAAAGGAGCACATAAACATCTGTCAGATGCAAGCTATAGTTCAAACTGAATTTGCTACAGAGACAATTCCTCCAACAGCACAGGTCTTTACGTAAGCTACATTAGTAAACTTTCATATACTGTCCGTATTTCAGCCATTTATTACCCAGATGAGAATGGCAGTCAATCTGCTCCTCACCGCAACAGCTTTTATTGTCTCCTCCAATCTAGGTCACCGTTGTTAAATACTATGGTCTTCCAACTGTGGGAAGTACCGCAGCATGTGTTTTATCAGTGAGATGCTATTTTCTTTGATCAGTTCTGCCACGTTTCTCTGCCTGCTCTAAAGACAAAATTTCATTAGCTGCACTTAAAAAAAAAATAAATCCATCATCTCACATGTATCCACTCCAACGATCTTCTTGTGTGCCTTGTTACTGCTCCAGCTATTACAATGTTATGTGCATGCCTCAGCTTTTCCTAAAGAGGATTCAGAGCTCTTCATTTTAACAAAATACTGACATTCTCTGTTCCCTTATTAAGTGGCTACAGCAGGAACACAATCAGCGCATTCTGGAATTAACTGGCTTTTAATTCCAAGAGAAGCCTTAAGCCTGCATTCTGTATTACAGGCACAAAACCTAAAGCCTTAGTGAAGAAATATTTTTGTAAATTCACTTTGCAGATAGGATTAACACAGGTTGGACCTTTTATGCACAGGGAAATTAGTCACATGCTCCGCCCGCCTCCCCCCAGCATCTGTAAAACAATTTCTGTCAAATCATTTGTCTTTTCAACCACGCTTGAGCAAGCTCATGAAGGGATATTAGGTGACTTCCCCTGGCCTGAGTTATGAAGGAGGTCAGATAAATCATGATACTTCCCCTCTGGCTTTAAAATACATGAATTTATTAATTTTCTTCAGGCCTTCAAAACTCAAGAAGTTCCCTCCCCTGAAACCAGTTTCCAACTGCTTATGTAAAGGAAAAGCAGTCTTAGAAAGGATTTGTATCTAAGCCCTGGCATTCCCTAGGTATTTAAGTTCTCCACAGCCCCAAAGTGGGATTTGACAAAGAGGATGGTACCTCCCAAACTCTGGTTTGGCAAAACAAAACCCATGCTACCATCCTTAGCTCTTGCTTTTACATCTCTGAAGCCTCACCATTCATTTCCTTTCCTCCAAAGCACCCAGTATAATAATAATCTGTAAAGGAACACTGACACCCACAATTTTGCAAGTGTTAAAGCTCAAAAGTATTAAAAGGGCAAAATGGAAGTGACAAAAGAATTTAAAAAGTGCTGTGGTCCTGGAAAAGTGAAAACAGTTTAAGCACAACAGACTGCTATCCAGGGAGAAAAACGTTACTCATCAACTTCTCATCTGACCACGCAGCCTAACACAGGGAACTTCAGTGGGACGGACACGAACAGACGGTGGAAAAACCCATCCTTGCCATTAGTGCCCTTTACACCCTCCAGAGAGAGGGGGCCATGAAATCCTTTGGAGCTGCTCACACTATTCTGTACTCATCCACTCATTTTCCCAGCGGTCAGGTCTTGCAAATATCCACGGGAAGCTACTTGGTATCAGAGTATTAATCTGTTACAGACAGCATTAAATTAATTCCAAACTGAAACCCAAGGGACAGGTCCAAAACCCACTGATATATTATAAGGCCTATAAGCAAGAAACAGAAAACAAGGAAGACAAGGTGAAAGAGAGAGTTTAACATACTGACGCAGGAGAAAATGAAAAGCAAAGGAAAGGGGAAGCTGTCTCTGTATATTCTTCATTAAAGCAAATTCTGCAAAAATGTGTTTAGCAGCAAAATCAAAGCCAACTCATGCACTGAACTTCTAGCTCGCCTGCAAAAAGAAAACAATCTCCGCTAGACTGTTGAATGCTCCCCGTCCCTCTTCCCTGTTTTTGTCATTTGCCCAGGGAACAGCCTAATACACTGTTTCTAGTGACAAAGTCAAATGACACTCTCACAACATCACATGTCAATCACTGCTTTTTCCTGCAATGTCTTTACTGGTATTTCTGTAGCCTGGAAAGGTGAAAAGGAAGCTTGCTGTTCACACACACAAACTGAGATCCTACACAGAAATGCATTCCCTCAGCAAAGTGTGGAAAGCCAAGTGCCCTGTTTAACTCCTCTGTCCCCCCCTGGCAAACTGCACAGGCTCCTCTGACACCCAGCACCCTCCTTCTCCTTCACCCCAAGTCACACAGCTTGCCAAGACTCACAGCTGCCTCCACATTCCATACCTGGGTTGGTTTGCTCTAAAATGAGCAGGTACTTGCCTCCACCTCTGATTTTCTACATACTACAATAAAGGGAGGAGATTTATGTGCTTTACTATGCTATCTGTACTGTGTCTGTAGTGAGACACCAGAATGATACCTTCCAATTAACCCTTTTTAATTTTTCCAACATCAGAAAACTGCTTAGTATTCAAACCATAATGTTTAATTTCCCTTTGTATATAGTTGCTATTTGTTTAACTGTATTTATAAAATACTCCTCTTACCTCCTGAAAATAAGAAGCTCTTTTTTTTTAAAAAAAAAACAACTCTACATATAACTAAGGCAAATAACACATTTTATTAAATTTATTCTGGTTTACAATATGCTTTGTTATTCTATCTCTAGGGCATCTTTCAGGCATGCTACCCAGTTCCTTGGTGTAAACAGCACCATTGAAGCTGATTTACCACTAGAAGAGCATCTTGCCAAAAAATTGACCTATAAAATATTTCCAAAGTAAGATGTTTATTAGTAATCCAATGACAGCAGGAATAATTACTAAAATTCCTCCTGGAAATCACTCCATATAGTGGTGAATACTACATTCCACCTCACCAATTATTCACCAGAAATGCTGTGAATTTTCTACTCATAGAAAATGCTGACTGGATTAAAAAGATGCTTTTCAAAGGAATGAATTGATTTCATCAACATTTTTAATGGAAAATTACTAACATTTCATTTTAATATACCACTTTCTATTTTGTATTATATAGGACAGGAAACAAAGGTAAAACAGAGGACATCGATGTTGTTTTAACAGAATTTTTGAAATATTTGAAAGTGTGTCATTTTGCATTCAGGAAAAGCTACTTGGTGTAGGTTCATAATTTTTCTCAGGAAGGATATTCAAATGCTCTTAGGAAAAACTGCTAAATTTGAGCCAATCACTAAAACCGATAGGAAAATATTAGCATTTTTTCCTTCAATGCTTTCAACATGAAATTCATCCCCCTAAAAGGATTTCTATAATCATAGAGTAAAACCATTTTTTTTAAAGAAAAAAAAAATCCCCATGAAACAGAAAACACCCAGCACTGAGAACCCAGGACTTACTGTTCTCCCTTGTTCTGCTCTATCGCTGACCACAGCTAGTGCTTAATAATTCCAGTGCTGCCGTGGTCCCTCCACTTTGTCTTAAGTCTGACTCCCAATAATCAGGTATCAGCTTCAACTCAGGTATCAACCTTCCACAGGTTTTGTTAACACCTACCTCTTCTTTGAGCTAGGTATGTACCCGGGAGCACCATCATACAACATGAGCAGCATTGCTTTCAGGAGTCTTGCAAGGCTAGAAAGGACAAAATCAAACCCCAAATCTATTGCCACAGAAAATTCAAGGCTGGAAATCAAAATAGAAAAGACAATGATCAAAACCAGTCATGGCATCACTGTTTGCCTTTAATTCCACAAGAAAGCGTGCAAGTCTGCTGGACAAGTACATTTGCAGCCTTGAACGAAACAAATCAGTCCTGGAAAAGGCTAGACACACACACACTTCCCAGTACTCTCATGCCAGATGCTGGGAAGGAAGCAATGCAGAGGCTGGTGTTTGCCTCTCCTCTGCCTGTGTAGCAGGGAATGCAACTCCAGCTCAAACGAGTTGCTGAAAACAAGTAACAAAACCTCTGTGCGCTGGGGTAAAATGTAACACACGTTGTTCCTTCAAACATATTTTTGTGATTTAAGATGCAAAACTCCCCTCAGAGTGCTATCTGTAAGCTTTTGCAGGGTATGACATACAAAAGAGCACTGCCACTGAACAGAACAGGCTTAAAAACTTCACATCATTCCTCCGATACCAAGAGGCTGCTATGTTGCCAGATAACGTGGGATGTTGTTCAGATTGGACTAGAGTGAAACTGAATTACCTAAATGCTTTTCCTATATGAATTGCATTACACCAAAGCTTTACTATACCCAGATTACTACACTGCTGACCCTGAAGCAGAAAAGAAAAAAGATTTTCTGATAACCCTGTGTAAGAACAAACAAGAAACAAAACTCAAAACTGCTATGAATACTGCCCGGGCACAGCCTGACTGTGATCTGAGCTCCACTAGCTGAAAACTGCCTTACCTCCATTAAAGTCAATAAAGTCACACCAGCACAAAATCAATAGCATTACATTTGACTTATATTGGCGTAACTCCATTGATTTTAATGGAGTTGGAGTTACACCAATTTTATGCTGGTGTATCTGCATTAGTGTCAGTGAAGTTATGCCGGCGTGACTGATGTAAACAACACCAGACCAACCAACCCCTTATATGTCGAAAATTCAATGTCATTAACTCTAAAGCAACAAGAAAATGCAAATCTGTACATTACCAGAGCAGTGCCTTTGGAATTTATTTTTGCAAAGGAGAAGAACGGCTCTTTTGTGATCCTCTCGACACCAAAGAAACAGAGTGAAGACTAAGAAGGGAAAAAGGACAAAGTACACAGTTGGGATCACAGTATTCTGTAATTAGAGCTGTTAAATGATTACTAAAGCGTGGTGGTGCAATCATCACACTGAAGGAAAGGGAGAAGTATGCAGTCAGGAGCATCACCGGGGAGAAGGTAAAAGCAATGTCAGAGACACCACGTTTTATATTTAAATGCAAATTCCTCGCAATCAGAATCTGTGCCTTCTAATTGGAAGAAAAGGTTATGGAATTAAATGTCTCGCATCCTGGACAGCTCAGCAGGTTTTTAAGTGGCACAGTAAGTTGAAGGCAACTTACTCATCTCCTGTCCTTTATAAAAATATCTTAATTCAGCTCTCTCTCTCTTTTTTTAATTTTAAGATTACTTTCTTAATATTGCAAGTGAGACTGAACATGTTCTCCCCCTCTCATTCATTTTAAATAAAGCACAATAGCCACACAAGATCCAACTTAAGCTACAGACTGAAATCTGAAGTAGAGCTTGAAGTGATGCTTTATACTGGCCTTCCTAATGGACGTGAACTCTGCACCAACTTTTTCAGGTCCCTTTGAGATTTGCTCAGTCACATGAGGTAACCTATACAACGTGCCCTTCAATTTTCTGAGTGCTCCCTGACTTTACAGGAAAACAAAGCAAACTTTCCTAATGTCAACAACTACAAAAAACCCCTATGCCAGGATCTTTATTCACTGCTATTTTTCAACACTCACCCCTTGTTCCCTGACAGTTAAGTATTAGGAAAACTAATCAGAGGACTTCACCTTGCTGTAAACAGACTTTTGATTTATTACACCAAACCCAACCACTAGACTTCTGCCAAAGTTCATTGACTAGCACAGCAAAGGGGAAAAAGCAAAAAGCTTTCTGGGACTCTAAGTATGAATTTACACATACAAGCAAAAATTATTTTCACATTGTTGTTGCACAACCAACAAATACCAATATTTAAAATCGTTTAGTAAATGAGTTTTAGCTACAGAAATACTTTCAACAGTTCAATTTAAATACTCCAGTCTTTAAACCAGCAATGTCACTCATGAAGGTAATTCCACACGACTGCTAAGATGAACAGCAGGCAGACTCCTGAACGATACCAAACAGAAGTATTTGAGAACAGCTGCTAGATTTTACTGGAGATATTTCAAACCATAAATAATTTTCTTGAATTCACTTATCTCTTCTCATCTAATTTGCGAATGCAGTGCCTTGTATTTGACCACAGTATACACTGCTCTACAAATGCCTTTTTTGCTTTGTATCAGTAAGAATGGTAACCACTTTGAAAGGGAGGAAGCACCTCCCATAAAAAGTCAGGGTCTACACATCTTCTGTTTGCGGGTAAGATTCAACGTGTTTCTAAATAATGAAAGACAGCACTGTTCCCACTGCTGGAAAATATACTAAAGGGGGGAAAAAAAAGAACCCAACAATCTAACCCTTGAATCTGTGTGGGCAGGTGTTGTTTCCCATATTGTAATTCCATACAGAGAAACGTACCTGTCTCTGTTGTGCTGCAACCATACAGCTGGAGAGGTCTGCATGACTACTGTACCCACTTACAGAATCAAAGCCTAAGTAATCAGGTTAGGGACCCTGTAAAAGGAATTACTTAAAAGAAAAAATATCAAGCCACTGCAGGTTACACTGTCATGGGAGAAAAAAAAAAAAAAAGAAAAAAAAAAGAAGCTCATGATTATTCAGATGGGGAACTTTTAAGCAGCTAAACAAGTACACGGACCTGCATGAGTGGTAACACATCACAAAACCATGCTTATTTTCTGAATATTTTTAAAAATCACCCAAGTAGCATGCAGTGAGGAACCATTCACCTTCTACTGTCATGCTACAGTTTATTCTCTCTTAGAAGCAATTACAGGACAAATGCCAAGCTACAGAAGGTATTTTTCCAGCAGCAGCATCTGGCTTCTTGGCAGACTCCTCAGGCAATTTTGTTGGAAGCTTTAGAGATGCTATTGGGTCAGTCCTCGTTATATTGCTCACGAGCTGTCTGGCAGTTTCCTCTTCCTAGATGTCATAATCATTCTGATTTACCTTGAAGGAATTAGCACACTTTTATCCATATGAAAAACAGTTGACTTGCAAGGCATTTAGGGGCTATCTGTGGAGACATAGTGAAAGTTACTGGTCTAAATCTGTGTACCTTCGAGCCAGCAGCATTTCAGCATCCACTGCTTAATGCATCATCAAGAAAACAAGTAAGCCATGCAAAACTACGTGTGTCTCACCAGTAAATTGAATGTATTCCTTATGATTACACAAAAAAACCTCCTAAGATACAGGAAAAACTGATTAGCAAAAAAAAAAAAAAAAAAAGCTGGGGCAAATCCGTGCCTTTATTTATTATGGACTGCCCTCATATAGTGAAGACAGCACTGTGCTGTATCCCATAGTATGGGGACAGTGCACACAAAGTCAAGGAATGCTTCTGGCAGACAGCAAACATAAATTGAAATACAAGGGGATTCACTAAGCCAATGGAAGGAAAACAATTTCTGAGAATCTGCTTCATGCAACGCAGTGCCTCTGAGGGCAGAAGGGGTATGTGGAAGTGAAGACAGCCCATGTCCTTTGCTCTACCCACTGCTTGTCCCTTCCCCCTCTTCAACCCCAGCAGCTAAGATCTGCATTATTCTGCAGCTGTGATCATGATTAATCCTCATCCAGAAGGATGAAAGACAGGATGCTGGTTTTACCCTCCCTCTTTGCATACCAAGAAAATCAAGTCCACAACGAAAAAGCTTTATGTCAGTTCAGAGCAGTTCTCCACAATTAATACAGAGAAAGGAGATAGAATGCTATGGAAAGCACATTTATCATCCATAACACAAATGGAATCCTTTTTAAAAAGGCTCCTGTACAATTACTTACAAGAGATATACTCCTTAATTTGTTTTAAAAAAATAATAAAATGCAGATGTGTTTGTTAATACTACTGGGGTTTTTGGTTTGGGGTTTTATTTAAAGACTTTCCCACAATTATATACATCAGGGGTCCTCAAACTACAGCCCGCAGGCCTGATATGGCCCCCCAGGGTCCTCAATCCAGCCCCCCGGTATTTACAGACACCCCCCCCGCCAGGGGTTGAGGGGGGGAAACCAAGCAGCCGCAGATGACTGCCTGCCACTTAATCTGCACGCCGGCCCCCTGGTTAAAAAGTTTGAGGACCCCTGATATACCTGGATGTCATCTTGTTTGGTTTGGGGTTTTTTTTTATTTTAAAGGGTTTTGAGAGAGGTTAGAGTAAGAAACTCCCATAAAATCCTGTACCAGCTTATTTTCTAGGAAAAAAAAAAAAAGAGTCCTAATGCCCAAAGGTAAATATTATGGGTCCAAGAAATACTCTATAATTTAATAAAGGCTATGGATCTTGGATTTTACAAGATGGACAGCACTAAGATGCACATATCCAGGTCAAACAAAAAGCCAAACGGAGCTCTGTCATCAGCAGAGTGCAACTAAATCCAACCAGACACAGAATTCAGACTTGACTAATGTGAGTTGACTAATATAATTCCATTTTATGCAGGGCAAAACATATTCTGATTACAGGCCAGTGGTGCTCGCAAGTTCTAAATTTAGGTATCATCAAGGGCCAGGTGAACTGTTAAGTGAATTAATCTGCATTTTATCCATATCAAAAAATTGTACTGTCCACAAATTAACTTCTCATATTTAAAGCATGTATTCATTCTCATTACTTCGTATGTCTTTCGGATATCCTCGTTCAACAACTAAAATTTCTGCAGAATCACAGCATGCATCGATAACGCAGCCTGGGTTTTAAAATGCTATACCACAGCGCACATCGAAAAATCAATTATTTAGGCTCCAGTACCTGAACAGAAGTTACTGGCACACTAGAATCCAAGCCATATTTTAGAGGGGATGTAGCACAGATTTCCTTGTTTACAAGCTTGTTCCCGCAAAGTACTAAGCAATCTCAATCATTAGGAGAACATTTGAATACATGCTGAAGACTATAAATTTCCAGCAATCCCCCAGATTTCACCGACTACACAAATGAGATGAAAGTTGCACACATGGGTAAACAGAAGGTCTTCTGGATGCAGCAAAGACCTGAAATATTTTCATAAACTGTCTTTGATAATACAGTCTCAACAAGGCTTGTAAGTTGAGAGTGATCACAAATAACCATCAAATGAGTGTACATCAGTACAGCAAAAAAAAAAAAAATCAATTGAAAGCATAAGGAAAACGTTGATCTACCTGGTACGTTGCTCTCCTGAAACACCTAGTACACTAAAACCAATGTACATTATATTCAGGGATAATGTAACGTAATCTGAAGTAAAGGCTCTGCTATAATGAAAACCAGTTGTTCAGCCAGCAGAGTTTAAAGCCAAAAGGTGAAGAATACCTAATCCAATTGAAATAAGAGGGAATTCAGGAATGCAGAATTTAATTATTCCACTTGGAAGGTAGCCAGGACCACTGGGTTAAGCACCCATGCCCTTGTGAAAGGGCCATGGGAACTCATGACTACCAGTGGTTAGGCCCTTGGCTCTACTTCTCCTTTGAGCAGGGCACCCTTGGCAGGCACGTGCCCCCTAGCAAGCCCCAGGGAAGAATGCCAGCTCCTGAATTACAGCCTTCCCAGCAGCTCCTGGGGAGCTTCCTCACCATGCCCAGCATTAGGCAGGCCTGGCCTTGCCCAGCTTGTGAAATCAGACAGGATCTCAGTGCAATCTGGTGAGGCTGTAGTCGATGTCCAATTAAAGCTGTTTGGATAAATACATGTTCAGTGAAGTTACTGCCTATGTGTGACTTTAACATTTTGGTTTGTTTTGTTTTTTTCACTTCCACAGACTAAATAGCAGGCAGCAATAATACTAGTTTTGGAAGAAGTGTGATGTTTGTGTTACCCACTCGAGTTAATTAATGAAAATAATGACAGAGTTACAAAAATCAGAGATGATTAAGAACTTGAAGACCATCCTACCCATTTCCCTGCCAAGGCAAGATTTGTTCTTAACAGCACGTTCCTCTGCTCTTCATCGAACCTTTTTAAATCACGCCAGCAGTAGGCATCACATCTCCTTCTTTCAGATGTGTTCATACATTGATTGATTTGGAGGAATAAGTAAAACCCGAGGAACAGAGGTCCCGCCAACTTCATACCATTATTCTGAGTTAACAGCTTGGAGATTATCTTGAGCAATTACTTTCCCCCCTTACTGCACACACATTCCAAATACCTGTAAATCCTCACATAGCTCAACTCTATCAGTATTAAACCAATCTATCCCCTTCAGGCAAGATCTAACGGTAAAACCACATACCACTGGGTTTATAACCCAGATGATTACAGTCTCCATTATTAAATATTGCTTATTATTTTGTACTTACAAAGTCAGGGAGATGTGATTTTATTGCTTGCAAATCATTCTTACATTAGTCTTGTGCTGTTATAACTTCACTCTGCTTTTCCAGATAAGCTTTTTCCTTTCTGCATATTTAAACGGTAACTCTAATTATCCCTACTTGATTGCCCTCCTCTCGCAGAGCCATTTCACAGCATCATCCGCAGTGAATTCTTCACCCAACTTAGATTTTTTAAAAGCCCAAGATACATCATATTCTTTGACTTTAATAAAGGCACAGAGGAGTGTGTTTGGGTTTTGGTTGGGTTTTTTCGTTTGTTTGCTTTAAATATGCATCATGGGTTCCATCTTCAATTTTTTTTTTTCCAAAAACACAGCGAGAAGGGCAGATTACTGATTATTACATTGGTAATAGTAACAGTACAGAACAGTGCCTAGCAATAAAGTCAATTTTTTTTAAAAAAAAAAAACAACCAAGAAAAAGAAAAAAGACCATTCATATAGTATCAGATCAGCAAAGAAAGGTTTGGTTCGTTGTGTAGAAATGTTGCTTCTTGTACAAACTATGCTATTAAGAATATTCTGAATTTATTTCCAACCAGAGTCACGGAAAATACATTATATTCTAGTTCATAGGTACACAGAAGCTACATGTGGTTACATAGTAGATACAATTAATGATATTTAATGCATTAACTCAGGTAATCCATTCAAAGAAATGCACATTACAGTAGCCCAAAACATGATGGTAATATTTGAGTCAAAACTACTGTTTCTTACAAGAATTTTGACAATCTTTGGTCATTTTTGTAGAGACTTTGCTATTTAGGTTACTGATGACACATTTTGATTTAACTATAATGGTGTTTGGTAACATCATGTGTTGCTAAAAGTTCCTGACATTTCCCATTATGAATCTGCTTTTTAGCTCCTTATAACTTTTTCAAACCAAAGCATATCTACTGCAGCCAACATCTTGCACGCCACATAGCAAAAGCAACGATACATACAGTGCAATCTCCAAGACCTTGTCCTGCTGCCCTGAGGCAAGAGATCATCCCTTCCGCCTCCTGCCCTGCTCACTAAGCAACAGTTTCCTACAGACTGCGACTACCTTTACCACGCAATCCTGATTTTGATCCTCCAGCACAGATCTGTTCTTTTCCTACGTGGAAGGGAAAGTTACCACGTGACTGCACACACAACTTTGCATCCAGTTATCTTCCACCTGAACAATGTTAAACTTAGCATTTCTTTACTGATGTGCTTGGCTCTGTAACAGTAATTTACATTTTTGTGTACGTGCGTAATAACATACAGGAAAAGGAGGCAACACAGGTGTACCACAACCAGATTGCAGTGCCTTCTTGAATTCAGCTTGCAAGCTGCATTCTTTCAGCACCTATTCCTGCAAAAGTTACTGTAGCTATATGTGATAACAGTCTGGCAGAAGTGACTCTCAAACAAGACTTTGGCAGAGCAGGATAGGAAAGAAAAACAGGAGGTTGACTTGTAACTGTGACTTCCAGGTCTGTTTTTGTCAAAGCAGTACCAAAAAGTGCTTGGAAAGACAAAACACAGTCTTGACACCCTGAATGCTCAAAGGGGGCTTCTATTATTATAAGCAATGCACTACTTTATGAAAGAAAACAAACCAACCACCACCCACACAATGACACAGCAGTCCATTTTCAAGCCAAAAACCGTTGCTTAGGAAATGTGACATTCAGCCAAGAAAAAGGCTTCTCTCTCATCATCTTGGTTCCTCTCCACAAATCATACACCACTGAAGACGGTGATACTTTATCTTCTACCACCTCAAAAGCACAACAAAGTACCACAGTTGCTCCTGAACCAGTTGGTTTCATGCCCAGTACCGATGAGAAAGCAGGACAGCAGGGTAGTGGTTAACAACCAAATTAACTACCAGTGGTTGACTGGACGATAGAGGGTCACAAAAGCAAGTTCAGAACACCTGCAATACAGCCTCTGGTTCAAACAGACAAGAAAGTATATCTCTCTGTGTCCTGGATGGAGTTTTATTTTCCTTTTATTTTCCCCAGATTGACTTTGAAAGGAACACATGCCTTGAGACCCACAGTAGAGATGTCCCGTTGTGATTTATGCTTTACTCTGCTACAGTGCTCCAGTTCTGATAAGAGCAGAAGCAGACGTATCGATTCTGCTGGCTGGGTCCACCCACAGGGACTGAACCTGCACCGGAGTCAGCACCGCGAGGCCAGAGACAGACCCTCATCAGAGCTCAGTGGCTCTGAGACATTGCGAGAACAACTGAGACAGATACACACTGACCTTCACAAAAATCTTCACAAAGTTGGCTGCAAATGTTCTCAAAGCAAATACTTCATAATTAAAAAGCCTTTAATTTTTTATTATTTTTTTTTTCAGCAAGACAGCATTCCTATCAGGACTGAAGTGTAACTGATGAACAACTGATGTCACCAGTTCACAAGCAAACAGAGGTGAGGATGCCTAGCTTTTTGGCAGCAAGATAACCCTCTGTCAGCGTACTCAAGACAAAACCACGACAATATTCAGAATATTACTGGAAGAATAATTCTGTTTAAAGCTCGGTAAGTAATGCTCAGATTTATTTTTTTTTTTATGTCAAGTAATTTGTTTCTATTTTTATTCATTAAAGAACATTTGGATTAACAGATTGAAAAGGTTCATTCAAGACTATATCTATATGACTGTTACAACCCCCCCCCCCCGCTGCCCATATAACAAGCCAAATCAAGGAAGAAATTACATTTAAATAGTCTTGAAAATATTTTAAAATCATCATTAACAAGTGTGATTTCATCTTATTTTGCTTATGAGTCCAAAGTTGTATCCTGAATGCCATTTCTACAAAAACTGAGTGCCAAATATTACCAAGTTCCAATTTTACTGTCTAGTTAAAAATATCGTGACAGCATTCAGGCAAATTTGATTTTAAATTAAACTTAAAACAAAGCCTTTGCATGCCACCATAATATTTCAGTCATCAATTGCAAGAAAGGAAAGGCAGAAAACAGACTGTGCATATACTACAGTTCAAAATAGATGCCTCAAGTCAAATGGTATAATTTTTCCTCTTTTTTCCATTAAAGAGTTATTTTAAGTCTTCTGCTGAATATATTTACATGCATAATAAAACTTTGTCAGTGGTTCTTTTCTGAATTACTATACGTGCTTTAACACTGCATACACTAATAGTGTACACATATATACAAATCCACACATAAATGTATGCACTCAGGCACACAATATTCATGCAAAAAGAATTAATGGAAGTTTTTGCCTGTATGCTACCCCCTGTAAATAGGTTAAATGTGAATAGTGCTTATGCCTGGGTTCATTAAGTAAAAATATTGCTGTTTTCTGCTGTTTTCGTGTTGCTTACCTAAGAATGGATGACATGTCAAACGCTAACTTAACAGACTCTGTTCTTTTCAGTTTACCATCAGGGTCTCTCTCCACTAGGAAAATCAGTGGTCATTTACCACAATCCTCATAGAATAACTTGAGCTAAGACCTCATTCAGCATCTCAAGATAATAAAACTCTGCAGGCATCCTTCTACAAGGAATAAATAAATAAATAAATAAATAAATAAATAAATAAATAAATAAAAGAGTGAAGGGGTGGGGATAGGGGAAAAAAAAAAAAAAAGGTTGCTCCAAACATTTTCTTACATGCCATGGGAAAATAGTATCCCAAAAGCCACAGTCCCCTGTGGTTGACACATGTCCCATCTTCCAAGAGAAGAGGCATTATATTTGGAAGAGCAGCTAATGTCATTGCCTGTAACTTTTCTCACAGCTTCAACTGCTCATCAACTTTTTCTTCTTCATTTCTTTCCCTAAAATTCCTAGCTCTAGAACATCTGCAGTCAGAGATCTGCTCACATCCAGTCTGAGAGCTACTCTGAACTCCCACATCAAGCATGGAATTTCAGTGTCAATGAAGGTTGAACCTCAAGTCCCCATTATAGGCTGATGCAGCACTTGATAAACAGATACCATTAAGAGATGAACTTCAAAACGACATTATTTCTCCAAACTAAAACGCTAGCAATGGTACAGTCATTATACCCTGAAACATTCCAGGACTTCGCTCCACCATAGCTGTACCAGCTGCCTCTTTAAGTATCTATGACACCCAACTACTTCAGAGACCATTAATAGTAAGTTACTGCAGTTACAACGTATTATACTTACAAATTCTGACATTATTTATGCCTTTAAAAAAAAATTCTGAGCAGGTTCATCAGTTGTTTTGTTTCTCTTTCATGGATGCAGCATCGTGCTGTATCTAACTTTCCATGGGGCCTCACCACCTCCCTGCAAACAGGGCTCCCTACCCCTTAGTGTATAAACTATTTTGGTTTCAAAGATCTATTCTATACAGGGTAAGTTTTCACTAGCAACTTAATGCCTTTAAATTCTTTTCTGTAACCAATGTGTTAGTTTATCAGAGCAGTCATCAAGCCTAGGCACTTTGAGGCTGATGGGTGTATTTAAGCTAGCCCACTGCGAGCTAATTGCATTCAATTTAACATTCTCCAAGCACTGGCAGTCCTCATTCAAGCCAAGTGTGAAAGTTTTTAAATCGGCTTTCACAGTCTGATTCACAGACAGCAAATGCAAAATGGCACAGGATTAATTTTTTGCCCAACAACACGGTGCAACAAAATAGCCCAAAGGCTATTTTAGTTCATTTGCTTTAAGCATTACAGAAGACTCACAGCACAGAGAATGCTCCAACAGAGACAAACGCTCCAAAGGTGTTTTAAAGCTTAATATTGTCCCCATTAAAGTACCATACGTTTGTACAGCCTTTCCACCTTGTCACTAGATGTTAAAATGGAAGTCTAGACCATTTAAGACAAACCACACTGATCACTGCTTCAAAGATGAACATATCAACACATTTTTCTCATTTTTATTACAGATCACATTTTTAATATTTAATAAAGTCTGATATTGGACTGTAAAATGGGCTATATAGAGATCCACGTTTTCCTTGGCAAAATACAAGTCTTGACTTCACATGTAATCTGACAATCTCTCTTTTGATTGGTCTGTCTACATTTGCCAAGATACAAGTTAAAAAGGAAGTTAGAATACTGCATTACCTATTGCAAAAATGGTTCAGCAACTCCCACCAAACAATGGCAGAGCAGGATGGAAATTCAGCTTTCTTGGCACTTTTCATTTTCACAGCAATTACCACTAGGCACATACACAGAGTTTACATGGCCAGCTTTCTGAACATGCAAAATCTCTTCCACAAAACTTTCAAGTACATAAATTTCCCTTTGAGCAAGCACAGAGGGTGTGTATGAGCTGCTCCATCAACAAACAGAGAAGTTCAACACATACAAAACCTGATTAAATACTCTACACTCAGTCTTCAGAAGAGAAATATTTCTCCAGTTTAAGAGGCAAACTAAAATCTCCTAAGAATTTAGCTCATCTTGTCAAAGTACTTTTCAGAATATTGTCAAATCCCCATTCTTACAATGCGGTTCATGCATACTAGACTGCACAGCTGCAGCCTTATGTATCACAAGAAAAAACATACAGTCAGATCAGTCAGCTAACTTCAATGGGAGCCTTTCCGTTACCTTCAGAAGTTTTTACACAAGGTCCAAACCTCATAACCATTCTTTAATTAAAATTATTTCTAATACTCTTATTATTTTAATTTAATAATCTCATAATTGTATCAATAGTGGTAACACATCACAGATGGGAACTATCTTAAGGTATAAAAATTACTTACAGTTAAATTAAAAAAAAAAAAAGTATTTGCATGCATAGATGGATCCCAGCTTCATACTTCAGATTCCATGTTTGATATAGCCTAGGAAATGCAGGTCACACATCTGGCAAACTATAAAGTCAAAGGCTCATCCGTAAATGTCAAAATGTTAGTTGCTGAGGTGGAGATAATTTAGTTACTTCTTGACAGGACTCAGAATACTAGTTTTACAAGTATTTTCTATTTTGTGTTCAGTTTCATACTTGCATTACAGGAATCATAAATATAACATTATTTTGTAAATAAGAAGCCTCTTTCGCAGTAGATCTGCAAGCAGAGGACATCAGGAAATCTGTATTTTTAAAATTTTAAAGCAGTCCACACTATTCAGTGAAACATTTCTACGGGATATTTTAAGAAAACCTTGCAACTCTTTCTTCAAGCCAATTCCAATACTATGTGAAACTCCAGACAAGTTAATGAGAGACAACACAAACGCATCGCTGTCTGTAAGCAGCCAGTTAGAAGCAAGAGGATAACCTTCACACACAGGATCACTACAAGGCAACACACAAGATCCACAAACTAGCCTAGTTTCAGTGATACTAAAATTTTATGAGTTTGCATTTCAAAATCTGCAGTTGCAATGAGAATCATCCACACATAAGCCCATGTAACAGGAATGCAGCTTGTGTGCATGTAAGCAAGTCAGACCTGAACTTGCCCAGCTGAGGATGTTCGAAGCGCACAGTGACAGCAGTGGGCAGGCTCGCACTGCCTCCTTGGGACCTGAGCTGTCACAGTGGGCACCAGCCATACTCCTGCTGCTTAGACTGAAGTTAGCTTTGGTCCAGCTCCAAAGGCCAGAAAGGCAGCTCTACACGGTAATAAAGAGTAATTTGGGTATGTCTATATTTATTTCATTAACTCTTCTGATAATCCTATGTAACAGAATAATAGAAACAATCAAAATTTCATTGATTTACACATATCAGAAAATCCGAGTTAACACATACAAGATACAGAACTGAGAAAACAAATCTTTTTAAAAAAAACTACTTTGCTAATGTCATTAGACCATCAGATTGTGTGTAACTACAGATAATATATATCCTTAAGACAAACAAGCACAAAGCTTCACATCCGTATATACAATCCAGCCCACTATGCACAGCACTTCTCCTTCAGTGCCAAGTACAACTTAAATGTTCTCTGCATTAATTTCTAAAACTTATAAAGCTTTATCAGCTCAGATGGTAAACAACTACAGGTTATTTGAGAGCTAAACTTGCCAGAAACTGTGAAAGAGATACAATCCAATTGTTATTGAAAGTAATGAATACACTTTTCTGGTCATTTCATGTCAGGTGCTAACAGACATCAGAATCACTAACAACACATTCGCACAAGACATCATATGTTTGTGAATATTTATGCTTAAGAAACTTTGAATTCTATCCAAACGTAAATGCCACAGTATAACTGATCAGTCATGATTGTGAAAGTCTTCCAGAGTATTCTCATTTCTAAAACAAATAAAGACTGAAAAATTCAGGTTTTGGTGAATCATCAGTGGATTATTGAAAATTCCAGAGCAGGGACAAAGCTTTCAATGGGAATGGAAAACCGCTCCGCTATAACCAAGCTGATATAGGAAGACTGTATAATGCTTTGCAAATAGTAAGTGGTAAATGTACAGGCTAACCAGTAACCAGTTATTGTGAAGTACAGAACATAATCTGACACCTTTTACGTACCAGGATTCTGACGTTCAATGTAGAGCATATATAAATGACGGAAGCAGCATGGGTAATTTTCTTGTAGTCATTTGAAAGTCTCAGCTTGTACATTTTAACTTTTGGAAACCCATATGTATTTTAATTCTGAGAAACTAATTAATGCTGATCTCTACTGAACGCACAAAAATATCTATATGCTGATGAAAGATACTCCCCAAAAAAATATCGATTTCATTTGAAAAGCAACAAGCACTCTAGACAAGCACAAAACACGGCACTCCCCTTCTCTGGTTACTGATAAAACAGAGCTGCAAGCATCTGCAAAAAACAGGTGGTGTGGTTTGTTTTTTTCCTGCAGCACAGATATTGGCATTAGTTGGAGGTAAAGAACATGCAGTTTCAGCATGATCTTGATTGTTCTTTGGGGATCTTAGCAGATAAAAACGATTCCTGATATTAAGGACTGAGGTCCAAAGCAAGTTGCTTGCATCTGAAAGCCATTATGAAGCACACTAAAGGCAGCAAGCACCATATACTGTATACTTGCACATACATTGAATCTGTTTTGTTTTGTTTTTTTTTTCTTCACCTGCTTATTGTACTAATTTTATAGTTGGATCCTTAAGTTTTTCAGATGGGCCTTTGTATTTCTTTTCTCTGTGCACAGTAATAGGGACCTGATAGGGACCAGCAGCGACCTTGTTCATGACATGCATTTCTGGAGAAAAAACTTAACATAAATGGCCAACTGCATTCAGATCTATCTGCAGACAGTAACCCCAGCTCAAAATTATTTCTGACCAAAACGGCTTTTAGAATTTTTCGGTTCTACTAGCTATCAAGCAAATTCAAATCGTAATCCACAGATAAAAGACTGCCTTTGAGCTACACAGCCACTGTCCAACGGGTGCCAGGAAAAACTCTAGGACCACCAAGTGTGTTTCTTTAACAGAGAAGAGGAAGCACTGCTGAAGATGAGGAAGGTAAGATATGAGAAGGTGCTTCAGGCCTGGTGTCCCCAGAGTGCTCACAATTAACTGTTGGTAGAAAATTGTTGGGATAACTTCTTACCAACATAAAACATTCCCATGGAAAAGTTTATAGTGCTAATGATAACTGTAATATCATCTTTAAAATGCATTTAGGCTGTTTCAAAATAACACAACATTGATCTGTTGTTTTGTTTGGGCTTTTTTTTTTTCCCTTAACTCCTGTTCTGAAAAAGAAGCACAGCTCATATAATTTCTGGAGCTTCCCCCATGTCCAACTTGAAAACTCACTTTTGGCATCACTAACACAAAGCTAGCTCTCTGTCCAAACACACCGTAGAAGGTCATTCCTTTCTTTCTCATGATTCAGACACAATCCATCCCGTTTCCTTCCTAACATATCCTTTCAAAAAGTTTCTCTTATATTTCACCAGAAATGTCTTCTCAGCTGCTAAACGAGAGACTCAACAAATAACAGTGTGGCATGTGTAGGAGACAAGCAAGGCTTGCCCTTTCAACAGCAATGAGCTGTTCATGGAAATGCAGCCTCAGCTGTTAAAAAGATACCAAAAGAAACATTGAGCATAATCAGGTCCCACCCAAGCGTGAACCACTAGTAGTTTCATTTAATTAGATGCATAAATATATTTTGAAACTAGGCACTGAAATAGGAACATCTGAAACATCAGTTCAGTGCATCTACATGCACATTATAGATGTGACTAAAAAAGCAGACAAACTGACACGAGCAAAAGTTGCACCAATTTGCACAGCAATGCAGTTCCTTGAAATAAAGGAGAAGGCTAATTGCTAGGGAATGATGTTATTTTACCTTAATTTACCTGCATTTGGCAGGAACTGATACTACAAGAGAGACATTAGATACAGCAAAGAGACCCTGCAGGGGGAAAAAGCTGCTACACACTTGCTCAAATAAACAGCAATGCCTCTGATTCAATATATTACTTCTTATATTGACTAGGTGGTCTACGTGTGTGTGTGTGTGTGTGTACATACATAACAAAGCCTCTATCTACTCGAGACAGCCTTCAGCTGGCAATCTGTAACTCAAAAAGAAACTGTTGGTTAAACTAAATGCTATCAAAGAGTCAGCACACAAATTGTCATTCAGTTTAATGTAGTTTCTAATCTGTAACAGCATGGAACAAACAACTTCAAAACAGCTATGCTGGGGCAATGGAGCTATGCCATTTTACCCTGGTTGCAGAATCTGTCCCAGCGTATAGCTCCTTCCTTCATTAAATCATGTTTGCCAACAACTACATAGTACTAATGGGTGCATAAAGCTATTCTGCACCTGTTGATTGGCAAGGCATCTGTGCAAATACAATGAAATGGAAAGAAGCGAAGCAAGGAACCATATCATTAGAAAGAAACCTAAATCAATACAAATAAAACTTAAGCACTTGGCATGTATGACTGACTTCTTGCTAAGTATAAATGGTATCAAGCCATGTTTTCAGCCCATTACTACCTAACAATGTTTAAATAAATCAGTTTATATCTTACCAAACACTATTCTTTGCATTTAACTGTCCTAAAGCAAAACAAACGTCAATCTTCAAGTGGCAAATGCTCAAGATATATGAACATGTTGAATTTCAGAAAAGTTTGGGTTTCTTTCAAGGAACTACAGAGCTTCTTCTGTTTTCTTACTAGGTTCAGTGCTGTTTTATTTTGATGGCTTGGAGAAAATAACCAGTCACGGTAGAAAATCTTCAGCTCTGCTTCGTGTTACTCCTATTTCCGAGACAACCAGTACAAAGCAACAGTACAAATCCAAGAAGTGAAATTTCCATGCGATGTTACACTTGCATGAGTAGCTGTTACTGCCAGCTGCAGCAGCCAGAATATCAATTTACTCACTGCACAAATTTTAGAAAGCATATGAAAGCAAAGGCAGCCCTATCATTACCTGCTTGTTCTCATTTCAGAAAGCTGCTTCCCTTTACCTTCTTTAAGTATCTACTAACACTTTTTTTTTTTCAGTTCATCTTGAAAATTAATCATCATAAATTTAAAAACATTTTCCTGCAAATCTGTCAGGCTTGTAGTGCTATTTCATTTATTACAAGACCACACGACGCATCAGAGCTCTGTATTTGAACATGACATATTTTCACTTTGTTTTGATACCACATTTGAAAATTGTTCCTATCAATCTTTCACTGAAGCCAAAACTTAACTGTCTTGTTCACTGAAACATTAAATGCCAAGTCACACAGATGAATAAAAGCATTTGCAAGATGCAAACATTTGCAAAAGTGTCCTGTCAAAAGGGTCTACAGAAAAGAATCCACAAAAGTGAATCGAGGCCACAGTCAGTACCAAACCCAATTATTCCTAATCATTTTGGTCATAAGATCACACTGAAAGTTAAAAGATTTCATAAACAGGCTGATCTTTACGTAGAATTTTGGAAGGGTTTACAGTTTTCATTTCCAGAAAGTATTACAACTTTATGCATTTGCCAGACTCAGCTTATGCATTAAGATCCATGAATTTCTGCATTGTTCACTAGCAAGGAGTAAAAAAACTAAACAAACAGGCCATATACTTACATTCCCCATAATCCATCATTTTCTCTCAACAGTGGCAGCAAACAGGCACATCCAATACTGTATTACTTTCTTCTCTCATTCATGATGATGTCACACACAGGTTCTTTGATTCTGAAAAAGAAGCATTTCCCAGGTTCTAAGGATGGAGGTACCCCAACCAATCCATCGTGCTTTGTGTGCTAATGATAGACTCATGCATAAGAGGCACCAGAAGCAGTCAGAGGCAGCAGGCATGAAAAGGAGTGAATCAACTGTCAAGGGTTGTGATCTGAAGGACTGCAAGGCTGTGATTAGAATTTTCAATCAGGACTTCCACAATTCATCACGCTTCAAGGGAAGGGGGGGACATATTTCTTCATCAGCCCTTTCTGCTATTGGCATAGCAAGTTCTATGGCATTAAAAGAAGGAAATCTTAACATCTTACGCTTATAAGTAGGTACTCTACAGGGAGCGGAGACCAAAAGATTTTCTGGGACTGCATAGCTGCTACTTTTTGTCTGCATACTCAAAACTGAAACCAAGATTATTTGCAGCACAGCCTTTCAGCTGATGAAAAAGAGAAAACAGCTTTTTCTCTCTCCCCTCTTGTAGGTACACTTAGAGACACCTGAGAAAGAAGTAGCCCTGGAAACCTTTGACTGTTGTCTTCAGGGATATGAAAAGGAATAAAACCCCCAGGAATCCTTCATCAGAATTTGCTAACACACTCTGTGAAGCTTCAGAAAACAAAAAGGCAGAGCTCTTCATGAGGAAAGTATTCTCACAGCCTGTATGAAATCACCTGCAGCACTTGACAGGCAGCACATAGCCACATTTTCAAAGTGTAAAAAGGTCCAGCAAACTGACTCAGTGCATGAGTTCAGATTAATCAAACACACGGTGTAACTTTATTTTCCTTACAGCATTTGTTTGCCTTAGTACTACTTCTACTGACTCGTCAAAGAAAAAACCAATGGCACAAGTAAACGGCCTCAAACAGGACTTGGAACTGGGTCGGTTCTGTAGCTCTGCTGCAGCCTCCCTCCCTCCTGAAACCACGAGAAAGTCACAAAAGGTCTTCAAATATTTTGCAGCTTCTTTCCTCCCTTTCCGCACCTATGAAATGTAGTAACTGTGTCTCTCCAAATACAATTTTTCCAGAACTCATTCACAAAGGTGATGGCTGCCTCAGAGGGCAAGCCTTCAAGAAAATATGAGCCCAGCAACTGGGAACTGGGTACTGGTGCCCTGAACGAAGTGGCACAGGGAACAAGTGGTCTATCTGTGTCAATGTCACTGCAGGGCCTTTGTCTCAAATCTAGATCCAAGTGACAGCCCAGGCAGATTAGACATTTATTGAAATACATGAATGAAGCATTATTTTAAAAGGAAATTTTCATGTCAAACTATGAATAATGAACAGTAAAAACAGTTCCCATTTGCATAATTAACATTTCAGTTATTGATATTCTTTCAGAGGGTCACTAGCCTTTTTTCTCTCCAAGTTAATTAATTAATAAAGCAACTCCTTTTATGTAGGTAATTGTAATCACTTTAATACTCAAAGGCATGTAAAATATCTGCCACTTTTTTTTTAATGTTGCAACCCTAGTGATACAACAATAATTTGCATAAATGTAAACACTGAATGGGTCCATTTAACTCCTGACTAGAAAGAAATCCTTTGAAACCAACAGGAGAGAAACACATAAATTATGGACAAATACAGCAATGTGGGCAAACCCACCTTTTGTCCTTACATCACAACAATCATATTTCCCTTAATGCAAATCTCAACTTCGAGACAATATACTGCTAATGGTGCAAATCTGTCCTCACATTTAGCTGAAGATTGATCTGAGGAGATAGAGTAATTTAGGAAAAAATAATGTTTATGGAAAAACAAATACAAACTAGAAAACTGTTAGCAAGCAGAAAGCTTTCAACACTCAACATTTTACAGCTAATACAGGACTTTTCTTCTTCCATTAAGAAATACACAAACAAGCCCCCAAACAGAAGCCTGATCCTACAAAAACCTGTTACAGAAAGACTCATTGCCCAGGGTAAGTCTCACTCAAGTCAGGTGAGATGGTTACTTTGCTCCACAGCCAGAGATTACATGCAGCTGCAGCACATCAAGCATCATGTAAAATTCAGCCTCAAGAGGTCTGCTAAATGCACTGCTTGAAGAAGACAGGAAAGCTAGGAGGTTATAGCAGTTATGAAAACTGTGGGGGGCGGGGGGGGGTGGGGGGGGGGGGGGGGGGGGG
>JAVJGJ010000030.1:30653492-30672969 GCA_035590215.1 Microhierax caerulescens
TGAAAACTCGCCCCCCCCCCCCCCTTTAGAGTGACCAGGTTCAGTACATATTATGTACAATATTATGAACATCCTGATCCACAAATTAGTTTAAAAGCTACACAGCCTGTCTGTGAGCTACTGTCTCACAAGTCAAATACTTCAGTTTCTTGTCTGTAAATCCCAAGTCTTGCTTCATTCATAATCATACACAATGCTACTGCAAAAAATCGTTTTAGTGGCCTCTTTCATCATGTCTCTCCTTGATGTGGGAGAAGGAACACCAGGATTACCATTTTAATCACACATAAGATTCTTAAACCACTAGTAACTTGTATTCCACCCATTTCCGACCCTCTCTATCTACATTACCATGCTTTCCTACCAAATAAGCATCTTCGTGGGAGGGGGTGGTGTGGGTATCCAAACTGCCTTCCTAAAGCAGTACCACACAGATCTCCAAAGCCAATTCTTTGTTGTTAAAATTGCACCTCAAATACATTTTCTATGGTGCAATTTAATAAAAGAGAAAGAAAGTGATGGAAGATACCAGTATCTGGGTACTGACCCACTGACTAGCTGATTGCTGGACTCCCATCATTCTGGTATTACTTATCAGAAAACTGCTACTGTCTCTACTATCAAGCATTCTAAAACATAATTTGAGGGGTTTTTTTCTGTTTTATACAGTACTTAGTACCACTGGGGGAAACTTAAGGGAAGGAGGGCCCCAGTCCACCTCCACAGTTCTGGGGAATGGGATGTCAATATAGATAATAAATGCTATTATTTATATTATGCGCTCATCTGCACTATATTCAGCTGCTAAAACCTTGCAAATACTCCAGGCATCATCAAGAACCATTTCAACATGTTTTCAGACTGTAACTCACAAATCTGATCTCCATCCAAGACACTATAACAAAATGTGAAATAACCTAAATATTGTAAGTCATTTCACAGAAAATGGAAATAGATACTGTAGGAAAAGCACGTTCCAGACTTGCAAATTCTCTCTTTTATGTAATCTTTATCCATAATCTTCTGGAAGACTACCTGATCTCTCTCTCAGCAAGCACAGTATTTTTAACCACTGCAGATCTTTTTAGGCAGCAGTTGGCTGTGTATTCAACTGGTCGTTCTAGCAAATGGTATTCAAAACATGCAGGGAAAAGGAATGCAGCCACTAAGTAGATTATGAATAAAGCACTCAGGTATTCTTTTCTGTATTTCTCAGTAATTACTCACAGCCAAGAAGCATAATAGAGATCTGCTTCTTCAGTGTCTCACTTCTAAAGGATCGATGTGGTGCAAACACAGGCACTACAGGACTTAATAGCAAGTTCTAACTGCTTCTTGCAAGACAACAGTCTCCTGGACAGCTTTCTCCCAGGCATTGAGGAGCTAGCTAAATAGCTGCTATTAGTGTGTATTTGTTTCTTTTCATCAAAATCATACTTAATAAACACAAAGAACCTACAATGGACAGATCCAAGAGAAAATATAAATTAAATTCTAGATTAACAAAGCTCTGTTAAATCAACTTAGCAATTTTATCTCCAGACATCATAACTTGGCTTGCAGTGGCGGGCTAAATAATGCAGGTCAACACATTAAGAACAGATCTATATTCAGACTGAATGGACTGTTAGCTCAGAAAAAAAAAAAAAGACACGAGGGAAAAGAAATGTTGGAGTAGCTGCTTCTTGCCTACAGCACACTGTCTCTTCTCCTTCATATTCCAAAACTATCATGGTCATACATCTATATCACCGTATCTTGCATATTCCCTGTGGAAGAGACAAAACAGGTCTCAAAATCTGTGTCTTAATGGGTGTCATCAAAAGAAATACCAATTCATCTGGGTGCAGCACATGTAACATGCATAAAATATCCAGAAATCAGTGCCATTAAGAAGTGGGGCTTCTCCTGTGCCATCCAGCCACTGCAATAGCAAGGACTGTTTTTATCATTTCATACCCCAGATACCTTCATTTCCCCAGAGTGCATTTAGCAGCAGGCCTGGAAATTTCTCCTCTGACCAAGAGGCAAGTCACCTTTTCTCTATCCGCAGTCACAGTTGTAGCCGTGCAGTTTTCCACAAGACAGTGAAAAGTTTCTCTATTGTCAGCACTGAAAGCTTCACTTAAAGTAGTTCTATTTTTTTGTAGGTAGCCAAATTTTCATCAGATTTTAGTGCACACATTTTATGAAACTGTTTGAGAACCTCAGGATTTAGGTTAGAAAAAGAACATGAAATGTAGGCTAGGCTACAGTGGGATTTCTAGGGAATACCCCACTAAAGCAGTCTCTTGATAGGTAAGGTATCTTTCTTGCTGTAAAAGCAATGATTGTTGAGTACAGATTTTCAGTGGGCTCTGGAGATTTAAGTCTTGGAAAGACCTAATTTCCTTCAAAACTATCTGCTTGCTTCCTCTGAATTTTATAGCTGTATGAGTTCAGACAGAATATAGAACTGAGCAAAAGAAGTGATGATACACTATTAACAAAAAACTTTGGTTGAATTTTCTGTATCTTTTAAGTGACAGCTAATGCTGTCAAGTTTGCTACAGAATACTTATTGTTTTGACTATCTAAAAAGGATAATTTTTTTGCCAGATTAAAAATAGTACTTCAAGGTAAGGAAAAAAATGTTACTAAATGGACAAAGTTCAGCCAGGGTGGTGGTGGAATGTAAAATTACATGATTTCTATTGTATCAAAGTGGGTAATGAAAACTTTCATATATCTATTCCCATCTCAGGCATACCTACGAATATTTTTAAAGCACAGATCTAACACGCTGCCAATGCTTTTACTCCTGTTTTTGCTCTAGTTGAGTTATAATTCATACTCCAAAAAGGATCCATTTTCATAGATATTCCTACCACCCACCCTGCTCCAATTCACTTGTTAGCTAAGTGACATTCCAGTTTAAACATTCTGCAATACCAGCATCCTGAATACAGTTATAAACTTCGCAGCTGCATACACTAACTAAAGGGACAACACAGAATTTCTAACACCCTGCTTTTTAAGTCTTCATATAGCTTCTTTTGCAATGAAAACCCTGTTAGTGAAAGGATTTCAGACTCATCCTTTGTGCTGCCTTTTCAGGACATGCTGAACATCACAAGCTTCACAAAGACTGTGCACAGTGTGGAGGACAAGACACACTCTAGTGTGGTTTTTTTTCTTTCTCAAGATTTCAACTCATATTATGACCTCCACAGTTTAACTGATGACTATTCAGTGCATCAATTACAAAAAACAGCCATTCTCATTTCCTTTACACTCCTCCTCAAAGAAATAAATCAGTACCTTGACTGATTGAAACACTTAACTGCCAGTCATTTTGCTTTGTCCCTTCACTGCCTCACACCAGCCTGCATGAACTCAAGAGATGCAGAGCAGTGATTAAATTGTAACATGGAGCACTGACAGCAATAACTAAGTGAGCGGTTATAAACAAATAACACAGTTCTTCATAATTCAGTAAAATACGTTATTTGATTTTGTGTGTGTTTTTGAAAGCCAAAGTAGCACTCTTTTTTACTAATGCAGTAACATTACTGCTTAATAGTGGAAAGCACAGGATGGCAATATATGGCCTACAAACAAGAGTAAAATGTGTAAGCTTAACAGTACAAGTTCATCTTCCTTATGAATTACCTAGGCAGTGCTTTTATTAGACAAGATCCATTGTTTCCCGATCTGCAAATTACTTCCTAAATCTATTAACTATAATGGGAGAAATGTATTTTTCAGTCTTAATATCAAGGGGGGGAACCCACACCAAAAAAAAAAAAAAAAAAAAAAAAAAATCAGTCGAAGCAGGTGAATCTAAACTGACAGAAGGCCAATGTTTTAAGTATGCAATCACTGGCTCCCTATAACACTAAAAGGATTTTTTCGAGGGTGGGAGCACAGAGATGAAAGGATTTAAGTGTAAATTATAAAATGATAGTACAATTCTGGAGTATTACCATGCGTGTGAGGGATTATTAAAGATCAGGTAGGATTTTTCTAGCCTTACTTCAGACACCTCCAGGGAAACAAATTCTGCAGTGCTCTGTAGGAGATAAAGAACATCCTGCGTATATTAAAAGACTCATAGATATAATTCCACGAACTACAAGCTTTCTTTGTAACTCAGATACCTTGAAGTGCACGACACTTCTATCATAGTCCTTCATATGTTTTTGAAGGATGACATTTCCACTCACTGACTTAGTATTTGCATGCCTTGAATTCTCTGGTGAGGGCCCAAGAACAGTAATACTATTTTTACTCGCATATCTTCCTCTCCCTAAATTCCAACACCACAACTGCTGAACAAATAAAAAAGGCACGGCATCTGAATCTGCCCAAGTGCTGCGACTACATGTACTGCATTCCTTCTTCAGAAGCTCTCAATCACTTCTTAAGTGTAAGAGTTGGATTCGTTTTCTAAGCCACTCACATTTCAAATCCTCTTCTCACCAAGGCCCAAACACCAGCACAGTTTAAACTCTGCTCTCCCCAGTCAAGGAGTCAACAGGACTCTTGATATCTATTACTTTTGCACTCTACCTCACAGGAGTCATCAGCTGTAACACGTGCCCTCAAAATATTCAGTCGCATGTGCTAACAGAAGGCAGCAGGCTGTCCTACAGTTCTCTGACTGAAACATCAGACTCAGTACCTTAATGAGTACACAACCTGTACACAATATGCTCTTCCAATTACCTCTTAAATCTTTGATCTCAAGGTCACATATTTCACTGAAAAGTTTCAGTAATTTATTTATGATGCTGTTATGAACAGTAACAAATAATTCCCTGTAAGTTACCTATTTAAGTTTTCTCTAGTCAGAGCTAGGGCTGGAATGACTACATACAGTTAAGGTTGCCTGGGACTTCCCGCTGTAAGAGTCTCCTTTCAATTGCTTGCAACTTTGCCAGGTTTTTAACTGTTCAGGATACAGTTTTACATGTCAAGTGTGTCTGCTTTGGGGTGATTTTCAGGACATGAGGAAGGAGAAATGAGTTGGATCACTTCCAAGATTTAGACTGTAGGAAAATACTGTGTGTGTTTTGACCATGTTAAATAATCATCAATAACTTACATTTGAAAAGTTTTCTGGGTTTTGAAACTGGGACTATCGTTTGCTCTTCATATCATGGATCTGATTTTCTTGCTAATCCTAAGAAAATAAAAAATGACCCAACAAGAAACCCAAACAAACAAACAAACACACACACCCCAAAAAAACCCCCAACAAACAAACAACAGCCCCAAACTACCTAAAATAAAAAACCTACATATTTTACACTTGCCCAAGGACGACTCTTATAACGATCTATAACTAAATCCCTCTACACTATCACCCCTCCTGCAACCTCCAGAAGGAACCAAAATGTGCATGTCCTATAAACGTTTTAGAAAATGGGCTATCCCTATAATTACTGCTCTGAACTGAAATTAGACAAGCCAGTGGAACTGACAGCAAAAGGTCCACTTTCTGTTAAGGAGCCCAGTGAGCTGCTGAGTTTGAATGCAGAGGTACGAGAATCAGACCAGGGAAGAGAGGAACAGACTTTTTTGATGTGAAGTCTTGTACCACAAGAACCAGAAGGGAAGAATTTGCGACTGCTATTTAATAATGGAGGACTTAGGAGGTTTAATCTGGGAGTCAAGAGGTAAACACAGCTTCAGGGGAGGGGGAGGATTAAAGTGGATGGAGAGTCATCTGCAAGAGAGTTGATGCATCCAGATGAGAAGCCAGGAGGAAAGGAGAGCTAACTTGTGGTACCCAGAAAACCAGGATTAGGAAGTAACATGAAGAACATGCATGTAATTTGCCTCTATGTAGGGTCACGAAGAACACAGCAGAAGCTGCTGCCACACCTACTCAATTAAACCCTAGGAAAGACAAAAAACATCTGGTCTTGATGATGCACATTGATCTCAACACACTGTGAGCAAAATAGGAGTTGTATTTTATTTATTACGTTAAAAAGCAAGATCATCCCACCAGCACTGCTGTACTTGTTGAGTACTGTAAGATGAATTATTTAAAATACTTAATTTCATTATACAAATTTTCTAAGACGACATAAATTAGGGCATATGCTTCATAATATTTTCACTTCCTTTCCCTGTAACCCATTTCACTAGTTCTACACTTCATCAATTTAAGCATTATTGCTAATACGTTACATTTAAACTCTGTCACAAGAGAAAAAAAATCCAAATGTCTAATTAGAAAGCTATGATGGCCATTCTGGAAAGCAGCGTTACATTTTCTACCTACATCAAATACATATGAAAGCATTTTAGTCAGAGGCAAATGCAGGGCTTACAGGCCTACAGGTTTCTGTGCAGAGCAAGAGCTTTCTTACTGCTTACTTGGGTACAAGGTGAATCAGAATCCCCAGGGTACAGAACCCCCGTCTGTAAGATTTACAGCTACACAACAACAGCACAAAGCATTAAACAAGAGCAAGACAATGTCTGTTTTACCACAGCACAAAACCAAGGGCAAGTAACATTTTTATGTTAAGCATAACACATTTCTACACACAACTGAATCAACAACTTTAATATATGAAGATCACCTAATGGCAGAACAAACATCTCTAACACTAGAAAAGTTAACTGCTAAGATTAGTTAACACTGGAAAAGATGTTTCCTACCCAAACCTGACTGAAATGTGACAACAATCTTTCAAACATCAACAGGTGCTGGGAAAGCATGCAAGAGCAAAACTAAAAGAAGAAACACATGGAAAAGCTTTCACAAAACATAACAGGTGAAGTTTGCATTACAATGCATTATCTGACTTACAATCATTGCAGAGATTTACAAGGAACAGTTTTACAAACTTTTGGGAACATAAGTGAATGCCACTTCTTCAAAAGAAGCAAGATACATGTCTGTCATATGCTAAGAATTCTTCTACAGGTTGTATTAGTGTCTTAAAAGCATCAGTGATCAATCAGAATTATCACAGGAGGGGATTCAGAGTTATGTTTGTTTTTTGAATGCTAGAAATATGTAACCCTTTGTACTACAAAAAAGACTGGGCTGTTCAAAAAAAGAATACATATCATAATCATCTACACATGCACACGCTCCTGAAGAATTAGGCCAACAGACAACACCGTTGAAAACACCAACAAATGAAAAAGTATCCCATTGCAGTTATTATACTGGTTCACAAGTTACTAGTTAAATACACAATTATTCAGTGAATAGAAAGGGAGCCCTTGGGTAATAAAACATTGTACCTATGATAGCAACTGTTTCTTTTCTGTACTGTGACTTTTTCCTAAGCTGTTTTTCACATGGTATTTTGGAAGTACTATTGGGTACACTGTAGCATAGCTTCTAAGGCTGTAACAACAAAATGCAATAGGCTTCTTTAAAAAGGTAACCATTGGCAAGTGATTGGAGGTTGGAGGTCAACAGGACTGTTTTCTGGGTGCCAAAACTCAAGAGTTTCTCTTCCTAAGTGTGGTATATTGTTATGAGAACATAAGACAGACTACATTGGTGATCCTCCTTTTATAGAAAAGTATTTATAGATCTCATGTAATAATACATGTATCACATATATAATATTAAGATCTTTTTCATAAGCTTTCAAATTAATCTTTAAAGAAGTGGAGAGAACCAATAACCTCAATTCCTTCAGGCAAAAGAGCTGCATACCACAACCAGACTCCTACACTCATGGGCATTCATTTCTCCTGTGCCTAGGTCAATACTCCACAGGTAAGTTAGACCTCCTCCTTGCTGTAGTAGTCATTTACACGGTATTTGCTCCTCAGTATGAGTGACAGTAACTCCTTTAGCTCCAAGCTCTTTTCAGAGCTCTGCAGACATACTGAGTTGCTGCACCATGATTAAGTTTCCCTCTCACAGCACTGCACAGAAATCCATTAAGTATTACAAGTTATTACTAGTACCTCACCAAAATATTACACTAGGATTTTTCACTGAACGGAAATCTGTTTTTAAAAAGCACTTTGTGAACTCTACTACACATTGCAAGGCATTTTAGTCTCCCATGCCGTCATGTTTTTATTACAACAATGAAGAACAGGTACGATAGATTAATATTTAGAAGAACTTCTCTTCTACTTGCATCCTTATAAACTGTTATCCTATTAATTAGTTACTTGATCTCAACATAATACAAACAGCACAAAAAATACATTGTTCTCTGTACTGCTCTGTAACCCATGTGCTTATCTTCTGCTAAAAGCTTCTCTTGAAAGTGCTATCATTAATTGTAAGCATTGGAACTGCTCCTCCAGACATCACCCCCCATACTCTCAAGACAGGCAGACAAGATTTTTCTCCACTTTTTGCAACTGAAGTACAAGCTAAAGTACATCTGAATATATAACTCATTCTATTTAGCACTGTGCTCTCCCTCATGCATCCAGCTTCTTACAAGAAGTAGTTGCTGAAACAATTAGGACTCTTCATAAGGACTTAACAAGATTAATATACACTATGTCACCACATCAGCACCTTATGCAGTGATACTAGAATGCTAAGGATGCAGTCCAACAGAAATACATCAGCAGTGACTAGGCCTCTATTAAAATCTTCTGTAACTCTAGGCTGAACTTTTCCACATTTTATTAATGCGAAAACTGGAGAGCTATTACAAACTAATTCTATTGTTCTTGATTACAACTTAGGTCAAAAGAGCAATTTATTCTAACACCTGCAACATTCTTGTCTGAAACAGGAAGGCATCCTCACAGATCCTGGTTCCAGTTTCTTTTTTCCAATATTTGAATACACAACAGTAAGCCTATGCCAATTTCCAGAATGTTTTTTGGACAAGAAACCATACATACCCTAATTTCTTAGAAACCAGCACAATTCCTCGTGGTTTCCTGATTCCTACTTCTCATAACCAATCAAACCCTAGATGGTCTTGGAAAAATCCAGTGTTAGTCTCTCTCATGAAAACACAACCACATATAAAAATGAAATACATTCACTATCATTCAACATAAAGAGTACTTCTCTGAAATAAATCAATAATCACAGTGAAGCAGCAAAAGATAATACAGCACAGTCCACCTAAGTGAGAAGAAAAATCTCAGAGGTAGTCCATTATACACATTAAAATTGATATTATAGCTGCTTTACTCATTGTCTATGTGCAAATTATGTACATACTTCCAGCCACAAAGAAGAAAACACTTTTTTCAACGAGACAATCAATTCTCGTGTTATTGGATCCACAAAACAAATGACACCTACCTGTACTATTTTCCTTCTCTGTACTGTACTTCCCATCTCCACCAAAAAGTTCCATCTAAAAATACTGATTAGCAGAATCAGCCACCCACAATATTTACGGGTCACTTGCAATCTGTTCTTTGAACTAAAGATGGTCTTTGCAATAAAGAACAGAGTGAGTTCTCTACACAGGCTTGAGCAATATTTCAAAGTTTGATGCACATGATCTGCTCCCCTGGATTTCTGCTGTCTGGAGAAAGCAAGGCAACTGGAATTCAGTGACTGAGAAGAGGATTCTTCTAACCTGAATTTTAGCTGTCAGGAATGAGTATCTGGCATAAACTAACAGGCTGCTTCTACAAAGAACAGCAAGTGACAGAACCATCCCATGGAGAGTCCTGCCATCTCTTCAGCTTATCCAAGAGCCCAACAGAACAAATTATGCAGGAACAGAAAACGAGAAATGCTACATTCAATAGGGACAACCACATGTAAGCAGCTTGTTGGATCAACAGTACTCCCACAAAAAACAGAGCTGCAAATAGAGAGCTTCTTTATGAAAATCACATGCTGTTCTTTGTCAAGCCCAAAATCAGGAGCGCTGAAGTCTCAGACCTGTTTTGTGGCTGCAGTAGAGTTATTTTTCTAGTGTTGTTACACAGCATAAAGAAGATTTCATGTCCTCTCCAGGATCACCCTGCACTGAAAACCACGAACTGAAGCTTGGCACAGTGGGATCCACTCAATAACAATTCTCACTTTTCTCTGAGGATCTGTATGCACCAAAATCAATTAGCATTTGCTACAAATGTAACATAGCAACAGCACACAAACCCTCACTTGATGTAAATCAGCATAGTTCTTCTGATTTGAAAGAACTTTACTAAATTTCATCAGCTGTAACTCTCACACAGTGCTTTTGAATAGCTTGCTCTATCACTAGGGCAGCAAGGATCACAAAATTTGAGTGCCAGGAACAGTAAGTGGTCAATTCAGTTTGTTACCCACTTCAGGACTTCTCAAACATTTTATTTCCCTTGTTTTCAGAAGGAAGAAAAATGGGGTCTGAATATCTGAAAACTATCACACGGGGATGGTAGGTGGAAAACTGTCCTGAAGCCACAAATCGCAGATTTGATTACTTCAGCAGCAACACACACAAAAAAAAACCCAAACAAAAAACAAATAACACACATTTATAAAATAATCTATTAAACTCACTGACATTTTTTTACTGTTCTTAAACTTTAGTCAAGTGCCAACACGCTGTGTGAAGTAGCACTTCCTGTTGATTTGTTTTGTATTAATTATAGTGTAATTAAAAAGGGGATCTTTACTGCAATCAGCTACCAGGTGTTTTAAAACAATAAAAGGGACCTTAACCTTTTCAAATGATACTGCCAGTGTTACTGTAGCACACTGACCAAATTTTAGAATGCATACACATTTAGGGAAGAAAATCCTAGCACGGAAAAACCTTTGTTATGTTAAAAAAGGGGGAATAACCCCTACCAACTGGGAACACCCTTGATATTAGTGGTATAGCTGCTACGTTAAGACATGAACACCTAACAGGTCATCTAATCCTGCCATTAAAAGGTTTGAATTTGCTAATACACTTCAGAGCCTGAAGAAAACTCACATAAAAGGCAGTTGCAATAAAACTGTGTATTTTGTTACATAAAGGAATTAAAGGGAAAAATGAAATATTAATAAAATATTCACTACATTGACTGTTGATGAACTAAATAGCAGTACAATTTCATGGATATCAGCTGGATTGCATTAAAGTTTAAAAGTATTTAAGTTTTTTTTCCTACTTACACTTATGCTTGGCTTAATCGTGTAGCTAGCTGGAAATTCTAGCCCTGAGTCCTCTACTGCAGCAATGCACTGAAGTCCGAGCTATCAGTGCACAAGCAGCCCATCACCATTAACCTCAAGAGCCAGCAAAGACCTAGGAAGCAGAGTCTCCTACACCACCATAGCCACAAGCAAAATACAATGTTAAAAATTATTTATGGTAAAAGTTATTCAAGGAAATAATAAAAAAAAAAGGATAAAGCTGAAATTCTTCATGCTAACTACACGCTAAAAATACCCACCATTCTAAATACAGAGGAAATTTTTCTTTCCTCCCATCAATACTGACAGATTACTGTGAAAGAGAATTAAGGAAAGGTATGAACTCAGTAAGGGGAGAACTCAAGTGACCTACTACATGCTAGTATGGCAAAAAACAGATGCCAATTGAACTGTTATGGCCAGTCTCCAGGCAGAGACTGACAGGTCCTGGAAATGCTGTCAAATTACTAACACACTGTCTGCTTCTGCATGAGCACTGAATCCTGCCGGCTTGAATCTCTTCATTCTGGCTTGATCTCAGGGACTACTTGAGGCACCTGAATAAATCCAATGAAGGTTAAGCAAGTTAAAATGCTCTTCTTCTGTGGCATTTTAGCAGTTTATTAAGAGCTGCATCTCAAGTAACTAGGGACAGAAATAAAACTTTTTTTTTTTTTTTTAAATAGTATACAAAGATCACTCACATTTTTTTTCACATTTGAAGTAACATCAGTTACTTCAAGTACTGGAAAAAAAGTTATAATCCTTTAGGTTGGGAAACAATCAATATGACGCCTGCTATTCTTTATGTAACCAACCTGTTGGTATAGAAGAGTTACGTAAAAGAAAAATATGAACTGTGTATTGCATCAATTGGATTGCCAGTAATTAAAGTTCTTCATTTTCAAATGGGCACACTGAGGGATTTTGCACTTCCAAATTCTAAAAGTGAAGCTACAAATGTCAATGATCTCATTTAAACATTCGAATTGATCAATAAAATTGCTTTTGGTAGGTACAACTAAGACATCCATATGTTTAAGAAGCTACTTTACGCTGTGCATTAGTGAGTCAACTTTTCACCAACAACAGTTGGTACAAGAGCAGGTATGAAAACAGATAAAATAATAAAAAAATAATTCCCATGACTTGAATATAGCAACAATGCATAATGCACAGCAAATTTGAAACTTCTTGTGCTTACTGGAACGCATCCGTTTCCAATCATTTAGTGGTATTTAAATATTATATCAACTGATATTCTTAATGCTCATTATTGTTCAGTGTGCATATTTTTCCATTTTATAAAGAAATATTTTAAAGTTTCATAATTGATCATTTTTAGATTATGGATTTTCTTCCTAGTTATGTATGCTGTGAATCTCAAAGATGGCCAGAAGAGGAATAACCATAGTGATGTGACACTGTGGGCATTAGGGAAGTACCCATCAAGGAACCTCTTTTGGTTTTGAATATCATTTGTATGGGCAAAGAAGACTATACAGTGCGTTTCCTGTCCTCTCTCTCATGTTGACCACACACAGTCCAAGAAAAATGTAACCACATACAATTTGTTCCACAGCTGGAAAAGAAATAAGACCTTTCTTGTTCTGCAGAGAGCTAAACCAAGAAGAGTCACCCAGTGACTGTCAAACCTATTAACTCGCTAATCACTCATCCCTTCTGAAGGGGGGTTTATGCTCAGCTGTCGTAAAATGAAAGTGGAGGGGTAAACAAACTCTAACTGGAAAGCCGAAAGGCTTTAAACACTACATTTTAAAAGAGAGGATATACACTTTTAAGCAAAAAAGCAACTCTTGTCAAAAGAGATGAAGCAAAACCTTCCTGAATGACACTGAATAAGCATAAGAGTCTTGCAGCTGGGATACTTACTCTAAAGGCAAAGAGCTGTTTTCATGTAACTGTTGCTATTATCTTGGATTTCTGCAGACCCAGAACCTTCCTAAGCTTTCCAAGAATAAAACTGTGTAGGTTTAAAAAGTTTTCCAAAACATGAACATATGTAGATGGATTGATAAGCTTCTGAGCGTATCTTGGGACCTAATACAGATGGACCTATGAACCCTGCTACTTCGAGAAAAACACCTGAAAAGGGATTTGCAAACCAGGAATTGCTTTAAGAAGCCACAACCACAGTGCCTGGATGCTAATGAGCTCCCAATTAGCTTCAAAGCATGATGGCCCCAACAAATACATTCAGTACCACTTATCATCAGCAACCCTGTGAAGAGGAAATGCAGCAATCACCCCACAGCAAAGCACACCTACCAGTATCCCTATCACCCTGATGACAAAGATGTTTATACAGCTTTATGCTACAAAAAATAAAAATAAAAAAAAAAAAGCATTCGGGGGAGATTCCAGCTCCACCTTCAGTAACAATGGGAGGACTTTGTATTAGAGAACTCTTGATTACCCTCAGTACTAAACAACCACTCACATTCAAGTACAAATAATTCTAGCAGCCTTAGTATTATATCTTGATTGTCTGCCTTTTCACAAATGTCCTCTAAATGTAATTTTCCAGTAACTACCCACTGAGGAAAAGCACCTCCTAAAACCACAGGGGCACTGCCTTACACCTAAAACTGAAGTTTTTGCAAGACAGCAATATGCCTGCTAAAAGAAAACAAAACGGCAAGCACACATGCATGATAGGATTATTTGATTCAATACAATATAAATTAGGTCAGACTCCTCTTTAGAGAATTCTGTGTCAAGAACTAGGTGGTCCACTAAATTTCTATTCATTTGCCTTCAGGCTTAGGGAATTGCAAAGACTCTCAAGAAACTGATGTTCTTCTACTCACAAGAGTAACCACTATTGGGGGGGGGTGGGGGGGAGGCAGAGATGTTAACCGCTTGACAGTATCTGGAGAGCTGAGAAATCTTGCTACAATAAAAAGAGCAGCTAATAAATCTTTGCATCTATGTAACACATACATACATACATGTATCTGTACACAGAGATATACAAAATTCAATTACAGAAAAAACCTGCAAGTGCTTCTGTGTACTTAAGTATTACACTGCCCTATTTCTTTATATTGTATATATCCTTAAGAAAAGGAACAATTTATGCATCCTCATTAAACCAACAGTAGTAGAATGCCAGGAGAAGCACTATCTGTAGAAAGCGCAAAGGATTACAGGCTGGAAACTCTGCCCTGAGCCTGCTCCCCAGCAGGCTTCTCCTGCTCAGGAACACTGAATTTTTAAAAACTTACCCACAATTATCAACCTTTCTGATTCTATAGGCAACTAAAGTAAATCTTCACACCTCCAAGGGCCAGAAGAGCATGCCAAATACTTCACATATCTTAGGAGAGGACTGAATCAGAGCAAGATGTGACAAGTAGCCCTTTAGCAGTCCTGTTGCTCCACTGTGGTTGGATCTGGTTAGGGCACCCAGCTGAGTCTAAAGAGCTACGTCTTCGATAGCTGCTTCCCCACAGCTGGGGACATGACAGCCTACAGCCTTTGCACCTGCAGAGACACAGAACTGGCCATTCCAGGGTATGAGCTTCACTGACTCCTCAGAAAGCAATATACTGATTAAGAGACAAAAGCTGACAGGTCTCTCTCTCTGATCTGGTCCTTCAAAATGGCACAAGTCTTGAAACATATCCACCATGAGAACAGGTTGCGCAAATCTACCATAACCAGCAAGGCTCATGCTAGCAGATTCTAGCAGAGGATTTGTGTAACTGAACCACTGAGAAGAAAGACCATTAAGGACTTGTCACCACAACCTTTTTTACAAAAACTTCTTACAACATTTCTTGCTTAAACAATTGAAACTTTTTCCAAGAATAGGAAGTCTCATACTGCACAGTTGAAACCAACAAACACTGCTTATACCTGTAACACTCAAAAATGTATTTGGTGGTTGTGTAAGACTTGATACACAGATGAGGTCGCACACGGTAGCATGGCAGCTTTCCTGTGACTTACAGTATTGGGTTTACTCACTTTAAGTTGTGACAATGATACTGCCCTGAAACAGAAATGGAAGACTGATTCATGGATGAAATTCTTAAAACCACCACCATGAAATGAAATTTTGCTGTAGCTGGACGGGGCAAAAACTAGTGTTAGGGGCAAAAACTAGTGTTACGGGCAAAAATGTGACAAGTAAAATATGAAAAATGAAAACATTTAAATCTGATTAATTACTTGGTTTAGAATATATGCTTTTCATTCTACTGTATCAAAATACTCATAATAAAACAGTGCAGCTGATGAAGTCAAGCACTCCCCCTTACAAAGGCTGGCAAATTTGCAGAACAGCACTTGAGGTTCAGATTAGTAAAATCCTAATGAATATCTACTCTAATACCCATGTAATTGCATGGAATGCATTTGCAAGTGGTACAATTAAAAAAAAAAAAAAAAAAAAAAGAGAGAGAGAGAGAGAAAAACAACTACTGGCACAATTGAAGTCCAGACTGTGATTTTAGTGTCAGTTTAAGAGTCTTAAGAGACAACCTGGAAGAATGAAGATCCTGGTTCAACCCCAAGAAAGGAAAAATTGCAATAGAGATTACCAGTTCTTTCCCAGATCAATCTTGCACTGTAAGTACCAATGTCAACATACCCAATTTCATCATTTTTGTCCCAGACACCAAAAACGGTTCCGTATTTTATCCAATTATTTCTTTACCAGAAGCACCCAGCCCTTCCAGCACACCGTATGAGAAGCTGGATGCCCAGCACCAGCTCCTGAAAGATTTTCCTGCAACTACACACATAAATGTTGCTGCTGCTGCCCTACATGTTGCAAGGCTTTACACTTCCTTTTGGGAGACAACACCTGGCATCTCTGTACCTCAGCTTCCTACCCCTGAAACCAGGGTAGTACATAACTTATTTTATCTCACAAATCCACCGGGAAGATAAATGCTTTAAATACAGAACTAGTACTGAACAAACAAAGCAGCAGAAGGGCTAAAGACAAGCACCGCTGAAATAATATTGAATAGTACAGGACATACAAGAGCCGAAGTAATAGCGTACTTTTATTCCTAAGTAATTGGCTGAGCAAACATTTTGTCATCCAGCAACTCTGATTAATTTTGCAAGAATGCTTAGGTAGTGTATATAAAAACCAAGTCATTACCTTGACTAAACATTGACTTGGACAGTTAACTTTAACCATGAAGACCTTGACTAAATATTGACTGGGAAAGTTAATTTAAAGTATAAAGTCTAAAAAATCCTGTTCCTCTTAACTAGTATTTGCCATCACTTTAAAATGTAAACTTTAAAGTGTAAAAATAGAGGTTCTCCCACTTAACCAATATTTAGCTGTTGCTAAGTTCAACACAACTATCCTGTAAAATGTGAAATCTAAAATATTTAAAAGCAAACAGGCCTGTTAAGGATGAGAGGGAAGGTCAGTCTTCACGTGCTTTACTCAAGCAAGGACTTCTCAAAAGTATTAGGAAAGAATCACAAGGTTCATGGTTTAAAATTATTTTGATACACATATGCAGGGGTCTTCCAAGGCACATTTAAAAAACTGTGCCTTGTCCAAAGAACCAAGCAGGCTGAACAGCAGGACAATGTGTTCATTCTGGTACCTCTACTTTTGAAGTCCTAGTAGCAGCTACTTCAAGTCTACATCCGCCACTACTGGCGTCACTTCATCATGTGAGGCAACAGGCCAAAGGACATGCACAGGGTCTTTCAATAGCTGAGCTAAAAAAAAAAAAAAAAAAAAAAAAAAAAAAAAAAAAAGGAAAAAAAACCCCACCAAAACCAAAAAAAAAAACCCAAGAAAAAGAACAAAATCAATTTCAATCCTCCTAAGATGAAACCACTGATGTGTGCAGTCACTAAAGTCCCAAAGGTAATCCTACAAGAAAAGATGATGGTGTCCTCCATCACTGTGCTGAGATACTGTTAAAGTGCAGCAAAACCACGTATGAGGTACAGTCCAAGATCAGCACCTGTATCAAAACACTCCAAGCAATAAATCTGAACTTCCAGACCAATGTGAACAGTGCATTTTAAATGTGTAATGAAACAAAGTGGTAATGACAAAAAGGCAAAGAATCTTTACACTTCAGAAAGGCATTATGTGTTTGGCTACAGAAATAAACAATGACTGTGAATCCTGCGGTAGTTCAACCTACGGTTTCATTTCAAGAGTTTGAAAGCACCTTTTAGCATTGCGCCTTAATTCCTTTTTTAATATATCAGCTGCATTTAGTGCACTCAATGAAAAATAGCTTAATAGCAAATATAAAAGATACAAATCTCAGACAGGAGCGGTAATATCACACTAAGTGGTGAAAACTTGCTCTTCCATTATTTTTGAGTATAGTAGTAAGGAACAGATTGACACTGGCATTGGGGGAGTGGGGGGGTGGAGAATGAAAGAACAATAAACAATACAATCATCAGTAGTTTAACACAGCGCTGTGTCTTGCAACGGAAACATACTGTGAAACAGCTTGCAAGATAAGCTTCATCAACGATAAGTAATTTTTATTCCGTTTGAGTGGTTGAAAACAATAAACATGATTAAATGCTTCAGACATGCATTCAGAATTTAGACAAATGGCAAAGAGTTCCAAGGACTCTGCTTTTAAAAGTACTTTGGGGAAAGACCTAACGATTAACCGGTTTGAATCATACAATAAAACAGAAGTCTGGATGGAAATTAAAAACTTCCCACGCATCTGCAAGCTCCACGACCCTACGAACCAGAAAGGAGCTTTGTTATTTACTGCTCAGACGGTTACCGGCCCCAGTCCCCCACCTCCCCGCTTTGCCATCCGCAGGCATGCCCAACGCGCCAGCCGCCCAGGGCTCCCCGCACGGCTCCCCGCACGGCTCAGCGGGGCGGCCTGGCTCGGGGGGCCCGCGGGGCCGCCCCCCACCACTGATAAAGGGCGAGGGCCCGCGGACGGCGGCCGAGCAGCGGTGCCTTCCCAACTTGAAACTAATGCAAGGGGCTTCTAGTTAAGATGTTGCTGTGACTCGGTGGCCGTGCACAACATCAACAACAACAAAGCACCCCAAAACACGGGTTGGTTGGGGGTTTTCTTGGTTGGTTTGTTGGTTTTTTACAAAGTAAGGGCTGTAAAGAAGAGCTACACGGACCCGCGGCACCCGCACAGCAACTGCTGGCCGGAGCCCCGCTCTGCCCGCACACCGAGGCCCGAGGCTTCCCCCCCCCCCCGCGGCTCTCGGGCCCAGGCACCGCGGGCCGAGCTCGCCCCTCACCCCGCCCGCCGCCCCTCAGCTCCGGGCGCCATTTCCCCGCCGATCCTCTGCGCGGCGTCTCCGGCCGCTGCCGCACCTTCCCGGGGACGGCAGCGACGGCGCAGCCGACCCCACCGGGCTCCCTGCCCGCTACCCGCCGGCGCCACGGCCCTGGAGGGCAGCGGGGGGCGCCTCCCCCGGCACGGCGCTGAGGGGAGCGGGCGCAACCGCCACCGAAGGCGCGACCGGCGCTTCCAGCTGAACGGCGGCAGCGGCTGAAGCGACCGAGAGCGGCGCGGAGCGGCTGCACGCCCAGCCCGGCTTGCACGCCCAGCCCGCGGGGCAGCCCCGGGGACCCCCATCCTCCGGCACGGCCCGGGGGGCGCGGCGGTGGACAGCCCATAGCCCAGCGCGTCTGTGGGTCCCTCTTCCATTTTTTTTTTTTTTTTCTTCCCCCACCCCCACCCCTTCCCGGCGATGGTTTGTCCGGGCTGGTGGGGGACGAGAGGCCGCCTATGTCCCGCCGCTCGGCTGGGCGAGCGCAGCCGCGGACCCCGCGCCCCTCCAGCCGGCAAGTTACCGCCACTCGCAGGAGATTCCAGCCCTTTCCCCCGGCCGGCGGGTGACGGGAGAGAGCTGCGGGGAGGACGAGTAAAAATAAAAAACTTCCTTGGAAGACCGGCTGCCCTGCCGTGCCTGCTGCGGGTAAGAGGGGGTCCCCCCTCACCGGAGGGAGCCCCGCACCCCGCCACCGGCGCACCCCGGGGCGCAGCCGCCCGCCCCGCACCTGCTGCCGCGTCTGCCCGGGGACAGGCACACACCCCCCGGCCACCGAAGGGAGAAGGGAGCCGGCACCCTCACCTGCCCCTGCGAGCCCTCTCCTCCTCGCATTCCTCTGCTCCCCATCGTGGGCGCAGCAGCTGCTGTTATTCCTTAGGATACACATGGCTCGTCCATGCTGGGAGAGCCGCCTTCCCGCGCTGCCTGCCCTCTCCGGCCCCCGCCAGTGCGGCGCTGAGGCCAGAGGGAGGGGAAAAGGGAGGTGTGTGTGGCGGAGGAGAGCTGCTGCTGAGGGGTCGGTCTCCTCCTCCTCCTCCTCCTCTCCCAGGGCTGGGGGTCTCGGCGCCGTTGGTGCAGCTGGGCAGGGAGAAGGGGGGCGGCCGCGGCGGG
>JAVJGJ010000030.1:30679651-30689747 GCA_035590215.1 Microhierax caerulescens
CATCCACCCTTCAGGCTGTGGAGTACGCTGTGGCCAAGGACTAAGGAATTATGTGAGCCTGCTTCACCTGCTTATGAACTCAAGACTTCCATGTACATGGCCCATCAGAAAACAACTGCCAGAGCTAACATCTACAGTTCAAATACAAGATCTCTGCACTTCTGGGACCCCTACAATACACCACAAAGTTAACATACAGGTAGAACTAGCTCCTGGGATGTCAGTTTTCTCTTTGTCCAGCAAGGAGGCTGGACCCTGGAGCTCCCAATAATCTCCACGGACTCTGCACAGTGACAGTTTGCACTAGTCTGGAAACCTCAGTCCTAGGCATCATGCCAGAGTTCATCCAAATGCATTTGCCTAAGTTGATATTTCTGTAGTAAGTTTCAAAACTTGACAAATCATTACTTTCTGACATTTGGTATTCACATTTTTTTATCTTTAAGCTTTCCAGGCAGAAATGTAAATTGCAAGTGCCACCATAGCAACACAATGCAATAATATAAACCTTCAAATAACAATTTAAATGATGTTTGAAATATTTTTATTTTGTAATACATTTATAGGTGTCAAATAGATCAGGGCTTCATTTCTAAAGGGGTTTTGCTGTTTATCTAAAAAGACAATCCTTCACTTTAAAGAGATTGCAACATTAGCCTGAGACAAAACACTGACGGTTAACAAAACATCTCAAATGCATACTATTTATTTATATTAGAAAACTGCTCAATGGTATGGTTTAGCATATGTCTATGGCATAATGTCTATGTCACTTTTTGTTCCTGATTTTCTTATTCACATTTAATAAGAAATTATGACAGAATCAAGACAGAACCTATACAACCCAGTTTTGGAGTCCTCATTCACTACCACAAAAGCAGAGTAAGTTCAAAGATTGTTAACAAACGGGCTTTTAAAAAAACTGATGGTTGTCATATGCTTAAGGCTCAGTCTGAGACTACACAGTATATACATAGAAGAGATGACAGGTTTTCAGATACGCAGTTCCTCTGGCTAAGCTGGTATTTCTCCAAATCAGGGTGACACTCAACAAATCAGAGAATACAATGGCATCCCTCAACCCAATATGAGGGCCAAGTTCCAGTTTTAGATGCTAAGCACGCACTATGGCAACTTTTGGAAGGCTTACTTTCACATATATTGTGCATCAAAGACTGAATCTGTATGCCAACCTCTAGCGAAACTGACAAAAACAGCAGCAGCAGTATCGAGAGAAGAAGTTACATGGAATCAAGGTTACATACCGAATAAAAAGAAATTCAAGTTATTGTTAAGCTGAATAACCCATTCCTTTCTGATTCCTTCATTTCTCATCAACTTCTGCCTAAATGTATCTTCCTTACAATAAATTTTGTTTCATCAACATAAAAATAAATTTGAACAAGAACACCAAGATGTTTGTCAGCTTTTAAGAGCAGGGAAAAATCCATGTTGTTTAAAAAACAAGGCTTTTGAACATGCAAACATGTTCACTCTGGACTTCAAATACATCATAGACATGGTCTTCAGCACAGAACAGAATTCAAATTTCATTAAACAGATAACGGATTACAAAAGATCTATAGCATTCAACTGAACAGTTACCTTCTGTTGAAACAGAAGTCCTTGGGTCTCAAAAATGTCTATAAATAATACAGCTCAGGAGCAGGTCGTAAGCAAGAATAGATCTATCTAGCCTGTTGACTGGGAAGAAAGAGCACTGTAGAACTCACAGCCACAGGAACACATATGCAACAGTGCATAAAGGATAAGGAAATGGAAGCATGCAGCTTCCTCAGCCCTCATGCCCTTATATGTTCACTTCAGATCTGTAGTAACGCATGCTCCGGTCCTGCACATCACTATCCGTATTTGTGCTTGGTACATAATCTCTGGTGAAGGCCAGCATGACTTGGATTGGAGAAAGCAGAGTTGACGGGAAAACCTACTGAAATTAAACAGTACCAGTAAATGAAACTAGAAGTTGCTAACATTTGTATCCAGGTAGCCATAAATTGAGCTTCCCGCTTTTCCTATTCTACTAACATCTTCCTTTTCTAATTCATGGGGGGTGCATTGCAGTCTGTGTGACAAACCTACTCACTGCTTTGCCTCTAACACAGCCTGGAAACGGAATATCTCTCTCTATAGAATACTAATTTGCTACACCTTCAGAAGATGATTTTGCATTGAGCTCAGGAAGCATGGATTTTGTATGTGTTTTGATGAGCCATCAACTATTTTAGATACTATTCAGGCTCACCAACAGATTTCAAAATGAAACAAAACCTCTCTCTCATCACATGCACAACAGGATATAACAGATGTCACAGAGAAACCAAGTAATAGCAGTTTTCATGGTTGAATTCAACAATTACCTCTGTGCTGCACTCCGTGGACTCTGCCATAAAGCCCAATAAGCATGAGAGAGACACCTACCCCGCCGAGTGCAGTGTAAACTTTTATAAACAAAGTCCAGCAAGGAATAAGCCAGAAAACCACCCAAACCCCACCCAAGAGTTAGGTTGTATCTAATCTTGAATACACTATGTCCTGTTGGAGCAAAGAAGGATATATGTTCCTGGAGAAAGAAAAAAAGTGATGTTTCTTCTGGGAAGAACAAAGAATATTGTGCCCATGTTTACACCACCATTTCAGTCTCATCAGTAATGGTATTCTGCTGGCAATTCCATCGCTGACCACTTGCAGCCAGAGTGAACACACTGCAACTCCCCTCTTACAAAACAAAAGCACTTGGGAGCCCCTTCAAAACCCTCTCTAGATGAAAAGCCCAATGAAGTTCCTTTTCTTCGGCTCATTGCACAGGAGTTGTACATGGTTTTTCTGTCTGTGTGTAATTTTCTCCTGCAACGTGTACTCAAGGTTAAAATGCCATCCTTTCTCCTTGGTGATATCTGTCACTGAACTATCAAAATATACATGTTAGAGAGCTTGCCAATTGGATAGTCAAGTGATGCAAAGATAGGCCTTCGATGCACATTGTGACCTTAGTGCATTTCCTTTAAACATCTAAAAAAAGGGAAGGAAAAGAGCCTCTTTTCCATTTGGGGGGGGGGGAGAGGGCATTAAGAGGCTCTTTGGGTACAGTAGTCTTCACATTTATTGCAATTATTACAGCCCCAGAGGCTTCAGCTGAGGTCAGAATCACTTTATGATGAGCAGTGTAAGACATAAAACAAGAGAAAAGCCTTCTTGAGAGAAAATGCATCAAGGATAAAATGCTAAAAAGGCTAGCAATAAAACATCCTCATCCCTGTTTCCATAACAAGAAAAGGAGGCACAGGGCATAAGTGAGCTTTTCTCCAAAATCCCAGCAAAGCCTGTGGCAAAGGCAGTGGGAAGAACCCAGGTCTCTGCCAGTTGCTAGGCTGGCACCTTCAATTCAGAACAACACATCTGCAACACAGACCTCATCTTCCAGGGACTGCAGCTCTTTCACATCATGCACGGCATTTGAAGAGACCCTGCAGACCAGTAAAGCAACATCTACAAAGCCAGTTGCATACATGGGCCTCTCTGGGATAATGGCAGTTCGTTAGTTTCTCTGTGTTTGCTACAAGGGAAGAAAAGAAAACCACAAGCTTTGGACAATACAAATAGTAGCTGTAGGAAGCATTCAGACCATGCATCTGGCACAAGCTCTAACTCCTCTCTTTTGCCTGGTCTGCATATCCAGCTGAGAATGTCCATTTTACTATCTATTCACCTGGCCTACTGTTTGAATACGCACTGCAATCTAAACATCACCACACCAAAGAGCATTAAAGCTCAAACATGACTCAGAGTGTGGTTTAACAACAATCATATGGGAACTATCTCATCTTACTTAAAAGGGAGTAGGATTTAATGCAATTAAGAGCTTCTAATGATATAATAAAGACAACTAAAAAAAAAAAATCAAGGCAAGCGGGCAAGAAGCAATCACCCTTCTGTCCACAAACAGAAAAATAATGACAGTCTGATTGTTCTTAGGGTCACCAAGGCCAGAATGTGCAAAATGACCTTCATTAAGTCATACTTTGTACTTTTGCTAGGGGACTGTTGCATCTGCTCCTTTCAATTTGGCTTGTTTGAGTAACAAAGCTCCCAGTGATCATCTAAACCTCATTTGAAGCACCTGTGAACAATTCATTATATTAATATAACAGCAGGGGAGGAGTCCAGATACTAATAAATAGGTTGCTGAGCAGCTCTTGTTGCCAAGGTTGCTTTACCCAGCAAAGAAATGTTCCCTCCATCCTAAAGCTTGGGCACTGCACTGAGACACTGGGATCTATTGTACCACAACCTGTCAGAACACACATCTGGTAGTAGAGGGGCATGTAAATTAATTTTTTCCTCTTAAAACGGTTGATAAACTTGTGTCTAATATTTCTGAAAGACTCCAGCATGATTTGGAACAGTTTGTTCTCAGTTAAGACAGAACAAATGTTCTCCAGCTAAAGGTGGCTATGAAAGGCATTTGGTAATGATTTGTACCAGCTGGGCTTCTCATTACTTTGAATAGATTTGTGTAAATCAGCATATAAAAATAAGCAAGTGGTCAATGCCTTTAATTGCATTTGGATGTAGTGTCGTAATAGCAAATACCTGAATGTTTGTATTTTTCCTCACATCCTGCAGTTACAAAAGATTTTTTTTTTTCCAATAGAAAGAAGAGCAGCAAAAAGATTTTGCTGTTAACATCTATTTAGTCTGGTTTCATTTAGTCACATTTTGCAAATGTCAGTGAAAAGCAAAGGTCATCTGGGTAAAAAAAAGTATGCTATGGATCAGTACAATTACAGAATGCAGAGTAGCACAGGGTTAAGCAATAAGCTTAGGAGGAAAACTTATTTGCAGTATCGGATGTACATGTGGTAAAATACTGCTTGTGGACCAGCATACCTATAACCTTAAAAGAGTAGAAAAAAAGATATTGTTTATGTTACTATACTTCAAAATCTTTTTCCAAAGAAACAGAGGAGAATGTCATGTTTTCAATTCATTGCCTCTTTTTTTATGTTTGGGCAGCTTTGAAACAGCCTTGTTCTTGACAACCAGTTTGCAGGCCAGAGCATCCTAGTGGTGCTCCTGCTGCAGTCAATCTTTCTCCCATTGCACAAAGGGACCATAGGAAATTATAAAGTCCCCATAGAAGACAAAGGCTGTATTCCTCACTCTACAAACAACCCTTGAAAAATACAGAAAGGCCTAACTTTTAAACATGTTTAACATTATCTAAGTCAGTATGCATTAAATACCTAAACCCCTTTATAGCACTCTCTAGTACTTGTCTTCTGTCTCTATTATTCTGCTGGGTATGGGACTATTTCCAGCCACCTCATGACACCCTATAAGCTTTGATGGGTTTGAGTTGGTAAAGCGCACTGAGAAACTTGAATGTGCAGTTAATAATTATAAAGTATCTTGCCCTTACAGATTTGGCTGAAAGTTTGTTACTATTATTATTCTGGAAGGCACACAAAATCCATGCAGAAGTGTCTCAAGACAGTTGGACTAGAATAGGCATGGCCCCATTTTCACCCCTTTATATTAAGAATAGAAAATTAGAAAAGGAAGGATATTACATATATCAACAGCCAGGAGGGAGAACATTTTAAACACAGAAGTTAATACAATCAATATATTTTTGTATCAATTTAACAGAGTAAACATCATACTCTCATAACATCACAACCTCACATTTTCTGTCACCAAAGACATGGATTGAAGATTATTTCTTTCAGCCAATCTTCTCTTTACAAGACAACCTTTTTATCCTGTAAATACATTTGTTGGTTTCCCATAATCCAGTCAAACATGTAAGAAAAGCCACAAAAATTTCCAATTAATATTTTAAACTTTCAATTAATTATTTTAAACTTAGAAGCTGTAAAGTAACTGAAATCTATTTATCTATTTACTATCTATCAAAAATTGGTAATTGTCACACTGCTTGTGGGGTATCAAATATAAACAAACATTTGCACACATACTATGAAATCCTCTCTGGCAACATGAAATAGAATAGACGAAACTGCTTTTATTAAAAAAAAAAAAAAAAAAAGGTAATTTTTATCACTTTTGTGTAAGGGATGATCATTTGAAACCTTTCTTTGAGCCAAAAAGAATCACATGACACAAGCAGGTTGACGGATTTTCAGTAATTGTATCTTTTACATCTATCTTCTGCATAGATAGCTATGAAATAAATACTGTGTGTGAGCAAGTATAAAAATGTACTTGAGCTACTTCTGTTAGATAGAATCTCATCTCCTTGAAATTGTCTTTCACATGAAAGATGCCCAATGACAACCAGCAGTTTAACTAGCTAGGAATATATATAGTCAGCTACCACTCAGCCTTAAACTGTTATCTGATTTGTCCCATAAAGCAAAATATATGAGGTACACGATACAGCATGGGGATAATGTACAATAAACATAACTTACACAGCAGGAAAATGAGTTCCCATTGGATCATCTCACAACAGAATCAACTGTGTAAGAATCTGCCCAATCTGATCAAACTGTTTTCTTGTTTATATTCCTGTATCCCATAAGCATAATTAAAATCAGTCTTTTTGGTAAGATAGTTCTTTGATAGCTTTTAAATTAAATGAAGCCTGTCAAAACTACTTTTTTCCCCCTTTTGAAAATACAATGTGCATTACTTGCTGCAGGGGCAAGGAAATATAATCATACTATTCTCTTCTCAGCCTTTGCCTCTGCATCTTTATAGAGCATGCAATCCCATTGTCTTTTTAGGCCTCTTCTCAGGACAAGAGAAGCCATGGTTCATAATGAATGGAATGTATTTAGAAGACTTTCAAAAATCATGAAGTTAAAAGCTATCAAGACTTCTGAATAACAGCTCACTAAATATGTTTACGTTTTAACAAGGATTATTAACTCATGTCTCCATTAAAAGATTAAGGGAAAATGGATTTCTTTATAGGACTTTTTACAATAGTTATTTTCTCTTAATGAACACAGACTCTGTGTCGTCTTATCCATAGTGCTGCAGTTATGTAATTGTGTACTTAATCATCACTTTAGATGCTCTGCATCTCTTTAAAGGTGTGTTTGGAAAAAGAAGTCTTCACAGAGCTTGCTTTCTCAAAAAAAAAAAATATCTAGAGAATCAAAGGCAGATGTTCTGGGGTGACTTTCTTCACCTAAGCATGCATTTTATAAATGTTTGCATTGAGGAATTTTGAACATGTAACCCACACACCACAAAAAAAGCACAGAAGTTGTGGCTTCAAGGCCCAGGGGCCCGCTATGAGTTTGTCCTATATGTTAATGAGTAAAAATAGGTCAGGAGGACCTGTGCCCTGAGGAACCTATCATCTACACAGCTGATATAGTCTTTGGCTGGAGGGGAACCTAGAATGCATATTTTGACAGCAACAAGTTTATTATTCTAATTCATGATTTCTGAATGAAGAAAAAGAGCATTATTAGGTAACCTAATGAGATGAGAACAAAAGGAGATGGAGTAGGGAAGCCTGGCACAGAAATGATGGTGAGGGAGGCACATGTGCAGGAAAGCTGAAACGGGGATACCATGACAAGGGGACAGATGGAGTCAGAGCAAGGCTGTGACACAGGTCCCTCCACAGCTTGTGGGTGGGCAGACAATACAAGCTCAGTTCTAATTGCTGCTTTTGCACAGGCAGGTCTACGCACAACAAATTCATTATTGTTTTTAAAAACAAGCATGTCAAAACCACCTTTTGAGTCGTTCTAGCCACATTCCTGATTTACACCATTAATGGGCTTCTAAGTTCTATGATTTGATAGCATGATGCAGACTTTATTTTGAAGAGTTGAGGGGGAAAAAAAAATCACCATAGCAGGTTGGAACAAATTTGGCCATAAGCAGGTTTGTAGGAAAGAGTAATTCCCCTTATGGTTCCCCAAACTTCCCCTTATTGTCATAGGCTCACTGCAAACAGTCTGAAATTTTGTCTGTTTTCATTGACCATTTCAATCTAGCTTTCTTCTTTTGTGATTTTTAATTATTTCTTAATTAGATTACAAATACTTTCTAGAAAAACTGCAAAGCAGTGCCTCTGAGCTGATTCCTGATAGTAGTACAATTTAAATGTATATTAACTCAATGTTTTAATTTCAAACTGAATGCAAATTAAATTAATCTTTCAACAGAAACAGTAACGTCATTTTCCTCAGTGCTTACCTCACATAAAATTTATTCACCATTTAAAAAGCCATTTTTTAAACTTAAAGTAAAAAAAAAAAAGTAATTAACTTCAGAGCAAGCCCTGTGTTGTCTTGTGTCACACCAGATGTGTACTTGGTGGAGGGATGTCACCAAGACAGTTTTATCATTTTCCAGTCAGTGCTCTTGCTACAAGCTTACATAAAGTCTTGCAAGCTGTTGGAAATCATATTATACTTTTCTGGTGTACCACTGTCTGCTTCACTACTGTCTGGGAGCCTACTTTGAGGTATTGACATACATATTTCTTGATTTCCTTGACTTAGTTAAAGAGCTTGTTTTAACCACAAAATCTGTTTTCCTAATGAAGAGCTATAGGGTGACTAGTTTTTGCAATTAATTCCTTCTCACGCTACAGCACTTGCCAGCTTCATCCAGAAAGCAGTGGAGTAGGGAGGGAGTGCTACTTGTAAATAAAGCGATACCAGCCTCTTGCTGTTTGGCCAGTGACCCCTCATGTCCCCGGGGAGGACAGCTGGGGAGGCATCCCTGATCCCCATGGGACTCTCTACTTCACAGGCCTGGAAAAGGGCAATCAGTGCCAATTGCTCATTAACCTTCTCCTCTGCTGGAAATCTATTAGCATGCCTGGTTATGAAAACATCTTTATGAGAGCAGAGCCAGGGAAATGGAGGTACAGGGTGTGGTGGGAAGGGTCACACATCATCAGCAAGCAACTAAAGGAAGTGGAAGGAACGGTGACATTACAGGATTTTAGTTTCCATTAGCATCACAAAATTAACACATTCATCAAAATAATAACTTATTTTCCACAGGACCTATTTACCCCTGAGACCAGAGACTCCTCCTCCTGACAGTTAAATTATGGAGAAGTATCTACCAGGATTTATCTTTGATTGTAAGCGATTAGTTATTTCTGTTTAGGACACCTCAGAACAATTTTAGCCAATGCTGCCTGAAGAGGTTTGTGGTGAGTTCTGATATTCGGTATCAGCTCTGTGGGCAGAACACAGAAACAACCAGTTATTCTCAGAGGTTTTCTATGCCTTGAGTCCTTAAAAATAATGTTAACTGTAGAGCTTAAATCAGCACTGTCGGGGGCACCCAGTGTTCCTCTTAAGACAGCAGCCCAAGGCTGCCAGAGGTATTACCATTACTCTATTGAAGCTTGCTGTGAGGTGGAAGTACTACCTGGGAGTTCGTGACTTTGTGGCTGTAAAAAAGGATATAACCATCAGATCTTATTATACCAACTTATGCACAACCCAGTGGAAAGGGAAAACACAATACAGGAGTCTGGGGACCAAGAAATCCTAGAAAAGTTATTAATTTGCAGGGAAAAAAAAAAAACAACAAACAAACCCAAAATGCAAAACCCAAACAGGTGGAAGAGCACATTTAACTTTCCAGCTGCATAGTACAGACACCACAACTAAGAGTTCACATCCTTACAATCTTCGTGTGACTGACAAACTAACGAGCAAATTTCCTGCAGGCTTGCCCTCCCTACTAGTTTTTAACTGTGCACACCAACCAGCACAGCCTGGTTCATTAATATCGTTGCATTTGACAGAGGCTATGGAGCAACCAGTTTGCCTAAAACATTTTTTGCGAAGACTTCATAGATCCAGGATGAATTTTCTGATCAAAATCCATGAAAGAGACAGAGATAAGAGAAATCCAGGTTTAAGTTCATGCCCTCCCTAATTCAAGTCCAAGCAGTCAGTCTTTCATTCCCCTCCCCTTTAACTCACTGAATATTTATTCTTACAAATCGGAAGGGCTTTAAACAGAAGAGATCAAAAGCAACAGAACAAATCCTCAGCCCTGTGGCTGACTCCCCCTCCATGTGGGCTGTAGGACAACCAGTTAAAAGTCCTGCTCCCAG
>JAVJGJ010000030.1:30689847-30701182 GCA_035590215.1 Microhierax caerulescens
AGTTACATGCCCACTCAGCTTCCCCAGGGCTGCTTCCCCTCATCCACGCTGCCACCTCACAGTCCGTCAGAGGGCTGGGAATAGAAAAAAGCGTCTGATTCTTGGCCATTACACATGCGATTAATGCCTTTTCGTGTTGTTACCATTTTTAGAGCTGCAGGTCTGCACCTGACTCTTCCCTCCCCATCCTACCAGCCTTTGTAGGAACGTTTCAAGTATTCACTGTTCTTCCCCTTAATGACAGCTCGTTGAAGGTAAACACTATTAATGTTTCAGTGGTGCTCACTGTACGCAGGATAGCAACGCAATATTATCTCAAGTTATTTTTATGTTAGCTTTGTGCACTGAGTAGTAGTATTGCCAGCAAAGCGATCAGGCAGGACTTCACACGTAATTACAGCCTGAGAATGAAGTTTGATGACTTACAGAAAACATCGGGAGATTGATCTACTACTGAAGAAATAAGGCCTGATTCTAACAACTATTAGAAATTAAAATAAACATTCCCTTGCCAGGACACATTTGTTTTAATTTTAACACAGACTGATGAGTGACACTATAAACACTGTGTTTGTTGAAATCTTAATACAAGCATCTATGCACAAGGAAGAAATAATTGGGTGGTGGCTTTACCTTCTGACAGAGGAAAAAGCCTATTTAAAAAAAAAATCTATTACTTCCCTCAGACAGGCCTTGTAGGTTAGCTACAAGGAACTCATAGGTCACATAAAAGTGCAATGATAAAAAATGCAGGTGCTGTGAAACATTTATAAAGTGAAAGTATGAGGGAGTATGTAGTTTAGAATCTGAAATGACATTTTGGCATGGAACAGATCTCCCATGGGGCAGTTTTGAAACTTCCAGAAATTCTTAAAATGACATCTTTCAAAATGAACAAACATCAAATGTGATGAAGTCGTTACCTCAAAGTGCTTCACTGATAAGTCAGGCTGGGAATATGCTAAAAATATCTTGCCCAGTTTTACATCTTGCAGGACCGATGTGGCAGGCACATCGTGCCAGGAGCTGTGACCTGCGCCGGGAATGCCCACACCATCCACCAGTACCGTTTCTATTAACTCAGGTTTATTTTGGCAGATGGGGAAACGCGTCCAGAGGGGTGAATCAAGGGCACGTTCACACCATGCAGAGGGGCACAGTGGCTGGACGCCAGGCAGGTGCTGACACCAGTCAGCACAAGCCGTCCAGAGGTGCAGTCTGACCCAAAAATGGCACTGAGGAGGGGACAATAGTGGCATCTCTGCCTCGTGACCGCCAGGACAGCATACGTTTGGTTTATGTGGTTAGTGGCACAAAGAGCATTCTCAAAAGGCTGTGTTTATATTATTGAGGCTGTTCAGTTTAGAGAGGAAACAAGAGAGCAGGAAATGAATGGTGCAATCCAGGCATATAACCATTTATTTAATAAGTTCTGCGGAATTCAGGAAAAAAAACTTTTAAGAGGAAATTCCTTTTTTATGCAATACATAATTAACCCATGGACCCCTTTTCCCCAGCCCTTGCTAAACATTAAACATTGGTAGGATAATATGGATTTGCTACTGTTCTTAGGTTTGCTATGGTTCTTTTCTTTCCTAAAAATGGAAAACCTGAGGTGCTAACCATAAGCTGACAAGAGTCTGGCAATTACAGGTATAGTATTTCACAGTAAGTTTCTTCTGTCTGAATTAAAGCTACTAGCCATGGACAAAAACAGAACAAAAGAATAAATGTTCCATTGCTTTTGCCCACCACTGATTTTCCTTTAAATGCAGGGATGCTTTTGCATTTTTTTCCTTAACTTTTACAGGTACAAGCAGAAGTCTGCCTTCTGCCCCCAAATGAAAAGTTTACTGAAAATAAAACCTCTCCACACAATCAGAATAATGCATTGTACAAAATCTACTATTATAAACTGGTAGAGACACTTCTGTCACCTTTGCCTTGACCACCTGATTCTGAGGGAAGCTTGAGTTACCTTGCTGCCCCCGTGTCAGTCCTTTCTCCATCACTAGAGGTGCTGTCCATGCTGATCTACTGCCACCACTCACACTGATCTCTCAATTCTTCCATTTGGTTCTACTACTGGAATCTGTGTTAATTTTAACATATGTAAGAGCAGAGTTTTCTTTCTTCCTATATGGACTTCCAGAAATCCAGGTTAGTAAACAACTCTGTGTGCATTCCCTTGCTCTTTGGGCTTCCACACAGCAACTAGGGAAAGGAAACAAAACCTCACATGAAAACCTGATCTACTTAGTCTCTTGTCCACAGAGGAGCCAAAAGACGGAAGGGAAACACAGGTTCAGGCTAGACCCCGAGCTGCAGCTCTCACACTGCATTAGAACTGAGACCATCGGGAATGTCTTTCCCGCACAGTTTCAGTTCAGCCCTGTTCTATGCTGCCGCTTGATACAGTTCTTCATTTCTTGGTTGCAGGCTGGTTATACCAGGAGAGGCCATGAGGGCTGTTCATGCAGCAGGCAGCTAGGCGAGAGTACTTAATCTGCTGGGCCACTGTGTAATCCCACACTGTATTCGCTGTGTGTTATTCAAGACTCTCTCTGAAGAGAGAGGTTGCTCTTTATAGACTGTTCCACAGAGCATTATGGAATACAAGCTTTCCACGAGTGTTTATTAACCTCCATAGAAGAGAACGTGTTATCCCATTTTGTAGACAAGAAGCCAATAAAAAGATTGACTTAGGCATTCAAAATCAAGTGACTAGCTCTTAAGCATGTAGTCCAAAGCACAAAGGGCTAGAATCTACAAAGAAAAGGTCACAAATATTTTAGGGTACTTCTCTTTATAAAAACAAACAAAAGCTTCCCCTCCACCTTCACCTCATTTTCCAGAGCCTTACGGTGTGGCATGAAAAATTCCCTGCTCCCCAAAGTCAACTGGAGGCAGACACTCACCACAAATACATCAGTCTAGCAGTTAAAAGAGAGGATATATAAAGACCTTGCTTTCAATTGCTTGTATCATCGAAGCTATAGAGGAAAAGTCCACTTCACCAATGGCACAAGGGCAAGACCAGGGCGCACACTACCCAGTTGCAGTTAGACAATCCAGCTTTATACCAGTAAGGAAACTTAACAGAAAGAGAATTGGTGCCCATGCAATAACTTAATTCAGAGGGACTAAAATCAGCAACCAGAGCAAATGATGACGTTATTAAGTGCTATCCCAGATATTTGTGTGCTTTTAGTACACCCTGATGTGTAATTGTTCAGCTGGTGAAACAGTGGCACAACTTCATGGAAGTCAATGAAGCTGTAAGAGTCCAGCTAAGTATGATGTACAGAGCCATATACATGTTTTCCCCTTTATTTCTTTCATCATTAATTCTGGTTCCAGAACTTCATTCAACTCTTGAACAGGGACTACAAAAAAGACAGCAACACAAGCCGCTCCTTCTTGCATCTTAACCTTTCCCTCTAATTGCACGATTTTGCCTTAAGCAAACTGTAAAACCAGGACTTTGTTCATTTTCTCTGTGTCCTTAATTACTGATGGAAAATATCTGTAATATACTGCATATGACGAATGAACTTCCAGTTCATTTTCGGTCTGAGGTAGCTGCACAGGATTTACCGTGGTGTAAGGCAGCGCAGAAGCATTCCTAATGCTGTCACAACTGAAATCCTGCTGGCTCAGTAACACAACAAAATGCAGATGAAAGGCTTTGAGCTATTTCAGCTTAGACAGTTCTACGCACAAATCACACATAACTAGGTTGACTTAACTTCACTCTAAAATTCAATGATGGTAATGAATTTTTATATCTTCTCTGCTATTAGTGACTTGCATGTAATAATCCCAATAATATTATCTCAAATTCCTATGATACTACAATATTAATGGAAATGTAAAACTAAACTGCAAAAACTTAAAACCGATTAATAAAATATCCCGTCAAACAGATTCATTTCACTTCCTAAAGCAAAGAACTTCACTTGATCTCAGAGCATTAGCTATTTGAAATGCTAAAACATTTTTCTTTCAGTTGTAAAAGATTTTTCCACAGGCAAGAACTTGTTTGTCACTACTCACATGGCAGCCTTTCCACAAAAACAAGAATCCTGCTCTGTATCCTTGCTTAGGCACTGGAGTGTCTAACAAGAATAGTTAGAGATTATTCCAGTGAGTTAATTGGGTTTCGGAAATGGTTCGGAAAGAGACACTCTCTCAGGTTTTCTCCTCTGTTCGGGGAAATACAACTTGCCAGTCCAAATTAGGAGCTCTGTTAGGAAGGGCAGCATGAGCAGACCTTTGCTCCCATCTACTTAGATAGTCTGGAGATGAGACTAAAAAAGCCAGACTGAGAAGGGCCCAGTAAAGCCCCAGATGTGAAATTTCTCAGATTTGAATATCTGAGTTCAATCTAAATTTGTGCTGACCTTATTGCAGGTGACTTGCTACAGGGACATGTATCTGAGTTTAACAGAAAAGCCAATTTGAAGTAGTAAAGCAACCCAGTACATCCTCATGACTGCCAGAAAAACACAAATATACTTTTCCCGCTTCTTCTCTGGTTTCAACCAAGTTGAGCCCTCAGTACACTCCCCGGTGACACCAACACAAAGAGAATTCCCAAAACACCGGAAAGTGTGATCCTTATTCAGGCACGTTTATGCTGGATGCCAGCTGGGACCAGCACACCCAGCTTCTATGCATCCAGCTGTGCTGCAAATCGCCAAGGAGCCTGCAGAGCAGTGCAAATTAGCATGGCAGTGACAGACATCTCATCTCATCTTTCCGTCAGGAGAAGTGCGATTCACAAATGAGAGCGCAGAAGAGAGCGCTTGGGGCATAGATGCTGAGAATGCACCCCATTGAACTTCACTCCCTCGATGAATCCCACTGAAATCGCGGTTCTGCACATATGTAAATACTTGCAAAATAGCAATCCTTGGGTTGTGCAAGTGGAGCCAGTTGGTACGGCTGGCAACTTTAACACTGCACTGCCACCCATGGAACAGACGGGTCCTTACATGAGATGCTACTCGGACTCAACAAACTCGCTGGACCAGAAGCCTCCAGCTTTTATGCCACAGTGCAAGGAGCAGAGGTGAACTCTGTCCTCCCTGATCTGCCACCATGTGAACCTAGATAGGCAGGTTTGACTTTCTCAAGGTCACTCCAGGCTCACAGCACCAGTCATGGGAAGTGGGACCTACCTGCTGGTCTTTGGCCAGTGAGATGCAGTTTGGTCTCCTGGGCTTTAAAACAAGTAGGAGAAAGAACCAGAGAACCGGTCACACCTCCATAAAGCACAGCTTTCATTTAAAGACATTTAACATAAAACTACGCACTGGGGCTTCCTGGCTTTCACCAGAAGGTTCTTTGTTTTATAAGGTCCATTATTACGGCACTATTAAAAGGTTTAATGATTTAAACAGCACTCTTGATTTAAGTCAGATGCTTTCACTCTCTACCAAGTATCAGACCTATAGGCTACTAATTCATGAAAAATCCTCTCCAAAATCTTCTAAGGCTGATAGTACTCAATTTAGTATTTTTATTTTTAGCCAGAAATTCCCCTGGAAATATTCAAGACTCACAATATTAGAAAATAACCCACTCACTTACTACGTTCTAAATGATATTTATTTTAGCTAACGGCAGTATTTTAAAAATCCTTGGTTCTATAAGCCTATTAACTTCTTATACTACCAAGTTCAACTACAGAGAAAAAAATAAAAGCCTCCTCTTGCCTCTTAGTGACACTGGATGTCATCTAAATGGCTAAAACGCAATACTGTTCCTAGGATTATTACTGCATGAGAGAAAGACATTTAAGAAGGGACTCGGAGAAGCAAGCAGCAAGCAGCACAGAGCTAAGCTGTATGGGCAAACACCGCTTCTAATTCCATTGTATTTATAGGTCAGCTAGTTTTATTTTGAAGCATAAGAGATTTACTAGTAAAATTCATTACTGCCACTTGCTCTGATTTTCTTTCTCAATATAATTAGGCTTTGCTAATTGTCTATCATGATTAAAATCATGCCAATAACAACCTTGTTCCCCTATTTGGCTGTGCTCCAGACTCTTCAGAGCTCTTGTTTAAGGGCAGTTCTTCCTGTAGCAGTTGTAAAAGGTCTTTTACCAAACATGCAAGGTGAGCTGTTGGCCTGTTTGCCAATAAATTCACAGAAGCTGGGATTCTACCCATGGATTTTCTGAGGGAAAGACGACAGTCAAAAGAAAAGATGTGACCAACAACTGTATTTTAAGTAAGAAGTGAGATTCACTGAAGATTCAGAATTCATTCATGCAGGTCAGAAAAATGACCTCGAACTACAGACAAAGATATGGAGGTGTTGAAATGAATGATTACTTCAGGGCTGTATTATCCTCCCAGCAATACAAAGCCAATGTAAGGCACGGAAATTCAGCCAGAACACAGAAAGGGGAGAGAAAAGAGGTGGGGGTGGGGAGGGGAAAGAAAAAAGAAAGGAAGAATCAGTGCTGTATTTTAGCACAAAGTGCTATTTCTCAGCTTCCCCCCACGTGTGGAAGGCAAACCAGGGGTGCAGCGGGCAGGACCAGGAGCTGAAGGCAGCTGTACTTTGTGTTGGGGCTCACTGCCTGACGTGGGGGACCCTGAGAGCACTGCCCAGGGGGGCAGGATACAGCTGGGAGGCCAAAGCCATCCTTGGCTTCTTCCTACCTTCCCTTGACTGCCTACCCCTTAGGAACTTCCCTCGATGAACAGACAGAGCTTGGCTTTTAGCAGTGTTCATCAGCAAAATTTCTGACAAAACAGATTTTCAGGGGAAAATGTTGATTTATTAACACTGAGATGTTTTAACCTTCAATGCTTTTGTTTCCCCAATGGTTTGTTTGCTGCTTTGCTCGGGAATCAGGACTCCCACTGCCTTGGGCACTCCTACCTGGCACACACTTCCCTCTGCACCAGCAATGCAGGGGCACCTAACTCATGACCAGGGGCCCTGAGGTTTTGGGGCTCTGTGCTTCATAGTAAGGGAGAAAAAACACTGCAGGTACCATGATCTGTTCTAGCGTTATTTAAAATGCTACCTCCACACAGACACCCAAGCAAGCTTCGAATGAGAGCTTATGTCTGCACATCCCGTGAGTGTCCCAGAGACCCCACTATGTGCCTCACCTTTTGGCAGTATAATACATGGATCTGGACTTTTCTAGCTCATTCACAGCTAACTGTGCACTTCTGCTACTTAACACATTCTGTGCCTCATTTCCCCTCAGGAAAAGAAAAAAAGCCACCACCTTTCTCTCCACTTCTAATTTACACTGTAACTAACCTCTTTGGTCCAGGACCTGTTTCTTGTTAGGTGTTCCTACAGTGCCTAACACAAAGACAACCTCATCTCAGACCCTTTCTTAATGCAAATGTAATAGAGAACTGGGTTGTTTGAACAGAAAGGGTAATTTTGGTTCCCCCTTGGTAATGGACTTTTTCTCTAGGAACAGATAATTGGGCTGTTTTGTCATTATTCTTTTTAAGTGAGGTTAAGGTCCTATTGGGGGTAAAGTGAAATATGTATTGTGGGCTAATCAGCAGTCCATATCAGAAAGTGCTGGGGCAAAGCTCACCCTGCATTTACTGAACTCAATAAATGGGTTGTACTAACAAAATTAAAGGAAAAATTTGTCTATGTACACATGTAGATCATTATATCCGCACATCTTCCTTTACTGCAGATGATGCAGAGAAGGGTTTGAAGACTAGAGTCACGTCCATAACAGTTATGGGTCTAGACAGAGGCCAGCCTAAAGGCATGAGCTATGGTTAGAGCAGTTTAAGTTACTACCCCCTCCAGAGGAAGCAATCAAAGAGGCAGTGGTACTCATGCCTCCCATCTACCACAGCATGCAGTAAACCAGACTGCAGCAGCCCTGTGGCAGGTTAAGCTGAGCCATTTCACTTGGCTTTGTGGAGGACTAGAAGGACACACATAATCAGGAAACGCATCTCAACTGGGGGCAGTAGTTTTTAAAGCAATGGAAGTGAACTGCTGGCAGCTGGTTACGTTTTTTTGCTCCAGAGTCAATAGGGTCAGTGAAGATGCAACTTGGTAAATCCAGTCCAAGGAATGGTAGATTTAAACCTTCATTCTCACAGGCTACAGGTTATCCAAAGGCTGTTTCTCTTCACACAGGGAAGTATGTTTTTCATGGTGCCAGGGTACAGAACGAAGGAAAAAAAAATCATCAACTATGTCGTCAAACACATTTCAAATGCAGCAACCGCTATCCTGGCGCTATTTGTTTCAGTCTGAGAGAAAGCAAAGGACTGCCAGTCTTCCATCATTTCTTAGCATGAAGGTCAACTTATCAGAAAATAACATCAGTGGCAGACATTTAAAATACATTTATTCCAAGGTTTCTCCCACCCTTTCCCACAGATGGTAGATTTAAAACTCCTACTAGATAGTCCAGCTTTTCCAAACCAATAATGGGCTATTAATAATAATGTGCTTTTAATACAGTGAATTCAATTTGCTTCCAAGTGCAAGTCAGAGCATGGACACGAATCACAAAGCCATATATGAAATACACTTTGGAACTACTAGAAACTTTTGTCCCCTGCAATAGTCACATAACAAGATTTAAATCAAAGAGGTCCTCTCCACTAGCATGCAGAAAGAAAAATCCTTGGCTCCGGGATTTACACCTTCCTTTAGTAAGATGGATCCTAATTCTGACAACCTCCCACAGACACTGCAAAGAAAACCTGCTCATTCCAGCTGTTACCTGAGTCTCAGAATTCCTTTTACACTTAGATTTTAATCCCCTAATTACATGACTTGTAATAAGCTACTGAATTCTCTGTTCATGAGAAATTGTCCAGGATATCTTGCGGAAAGAAAAAAGTGGTATGTTTCTGCAACGTTTAATTCTCACACAATGAAGAAATACTGGACCAAACCTATAAAAAGCCAATCTGAGTAGGAAAATAATTAGCATACACTCATTTCTTTAAATGCCAGATATATTTGAAATTTCAATGCCTTTTTTCCCCAATGCCTTAGGCATTAATGGCTTTTTAACAGGACATAGTATGTCATTTTCTTAAGGCAATTTTCAATGTTTTTTCACCTTCAGAAAGAATGTACCAGGTTAATCTTTCCCTGATGACATCATAAGGATGATTTCTCTATTTAAAAAGGTCTTCTAAACAAAAGGAATAAAAAGAAAGAGTTCATTTACAGTTTCTTTGCTGAGCAGACAAACCATACTTCAGGATCGTTCAATGACAGCCTGTGGGACAATTGTCCATTCAAATGATTATCATATTGCAATATGCGTCCCAGCAGTCCCTGAATAATTTTTTACATTATAGTCCAGAATCTGCTGTATAAAGAATTTAACCATCTCTCATTTGTGACTTGGGAGACCTGAAGCTCCTGAATTTGCCATTGCCCTCTGGTATGTTGCCTTGCAAAAACATCTGCCTGTCTCCCTCTGTTTCTCCAGGTGTAGATGGGGATCAGGATATCTTTATAACACACTCTCCTGTAGAGGGATCAATGTATAATTGTTAAGTTTCACCATTTTGAGCAGCTCTCTTGGAAAGCAAAGAGTTTCACTCTTCATTTAAAGTGTGTCTATGGCATTTTTAAAGGCACTTCCACATCAGGCTCTGAGGATGTGTAAATGAAAATACCTCTGAAACAAATTCTGTTTGGTTCTTTCATGCACTGCCTGTATACACTGACATGTAGTTCATCTTATCTTCAAGGGAAAAAAAGTTAGCACTTAAGCACTTATTTCTGTTGGAAAACCATCCATATAAATAAAAGAGAGACAGAGAGAGACAAAGTGCTCTGTATGGACACTTTCAGCTGACACAGAAAATGCTCCTGCCACAACAAACTGGAGTACACTCTGGGAGGACAGCACTACGCTTGATTTTCATCTTTTAAAGAAAATGAAGAAGAATGAATAGCTATGCCTCACTTACTCTTGAAGCAAATCAAAAGGAATATTCTGGTATCTATTTTTTATCCTCCTGTTCTTGTTAATGAAAACAAAAGACCTAAAAATTTGATTACTTCCCCTCTGTGCCAAAAATAATAGTTCATGTCCTTTCTAGTTTGAGAGAAAGGAGACTTGTTAGATCTAAGTCCTTTCATCTGAAACACTATCACACAGGTTTGTACTAGTCTAACCTATTAAAATAAAGTTGAGCTCTGGAAAGCTCCCCCCCCCCGCCCGTCTTCCTTTTGGAACTGCACTGCAAGTAATGATTAGATTGCATTTGCCAATAAATCTATAAGGATCAGTAAACCAAAATAGTTATTCCCTCTCAAACCTATCAGTTAACAGGCTTCCTTTGTTAATGGTGTTACCATTTCACCATTTGCCTTAAACCTTACCCTGTTCTGTCCTGTGCCCTTCAGAACAAAACAGACCAATGCTAAGGGCTGTGCAAAATGCATTTAGGACATCCACGTTTGTGAATGTCTATTTTAGCCATTTCAGCATCACTCACGGTTTTAACTAGGTGGAATCTCAGACATGCAGGATCTTTCAAAAATATGTGATTCAGGTAAAAACGCGTCTCAGCAAGAAAACACTGTGTCGGTACAGAAAAAAAAATAAAATACAGGGACCAGAAACTGATTTGAACTAATGAAGACATAAAATGATAAGGGAGGATAATTTTAAGAAATTTGTATGTAGGGATAAAGAATTATATTTCAGAAAATCACATGTAGCATACAATTACAAATAATCAAGGAAGGCATGGGAAGACTGACCTTATTCCACTGAGGTCATTCAAATTATTCTAATAGCAACTTTCTGCTTGTCCGTATTAGCCATAAATATAGGTGGTTTGACTTGTTAGTGGTATGGTTTTTTCCTGATGTACTGAACAGTACATTCTATCACAACACAGATTCCATTTCATTGTCACAACCTTCCCTCCAAATGCATTTCCAGTTCAGTTGTTGACCCAGAGAAGCCAGTCCTCGCACCCAGCTGGTTCCCCAGTTCTGCCACTGCCCCACTTTGCCCCCTTATTTTTCCATCTACAGTGGATTTGCTTTACATGGCTCTTGAAAATCAATGCTTAGTATGATGCATATATTTATTTAAACAGAACTTATATTTTCAGTAATTACTGGTGCAGCAGTATTTTTCTTGCTAATGTTTTAAGTAACCTGAACAGAAAAAGAGAGAGAGATAAGGAGATAAAAAAGCAGTTTAAATGACTCCAGCCTTTTAGTGGAATTGTGCTAGTCTGAAGCTGAATAGATCACTTGATGTGTTCTTTCCAAATGGTTGTGTAACAAACAAACAAAAAAAAAAGGGGGGGGGGGGGGTGGGCGGGGGGGG
>JAVJGJ010000030.1:30701282-30729489 GCA_035590215.1 Microhierax caerulescens
TCGCAGATGGAAACTTTTTAGTACATGGAAGTGTGCTGGAAGCAACTTGAGAATATGTGGGGCTGCTGGTTGTCCTTAAATGAGTGTGTGAAGACCTCTACCCTGTAATGGTTCCTGCCAGCACCACTAAGGCATTCGTTTTGCTAAGATGTGGTTTATACATATACATGCACATACACAAACACACACACTTGGAGTGGGGGCTGTTCTTTTAATAGCATTAGGAAATTCTGCAGATGTCATTACGAACATGTTCATACTGGCTCTGGTTCTTGGCAGACTAACCCTTCCGGGCTGTTGAAAATAAAAAAAAAAAAAAAAAAACGGGGGGGGTGGGGGGGGGTGGGGGGGGAAGTAAATCAGGGCATGATTAGTCTCTGTAGAAAGAACTAGGTAAAAGAACAAATCAAATTTAACACTAGGGAAGCAATAATGGAAAATGCCTGTCTCACCGACAGTTCCCTTGAGATAAACAACCTGACAGCACTGAGCCGAGCCGAGCCAGTCTCCTCATAGGTACCACGAAAGCCACTTGTCCATGGCAAGAACTTTGTAGAAAAAGATATCAGCTGCACTCTGTCCCTTGTTAACATTATGAAGCTGTGTTTAGCAAAGATAAGCAATTTAAGAACATGTTATAGTCCAGAAACTTATTAGCCACCCTCTGAGATACTGAATTAACATCTTCACTACTCCAAGAACTTAAAAGGAGCCCAAAATTCTCAAATACCTTTGAAATAGTTAATGCTATATAAAGACCATGGCATTTTTTTCTGAGTATTTTCCCTTCCTAACCTCATCATGTTACAGTCTCTCCAACATTTCCAGGCTCAGCATCCCATCATAACTGTGTTAAACATTTCCTACCATGCACTGCCTTCTCCTGAGCAAAAAAGTAGTCACGGGGAGTATGGAGCACTCAGTGCAGACAGACTGTTGATGTAAGAAAACTAATACAAAAACTGCAAAAGCTTTTGTTCTGTATAATGAAAGCCAACATCAGTATGGATTACACCACTCAAGGAGAAGCCAGCTAACAGAGCACTCACAAATCTTAATTCATCCATTTTGCCATCAGAAATCATTTCATACTAATTTTAGAAGAGTAACACGGCCCTGCCTAAGGCACTACCATGTACTCGAGACAACCCAAACAGACATTACATCGTTCAACAGACTATCAACTGCCCATGTGAAATCACAACTAACGATGGCACAAAATGACCAGATAACTTCACCTTACACGTAGCAAATTCACTTGAATGACCATTACATGAGCTCTTCTTTTCCCACTCCCATGGCACTAGGCTCAGGCCCACAAGCCAGGCTCAGTGTATCAACCCACACGCTCCTGGTTTCTGAGCTCCCAAACTGGTAGGGAAATAGTGAAACAGGTACCCCCTCCACCACGATAGCTGACACAGGTGACATATCCCTGACACAGAGTTAGAGGGGGAGATGGAGCCCCGTGCTGTGACTGCAGCCTTCCACCTCACCTTACCACCCATCAGGACCCCATTTAATCCCTGACTTCTACCAGCCAGGAAAAATGAGATGGTGAGAAATTTATTAGGCTTTATAATCATGCATAACAATCTGCTGAACATCACGAGTTAAACTGGAAAATATGCCTGACAGTAGAATTTCACCCTCATTAGATAAAATGAGGGAAGGTGATTGTTTGTGATCCTTGCCCCATGCTTCCATTGTGACAGGGAAAGGAGACAACCGGCAACAGCCTTTATTATTATTTACACATTACCTCTTTGAATAGACAGGGGTGTAAAGATCCATTTTCTTCTCACTCTCTTCGCTGGTGCAATGTAAAGAAACACTTTATTATGGACCAGCAATACATTGGGCTATAAGGTACTTAAACTCCTAAGCCCTACAGATGGATCCTGAAGCTAAGGATGAGGCACTTCACTTTCTGATACAGATCAAGGGGAACCATCAGTGAACTTTAACATAACTGAAATTACTAGGGCAAAGAGCCCCTCAACACAACAGCGAAAGGACATGTGTGCCCAGTGTCCAACCCCCCTCCTGCACAAGAGGTTCTGCCCTCACACGACATGCCCAGCCTTGAGTCCACTGCCCACACCATTTCTATTAAAAATGGACAAACAAGAAGAGGCATTTGTTGAAAACCAGCTAAAGAAAGTGTCCCTCGCCGTGTTCCTTGGTGGCCAAAGCACTCAGGGTGTCAGAAACCCAAAGTCTACCTAGAGAATCTTCCCCATCTTGTGCGAGAGATCCTGCCTACCACAGGCAACCCTCAAGTAAATTCCAGATAAACTAAACACAGCCATTATCTGCCCCATTTCCCCACCCTGACAAATTCCTAGTTGCTCCTGGAAGCACCCACCAGTTTCCAAAAAAGCCAGGTCCCTGAGTGGTATCTGTTCCTGCTCGCAGTCCAGCAGGAGCCAACCCTCCACACACGGCTCCCCCCGGGAGGGCTCTCCCTGCCTCCTTTCAGCCTTTTCTCAGCCCTTCTGAGAATGATCACAGAATTAAAAATCAATGTATTTGAGTGTTTATATTTATCTCCTGTTTTGCAGAGAGGTTTTTGAGCATTTCAGGTTCACATTTTTGAAGTTTTTCTCTGTTAACTAGAAGCACTAGAAACTTAAAAGTGGAGCAAGGTGAGAGAGCAAGACCTGATGCCCTGAGAAAAAGACAAGACACCTGAGAGCTGACAAAACTCATTTAAACACTGACATGACGCTGTTATACTGAAGTGCACTGAACATGTCCAGAAGTGACTGGGTTTCTTTAAGTACTTACACTGTGCTATCACAGGATTTCAGAAACCTAAAGCACTAGAGATTAGTGCTTTAAAACCTAACCTGACCTACAGCAAAAGGGATGGGTGCCAAGGAACAGCCGCTAATCGTTTGTCAGTGATCTTATTTGCCTTACTCCTGTGGTACTCTGATTTTGCTTGATGGGTAATGCCAGCGTAAGGACCATCCCTGCAGACTAACAGTACGGGTCAGTCATGGTACTCTGCATATAAATTGGCTGCGCTCATTTGTAATGTTTTCCTTCCTCTGTTGCACTGCTTCTTGATTAATTAGTGCCATTAAAACACCTACGCAGAGTACACATGACAACTTGCCTTGCGTAACAGTGGGAAGAAAGAGCAGGTCCTTCTGAATTCAGGGAAAAGTCTCTGAAGTGTAAATAGATAAAGATAATCAAATTCAAACGAGATTAAAATTAACAGACTATCAACCAAGTGACACTATTAATAAATGTCCACAACAAGCAGGGACAGAAAGGACTCTGAAAAGACCAAACGTAATTTAATTAAACAAATGAGAACATACGGAAGAAACCATAGCAGATAACTACATGAAAAGACAAATAAAGATTTCAGCAATAATTGATGTTATATTATTCACTGCATAAAATGAACCGTATCGCTGTTCCTCTCTATTTACATAGCAAGATGTAGGTGGAAAACCTTGGGATTTTACCTGTAACCTTGTGCACGATAGATACTTGTCCTTCACATTAATAAATGCGGTTTTATTCTCTGTGTAGCACATACCATTAGGCCACGTGAGCACAGAACATACATATATACTCACAGCAAGCTTGTGATGCAAGGGAATACTATTATTCTGATTTTATGGATAGAGTTTTACAACCTCATTAGTCTTGATGCAACAAAGCTTTGTTGGTAGGGTTTGGCTTGATATTACAGAGCGTGAAAAATCACATCCCATAATCTACATGACTAAAATAGGCAAAGTTTCTGATGTAAATGCAATGAGGTTGACAAGACCCTGCCTATCATCTGTGCTTGTATTTATTTGTGTAGCTACACTGGCAGAATACTTCTTTTGCTGTTTCTCCACTGAAGAGTCAGCCCACCAGGCTGAACTGGGGGGAAGGGGAGTGGGGGGAAGGGGAATTTTGTAACAGAGATGACACTCGATCCACAGAGCAATGAAGGGACTTGCCAAGGGGTGTGGGTGCCCATGCTACAGCAGGGAACCAGCCTGAACGAGAACAGCCCATCGTGGCAGGCAGGAGAGGAGCAGCCACAGCAGATCAGAGTGGCTGAACAGGGGGCTCTGAGCCCAGATGCAAAAGGGACCTGAACGGGGGTGGGAGTGGGACCACAGACAGGCTTCAGAAGGAATATGGTTGCATTGGCTGGCCGTGCAAGGATGGTGGACAGAAAACTCTCTGCTTTAAATCTGTTTCTTCAGCTACTCAAAAGATAACAGGGAAGTCTCTTGTTTCCTCATTAACACTTGAGGAAAGAGTACTAAATGGTACCCCGAACTCAACAACGTCCAACAGCATGTGCTAAACTTCCCCTGCAATGCCTGTCCTGCTGCTTTTTCATGCTCAGGCACCTCCATTTCTAGCAAGATAACTCGCCATCCTCACCCACTACACTTGAATAACAATGCAGACTAGTACAGAAAGAGAAGGCGGATCAGAATGGACCAGCTATTTCTGTAACCCTCCTACCATCAGTATGGCTCTGCCTGTGCAGGTGAATATGTACTGGCTCATCAAGGAAAAAAACAAGGCCCAAAAGCAAAGAAACTGAAATGAACCTCAACCTTTCAAAAATCACAGCCACATCAATACTGAAGCTTCCTGCAATATAAAAATTTTGCCTTAAAAAATCTCTGTCCAGAACAACTGTATTTCAACAAGAGGTTATTTTCTCTATTGAAGTAGTCAATATTCTTTTAAAAGACAATGCCACCAAATGGTTTGCCACTGAATTCTACCATCACAGCATGTCTAATGTGGCCATTTCCTAATTGTCACTGTTTCCTGTATCACTTCACTAATCAATTCGTTTGATTTTACTGTGTTTCAATCACTCCACACAGAAATCATGGAGCAGTGGGTGTTTCTAATGAGCTCCTGTGAGGACCCTGAGTCATTGACCCTCCACTATACAACATTTTTATCAACGAGCTAGAAGAAAATAAGAAAACATTATTTGATAAAAATGTCAAATGACTGGCAAAGATTAGGAGAATGATAAATAATGAAGTGGAGAAGGTATTGATTCAAAGCAACTGATAAGATCAAGACAAGCAAACATTGTATGCTCTGCAGTACAGCCACTGAATGAGTCCTAAATCCTAATTAGGAATTAGGATAAACTGAGTCATAGGAACAAAGAACATACAGCACTTTTACACGTTGGAGAAGTCCATTTTAGGAAGCCAGGGGCTAAAAACCAGAAAAAAACTGGATATCATGACGAGGCATTGCTATTGTAGTGAACGGGCTAATGCATTCCACCACTGTGTTAGCAGAATAAAGGAACAGAAAGATCATATCACACTTAACGTGAATTGGTACAACCACAACAGCCATGTAGCAGTGCTGTCCCCATGACAGGTCTTGCATGAAACAGCCACAAGAACGATTAAAGGAATAATGTGTGTTAAGTGCAAAAAGTAAGGAACTCAGTCCATTCAGTTTACCAGAAGAAAGGAGAGGGCATAAGCTGATCACAGCTTATTAATACCCAAACTTCAGTAATTGAAGCCTCTTTATGAAATAAATGGAGCTATAATACAATCCAGTAGCTGGGAATTAAGCTAGGCAAGTTCTGGCTTGAAATGAGATGCTGGCTTTTGATAGTGGAAGTGAGCAACAACCAGAAATTATTTATTGAGAGTTAAGCCCCATTCTTTGACATTGTAAACCTGTATTTCACAAGTGGATCTTTTCTGACAGATACACCCCAGCTCAGCTGGATTAGTTCAGGGTACCCTTCAGGAGGGCAGAAGAGATATTGCACCAGTCCCTTCTGGATTTACAAGCCACAAGTCTCTAGATCAGTCCTCGTTCCTGCACCTCTGGCCTTGAGTGTTTCCTTCAGGTGATTGAGTTTAACATCCACTCTCCTTCCATTTAGAATATGCAATTTAAAGCTATAACTACTGCCTTAATTTAATGGTAATTAAACCTGAGCCAGCCTCAGTGTTTTCTGTACCCAACTCACTACTGCAAGGCAAGAGTTGGACACAGTCTTTTGGAGCCACCATCTGACCAGGCTGCCAGAAGGGGACAGGGACAGCAGCACAGCTGACTCTCCCCCAAAGGACAGCCACAGCCTGAAATTTAGTTAAGGGGCCGTGTCATTAGAAACCATTTCTGGCATGCAGGACCACAAGGTATCAGCTATGCAGCAAAGATACAGGGAGCCAGCGCAGAGTTCGCTGAGTCCTGACATCAAAAGACAATTCTGCCATTGAAATAAACTTCCCTCAGCCCCCGTCCTGTGGTAATGCAGGTCTTGCCCTTGTCCACTTTTCCTCATCAGTGGCATGATATGGCTAACACTCTCCTTCCTGAAAAAGTTTTTCCCAGTCCTCCTCTTCCTCCTGTCCCTCAATCCCAGGTCTGAGCCCAGTGAAGCCTCGTGCAGGCTCAGTTAGGCACCACACAGTGATTTTGCAGCGGCAAAATAAACCAGTCCCAACACTCAGCCCACGCAGTTTCCCAAAGTGGCTCTTGCTGGTACTGTATGGAGAGACACACACATACACTCTTATTTAAAACAAAGATAATTTTATAAGGTTTACACTGAAAGCTGTTTCAGCTGGTCAACAAAATATGCAATGTTGCAAATACTATTTACGGGCAGAGAGTGCAGGACACAATATATCCTAGCTGAATAATGCACTCTAAGCAAGTACCCATTAGTGATGATGATTACACACCAGAGCACCTCATTAAGCCTTTGACTCCCTGGTATCCATCTAATCAAGACAATTGTGCACCATTGTCATGTTTCTCAACTATGACACGACCTGCCATGCTTGAAAAGAGGCAACTTCGGAAACTGCAAAGTCACTGCTGCCAGCAGCAGTGACAAATGGGAAAGGCACCATATGCTCAAATGGCTCCAAGAGGGAACGTTTAAAAACAGGCTCCAATTACTCCGGTCCCGAACGGCTGATGTTTCCTCTGAAGGAGATGCACACACACACAACTACATCAGGAATGCTAAAATGGAAGCAAAGTCTATCTGCTCCCCCTTGCATACTCACACACTTCTCACTGCGTATAATGAGAGTTAAATGTCCGTACTCGGGTCTTCAGAGAACTACAAAGAGAAATGCCTTTAATCTTAATAAATATATATGCCTTTCCCAAGCTTTACATTAAATTAAATGAAATAAAATAGCACTCTTTGGTCTAGGCCAATGGAGATACAAACTGGAAAACTTTAAACCAAAGGCTGAACTGTTTTTTCATACAACAGGCAGACGGGCTGTGGATCCCTTTCCTCTCGCTGCCCAAGACAGGTGGCAGAGAATTAACTTTTAAAGTGTTAATCATGCTGTGACCACCAACCAGGTATTTTGTACTTTTTCATCTGCAAAGCGCTTTCCAATCATTATCCAAGTTAGCTAACAACTACTTAGCAAAAAAACTCTCCCACATACAAAACAAAGCAAAACCCGGTATGCATATGGTGGTCTGGGAAATCAAATCTAGCAGGTACGCTCTAAAATCCCTTCTAGTTAATGCAGAAGGCAGAAAGAAATTTGCTTATAATATATCGTCATGCACATGACTAATAAAGGACTCAATAAATTGTTAGTTTATAGAGAATGGGGTATGGGATTTATTTAACTACATTGTTTAGCAGAGATGACACAATCCATAACCTCATCACCGAAATAAGTGAGAGCCTTAAAGCAAGATATAGATTGCTGCCACCACCACCACGCACCACTTAAGATGACACTATGCATAAGCAAAATATTTTAAGATAGATAACCTCAGATGAAAAACATTACATTGCTGTCTTCGGATTTTGGTCTGGTCTTAAAATACAACTTGTTTTTTTTATATAAATGCAACTGTGTTTAAAAATAAAGACTAATGTTTCTGTACCAACCTATTTGCCATGCTATAGATCTACCAGCTGAAGTGATAAGGAAGAACGAGCCCCAAACACACCATGTGATTTGGTTTCATTCCTGCTATTACTGGAGGTAATTTATTCAATGCTGTAAACACACGCAGCTCTTGGAAGCTACCTGAGGCCTGAGTGGAGAGGACTTTGCTGAGTTGCTTTAGTGAAAGCAGCTTTCCTTTTACTGAACCATCAACATGGAGGTCAGCAATAAAAAAGGTAATGTCTTAACTCAAGTGGAATACTTCAAATCTTCTAAAATGAAATTAATTTTCCTGCTGTACTCATGGGAGTTTGCATGGAGATAAAGAACGAGTGTCGCGTTTACTCCTCAAATGCCTGATCACGCAGAATGCATAAGCCTTTACGCTGAGCTGGTTTTAGTCACAGCAGTGAGAACCTCCGTTCGGTAAGGCTGTGTGGCTTCTCCAGCAAGGCAGCATCTCTCTCGCTGATCTGCAAAGGAGATGTGGGCACCATGAAGGTTTCCTCCTTGCGATGATGCTGATAGCATAGCAGGACCACCTCACAAGTTTCAGTAACATAATAAAAGTCTCTGTGCTATGAAATAAAATTAGGAGACTAACATGACTCTGATTTTCTCAACAGACCGAAGCCTTGTTGGTTTATTGCACACAATTCAGTGATGGTCATACCTTTCAGGGGGTGCAAAAGTGCCCTTTTTTTTTTTTTTTTTTTTAATAACATCTACAGAAAATCAATAGATTTCATGAGTTCAATTAATCCCGGCAGCTGCTCTGCCAGAGTCAGGAGGAAACAAAGAAATTTTCCATTTCTAAGCTTTGGGACTAAGCTCCCCCACTGTCATCTGCAGAGGATGGTGGCCCTCGTGTACCTCAGACCATAGTTCCCATTAAAGCAAGTTTTCCTGTAATTTATGATTTTTAAGGGTAAGCCCCTGTAATTTATAGAGGTGAGCCAGTGCTAGACTATGTTCTGAACTAACAAGAGTCATGCAGTCATTTATATTTCAATGTGTTGGACAGCCCTTAAATACAAAGCCACTAGGATTTAGGCTTGGATAACGGATCAAGGTCCTCAGGGCAGCTCCCTCTTAGCCTTGCTGAGTTACATGGAGGTTCAGGCTAGAAGACTTACCTACTACTGGTACTTATTCTTAAGTAATTAGAGGAACACTGGCTACTTGAAAATCTATTTTTAGATAGTTTTTCCTTAGGTGCCGTCTTTTCTGACAGTGGATATTCAGCAGCAGGCTGGAGAGCCCTTGCAGGCAACATTCCAGGGAAAAGTCCGATGCTGAGCACCTGCGCTCTGGGTATCGCTAAAGCACATCAGACTTTATGATGTCTTCTGCAGGGACAACTAGGTACGCTGTTTGATTCCCGTTTAACCCCTTTCATCTGCATGATTCAAACCTGCAAGACACCTCTCCTTTATGATATATTTCCTTGTCCAAACTCCGAGTCAGCTTTGACAACCAACTGCCTGACAGGGCCTGGGCACCTACAGTGCTGACCTGTGCACACAGGGGACCTCGCTGAAATGTGTGACATGCAGCCTACATCTTCTCCAGGAAAAAGGTTAATGTTTTATTTCCCCTTCTAAATAGCCAGTTTGGGTCCTTTAAAGGGCCTATAAAGCTGGTCTTCACTAATTACACTGTGGTAAAAGCAGTGACCCCAAGTAGATCATTGTCTTTTATTGCTGCCAGATTTTATACCAAGACAGTTATCCTGGTGTGAAAAGGTGCCTTTTCACATCACAGGCAAAGTAAAAGCCTTTGCGTTTCCAACTCTCATGTGGAATTTTTTGCCAGTGGCAAATCCGAGTTAAATTTGAAATGTTTATCAAGTGATTCACCTTTTGCACAGCCCAGAATGGCTGCCTCGTGACAATGTCACTTCCCCAAAAAAGCAACTTCTACACAAGCATGCAGCACAATGTGAGTCCAGGGGACATACTGAGGAGTTGCAATGGCCAAAAGGACAGCGCTGAGCCTCAGCTCGGTGCCGCGGTCCCAAACAAGTGGTTTGTAGCCCTCATGACATAGGTAGCATCCCCTGTCAGACTCGGGTGCAGGGCTTTTGCAGCAACAGACCATTCCACTGCACTCCATCTGTCAGAAGGGGGACGGAAAAGGCCAATACTGGGATCTCTGAACTTCTGGTAGGTGACAAGCTCTTTCTGTGCCCTGTGCATACCACAGCATCGCAGGCGCTCGTGTGCCCGCTGAAGGAGGACCGGGAGCATTTTCTCCTGTTGGAGTGCGGATCAGTTTGTATTTTTCAACATGACGATTGTGGCTGCCAAACCCGATAATGAAAAATTGAAAGTCAAATAACCCCTATTAGTCTGTCAAAGGTTGATGGAGCTGGTATTCTATTTTCCCATTGTGAACGACTACCATTGTTAAGAGCTGACAGGCAAATCTCTGCAGAAATATGGACTCTTTGTGAGAGCTATTTATAGTAACATATGACAATGCAGTGCTATAATATGCATACTAAAGCATTGCCTGGGATAGGCAAGAGCCCCCTGCTACCATTTCTGGATTGTAAGGAAAAATTCCATTACGACAACATTTGAGATGCCCAAACAGATAAGACATGGAGAAGTGGGGAGGAATGATTTGGGTTTTGTTATGGCATGGCACCAACAGCATAAGTATGTATAACAGCCTTTTAGGGGTAAGTAGAGAGCACATTTATCAATAGCACAAGGGCAAATCCATCAGGATTGTGTTTATTTTGCTCTGCTTTTCTTTTTCGGTTTTTGTTTGTTTGTTTGTTTTATTTTGTGGCGAGTTAAAAAGCAAACCAGGGTGGATCCCAGGAGAAGAGGGAAGTGCTGTTGACGATGATCACTAAGGAACAACAGCAGGATGGATGGCTGCGGGGGGGATTCAGATGCACTCTCTAACAAGTACCGAATATTAGCTGGGACTGGGTACCTAGTATGCTCAGTGTATGCAGATGCAGGTCCAGGCTTTGCAGCAGTGTCAGCAAAGTCAGGACACAGCCCAAAGATGAGGACCAGATGAATGATTTCAGCCATTTCTGAAGGACTGGATGGCACACTGGGAAGAAGCAAACACAGAGCGCAATGGCAAGATAAAACAGCTGACACGGCTGAGCATACACCAGTATGATTAAGCCTCATGCAGATGGCCTCCCCCTCCTCCTTGGATGCCAAAATTCATTTGGAAGAGGCAGAGTGGAGTCCTTGGTGCCACCCAGTCCCCTCCACAGCACACCTTTTTCTATGGGCAGCTGGTCCTCTCCAAGCACAAAGAGCAGCTGCTGCTGTTTTAGCAGATGTTTTCTCATGCACATGGCTTTTAAAGAGGGGAAAAGGAAGCAGGGTGGAAAAGGAAAAAGAAAAAGTGGTATCAGGACAGTATTTTTTGTGACAGTGTTTGCTGCATAAATTTGAAGATACGTCATGTCTGCACTAGCCCACAGCTTAAAAAGGCAAAGCAAGTCAGTGCTTCTCCTGGCACTCACGAAACCAGATTTCTGTTTTTTCACTTTTATTTCCCATTTTTAACTCTGAAACACTCCTGTGCTTTGTACTGTCAGGAGCTGGTAAATAGAAGCATTTGGAATTGATGGCAGAAGGTATCAATTAACATAACGCTGCATGCTTTGTAGATTGCCCACTCTGCAAATTGGGGTTCACTGCTACTGTGCTAGCTCTGGGGGATTTTGACCAGTCGTGGGTGCTGCCATATAGCCTTAATGCTTTTGAACCCTATGGCGTATCAATTAGAACAGTAAAAGCCAGAGTTAACAGACAAGAACTCCTCAAAGATAGAGTCAGTATGTGGTAACAGCACAGGCAGCAGAAATGCAGGCAGGTTCCTCGTTGCCCTATTGCATGTATCATTTTTGCAAAGCTTCTGCAGTTTGCATTCGCTTACCTGATAGAAAACTTCTGAGCTTACAGATAAAACACTCTTATAGGCACCAAATATTTATCTAGCCTGCTAGATACTATTATTGTATATAGATAAGATACCAACATACACACGTATAAAGGAAAGAAGCTAAGACTGATAAAACTCCATGAGCACAGAGAGCAGCTTAAGACTCACCATCTTCTTTGGCTCTCATTACCAGCTCGTTTAACTAAAAAAACCCCACAAAACTCAGAGGAAATCTTTAAAATCCTTGAACAGTTACAGCAAGGTCACCAATTCCACCCAAGCCGCCAGTGCCTCGTGCACTTCTCACAGTCACACACACAAACTTGCTTTTGCTTCCATCTCACTGGTTATATTTTCTTCCCTTTCTGGCTTAATTCTCCGGTTATCAAAAGAATAGTGTATACAAGAGGCAATCTGCATTATGCACGGGTTTACATTAATGGCATGTGACCCTTCACGGCATAGCCAGACACTGTCAGGAGAACGGAAGATGAATATTAATCTCTCTTAAACTACATACAAGTGTTAATGAAGCTCCCTTTGAGGGGCAGAAAGAAAGAAAAACGTGCATTTAAGTGATGATTATGAGTTATACTGGCTCTGGAAAACTCCTTGTCCTTTCTAATAGACATTTTGGTTTCAAAATGGGGTTTTCAAATAGGGTTTTGTTTGGTGCTGGCCTCTCTCTGGTCACATGGGGTCCCATCACTGATTTCAAGGAAAGAAGGGTTGGCCAGCAAAAGCTACTTTAAAACACACTTGTGAAATACTTTCTACTGCTGCTTTGCTGTTTTCACAAAACGTCAGAGCTGCTCCAACAGGAGCCTCTCGCAGGAGATGCTGCCACGCTGAACACCAAACCTTTCTTCTATTTCAACCTTTCTAGTATTTCCTCTCAACTATCAAAAGATTTGCTGTAATAATCCTAAACCACTTCAGTTTGAGACAATGACAGATAATTTTGGATCGTAACACAAGAGCACGTATGCATGTGCTATGGATGCACATAGTCAGGGTTAGTGTTTAAGTATGAACTGAAGCATTAAAATACATCTGAACAAAACAGCAACATGAAAATATTTTACAGTATCAAAAGGCAACAACAAAATCTTAATTATCTGCCATGATTTCCTCATCAGAAAGTGTTCAGACTTTTCAAGCTCAACAATTCCTTCACAATTCTGTCACTGAAGTATGTCCAATGACCCTCTCCATCCTGGCCCTCAGCATGGGCTGCTGCTTAAAAAGCTGATGCAAACTGTCCCATTTTATTTCCTTTGCTTTTCTGTTTGTTTCCTTCTAACACATATTGAATAGAAATAAAACTTCAGAATTTTCCACTATTAATTCAAATTTATCTGCTGATTTCTAAAGGCTTTGTATTGGGCCTGTAGGTTTGGCTGTCACTGTTGCAGGGGTAGAGGAAACCTCAATGCCATAAAACTTTCATTACGACCTGTAATTCTCCATAGATGAACCTTATTTTAGTTAACTTTCTGCATCATCTTACTTCTCCATTAGCAGTTGCTTTGTGACCCTCCCTCTCGACTACCAATCTGGTTACAGGTTCAGGAATCACCTAATATCTATTTAAAAAAAATATATTTTTTTTTTTTTTTTCATCAGATCTGCACTGCCCAGTCACATTTGACAACTAATTGGCTCCCACACTTAAAGGACACAACTTATATATGATTTAAAATAATTAGAATCTTAAATAATGTGATTTTGGGCGTAGAGCTAGCCTTAAAGCGAGGATTTCCCTCCTAATCCTGGATGAATAATTAGCTGATTCAGACATGTATTTGTGGGGACAATATTGTTCCACTAGGCAGAAAGACACTAAAATAATGAGAAGTGAATTAAAGAACCTGCATTACTGACGTGAGGAGGTGACAGCTGATGCCTGTGTTGTCACGTAAGAGGGTGGGTTTGCTATTATTTGGGCCCCTGGAACCTTTTATGAAGCCTTTAAACTGCTGACTGATTCAGAAGGTGGAATTATGTTTGATTATGAGTACTCACAATATTTTGTTCAATCATGCAGTGCATTTCTGATGAGAGAGGAAGGAAGGGTGGGAAGGCAGGAGCCAAACTTGCTGTGAGACATCCTTCTCCACAGCTATGGCGAAGGCAGATGATAAAAAGAGGCAAATTATTAATAATTCCCTACGAGACCATAGTGGCTGGCTGCATGTGGGCTCCCTACCCCATAGCCATGTTGGGCACACACGCCCAGGTACGGGTCACGGAAAAGGTCCTCTTCTCCTTAATGAATGGTGCCACGGCAAGCCCTGCGCCCCCTCACCATCCCACGGGGTGCCCTCCGTGTACCCCACCAAGCGACCTCCTGGCAGCGCCCCTCAGACCACGCACCTCTCCGGGAAGCGCAGCCGCCACCTGCAGACACTGCACATTGCTCCGAAGGAAAAAACATCAACACTCAGTCCTCAGACTGTTTCTCAAGGCTCTCAGAAAACAAGTGTACAGTGAAACAGGGGTTGGTTCGGGTGCTGAACTGCCAAACTCACCAGCCCTAAAGAGGAGAACACACTCACAAGTCTCCGTGTGGCATAAGAATTACTGATGTAGTTCCTTCAGTACTTTAAATAAGAGAGCTTTGACTTTAAATCAATAGAAAATCTCAAAAAACTAAATAGAGAACACAACAAATTATGCAGAAAACGATGCTTGAATTTTTTTGCACTTATGCAATACTGGAAGATTTTATTTCCACCAAGACCGGAAGTCTTAGCTTGTTAAACATCAATATTTTGGTGCACTACTCAGTTTGTATTGTGGTACCAAGCCCACAAATATGACATGGGTGTATGCAAACAGCTGCGCTGGAGGCGGGGGTAGCCATGAAAAGTATATGGCAGGGCACTGGATCTTTAGTAAGAAGGAAAGTTGTTGTTCTTTACACAAATCTAAGGAGATTAAGCAATGGAAAAGTGTGTCAGACAGCAGGATTTCATGGTCCAGAAAATAAAAAATAAGATAAAACTCCAAAATTGAATTACCGTTCCTGCCAATAAGCTATTACTGTGCAGTTATTAAATACACAGACATCCACATGACCACGTTGCACTGTAAATCACACTTGCAGACAGTTCATTTAATGAACAGTGTTTGAGCAGACAATCTGTTTTGGATTATATTAAATATATAACTCCACCCTTGCTCCAAAATGCATTCGTACTTAAACTTTGTTGCAGTCTTTGCTTACAAAAAAGGCGGGGGGCGGGGAGAATAATAAATCATTGCCAACTGGCAATTTTCAGTTTTAAAAAGCAGCAAGCGAGATCCAAAGCTTAATTTCATTTAATAATTTACCTTTAAAGAATTTATGCTGTAAAGCTGGATGATAGCCCAGAAGAAAATATGTAGGATTTCGCCTGAAGTTTTTAGTAATTAAAATGTTACACCACTGATTTAATTTACTTGTGTTACAGCACATGTTTTGTGCCTTGAAATGCACTTTGAGGATGTAAACATTACATATAGCCTCCTTCTAGCTGCTCCTACGTTACAGCAGCTCCCAGGGCCCCGCAGTTAGCAGTTACTTGGGTCCTGCCTGCAGCGCTGAGCATCCCTCTGGTCCTGAATACAGAGCCAGCACCTTCTCGGGCTGCCTGTCCCCGCGCCCCTTGCAGCCCGAGGCTCCGGGACCGCATCTCACCATGCGCTGGGCAGCGGTCGCCGACGATGCCTGACCCAGATACGCTGCAACCCCAATTCCCTGCTCACAGGGCAGCTTAGCCACCCTCTCCCGGGGCATCTCTGTGGCTGCAGCCCCCGGCGCCGCCAAGACGAGAGGGCAGGGAAGGTGACTCACCCGGTAACTGACCTGTGCCAGGTTTTAATGGTGTTGGAGGGGATACCCGATGGAAACGGGGATAATGTGAATACTGGAGCTGGAATGTGTATTTTATAAATAGAGGAGATTTGAAGGAGATATACAATCTCATGCCGCAGGGGTTTAGCCAGACTCCATTAGGATTTAGGTGCAGATTCCGCTGGAGAAAAAGATGGTGCCTTATCAGGGATCTGCTGCCCGGGGGGCTTTCTTGCATTTTCTCTGGAAACATCTGGTGGCCTCTTGGCCCTCATTCACAACAGCAATTTTTAAATCACACCATTACGCTGCAGCCTCACGCTAATGTGCAATAAGGCTGTCCGGGCTGAGCAGTGGGATGGCACCAGCCCTGTTCCTGCTGGAACTGAAGGTCACGAGCCCCCGTGACTATGAAGCAGATGCCCGGATGGTCCCCATACGGTCCCCGAAGCTATCAAGGACACTGCTTCTGGGCCTGTTAAATCACGTTAAAGAGCATCTCAGAACGCTCAGCCAGATGGATCTCTTAAATGGCTAAACACTCTAATACATCTTATTGAGAAAAGGTATTGGCTTGTGCAATGAAACAGATAATTGACTATTCCAGGGAAACTGTTAGGGCTTTACCTCTGGGATCGGCAGGAACCCATCTCTCTTGCTACAGAGGTAAGCTGCAAGTCTTTGAGTTTGATTTTATTCCCCCTTCCTTCCAGGAGGAAGGTTTGGAACAGAGACCAAGAAGCCCAGGCTGGTCGTCTTGCATCAATCCACCTGCCGACGTACTGCGCTAAGCTCCCATTGAGCGCGAGTGCAGCAGCCTCAGAAATCAATGCAAATAGCATAAGCTTCTAAATCAGCCACGGATACGGGACAACCTGTCCTCAGCCGAGGTGGGTCAGATTGAAAGGAGCTCTTCAAACCCCCACCACCAATTGCAGCAAAACCTTCCCTCACCTCATCGATAATATGAATCCAGTGTTCACTCTCTGATCCGCTGTTACACTGATGGACATGGTGATTCCAAGGAAAAACCTGATATTTTTTTCCCTGGATTGTGGTAAAGTGGATGAGAGTATGCCATCCCCACCCTGCTCTGGCCCTTCCCTCTTCCAAACATAACATCAGCTCCACAATTTCTGAAACTGTTGTATATTGGTTTGTTTGGTTGTTTTGGTTTGTTGTTTGTTTTTTTTTTTTTTTTAAATGTGAAAAATGAATGAAATCCAGGTTATGGAGCTGTAATTCCAGGGCAGAGCTCCACCAAATGCACGGGGCTCTTAGTGCTTTATTTCTGTGGTTTCTCAGGACACAAGCTCCTTGATGGAATTACAGTGCTGTCATTCAAATTGCTTGTTATTTGTTCTGTATGTAAATAAAGGGAATGCATTTAAAGGACTGCACTAATGTATTCAAATATTTGTAGATAATCCACTGTAAATCTCCAGACTGGAGGATTTTGCATAAATGCTTGAATCTGTAACAGCTAGGAGGGAATTCCAACTCCCTGACCAAGTAAATTACACAAAAAATAGCAGGATGATTAGACCAAGCACATTAATATTCACAATAAGTTTTGTCTGTCAGCACATAGACTGAATTCAAGGATTGCATCCTTCTTAGTATTTGTATGGCAGGAGGAGAAGCCAGCCACAATCAGGGTATAATAATAACAGCAGTACACATCATTTCATTTTTACACAGCAGCTCAAAACATAAGGGATTGGGCTGCTTATTGTGTTTACTTATAATTTTCATGCAAGTTTTGAATGACAGCTGATCAGCTGAGAATTTTCACTGTCCAAATATTCCTGCTCCCTACATTTTGGTAAATTAGAGAGAGGTTCCAACAGCCCTGAGTCATTTGGATCTTCCACAAATCGCTTGTACATTTGTCTAACAGGAAGAGAACCATCTCCATCAGTAAAGGTGTTAATAATATATACACATATTATTAACTGAACTTATTTTCATTTCTTGCCCTGGAGTCATCATTAGTGAAGATTAAACACGCATAAATCAGTCTCTCTTAAATTAGTGAACATCATCAAATGTCACCTTGTTGAAACTAAAATACATTTATTTCTTTCTTTATTTATCAGAAATTGCACGGCGTTGAAAGACAGACACAATTATTTCAGCATCCACCACTTTTTCAGCCAGGCCACAGGGCTGCACCCGGTCACTGGTCCTGTAAGTCTCTCATTATCTCTAAACCAGTGGGAACCAAGGTCAGATCGGGAATTGTTGGCTTTTGCCCACACATCTTATACACCTTAATTTTACTAAAAATCCTGGGTGGTTTGGAAATCCTATGTGGGGAGGACCAAATTATGTCTTCAACTACATATATTCTCTGCTATGCCAATCACTGGAAGTCACACACGTACAATAGAGAGGAGATTAGCAGTCAATATTGCAAATAAAAACTAATTAAGAGCAAATGGTTTAACGATAGAGGCTCATATTTCAGCATTGCCAGTTTCTGCTATTTTATCATGAGTCTCTTGGAGTATATTTAAAAGCCTTGCTCCTGAAATAAGGTGATTACACGAGAATCTCACTGTCATTAACCAGGAGTAATTTCCCAGCCTTTCACTCGCACAGAAAAGCTTAAAGATGTTAGCTAAGTACACCTTCAAGGCTCAGAAACAAAAACATTCAACATTTATTAATCTTGGTAATTTTTGAGAGCCTGCTCACATTATTCAATGTTTGGGGTTGGCTACACTGAGATAGCAAATGTACCAGAGACATCCCAAATAACAGGAGGCTCTTCATCCTTCCAAGGAGGGGAAGGCTGACGCTGTTTATTCATAGCTGCTAAGCTTAGCACAGCTCCAGGTACGAAGTATTAAAAAACGTACTTAGGTGGATTTGCATTTCTGCTAATTATTTGCAGAATAATTTGCAGAGCTGTCACTTCCAACATTGCCAGAAAGAATTAGCTCCCCTGGAGGGGTGGGTCGGATCTGAGACCAGGCAACCACAATTGTTCTGGGCACCCTCCCCTTGGCGAAAACATGGGAAGTCGTTGTTGCAGGTTACAGTTGCCTAAACGTGTTACGCACATGTTGGGTTAACCCAGTGGTACCAGTGTACACATCACTTCTCTGTACTGCATCTGCAACATCTTGCTTCAGCTTTTCTACATTTTCTTGCTAATCCAGCTTCTTTCTATAAACAGAAAATTCATTGGGGTTAGGTTTTGAAAGCCCTTTAGCTGCCCGACAGCTCAGACTTCACTGCAAGTCAGGCACACAAACGCTTCTGAAAAGTCCCTGTGGAAGGGAACAGGGAAGACATTTCCCCTTCTGCAGCTGCCTGGGCACCCTCCAACTCCCACTTTCCCACCCTAAGTTCTGTGCCCACCATGAACATGCTTCCCCTGGCAGCCACCTGAACCTTCAGGTCCTGCTGGCCTCAGCTGCTATCTTCCTGGGAGCTGCCTGGACCCCCAACCCCCCCGTGGCAGTGACGGCTGCCCTGTCCCTTACCAGCAGTGGGACGGTGGCCAAGCAAGCACAGGAAGGTCTTGGGTGCTTGTGGCTGAGGTGGCGAGAGTCTGAGCCCAGGCTCAGCGTTACCTGAGCACTGTGATTTGGGGCTGCCCGTGTAATGGAGACTGGCTTTAAAATCTCTGAGTTCTCCCCCTTTACAATGCTGATAAAATTCAGCACGTTAAGTGCTGTGCTGACACGAGGCATTAATCTTTACATCCTTGCACGCTTTGCAAGCGTTGATGCGGAATGACAGAAATATTGCAAAAATCACCAATAGCAAAATCAAAATCCGATCTTAAAAAGAATGCTTTAAAAGCTGATTTGAAGCATTTCTATAAACTTTGAGAGAAGCACCCCAGGATAGACCACTGAATCACCCCAAAATTGGAGCTAAAAGGGGTTTTGGTTTCGATCACATTACTGCTCTTCTCCCAGTTAGCACTGCTAAACCCATTTGCTGTAGAGCTACGAAATACTGTTCCCATTAACAGCGTGACGGTTGCGTACAGCGAGCGTGTGCACACAGGCAGGTTTTTGGTGTAGCATCACCCTCGCGCGTCAGCGCAGAGAACACGCCTACATACCGAGTCTTGGCTAAATACACACAGGGGTATAACACAGGACAGAAACGACGACAGAAACGCAGTTGACATCATTCGCCGTTCCATACCGGGATCCAGGGGCTGCGGGAAGGCAGCCTTCTCCTAGTGTCATCTACCACAGCTCTCCTATCCATAGAAACAATTAAAAATTAACTAGGCAAGGAAGACAGATTGACTTTATCGGGTACTGCAGAGATCAGATTAACATTCCACTGCCACAGGGAGTTCGAAGTTCAGGTTCTTGCATTACTGAAAGTTTAATTTTTAATCTTTCTTTAACAGTAAAGGTCTAGATGAGTACCCTAGATAGGTCCTGCCCTGACATGAAGGAACCTCAGACCATAAACCTCAAGAGCACTGATGTTTGCATCTCCACAAGTAGCGAGGTCTCTTGTCTGCTCAACCAAAGCTACCGTGAGAATTAACCACATCTCCACTGCTCTCGTTTTGACCAAACGTACTATCCTGCTCTGAAGGATAAATGCAGCGATGAGAGAACAGGAGGGATGTCTCAGCAGGCGGCTGCAGCTCTGGTTCCCACCTGACGCCAGGGCCACCTCTAAGGACCAGCTCCCAAAGCACCCGTACTTCAGCCCAGCTGGAGGCGTCAGTGCACCAATGACTATAACGTCAGCGAGTATTTGCAACGTCCACACGCGTGTACCAACGCTGCTCTGCCTGACCCCTCACTGCAGAAAGGCCCCAGCCGTCAGAAGACACGTACTCTTAAAAACTTGGGATATTCCGCATTTCAGCCACCGTTTTATTGTCTGTTTTTACTGTACTTATTGAAGCCGCCAGCAGAATTACTTAGCCTAACATCAATAAATACTTAACAAATGTTTTACACATGACAAATCCTTTGCCGCCGGCCTTTTTAGATGCTCACATTTTATCTCACACAACAGAGCTTTGGTTAGACTCTCACACCAGCTGCTACAGAAGAAATGAGGGACCTCGACTCCCACTCAGCTGCACTGTCCTTTCAAAACCAAACTCATTGCTCTCGGACGTAGATGGGAGACGTTTGGTACCTTCACATATGGAGCACATATTCTATATGTTGAACATGCCTGTGAGGCTGTAGTTCAGCCAAATCTATCGTCTGTCACATCTGGTACTTTGAATAATCAGTTAAGTGAACCATAAATTAAATTAAGGCAAGCCAGTGTCATAAACCTAAAGTGCATTTCCAGAGGTTCTCCCATATGAAAAGGGAGTTGGCTTAGAAGGCTTTAACATCATGACTCTGAGATCCTTAATTGCAAATAAATCAACAGTCTGTGTGGTTGTAGCCATGGAATAGCCCCCTAGAGTGGATTAAAAATACTTGTGAGGAAAGAAAGTGACAACGTAGATGGATTTTCCTTTGTAGAAACATGCCACAAATGAAGGGCTCATGATGATGACAACTGGAGCGAAGAGGCTAGAAATACCGGGGTGACCCTACACTGGGGGTGCTTCCCTTCCTGCGCTGGGTCCGACGGGGTGGCTCTGGAAGACCCCGGCTGCACGGCGCCCGTGCCAGCCCTGCCAGCCGCCTCCTCCAGCTCTGGTGGCAAAGCAGCTGCAGGAAAGATGAGGTTGTTTTATCTGCCTGACACCGGGATGAGTGAGTCTGGTGTCCTAGACAGCTGCTACCCAGAGGGCTCTGGATGTTCCCCAATGTTTTATCCCATCTCCTGGAGCTACTGGCTGAATCACTCCGGTATCAGCTGAGGGAACGCACTCACGGTCAAGCCACACAAAGCAGGAGCTAATTCGTCAGCTTGTCCTTGGGGATGCTCTACACAGCCTCGCAAATGCAATGTTGGTACTGATTTCAGCTAAAGGATTGCCTTTTCGTACACCTCTAACGTCACTGAGCACCATGCTTTACCAATAAAGGGCTAATGAACCAAAACAGTTGTTCATATGTTTTCTTACTCCTTCTCCAAAATATCACAATAAATCTATATTGCTGGATAACAGCAAGCAGATGGATATCGTAGCTTGTAATTTGGCATAGGTGTTCTCAATCAAGTCAAAGATTAATTCTCCCCCATGATCACCAGCTTTCTCATCTGTTAGAAGCCCATTATCATTTTCTAAAAGGTTTTTCTCAGGACAAGGGTAAAACCAGCTCTCTTTGTATCCAGTGCAGAGCAGAATGAGGGACCGATTTCTGGAGACAGGGAGGAGTTACCACAAAAAACGACATCTTCAAATAAGCACATAAAAAATGGCAAAAATAGCCTAGAAACAGTCTTTGATGGAGTACATGGCTTCATGGAAGGTACCTCCTGTTGTTTTGTGAGCAGCCCAGGAAATACTTTCTGCCAGCTTTGTTAGGATTACTATTTCCTCAATGAGACTGGAAAATGAAAAAGATCAAAACCGGAGAAAAAAAACCTCCTGAGATACGGTCCTCTTGAAATAGCAAAAGGAACACATTCTTTTTTTCTAAAACCATCGAACTAAACAACAGAATAGAAAAACAATATGGATTTTATTAACTGGGAGAAATAAGATGGGCGTACAGTGCCATTTGTAATGATATGGGAAGACCTAACACTTCTCAGTGAACACGAACCCTGTGAGTAAGGTGACCTCCAGTCCTGACTTCCAGACCTGCCTTGTCCCCAGTCCTGCAGGAGGTGTGCAGCACCTCTAGGAAGAAAATTTACATGCCCGCACTCCTCTTACTCTAATTTTAGGATTTCATTAAATACTCCTAAAAACATGCCCTTAAGGCATTTGTTACCCTTCAATTTTGTTTGCTAATGAGCTCCTAACTGTGGCACAGCAAGTTCATCAACTACTGTACTTTTATTAAACAAAGAGGTACTGCAGCTCATTATTTGTTAAAGTCATTATCAGAGCTCTGCTACTGCAGAATTTTATAGCTATTGAATTTTCCAGCTGACACCCTGCTGCAGGACATCTGGTAAGGACTCTGCCAGACCTCACCGGGGCAGTGCAGATCTTAGAGATGCGTCGAATCCCAGAACCACTTAAGTTGGAAAACGCCTTTGAGACCACCAGGTCCAACTGTTAACCCAGCACTGCCAAGTCCATCACTAAACCATGTCGCTAAGCACCTCATCTATGCTCTGGGTACACACTAACGTGTCCCACTGAACCATCAGGAGCAGGAAAATGTGGACATCTCCTCCTCCTTCCTCCTGCTCTAGAAGTGATAATCGCTGGCAGGGAAGTATGTACACTGCTGGTCCCAGCAAGGCTCACTGGTGCCTGTGCAAACCCACCTTACACATCATACCCCAATTTAAAGGATTTTAGTGTCACAGTTATTTTCTTTCCTAGTTGAAAAGGCGGGTTTGAATCGAATTTACCAATAAATGCCTTCCAAGGAAAATAAAGTCAGAAGCTATCTTAAAAAAAAAGTCTTAAGCCAAGCCTACCGATATGAACTGGGGTTAGCGCTGCTTTAAAATCTTGAAGTGATAAAACAGAGTTCCTGCTTTTCTTGCAACCCTTAGCACCTCCAATGGGGCATCTCAGGCCATCCCTAGACACTCAACCAAAATCCAGGGAAATCTCTCCGCTGACCCTGGTGGGCACTGGGGAGGATCAGTACAGGTAATCGACAAGTTTTCACACTCTGCACACTAAAGAACAATATATTAGTAGAAAATTAATAGCTTGGTTGGTTATCGATTAACAGAAATGCTACAGTGCTCTTACAATTTCAAATTGTTCCTGATTAATGGAAAAGGCAATGAAATTTAAACAATGATCTCATTGTGTTGGAAGCACCACCGGCAGAGCAGAGGCAGAAGAGCACGGGCAGGGAGGTGACCGTAACACTGACTACGGTGTCTTACACCTGGCCCTGGACAAGTGGATTAGCCAAGCCTGGCTAAATAGGGAGCCTGAGCTGAAAAATGTTTCTGGCTTAATCCTGGGGTTAAGACACTGTAGGATTCGGCCCCCACAGGGGGCTTTTTTTTTTTTAATCTGTCGGGCAAACGTTCCATTCCCTTTTCTGCCTCTGTGTTAGTACTCGGGGACCTGGTGTGAGCCTCCCTCACTGGGGAGGTTCCCCATCCTCAAAACCATCATTACATGTTGCTCCTGGCCATTCCCACCTTCTCTGTCTACCCCCCGCTCTAGTGCCTTGAGACTAAGGAACAATGAATAAACAATAAGCCCGTGTCTCCACCAGAGAAATGAAACATTCCAGCCTGAACGCATCACAGCTGAAAAATATTTAAATACAGTTTCGTGTCACCCACTCCAGCTGCCTGAACCTGAGCCGCAAAGCAGCCGTCCTCTTCTAAACCATTGCCACTGCAGTGTCCCCAGATAACAAGCCCTGCAGCTCTCCCCACAGCCCCAGGGGACGCAGAGCTTTGGGAAGAGTCAGAAGCCAGCACTGAGGTGGCAGAAACAAAACCTACTAAAACCACTCGAGCACTTGCCCGGCAATGGCATCCCTTAAACCAGTGCAGACTGAATCGGCAAGTCTCTTGCTAAGAGCGCCTGCATGCAGAGAAGCCAGCCAGAGCACCGTCCGACACCGACGTTAGATGACGTATGGGATAGAGAAGCCACTGGAATCGTCTGTTTGGAGAAGGGGAGAACTAGATTTCCAAAACTGCTAATGCTGTTTTAGTCTAGGAAGTTTTGGGAAGAGGGACCGTGGTTCCAGTTCCCCCTTTGACTTGCTTTGGATGTGAGCGTGGTCTTTGCTCACCGAGTAACGTGTGACACAGACCTGCCGTGCAGCGAGACAAAGAAATGGCGAAAAAACCTGGGACTCTCCAAGGTAAAACTATTATATTACAAAATCACATTGCTACGTAATACTCATTCTTCTGACTATTTAAGCTGCATGTGAATGCAGGCTACTAAAACTTTGTATTATAATGAAAACATCAGTTAAAAAAAAAAAAAAGAAGAAAAAAAAAAGATGTACCAACCTCTACTACAGATATAATCAAAACAGATTTTATTGACCTGAAGGCAGTATTTCACCATGCATATAAAAAATGGTTACGCGTTTGTACTTAAAAAAATAACAACGCTACACTGTTTGACAGTTGGTGATACTGAATTAATAATTTTAGTAAATCAGAAGGAAGTTAATGTAATCCCCAATTTGCTTTGCACCTTCAAAGTCACCTACGGCATTTTACAAGGCAGGTAATATTATCGCAGCTGGACACCTAGGTAATCTTTTGAGCTCTTTTTTCCTTTCAAAATAAACGTTGCAGATGTACCATGATACTGCTAAAATAGCTGATTTACTTTGCAAGCTGAAAGAAAACAGGTGAATTAGCAGAACCTGGACCTCCGCCAAACTGAACAGAAACGCCAGCAGGGCGCAACACAAACGCGAGGCGCGAGGCTGCAGGCGGAGCGGCCAGGGGAACCTCCTGCCACCACGGGGGAGGTTTGGCCTCAGCCTCCTCCATCCCGGCTTTTCGTTTGCCCTTTGATCCCAAGCTGTGTGACTCGCAGAGGGCGGCAGACCCTCCACAGGGGCTACTGAAGACGCCAGGTTGGCCCTGTGAGGCCGGGACGGAGCGCAGAGCTAACACGGACCCGGTGCCGAGCCGTATTCCTCGATCCCGTCTGGTGATCACGCTCGGGAAACCACTCGGCTCAAAACGCTGAGACTAGGGAAGACTCGGTTTTAATTACCATCCCGTTAACAATACCGATACTAGCCCTTCTTCTCTGGGGCACAACCCCTGTGAAGTGTAACCAGTATCTCACCTCCTGGAAAAAGCCGCCCATAAATTCAGTTCAGTTCAGTAGCTCAGGAGAGATGCCCCCACCCCCACCCCGCAGGGAAGCGCTGCCAGTTCTCGCTGAGCCGAAGGATCCAAATGCTTCACTTAAACCCAGCGGCACAGACGGTTTGTCTTTCCTGCACGGACAACCATTGGATTTGCCATCAGCCAGACTCCCTTCTTACCAAAAAATCTTTTCAAACATGAAGTGCCCGAGCAAGACCCACCGCAGCTGCCCACGCGGGGCTGCTCAAAGCCCGGGGTGCAGCATCGGGACCCGACGCAGGGGCGATTGCCACCACCCGCATCATCTCGAGCTCCCCACGGCCCCAGCGGTGCCCTCTCACGTGCACCCGCCAAAAAATTACTAACGACGTACTCCACAGAAAAATGCTATTAAAATAAATCTCAGGGGATTATTTATCCCTCTGTCGCCTTCCAGTACCACTCCGGACATCTCAAAGACAGCAAGCACAAGGCACACACTCGCCACTCATCATCACCGGTGTGAGCCAGCCCTAACGTCGCTGTGTAAGGACCCGGCATAGGAAATCACTTGCAAGTTCATGGCAGTAGTCCGACTTTATCAAGTTTTTTACTGGACAACCATTTCATTTTGTATCTGGCCATGGTTCCTGTCTAACTTACAGCAATTATGAAATATTGTAGCCGAGGCACACTGACTGTGCAAGAGCTCGGTGTAGATACTTGGTGAATACTGAAGGGTCTCTCCACTAACTTTCTGCAGAGAGTAGTCAATGTTTACTCTCAGAGCTCCTTTAAGTACATGTTGCGCACACATTCATCTCAGGCTCTTTCTTTAACTCGCAACTGCTATGGGATACTATTGACTACTTTCTAAATACAACTTTAAAATATATATATATATATATAATACATTTACAAACATTTACATACCAGAAAAGCCTAATCAAAACCTCCCTGATTTCCATGTCAACTGTCATAGATGTTTTAGCAATCAGCAAGCTTATATAAAAAATATCAAAACATATTTGTCTTCTTACATAAACTATTATAGCAATATAATGTAAAAAGTTAGAGATCTAAATGACGCTTGAATAGGGGAAGCTATAAAAGCTGGAATGATTGATTTCATAATGTTTTCAGGCATTATAAATAATCTTTAAGTGCCTCTTCTGCTTGGATTTGCATAAGCAATTGTCAGTTCATTAGATATGGGGGAAAAACCAAGACAAAGCGGAAGCTGAGACAATAGTGGGTCTGAGCAAGGACCTGGGGGTGACTGTGACTTCGTGAAAGCAAACGGTGGGCGCAGCGCCCTTCTGCGGGGCTTGTACCAGGGAGGGTCAGTCGGGGTTGTGTCGGAGCAGCTCACCAAGCACCTACTGCTGATCGCACCGGGTCTGAGTGGCAAGGCTGGGGGGCACGGGGGGGCTGCGGGGAGCTGCCCCCGTGCCCGATGGAGCCGGACCCACCGCTGCCGGGGGGGTCCCCGAGCCCAGTCTGCTTTGGCTGTGCCGGTCCCTGCTGAGCCACCCCTCCCTCTCCTCACCGCCACCCACGAGCCTCTCCGTGTGCTGCCTCCCTGGCCCAGCTGAGGAGGGGGGTGATGGAGCGGCTTTGGCGGGCGCCTGGCTCCAGCCAGGGTCAGCCCACCACACAGCTCCACCAGGATTAGCACCGAGTTCACACCGTGCTCTGGAAAAGCTGTGAAAACTAATGTACAAGCCATGGCTGGAGACCACCGCGGCCAGAAGCAGTGTGGGACCTCCATATGGAAACTCCCCCCAGGGTCCACAGCGTTGCCCACCGCTGCCGGGGCTGGGAGCTCACCTCTCCCCGCGGCTCGGTGAGCACCCACACAGCCCCACCAGCACAGCCCAGCTCGCGGCACCTCTGCCCTCTGTACGAAACGAAAGGCTCTTGCTCACCGACAGCCTGAGCCATTTGCTCCGAGCTGCAGCCCAAGGCAGCAGTCACAGGGCATGAAAAGGGAGGATAGGAGAGCGGGGGAAGGAATGAAGACAAGGGAAGATAATTGAAAGTACCCGTGCATTAGTTATGTTGCATATATCTAATGTAATTAGTATTAATAAGCTGTCAGTCAGAAGATGTAGTTGTTAAAAGGCAGATTCAATGGAGGAAAATGCTAATTCAGCTCCTCCATGGACTTGTCTGTATTTATTTATTCCGTGCTTTTTTTTTTTTTTTCAGGTCATTGCAAAGGATGCATGTTTAGCAAAAGTGAAACTAAAGAAGTGAACTGAGTGTTTAACTAGAAAAAAACTTTTACTCTACTGCTCTGAGTTGTGTCAGCCATAGGAGGAAAGCCCAGGGAGGTCAATGGCTCAGGTCCACACTCGGTTCTCACAGAGACCACAACATTTTCAAGCAGTAACTTTAAACTAATTCTGGATTGCTGTATGTATACTCATTCCTGTGGCACCTGGCACGGTGCTGCTGCTCCCTTATTCTCTACTAGTGGGTAAAGACACCCCAGATGCTCTGCAGGGTCCTGTCTTGTGGTTTGACACTGCGGTTCCTAAAGCTGCTCAATTCATAGAAGCATAGGATCGTATAGGTTGGGAAAGACCTTTAAGATCATCGGGTCCAACCGTTAACTTGGCCCAAGCCCACCACTAAACCACATCCATAAGTGCCACGTCCACACGTCTTTAAATGCCTCCAGGGATGGTGACTCCATCACGTTCCT
>JAVJGJ010000030.1:30739127-30749406 GCA_035590215.1 Microhierax caerulescens
GGGGGTGCAGACCCCCCCGTGCCGGTGGAGCCCCCCCCCCCCCGTGCGGGTGCAGACCCCCACTCCGCATGACGGTGGTGGATACTATGTGCTTTGCCTGCATAAAACTTGGGGTTACACAGGCAGCCAAGTAATTTTCAGCCAGATTTCCCCCACTATATTACTGAAGCAGGAGATTATTAACAGGCTATCAATCACGCTTTTACAAACCCACAAAGTAAGCCAGAGACAACAATTTCCCCCATATTCCTAATGGATTTTACTATGAATAAACAAAAGCATTCCCATTCTGCACTTTCCCTTTCCAAGACTGCTGCCAACTCTGACATTTTTTATATTCCTCTGAGTAAACTAGTGCCAAAAATTCCCCTGTCTTTAACAGCAACCAAAGCAGCAGCTACTGAGGACTCCTACAATCCTCAACCCACGCTGCAACGACCGAGCCAAACCCCAAAACTTGCAAACAATTCCTTTGGCTAAGTTCCAGAGTTTCTCCTGGCTTTTCAAAACTGCCCCGTGCTTCGAGCACAGTGTGCTCCCCGCTGATGGGTGGGCAAGAAGCAAGGAGGAAGAAGTTACGCGTCCCAGGTGGTTGGAGCTCAGCAGCCCAAGGATGCTCCTGGCCGTCAGCATCAGAGGCTGAGCCGCATGGGTACAGCGATGTTTCCCAGTTGGCAGGACTGAAAGCTGTCCGGTTACCTATCCAGGCTAACATAACCTGGGGACTTTTAGTTCTTTTTGTTTGTTTGAAAATAGTGCTTTTTAAACATGTTTTGTTAATGCTTTATGGCTCTTCTAGGAAATACTCGGCAGGACACACCACCTAAGGGAATAGGACCTTCATCTTCAAATCACAGAGCCAGCCTTAACATGCAGCTCTTCTCCACGTGACATCTGATTCCCAAAACTGGAACTTGTTTCATTTTTTTACGAAGCTTTTTGACGCCTGTTTGTAAACTCTCTGCCCCTGCAGGCCTCCTCCTGACCCCTCACAGCCAACGAGCTTGCTCACTGACCGGCACCGACGTGGCTGGCACCGCGGCACCCTCCCCCTGCAAGGCACCGCTTTCCGGGGCTTGTTTTTTACACCGGCCGCTGGTAAATGAGGCTCGTGTGACAGACCAGTGGCTGGGTAATGAGTTCGTTCTCCAGACCCACCGAGAAGCGAGGGACTTTCCTGGCCCATCTGTTCATCGAGCGCCTCACGGCACGGCTCCGGGAATGCTGCTTCCGCAGAGAGCGGCGAGCACCCGGCGGACCGCTGGTGTGCAATAGACCCCGGGTTATGGCCTCTGTAACACGCGGTGCAAAGCTTTCTCAGCCCAAAAATGGAAAGAGACAGAGCACGGGGATTACTTCAGAGCCATTGCTGGAAATTCTTAAACTGGAAAAAAAAAACAAACAAAAAAAACCCAAACAAAAAAAAACCCAGGGGGGAAGAAAGCCTCCAGAAGGCTAAAACAAATCTTCCAGCTCAGAAGTGGCACAGTGCTCTTCCTCGGCCACCTCTATTTCCTCCACATTTTTTTTTAGGAGAAATAAAAGCTTCAGGAAAGCCACAGGTCTGTAAACAGAAGCGGTCAGAAAGCCAAAGCAAAGATCTAGAGAGACTACAACAAGAAATGACACTTAAAATACCAAGCCAGGAAGTGTATCCAACCTCAACTGAACGTCTGGCACACCTGACCTCAAAAAGAAAAGAAAAACTACTTAAAAAGCTTAGATGTCACCTGCAAATATTTTTAATGGCAAGGAAAACTAATATCTTCTTCGATTTGGGGAAGGGATGAATAAAAAGTGATGGGGGTTGGTATACCTGGGTGACAAGTGGTCTAACGAAGATAAAGCAAGCTCTCTAGCACACCATCTTCTCAGTACAGAAACACAGCATCAGATGACTCTGGAAAACGTCACATTTAATATGGCCTTTAAAAAAATGTCATGTCTGCTTTCAAACGCATTGTCCCACAGAACTCGCTGCTATTTGGTAGGAACAAGGTGCAGATGTAGGTGCTTCATCAATGCATTGAGGCTGATGAAGGACAGGAGAACATCCTCAGTCACGTCCAGTAGGGCTTTTTAACACTGAACTCTCATGGTGAGGGTTGGGATATGAGCCAACTATTAGCAGACAGCGTTTTCTCCAGGTGAATCCTTCCACAGCTGCCTATTATCCCACACCACGTTATTTTTTTTCTGACACACATTGGACCGTCCATGTCGGAACAGGACCAAACACACCGTGGGTGCGATGCACAACCAAATAGGGTTTCCCATAGTGCAGTTACCTTACTGTCTTCTCCCTGACTGTACAAACGTCTGAATTAAACTGTAATATCTCATGACTGGGACCTTTCTTTAATTCATGCTGAAGAGCCCTCACACAATCTGTGGCACTGAACAAAGTAGTAAATTCACCTCAACATCTTTATGCTTTCGCATAGTCTTTAAATCATTCATATCCAGACTTTCTGCGTGTTCTGGATTGGACAGAAATGTTTCTAGCTTATAACTTTTCCATTAATGTTTTTGAGGAATGAACCCTTCAAAGAGAAGGCTTTGTTCTTTAATCATCAGGAGGAAGAGCAATGCCCACGCTTCACTGACGCAGGACGACCCCTGAGAAGCCCCTGAGCTCTGAGCCACCTTGGAGCCAGGTTGCTTTGAAGACGGGCAGAAACCAAGCCCTAAACACGTCCCCAGTGAAGGGCACACGCTGCAAACCGATGGCTGGGGAGGTGCCATCTCCCTCCCTCTGCCTGCTTGCAAGGGAAGGAAGGGGTAACGGTGCCCAAGATGTCCTCAACCGTACGGGCAAAGTTAGGCAAACTCTCCTGTCTGTCACATGAAGTGCTTCTGTGCATAAAACTCTGCAAACAGGCTTCCCTGTAGCATGTCATGCAACTATTCCCCGAGACTTGGCAAAAGGTTGAAGACAAGTTTGAGAAGAGGCTCCACTGCATCATCTGAAGAAGCCAAGCGCGGTGGACAACAGAGCTGCACAGTCAGAAGTCACAGGCTTCGCTGCACTGCGGCTGTCAACAACGAACAGCAATTCGTGAGACACCTCCCAGCGTTATCTCCACGGAGAAACGGCGTGCCAAGGGCTCACAGGTCAACCCACCGCTGAATGCAGCGGAACACATTAAAACAACGTTAAGGGGATTGACTTAAATACACAGAGTTCTGTAAAGTTCAGAAAAAAGACCTTCCTCAGTAAGGACCCTATAGGGTTATAAACATTAATGGAAAAGTTATAAGGTAGAAACATTTCTGTCCAATCCAGAACACGCAGAAAGTCTGGATGTGAATGATTTAAAGACTACGCGAAAGCATAAAGATGAGGTGAGTTTACTACTTTGTTCAGTGCCACAGATTGTCTGAGGGCTCTTCAGCATGAATTAAAGAAAGGTCCCAGTCATGAGATATTACAGCTTCGCAGCCTCCAGGCTATTGATGACATCGACTATCCCTCTCCTTTGACAACTGCCCTTTTCTCCATCAACTCTTTATCCTCCATGGGTTTAAACCCAATTCGTAAGGTCCCCATAATCATTGCTACAGGGGCTGGTAGGAGAGAAGGACCCCACAGGGATTTGCTCTGCTGTGAAATCCCCCTAGCCAAACTTCACCTAACGTTATTTAGCAACCACACAAGGCAGACCTGCAGGGGAAAGCTTTCTCTTTCTTTGGGGGTCTGCACTGGCAGCTCCGGAGCCACCTTCCACCGCTGTGACCATGAACCACCCGACACAACCAGTAGCTCTACTTCACCCCAGGGAGCTTCTGAGAAAGAGACTCTCGGGGGAATCCACTTCCAAAGCGTGACACGAAGGTATGGGACGCACGACTTTAGAGCCTTGTAGGGCCAAGGAGCATTTTGTTGAAAGCACAGCACTTACTGCCAAACCAGCAGAATATTGCAAGCCAATACGAGCACAACACGACAGCACGCTGCTAGCCTGTGTATTGTTCCCTTAGCTGCTCCAAACGCCTGGCTTGAGGCCAGTCCCCCAAAGACACCGGGCTCCCTCCAGCGCCATGTGTTACCGCAGGTCTCTCCCTACTTCTGAAACTGCTCTGAGATGGTTTGGCCTCCTGCAGTGCACTCCTGCTCCCCTCTTCCCAGCTGTTCACAGCTTCTGACCTTTCGATGGCTACCTGGGAAATCCCAAATTCAGTGAGAGACTTTTTAAAGCAAACAGTTTACATATCATTAATTCCTCCTGTAGAACTCAAAAAAAAAAAAAATAAAAAATTCCTCCTGATTAACAAAGGTCACTGAATCTCAAAAGTTTACTGCAAAAAATTCCAACACCTTACAGCCCTCCTTTAAAAAAAAAAAAATGAAGTCAAAGCAAATCTGGTTTTGTCTGGAGAAAACAGATGCAGCGGAAAAAAAGGCAGCAAGCCAGGCAGGCACAAACTGATTTGCCGAGGGAAGGTCGGCTGTGTGTGACACCATCAGCAACCTGGCCTGATAAAGCGGAGAGGGACAGGGCAGGACCTCTTACCACAGCAATCCCGTCACAGAGAAAAAGAGCATGTACCCCAAGAGCACACATCACCCGGAGCGCCTGTTGGAGCCACTTGGCAGCAGGATGTTCTCTGCACGCTCTGAGGCTGCACTTTTCCTTCATAGATGTCAAAACGCTTTTGTAGAGCTATGACATGACGTTATCTTCATTTTACAGACAGGGGAACTGAGAGGCGGTGACGGGAAGTTATTTTTCTCAGGATGAGATAGTGGGTCATCGGCAAAGTCAGAGCCGTGGTCCTTACCCGCCCCAGCATCGCTGCCACCCTCCGCAGCCTCCTCGGCAAGGTGAGGTTTAAACGCGGCAGCGATTCCCACGGCAGGTGCTGTGCCTCAGAGCACGCCAGGACTTCTCAGTGGTGACACGTGGTGACAGAGTCAAACAAAGCTCAGCACCGAGGGCCTTCCAGCTGGGCTGGCACACCACGAAGCCGTGGTGGCACAGAGACCGTCCCCCCACAGAGCAGGTGCTCCTCGGGCAGGGATGCTCCAGCCCTCGGTGGGCTTTCACAGCTCTCTGGGGCCGGCAGAAGGATTTTTGCTGAGAGGAGCATATAAAAATATTAAGAAGGAATCCTCAATCATCTTCCCTCCCGCTCCCATCATACCTTTCTCTATTAGGCAGCTGTGACTTTGCTAACCTGACCGATTCATAATTCATAGGTATTATCCATGCTCAATAATTACAATGTTAATATTTTGCTAATTTAAAAGTACCTTTCTCTGGCAAAGTTCAGCCTGTACCACTGACTAATGCACAATTTAATATTTAAGTGTTTATGAACCAAACCGTTCTCTCTCCTCTTTCTTTTCCTCCCTGACTCATGCCTTCAAAATATTGGGGAAAAGAGGAAATCTCATTACTTTAAGGCCAAATTTAAAAATGATGAAATGCATAATGCCTTATCTATCCATCAAAGCCAATTCTGCAGCACAGACACACTGAAAGCCCTTCACTTTTTAATCACTAATAGGTAACACTATCAAATTCAGCCCTACACTCTATTAGAATTGCGGTGGAAAAGCACTTAGTGTAATATCCAAAGACAGCTTACCAACTACCGCTCGCCTGGCTCCAAGACAAGCCCAAATATGCTAATAATCTGAAAGCTTCCTTAAACAATGTGCTTTATCAATATGCTCAGAAGAGGAAATAAAAATACCTAAATAGAACCTTCACAGATTAAAAAAAAAAATAAATTAAAATATCTAACTTGTGTCCAGCCAGTGGATTATGACTTTTTCACCATGCAGGCATCGCTCTGTGAATTACCCGTCGCTGTGCTGCTGCCCTGGCTGCCGAGTCCATCATCTCCCAGTTGTAAAGCGCAGGAACCGTTGCCATTCCCTGCTGCTCCTCACCCTGTTCACCCTTCCTTCTGACCACAGTCACTTCAGGCTCGTTTGTAGCAGGATTTTTTATGCCCCCATCTCCTGTTTCCTCCTTTCCCCATCAGCCTCCTAAGCACCAGGAACGTACGGTGTTGGCCGGGCAGCGATGAACTCTATCCAACCTCCTCGTTCCAAGCTGCAGCTTCCTTGACCTCCTCCAAGGGAAGGACGTGCAAAGGTGCTAAAGCATCTGTGAACAGGTCCAGTGCTCACGTCCACTCTTTTCCTATCATCGTCCCCCTCAAAGTTAAGATTCTCTAAGGTTTTCCTGCTGTCCAGGGTGCCACTGACAGCGCGCTGCTGCAGAACACCCAGAGACTGAGCAGAACCGCCCAGCTGCCGGCAGCAGCAGAGTTTTGACGAGGGGATGTAGCAAACATCGAGTTTACACGTATACAGAGACACTGTGCGCTGGTGACAAGTAGTACAAAGGCTTATTTGATGCGAAGACAGAATGACTGCATTGCTTATGTCAAGAAAAGATCAGTGGAAGCATAACAACAGACCGTTCTGCATGCTACACACGCCGCATAAAGAGTATTTTTTGTGCTTTATGTTTCCTGTGCTTTTTTAGCCTGGTTTCTCAGACAAAAAAAAAAAAACAAAAACAAAAACCAAAAAAACAAGAGACATGCAATTGTTCTGTCAGTCATTGCTTCCCCAAATAACTTTTGAACCTGTTGGCTGACTTCAGATTTGACAGATAGGCAGAGGTCTCCAAGGGATCGCATTCCTACCAGACGTGTGAAAATAATAGAGACTCAAACTGGTGCCTTTACTGAACTCACCTTCGCGCCGTGCCTTCCTCTGGTCTGTACCTCAGGGGTACCAATTAGACCACAAGCCAGAGCAGCTCTGCGGATGAGGGAACAGCTGGGGGAAATGCTTACTTATATCATCAGGCAACGCACACGGGAAAAACGATGTTGCAAACGCTCCAACCGCAGGACACGCTGAGATGAGGGCTCCTGCCTTCTCGGATCCACCCTCCCCCACGCACAGAAGCGCCCATGCCGGCAGCCTGAGCAGCTGGCCTTGGCATCTTTGGCACCTACTTTGCTCTCAAAACCAACGTCGCTTATGACATTTGCAAACTCCCGTGTAATGTCAGTGCTAATGCCCCACGGACCGCCCTGCTTCCTCAAGGCACAGCAAGAAGTGGCATTACCCTCCTCGACCTCCCCCGCGTGTCCCCTCAGAGCTGCAAACATGAATGCATCCTCTGAGCTACTACAGCACAGGTACATCTTGCTGGCGTTAGGAAATAATAAAAATAATAAAATAGAAAAGCATTGCCCGGCAAAGAGTAAGATTTCTGTTTGGTTTTAAGGGGATGCTTATGACAGGGAAGCTACAGGACTCTCATTCTAATAGCCAATGCTGCTAATTAAAACTGTTTTGGAAGATCTGCAGCTAGCATATAAATCACCTCACTATATGCTATAAGTAAGAGGCAGATACTGAATTGAATAGCTCCCATTTGTCAACGGAATGAAGAGATTTGATTGTGCCTTTTTGAATAATAAATCCAGACATACCTAGCAGGGCACCGAGAGTTGCTAGAAGTGTCTCTTTTATCAAACAACAATGATTATATTATAGGGTATGCATTATGGGGGATCATCCATTTCTCTTGTTTTCTCATTTATCGCTGACATCCTCCCTCCCAGGCGAAGCATTCTGCTCCGTACAGCATGTGTTCATGCAAAGATCTCCGAAGTGAGGCAGGAGCGAACACTACAGAGCCTCCCAACGTGCCCCTGCTCGGATGCATCCCAGAGCACCAGGAAGATATCTGGGGAAACTGAGCTGTGGAAGCCTAAATACACAGGTTTTCCTTCCTGTCCTTTTTCCCAGAGCACTTCCAAAGGATGCTCAAAACGCACCGGGTCTCAGATAGAGCAGTCACATAGTTCTTATTGGCAACGGACCATTTACACGAAACAATGCAGAGGAGCCAAGCTAAATACCTCAAGGTATCTTTTAACATCACTGAACAACGGAAACCCCAAAAGGCATCCACACACAAGCAACAGATTTGCACTAATAACAACACCACCAATAAAAATAAAAATCATAAAAGTTACCTCACTCCCGTGTGGAAAGCTCTTCTCAACCATGAACACTAGATTCCACTCACAGCCACCATGTCTTTCTCACTGTAAAAACCAAATAAATAGGCACTAATTAGGAAACAGCACTTATTAATACTAAGTTCAGAGTAGCTACAAATCTTGCACATACAGTCATAAAAAAAGAAGATTTAGGATTCCCTGTCACACGGCAAGCTGCAGAAGGTTAATTGAGTTCACTGTAGAGGTATCGTTACCTCTATAACATACCTAAGGAAGAAAGCAGTGCAGTCGGGTTATGGAGACAGATCTACTTGAAGCCTTTAAAACTATTTGTGAAATTTTTGCCCTCTAACAGGATGATGACTGCTCTCATTTTGCTCCCAACCCCCTCTACAACTGAACAGCAACTTTCTCAGCATCCCTGGACCAGCGGGTTTTGCACCTTCCCACAGGCAGAGGCTCTCATCCCACCCGCTGGCAGATGTCAGCTGCAGGTGAGCCCTGACCTCTGGCACCCCGTCCCCTTTTCCCACAGGAAAAACATCCTCAGGGACTGGCCGTGGGATGTAGTGCAGGCTTTTCTCTCCACTGCTGAAGAAAGGACTGCTGGCTGGAAGCCCACGAAATGAGCCCACTGGGCTGCTTCCCAGGGGCTGTGCTTTTACCTTCTCTTCTGCTGGGGCTGAAGTGGGGAGAAAAAAGGGGGAAATCTCCCCATCTGGGGCCTCTCTTCCCCCCTTCCAAAATGGCAGCAACTGCCTACCGCCCTTTCCATATCCCTGAGACAACAAGCATCCTTCCCGCAGCCTGCTCCTCATCTGCTCAGGCTAGTAAAGCTGTGACCTCCGTGCACTTCTCTTATCAACAACAACTGTAAATGGGGATGGTTTTATTATTTTGGGGTTATGTTTGCCAATAAAAGGAAAAGACAGTACTGGGCCGAAAGAATTTGATGGCTACGCATTGATTTTGAAATCCTGGCCATGCTGCCTGCATCCTGGAGCACTTGCTTTGCTGTCTGCCCTCCCTTTGCTTCTGTGACTGCTTGAGTTCCCGAGTCGAAATAATGTTCTAGGCACTGTAAGTCAGGCCACGACTTGCACGTCACCAGCTCTGCAAAGGCTCCGCAGTCACTGTTTAGCCCCTGATGATGCCAAAAGCTACTGCAGAACAATTCACAGCACACACACATGTACACAAAGCACAAACAGTGCTTTCCCCACTAAAGCAAGCAGATGGGACTTGGAGCAACAAGAGGATAAACCAGCATTTTAACAAAATCAGTTTGTTTGAATGACCTGAACTTGAAATTAAGGTGTTAAAATCCCAGACAAAGAGAATTTCTGATTGGCAGTCAGTGATGTCATATCTGTGCCAATTACCGAGATGATTCATGTGGCTGCCTTTAAAAAGAAACAATTCCCTCTCTGATACAGCAATAAGACATGTAGACAGCCCATTTGCAGGGGATTACATGGCACTTCTCAGGTAGTTAAAGTCACTGAGCCTTTTGACCTTGTGCCTCCTACCACTACTGGAGGCATAATCACATAGGAATGCACTGCTTATCATGTGTGTCTTATTGCTGAAATAAAGTCCAGCCATCCAGCAACCCGAGCTGTGGACCTCAGGCTCATTTTCAATTCATTATTATGCGAAAACAACATGACTGTAATAAACAGTGCTATTAATTAGTTTATTATATCATTTCAGGGGTGGACTACGCAGACTAAGAAATACTAGAGGAAGCCTGTGCCAGGCCAGAATAAAAGCATTTCTCAGGTCACTGCCTCAACCGCAGATATTTCATGCTACCACCACGCTCACACAAGACAAGTAAATCTTTGCACGCTGCAGTTTTAAGTCACTAGATCTAATCGTCTCACCAGATGAGATCCTAGCTTACCACCCCCCATAATATTCAGCACATAATGAACATGAGGCAAGGTGAAAATTGGTATCGAGAGCATTTCTAAGAGATAAAAAGTTAACAGTTACATTGGAAATCAATATATGCTTTAAGTATTGATCAGCAGAACAGAAACCTTCAGGTTTTTCCTTCTGCTGAACGGTTGAGATCAAGTCCACTGAAGCACCCTACCTTTAACAGTTATTTCAGAAAAATAAACACAAAGCAAGCCAACCCTAGGCTTTCGAGAACGATTGCCTAACTCTACCACAAGCATTTGAGTCTGTGAAGAACCACCAGGAACAGGCTAAGCCAGGTGTCAGCAGTGCCTTTTTTACTGTCTCAGTTTCTCAAGTTGTGCTTGCC
>JAVJGJ010000030.1:30749506-30772430 GCA_035590215.1 Microhierax caerulescens
AGTTGTGCTTGCCTCCTCGAAACAAACAGCAAAGACCAGAAGAAACCACAGCTGAGAGGCACCACCTTTGGTACAGGCATGGGAAGGGCAGGTCTACACCTGGTGATGGGGCACGGGGCAAAGATTTTGGACTTGCTCAGTACAGGGAAGCCCAGATGTTGTCTCTGCAATGCAGTGCACAGGCCTTCCTGCTATTCTGCGTGCAGAACTGCACGAAGGCAACTATTTTGCTTCTGGGAGCAAAGTTAGTATCTGCACAGTACTCTGCTCTACGGTGGGGACTCATCTCCTTGGGTCAGTCCTAGGTGAAGAGCAGCTGCAGCATATATCATCACATGCTGTATAAGTGCTCAAAGCAAGCTTTTCAGACTCACTGATGAATGAAATAGCTGTGAAAAACAAATGTCTTATTGTTTGAGTCCTCCAGCCTGCAAGGAAGCAGGAATTTCTGTGCACTACATCAAAGAAACACTTGACCCGATGTGATCAATTCCTCCTCCTAATTATTACACACCAAAAGACCTGAATTTCTGCTAAGTTTCTCAGGTGAAAAAGGGGCAAGAATATCTGAGAAAAGGTTAGAAAAACTGTACATCTCTATAAATATTTGTTGGTCTGCATTCCTTTAACTTTGCATGATTAAATACAGCCTGCTTCTGTTCTTCCACTTTATCCTCCGGGGAAATTTATCATCAAAATTATTGTATGGCATTCATTACTCTAGCCTCATTTAAAACCTTGCCCTACTTATTATTTAGGCTGAAAAAAAAAATATGTTGCTTTGTATAGTATTTCCTATAATAGTCTCAATCATTACATTTAAAAGATTGCTGTAAGGCAGCTTAGCCTGCATTAGAGAAAAATAAAGCGGAATCCCATAGTTAAGCGTTACAGTTCTTATTCAGCTTTTGTTTCCCAAATCATAACAATGCAATGTTTCAATTCCTTAAAAAGCTCTTGCTGCTAATTAGCAACAAGCAGGACTTCAGTCCCTGGCTTTGAGAGGGACATCTAATGGCTCTTCTCTGGCTTAAAAGGTAACGGGGAAAGGCAGAGAGATGGGAAGGGAAGGCAGGCAGGAGGCTTCGTCGGTTCGGAGGGGCAGGCGTCTTAGTGGTGCAGGGAACATGCTCAGCTGCGACACAGCAGCAGGCAAAGCAGATGAATTCTATTTTTTTTAACTCTCATTCAAAACTTCTTGTTTGTCCTAAAGAGAGAAGCGGCTGTTTAAAAGAAATGAGATGTGCTGCCTGAAGGGAAGGAGGAAATCTAAAGTAAATCCCAGTCGTAATCTGAGAAATTGTTCATACTGATACACGAAGCCTCTTAATAGGGGCTCCTTCACTAACAGGACTGTTCTGTTGCTGAGTACCATTGCTGGTTTTTTAGATAACACCACGGATGTGTTTGTCTAACCCTTCTGTACTTCTGCAAAAGGATGACGGACGGGAGCCTGGGGTCGCTGGTACAGCTCCCCGTGCGGCGCAGCACCGCCGGGGAGGTCAGCAGGGAGAGCCCACCTCTTCTCCCTCCAGCAGCCCAAGACCTGCTCCCGCACGGGCTGCAGAACCGAAGGCCGTTTTACTTCTGGTTTGACCATAACAAACTCAAACAGAAACCACAAGGTGGGCGAACGCCATATATTAACGGCAAACATGTTCTGGAGGTTACGTCGTGTATTTATTGGCTTGTTTAGATGGTTCTGACCTTCCTCACTGCCTTCCCTGGACCTGACTGACCTCAGTGGCTCTTTGCTGCCCACAAACTTGACTCCCCTTCCACTTCTTCTCCATCCCAGATCAAAGACCTGATATAGGACTTCGGAACAAAAAAGGAGCCCCGGTTTAACCCTCTGCAATGGCGAAAATCGCCCAGCTATACCTAATCTTCACTTCAGGTTGTGATTCACAACTACACTTTTCCCTTTCACCCGCCTACCCTGTCTGTTTGACTGCTTTCTGTGAGAGGCCTTACTAAAGACCTTTCAATATCGTAAATAAATGAGATAAGCCAGTTCCTCTCTCTTCCTTTCTTATTGACAAGTTCAAAGACTTCTAAGAGATTAAGAGTGAAAGACTGTAAGTGACCTGCTGGGTCATCAAGCCTAGGCATTTCCTATCACTTCCAGCCATATCCTACAGTACCTTTCTACTGGATAAGCCTGATCTTATCAGCATCTCCCAAATGTTTTCCTTTTTTCTTATCATTTGAACCAGTTTACCAGGTACAAATGAAAGGCTTAGTGGTCTGTAACTCCCTGGATCATTTTCTTTCTGGTGTCACAAGAAGGCATTTTGTCCTTTCTATCCATCGAGCAGACACACTCCTCATCACCCACAGGAAGGGAAGGAATAAGAGGTAAGTCTTGGTGGATGGAAGGGAAGGGAACAGGACAGCAGAGCTGATGTTCATACAAGATGTACTGCCAAGTCCAGTATGTGCAATGCACTGACAACCCGGTGAAACATTGAAAATTCCTATTTTATAAGAGAAAGAGGTCAAGGCAGGGATCAGTATTTTCCTTGGGTATTATTTTGTCATTAGACTTAACAGATATTTTCTTTTTTTTACCCCTAATTGTATGGATTCAGAGTTAATAATGAAAAATATGCAACATCTTGCTGTTTGCCGTGCACAAAATACAGCTTTCACGAGTCTGGTCAGCAGAGGCTGTTTCCGATCTATACTGATGAGCGTCTGTGTGCTTGCTATGACCGGAGGGACCGCGCTCATTAGCTGGGCCGTGCTCTAGAGGGACAAATTACCACCCGCCAACCTTGCAGCCGCCCCAACACCCAGCCCTGTGCGCCAGCAGCTGTGCAGCACATCCAGATGCACGCTGGCAACCTCGCTGCCTTTCAACAAAACACGTTAGGAAAATCCATAACGCTAAGATATACGCATCGCCGTAACAGGGGCTTTCGCAGGAGGGAAGTATTCTGTGCGTCCTCTCGCCAGCAGCCATTTCGCGTGCAGGAAAAGCTTCAGACTTGCAGCTTGCTGAGCAGCAGAGATCTCGCCCAAAGGGGACACTGCTCTGGTTCAGGGCCAGGAGAGGTCAAACATCACCCCAGTGCTACGGTCACGGGCAATTTCCAGTGGGCCTGAGCCACGGCCCATTAACCCATGTGCTACGCAAACGCGCTGGGTTGTAACACTCACACGAGGGGGAGCAGCTTGCCGCTCTCTCTGGGTCTGCAACGGCCCCAAACCTTCCCGCACACACAGAAAGTATTTTAATACGACAGGAGTTCGCCTCCAGAGGTTGACCCGAACACCACTTTGGTACAACAAAAACACCTCCCCAAAACAGGTTCCTGGAGCAACCCCGAGAGCGCGCTGGGGTGTGCAGGGCTCCGAGCGGGGAGCGCCCACTGATGCAGCAATAACAAGCAAGAGGGTGAACGTGAGCAGACCCTCAATAGTTGGAGAGGAAGGGAAGAAACTGACTTTTTTTTTTTTTAAAGTGATGCATTAATTCTACAACTTGCAATGAAATCAATATATTAGCATTGTCCTCTGTTTTACAAACAAAGGCTCTTTATACTTCGATACTCTGAAATATAGCCAATCCCTTACATAAGCATTTAAACAAAACCAAAAATTACCTTACGAAATGCTGACAGCTTAATGCAGCTCCCAGAGGAGGAGACCGCAGCTACCACGTGACAGAGCAAAGCCACGTTTTGGAACTGCCAGGAAAACACATCCAAACCACCTCTTTGCATCACAGATCCACAAACACAGCACGGGACCCCACCGCTGCCAGCTGCACCCCCCCTGCAAGCAGAAGCCGATTCCTCCTGGACAGGGGAGTTCCGGTGCCTTTGCACACCAGACAAAATACCTGCAGCACGGCGGGAGCAGGGATTTCCCTGCAGCCCACGGAGAGGACCACACCAGAGCAGATATCCACACTGAAGACCCTGGAGACCCCACACTGGAGCAGCAGAGTATGTCCTGAAGGAACCCCAGCCCTCGAGAGCCCACCTGGGGAAGGTTTATCCTGAAGGACTGCAGCCCATGGAAGGGTCCACGCTGGGGCAGGAGAAGCGTGAGGAGGAAGAAGCGTCAGAGAGGGGCTGTTACAGACTGACCACAAGCCCCAATTCCCACCCTCCCTGGCGCTGCTGTTGGGAGAAGGTAGAGGAGTTGGGAATGACCGAGCGGAGCTGAGCCTGGGAAGAAGTGGGGAGGAGGTTTCTCACCATCCTACTCATTTTTAAGTAGCAATAAATTAAATCAATTTTCCCCACGTTGAGTCTGTTTTGCCCACACCAGTAACTGCAAAGTGATCTCCCTGCCTTGATCCCAATCCATGAGCTTCTCCGTCACCTTTTCTCCCTCCACCCTATTGAAGGGGGGAGCGAGAGCAGCTGGGTGGGCATCTGGCAGCTAGCCAAGGCAAACCCACCGGTCTTTCTTTCCAAGAGTTTATTTGGAAGAGCCTGCCGTTAAACCAGCATCCCACTGAGCGTTAAGTGCGTTGTGCAGGACCCGCAGATGGTCTTTGAATGTCATGACAGGGACCACTGGCCACAAGCAGGGATCCCGATAACTGCCACTGCAACAGTGCTGCTCCCTAACTCTAAGCTACGGGTGCTGGGAACTGCCTAGTCCAAAGGAGAGAAAAGTTGATCCCAGCATGACAGCCTTCCTGTCAATCCAGCCTCTATCATTTATTTAAGTGTTCTTCTAATCTTCCAGGCTGTGGCTCATACATTTATATTCTTAAATTCTTTATGAGCAGCAGGATTAACACCTCTTTCATCACACTGGAAGTAAGGCTGATCCTGACTAGTTTTGATCTATTCCAGGAACCCCAAAGCTTCCCATAGTTGTTATATTCTGAGCTGTGGTTTTCCCCAAAGGGGTAGCTGCAGCTTTTCCTGCGGTACAGCCTGCGATGTCATGTTTCTATCCCACCATTTCTACAGGGAAGCCATGCGCTTCCTGACCCCCCGACGACTCTCCATCAGCAGGAAAAGAAACTACCAGCACTGAGGGGATGGTTGGGGGATTATCAGTTGGTTATCAGAACCAGAGTGACAGAAATCACACACCGCCTCCTCCATCTCAAACCAGAAAAAAAAAATGAGGTTGGCCAGAGTCCTTTCCGTTCCAGACCATCAAAAAGAACTGACTTTAAACATTTTAAGCAGAAGGGTCCAGGTCCCCAAGTCAAAGGGCCACCTCTTTTTCTGTGATCCTTTTTGCAGATTTTGTAAGAGTTCAATTAGCAAAACAAGATGGCCCGATCATCAGATGCTTGCTGTGTTTGAGGTCTCCCACAGGTACACGTCAGTGCAGATGCTTCTCTTGCTGCCCCACACATAGCACAGAAGTGGTCCAGAACAGGCTGCCTGGCCAGGGTATGTCTGCGATCACGGTCTGAGCCCAGCTTCTCTCCAGCCCTTACGTTCAGTATCACTCAGACAAGAACGGGGCCTTGGTCAGGTCTTCTGCCCTGGATTTGCCCCCAAATGTCATTTCACATCTGGACACACTTTCTAAATTTGTTTTCCAGATGCTTCTGGCAGCGTCTGCCCTTTCGCAGTGCTTCACGCCAGCAGCATCCCCGTGGTGAGTGTCAGCGGGTCCGAGGAGGTTATTTCAAGGGGCACGGAGCAGGAGCCGATCCTTGCTTTGGCCGGTTCTTCTCCAAGGCCGAGCTCCCGTGTCCCGCCATCAGCCAACCCGCACCTCAAGGAGGGGCTACCCTAGGCAAGGGAATGGTACTGGGCTCCCTGCCACCTCCAGGGCCACCCTACAGCCACGGCTCGGGCCTCAGGCTGCGACACGAGCCTCTTCCCCCCACCGCCGCTCTTGCAACCGAGGGGGAGGAACAGTTCTCACAATCCCGTTTAGGGGACCAAACGTGAAGAGCTCAAGGCTGTGGACCTTCCCTCCCACGCCAGATATTCCCTCTCTCAGGAATATTACTGAATTTGCCCTGCCTGCTCTTTGGGCAGGCTCCACTCCCGTTTCCCGCAGAACCCCCCCTCTTCCACAGATGGGTGAACTTCACGCAGCTAAAAGCTGTCTGATAACGTCCGTCACCATCCTGCATGCCCTGGGTTTCAGCCTGCGCGTGAGTGTCATGACTTCTATGAAAATAATGAAAAATTATTATCTCATTATGTCATTTGCCGTGGAAACAAAGGCTGATTTTGACTTCTGAGTAGCTGCATCGAATTCTCTGCCGTGAGTTCACTGTCACCTCCCCCTCCCCAGGCGTTGGGCCGCTTCTCTGTTAAAAATGAAAGGTTCTGAACAGGCACGGGCGAGGGTCAGCTCTGCCTGTGCTTCCATTCCACAGCCAGTGTTGTAGAACACATGCTGATGAGGATCATGATGATAATGAGGAAAATAATAATGAGCATTGATCTCGATGGAGATGCTCCTCCATTCTACCAGGCCACCGAGATGAGCATCAGGAATCCCCTGACATAAAGGATGTGTCACACTAAAGTTTAATTAACAGCAAATCACAACCCAAATGACACATCCCCCCCCGCCCCTCGTGCTCTCAATTTTCATAACTGACTTTTCAAAACAAAACTCCCCGGGACATTTGGCAATAGAGGAGAAAGTAAAAAGTTCTGCGACCACGTATGGTTTGTGACAGCGAGGGGGGCAGTCATCCATGATTCCTCTCCGATTTTCTGCAGTGTATAAATCCTGAGCAACTTCAGCGTGGTCCACGGAGAGACATCAATACAGACGAGAGGAGAATTAGGTCCAGCGCGCTTCAAGCAGACACACTCGGCATGTTATTTCACAGCTCCACGTGCTAATGGCAACGCATCACCTTCTGATAATGGTGCCATCAGTGCGTGTCAGCTGAGCACACGGCACCGCTCCTTTTCAGCCCTTTTACTGCTAAAAAAAAGGGGACTATTTACATCCCTTCAGAACTCTTTGCACTTCTCCGGCACTGCCTCCTCCCATTTTCCCAACACAAACAACTTAACCCAGGTGAAGCGCTCAGGAGAGGACCATTAGAGATGCAGCAGGCGGCCTTGCCCGCAAGGTCAGCTCAGTGAGGCATCAAATCCTGCTGCGGCGCGGGAGGTGGGCTTGCTTCCAGACCCCACACCCGAGCCCCCCCTGCCTGCTGCCCCTTGGCTTCCATATAAACATGCAGAAACCCCACAGCAAACACCTGCTCATCGCTGAAAACGCTGTTGGGGTTTTTTTGTTGTTGTTTTGGGGTTTTTTTAATTACTTTTCAGCCAGATTTTTAACTTGATCTAGGACCCTATGAACACCACTGGTGGAGCAGCAGAGCCAAACCAGAAGGGGTGGGGAAAGCAGGACCTCCCCTTTTTTTGCAGAAAGGAGGATTTGCACTGGAGTCACTCGTGGCACTACAGCATAAGAGGCTCTACAGATTTAGAAAGCTGCTCCTATCCTGTATCAGGATCAGAAGAAATCAATGCTCAGGGAAATTCACGTAGCTGTAAATAATCAAGAAACAGTGTTCAGGAGTGAAATAATCACTTTTCAGATATGATTTTTGTTATTGGTGTTTCTGTAATACAAACATTTTTATCTTGCTTTCAAGTGCAAGACATTTAAAAGTTTTTTTCCCAATAAATGTAAAAACCTTTTCTGATTGACGTACCCCTCTGTAACTGTTCATACAAGATACCATGCAGGCAAACATGGGTTCCCTCTCTGTCAAGACCTAAAAGAAATCTTGTTTATGAAAAAGCACAACCTGTAGAATTCTTTAAAAGACTTTTTTTAATAACTACCACGAAGTAGTTTGTTCATTTTACAAAATAACTAGGAGGAAGTAAGGAATATCTCAGGCAGTTCCATGCATTTATATCCATTACATATTAACTCGTTACATATCGATCATGGAGGGAATCAATTGTTCAGATTAAATCAATCTCCAACAGTATAAGGTCATAGACTCGAGCTATTAACTGCCATCAGCCACTTAAGAAGATACCAGCAGAATAGTTCAGAAACTAGGTACATCTTCCACTGATCACCTACCCCATAAACATTCCCACGGAGAAGTTCACATAAACTCAGAGCTGAATGCAGAATACAACTGCTGCGCTGCACAGGAGATCTACGCACGAGTCTGAAGGTACCGCCCCATGCTATAACCCAGCCATCCCTCCTCGCTGCACGCAGCTTCTCCCTGATAAAGAACAGCCCTCCCAGCCCAAGGAGAGTCAGCTGATGAAGGAAAGACCACGAAAAAAGAGCACACGATGCTGCACCAGTCCAGCCCTCCTGTTCGGCTGTGCCCCACACGTGCAGACTCAACGTTTACCAGCAGGAGCCAGAACAGGGCAGGCCAGCAGCAAGGAAGTCTCGATCCTATAAATAAATCATCGTACTTCTAAAAAATTAAGTGAGAAATAAAAGGCCAAGTTTGTATAAAATTCAAGCCAGCCAGTCTTGCAAATCATAACTTAGCCAGCTCACGTGCCTGTAAGACAGAGATCTGTAATCTAATTGAGGTGAATAGCTTGAAGTGCACTGCTATTAGAGAATCAAAGCTCCTGCGTCTCAGCTTCAGTATCTGTGGAACAGAAGTAATAGTGTTTACCCACCTTACAGAGATAATAGGGGTAGTTACGTCTGTACAGAAATGTGATCATTTAAAAAGCGCTGCGGTATAAAAGTACTAAATATTATTATTAGGTGTATGTTTTGGTATTCCAAAAATACAATTCATTCAAGCTCTTCTGTTTCTTTGACACTTGTAACAGGCTTCCAATGTGGCTTAAAACCCCTGCTCAAAAATAAACATCAGAATAATGAGCTTTCCTCATTTAATTCACCAAATCGGCACAATAAGCTCATGTTTAAACAAAAAATGAAAAGGAAACTTGCTGCTGTGCCAGAACAGCAGCACAATCAATTTTAATTAGCATTGCTCATTGTGGGAAATGATAAGGTATCAGTCATCGTAATTGGTGGTGTTGACAATTAGTCAAAGTCATTAACATCTCAAGACCCAGGACAAAAAAAGCTCTCTGAATTTTAAATATCTGGAGAAGGCTTGCTTCAAAATTCTTAATTTTTGCACAGTCTGAAAACATTGCTTAGATTTATTACTTGTTAGTTTCCCATCAGAGCACAAGCACGGTAATAACACAACCAACCCAAATGTCACCGGCGCCTGATCAATAGGAGTTTTCCACAGAGAGCGCTGCTGGGAGCGGGGCTCGCTCCCTCCTCTCCTCTCGGAGCCTCCTGGCGAGCAGCGCTGCCTCCCCGCTTCCCACCTCCCTCCCCGTTTCCCTTCGCCTGCTCTGGATGCTGCTCCCGGATGGCAGGACTGGGTGGATCAGGCGCTGCTCCCAGCCGAAGGAAATGCGCTCAGCTCGGAGCGGGGCCACGGCCAAAGCCCACGCGGCCCCACTGGGAAACGCAGCCCTGACGCACAGCCAGCTAGGGCGGACGCTGGCCGTGCAAGCAGATGCAACTGCTACTTGCAGATATTGCCTGGACCACCCGTTGTAATGGCCAATATGAGCAATTCCACAGACTTCCCAGAAGCTCAGGTATAAGTCAAAGCCTACAACGAGTCACCAGGCACCGTACAGGGTACTTAAGGGCTTTGACCCGGTCTCACTTACACCTGGGCAGCCCCAGTGACCTTCCCACCCAGGTCTGCTACTTGGCTGATGCTGAAAGAGAATCTGTGCTGGCAAAGGAGGTCAGTGATTATATTAACCAACCGAGTAAACCAGACAGCCCACTTGTACGGTTCACATTAGAAGCGATGCAAAGATTTCTAATGTTTTAGTAAAGTTACTGTGCTAATATCAGGTTAATTTGCTGACCATCAAAGCCATAAGTCTCCATGGTGAGGCAGATGGCTACTTGTACCTTCATGTTTTAGTTGCGATAACTGAGACACCCAGAAAGCAGGTGCCCGAGAACAGGAGATGACCCACCACAACAAGTTGCATACGGCTCACTTCTGGACAGAGCTGATGTTAAAAAAAGCAGAACAAGATCATCATCAGTTGAGCCAAAAAGCATTCAGTTAATCTGAAGGACTCCTGACCATCCACCCTAGGGAGACACACATCACGGAAATGTACTATCAGTTGTTTTCTACTAGAGAATTCAATGAAAACTCAATATATTCCACCTCCCACACCCTTCTGTACTTTACTGTAAATAAACTTGTATAGAATACTACAACAGCCATCCTCCTGATGTAAGTAGGTGCTACAGTTTAAAATAGCAGAGGTGACACGTATTACTCATTTGTCCTTTTACTCGCTTTAATATGTTTATTTGTATGGAAATTAAAGTCAGGTAAAAATACCATCTTTCTTCCTAGCATACGTATCCATTACACAATCGCGGCTCTTCTTCTGACCCTGGGCAATTACCACTCCCAGACAGACGCAGCCTTTTAAGCAACGGAGTAAAATATGAGACCGCCACAAAGGAATAAATCCTGCCTGCCAGATGCTGTCGAGCAGCACCACTGGCGTAGCTGTAAGAGAAGACAGTCTTAAAAGAAACTCCCCCAAACCCCAACTGAGATTCAAAGCAAAGAAACTCTGATTTAAATTCCCCTGTCAGCCACCGGCCTGAAGCAGCAGTGGGGCTCTGCCACTGCGTCCGCAAGATAAACACCATTTTCAAGGTCAATTTCCTATGACCAGTTGCTTCATTTCTCATCATTTTCTGTCCAACTTCATAGATTACCACTTAAAATTGATTTATTCTTTCCCTTTCTAGCATTACTTTGCACTTCATTTAAAAAGGAGGGGTGGTGGTGGATTTTTTCCTCTGTTCCGTACAACGGTGCTGTCATAAGACGATGAGGCTCAGCTGGGTTTCAATTGACTAAAATGACTGCTCAGTAAAGCAGCGTGTTATAAAAGCTAAACCAAATCAAGAGGTATCTTCCAACCATTTTCCCCTCTCTTCCCTACTGCTAGAAATATTGTTTTTTAGATACAGTGTCTTGAGCTTTTATGTTGTGGAGCTTTGATTGTAAAGAAATATTTTAATAGCCTGTAATAGCAAACAAAAGTTGTACTTAGGTCTTCCCAGGGTTTGAGATTCCTTCTGCAGGCCGGTAGCACTCGCACTTTAGATCAGATTAAAGCTGACAGAGATGAAACTGTGCTGGCCCACATCCTTGGGCTTGCTCCAGGGCCTCTCATCTGCATTTCATCGTGATGTGAGCACATGTTCCCATCATTGGTACACTCATCTGCATCACTCTGAATGTTAATCACAGGCTAACCCAATTTCTTCAGCAAATTTATTACTTACTGTTCATTAAAGTTCATAAAACCTAATGTGAGCCTGAAATCAGCAGAACAACCTTAACAAGTAGTCCTTAGCTACACAGCAATTCAGAGGTGGCAACAGAAGCCTGAGGAGCTCCTCCTCTGAAGGTGGATGCCAAAATCTTGCATGCGTTCTCCAGAGGATGCAGCAGGGGAAAGGAGGCAACAGGGTACCAAGGGCTGTCGCAGCTCTTTAGAAAGCCCTGAAACTGGCATCCTTGTAGGAACACAATTATCAAAACAAACATGCAAATTTTTTTCAGCAGTATCTAAAGAGATTTTTTCAGTGAATGGGGAAGAAACGTCACGGATGAAGGTGGCAAAGCTGCTTCACTCCCCTTCCACCCTTCACAGAGGCGCTGAGCACCAGCCGCAAAGCCCAGGCAGAGCCACGGTGCTGCCCTGCACGGAACCACGTGTCCCCGGGGCTCCTGAGCAACATGGCAATACCAAGGGGAACAAAACCGAAATCAGAGGAGTTGTTCAGTGCAGAGCACTCACGGGGAGGCTCTCAGGCAGCACGCACCAGAACAAAAGCATGTTTTCCTGGCACTGGGAAGCGCGGACTTTCTTGATGATGCCCCGAGCAGTCTGATCTAATGCGCGATGCTTTATCGTGTGAGCCTTGGCAATTTACTAATAACGTGCAGCAGGGACACGGTCAGACAACACTCACGTGCTTAAAAACAAGCACGTGCTTAAATGCTTTGCTTAGGAGCACCCAAAGCCACCACATTTGTGTTTTTCGCATCGGAAAGAGACTATCTAATGTATTATAATGAACGGCTAGAGAAAACGTTAACATCTACCTCCCCAATGAACTCTGTGCATCCAAAGTTATCTGAATTTCTTACAGCAGCTCCTCAAAACCTCAGGAACACACATGAATCCAAGCCTCCAAAATCCCAAGAGAAAACTGCTAAAATTCTCCAAAGGACATTATGATTGAAATATTCAATCAGATGATGCTACCATCAGAATAATGAAGCCTTTGGAGGATTTGCTTCATTGACTATAAAATAATTTTGAGAGACACTTTAAAGGAAAAAAACATGTCTGTGGGAAGAAACATGACCGACTTTTTGCCAGAAAGAGGATTATTCTGCAAGCCAGAAAATGACACCTCTTGGTAATCCAACATCAGATCTGTTTCTAGGCTAAAATTACACATCACAAAATATATAAATATAATTTTTGCACAGCTGTGTAAATGAAAACACATCTGTTGAGAAAAGAAATTACAGATGTTTATTCTCCGTTCTCCAGAATTTCCATACCCATAGAACAAATCCAGGCTGAAATTAGAAATTTGCTCTCTCCTTTAATTAAATCAATTTGCATTTTTTTCCCCCAGCTGATTAAATAATAGAAAAGCACAGGGGCAAAGGCAGGTTTTGTGATTAAGGCACCGGACAAAGACCCGGGAGAGCTGAATTCAATTCCTGGTCCTGCCACATTCTTCTTCTGACACCTTGGGCTTAATCTCTTTGCACCTCTTTTCCCCACTGCAGAAGACTGACGATATCACACTCTCAGAGTCCCCACCTCGTCGATGAGATCGCAAGCTCCGCAGGGAAAGGACTATCTGTTACAGCCTGTACGGACAGAGGTGCCGGGATCAGAGCGGGGTCTCCTGCTGCTCTGCCCCTTCAGACTCACAGGGGCAGCAACCAGTCGCGACCTTTCGCGGAATGGCACCACCACCATCCCCACGAGAGCCAAGCGTGGATGCCAGGAACATAAAATAGGTTTGAGGGAAAGCGACGCAGAGATTCTCAGTGAATGTTATGGCTCTTTTCCCGTGAGGAATGCTTTTTGCTTGCTAAGCTGACGCCAAAGCGTGGGCACTGCGGAGTGCAAGGCTGAGCTTAGCAGGGTGAAACTTGCACAAAAGTCCAAAACCAGACGAGGCCAAACTTTTTACCACGTTCTGTTTTCCAGGTCCTAATCCCATCTCACAGAGCACGGTATTATACAGCACTGCATTTTTTGCAAGCAAGGCTGAGGTGCAACCTAATGCGTGTGGAAACCCTGACTTTAACAGGGTCAAAATATCCCATGGCTCTCCATCGGGACAGGGCTGCAGGTGAAGCTTGTAGCCGAGAGGTCACAAACACAACCAAGAGAAAACGGGAATTCATTTTAGGAAAGAGACTAGACCTTAATGGAATTATTTTAGAGCACAATAAAACACCAAGCTGTCTTCATCACTGCTATTACTCTTGCCCAGCTAGACTGCAAGCATATCACATCAAATCAACAGAAGGAAAATGAGCATCTTCAAAAGGAAACAGCTCACCACATTGCACACAGTCCAGCTACCACAGTGATAAGTTCCCTGAACAGCAATCATCTTAAAAAAACCCCAGTAGTTATAAAAGACTTTATGGAATTAATAATTTTTGATATTTTTTTTTAATTGAACCAAAATATAGTTTTGACAGAATACTTCTAGCTATTCCGTTTTAAAGGATTAACAATCCATTATACACCAGAGCATACATAATGGAATCAGCAAACAGGAATCGGCAAGCAATCTTCTGTCTCTGCAAAGACTAATGCGTAATTGCCAGAAGCACCGGGGGAATTTCTGCCTTTTGTTAAAGCTTCAGGAGGTGACTGTCGTCAAATTTGACAGAAACACAAAACACAACGATCAGTTGTAGCCATGAAAGGCAATGGTTACTGTTTAATACAATAACACAACTTTCACTACGGTCGGGAGCTAAAGCCCACGTATTGATCTGCAGATGCAAGTGCAAACTGTTATTATTCACCAGATTATGGGAAAAGAGCAGTGAGCTTCTGAACTCTACGGACAAAGGGAGTCATAATATGCAAGGTGAGTTTTATGAAGCAGATCATCTTCGTGGAGCCTTTACACTGACACAGTCTCAGTTTAATTCCACAAATGAATAGCCGTGATCAAGACAGTTGATAGGCATCGTATTTCCCTAAGCAATTGCTTTTCCATTAAGAAGCTCGCATCAAACCAAAACGCAGCAGAGGAGAGCAGAACAGGAAAAATATCAGAGCAAAACCCAGAAATGCGTCAATATTACAAAACTAAATCAAAGCCTGTATTTTTCTAGAACAAACACGTTCATGGTGTTTCAGCGCAAGTGAGCACCAGAAGTGAAGTACCACAAAACCCCTTCCTATGGGACCATCTTCAAGTTCAAGGCGATGGGGATCTGGAGGCTTCCCTCCTGGGGCAATGGCTTTGAGCACATGGCGTGCTGCTGCTGGAAGGCAGGTAGGCTGCACACTATCCGAGACCTCGGCAATAAAGCAGCTGATCACACGGATCCCATCACAAGGAATCATCCTCGGGAGAGAAGCAGCAAAAGGAGTACTTACAGACAGATCCCGCAAGCTCTGAAAGGATTACTGGAGCGCTCTTCCAGCCGATTTCTCTAGAAGGCGGCGATTGGCAACCAGAGAGGAAAGAAAACAGCTGCAAACACCGCACAGCCTCGCGCTGCACTCCGGGCTCAACGTATCATCCTACCGCAGCCCACAGCTTCACAACGTTCCTGGTGAAACCAGGCGGATCAGGACTACACCCCGCCGCTGGCAGAAACGGAACGTGTGTCAGATTTAGCTCTTCCCGTTCTGTTACTCCCTTTTAACAACTGCCTTCAGATCCTGTGGCCAAGGAATTACTGATACAAATAGCACTTGAAACACATTTTTTTTTTCTTCTGTTTTGAAAGCCATCACGAGCTAGTGCAGCATATAGCTCTTGAAGACAATTAAGCACACTCCACCGTAAACTTCCGCAGAACTCTTCTCACATGCAGGTATAGAAAGGAAGGTAACGTCAAGTGGGATTCTCACTACAGATTAAGAGATTTCTTCTAAATAACTTATCAGAGGGGCTAAAACGTCCTAACGTGTTCTGTGGAGGACCAGAGACCCCTCTGAGAACATTTCTGGGGAAGTTAAAAGACAGACAGACAGAAATTTGTGTGTCCAAATCAGTGTAACAGAACTAACTCATATTCATTAATTTCTTTGAAAAATAAATATTCTCTTGTGTTATACTCTCTGTACTTTAATTCTTTGAAGTTTTTCACTCTGAAGTAGCCAATAGAGTGTTGGGTACTGGTACCAAACCGTACTAAGGAGCACAGGTGATAGACCCTTTCTCAAAAGGCCACGCATCACCTCCTGTGAATGCTAACGAGATGCTATCCAAGTAACTCGTAAGATTTGTACAACCCCATTCCAGAACACACAATTTCTACGTGCCAATAGCAGGTTTCCCTCTGGTCCAGATCTTTCTCTGGTATCCCCTTTGCTCACAACAAAACTGGAAGAGCACAAATGCTGAGGCTGACTGCTCAAGCACCCTGGAGCAGTAAACGCCACGGTCACTGCTGCTGGAAACGTTCCTGTTCGTGCTAGAGCAGCACCCAGAGACCCCAGTTAAGTGCAGTGCTTGTGCTCGACAACAGCTAAAACACACAGTAAAAGATACTTCTTGCATTCCCCGGCAGGGACAGGAATCAGGAGATGGATGTAGAAGCACAGCCACTGTGGATGTGGCAGGCAGAGGTATTGGAGACGTCCCAGCAAGGACGGCCAGCAGCTCACGGTCTGAACCGTGGGAGGCTTGGGAAGGCATGGGGGGGCATGAGGAACAATGGGCGGTGGTGGGGCAGGGGGCACGGGAGGAACACCTGAAGCAAGAGGAGGAGCAGTAGGATCACACCAAGATAAATACTTTCATATTCTGCATTTATCAGAGGCATAAACTGTCAATAGCTTTAAAAGCCCAAATCAGCTGATTGCGACCAATGCGGCAGAGAAGACTGGCCCACATACATCCTCATCAAAAACTTCAGGCAAGAAGCGGATTATGGCAGCAGCATTTTGAATGGAGCTGCAGGGACATGAGGCGGGGGCCGAGGTCTGCTAGTATCTTATTTTTACCCAACGATTGCGTAAGATGCCGTAATCAATCATAACAACGCTAAGAATAGCATCCCAGTGCTGGCATGGAGGCAGTCTGTTACACTGGCTGCTTCTTCCTCAGCTGTTACAGATGAAAAGATTTTACTTGAAAGAACTGTGGAAGTTTCCTGTCCTGTGGCTGAACCTCGCCAGTCTGCTGCCGTTGCACGAGGTTTTACCACAGTAATTCTGTTGCAATAATCCATCACAGCAGCTTTGCCGAATAACTTTCCCCCTCTCTTTCCTGAGCAAATCACACGCAAACAGCTGCTGGCCAAGCCAGAAAACTGCACGCGGGTATTCAAAAGCAATGCTAAAAATAAAAAGCAGTATAGACTGCTAAAATAAGTGCAATTCCTATTAATAAACCTATCAAAGCTGAGAAATCAGATGCATGACAGAAAGCAATGCTACGTGTAACATGCATGCTCCTTCAAACCTTACTACGCTGTAGCACATCTGTATTCCAGCAACATCTCAGGTAGAAAGTTGCAGTGATATTGATAAATTATATTCTGTCCACATCACTAGGGTGCCAGCAATGTTTCAAAATGCATGGAGGATCAGTGGGCAACTCTCGTAATGTATATATAAAGAGAAATCTTGTTTTGTCTCCCTAGAGACAGTTTTTCTTCTAATGGAGTGTGGTCAGAGGGACTCCGCTTAATTCATGCATTTAACTCTTGATCTCCATCACTTCACAGTGTTTTTGTGCTAACTACAACGTATAGAGGCCATTAGGCAGTAAGACTAAGATTGACTTTCCTTACTTCATGGATTATACAGAAGGAACGGGAGCAAGTCGGGCTCATTAGCATATGTTTAAAGAGTTCATGGGGTTGGCAGTAGCAGAAAGTACCCAGCAACCAGCAGAGATACTTAATTCTAGACCTTGCACATCAACATTAAAAGGAATATCCCTACTTCTCACTGTTAGACCATTAAATGAACCAGAAGCAGCTAAACTAGGACCTCTGGAGGTGCTGACAACAGAGAGTCATCTGAGCTTTAAGAATGATAACATGCATTTTAATTATTGTAGCAAACCAACTGTTAGCGTACTTATTCCCCTTCAGCGGAAGGAATCAGCATCGAAACGTGTGCCCTGTGGTACAGCCCGGCGCTGGAGGAGCAGGGCTGTGCGTTTCTGCAGCCCAGGGAGCACCGCTCGGTCCTGGCAGCACCGCGGCCGCCGCTGGTCACGCGCCGCCACGTGCAATCCTCGCCCTGCCACGGCCACCGTGCCTGGGAACCTAGCAGCACCGCTGGCAACCACGGTCCTCACCCAGGGAGATCAAGCTCGCCGGGCTCGCAGACGCAGGCGGGTTCAGCTGGGATGACCGCAGGCTGTCCTGCCGCAGGTGAGCATCCCTGCGGCGCGGTGGGCAAAGGGCACATCGGCCCGCTCCTCCTCTCGCCCACCTTAGGGCTGATGTGAAAAGAGGTGGCTGCGCGCAGCATCAGCCTGGCCGGTATGGCAGCAGGAACCTCTCGCAGAGCTGGGGGACCACCAGGTGAGAGCAGCAGGAGTTTCAGCTGCTGCCACCCATCCCTGCTCACAGACCAGTAACCGGAGCCACCAAACGGCCTCCAGGTACCCCTGCCCCGGGAGAGAGGAGGGACTGAGGAGCCTCACCATGAGCAGCAAGGAACGCACGGAGGCGGTCATGAAAACGGGGCAGAAAGGCTTGGCGTGGAAGGGGAAGCAAAAGGCTCTCTTGTGCTTTCCCGGCTGCCCACCCCCCCCCGGGCTGGTGGCCCCAGCCCGGTGCCGAGAGCAGCAGCCAGGCTCTCCCCCCCTCCCCGATCACCGGCTGGCGGACAGCGGGTCCCCGCAGAGACCATTTACGGCGGGAAGATAAGTAATGCTATTGCCATGCAACCCCCCCGAATAATAGACTTTGTTGTAACTGAAATTCTGGGAATGGGATAGGACTTTTCTGCTTAATTCACGGAGCATTTGCATTCTGCTGCTTGTTGGCCCCTCCTCATACACACATATCCAAAACCAAAAACCTTTCCCTTAAGGATGCGACCCCGTTCCTGCAGGAGGAGAGGCAGGGCGGCACAGCGGGCCCACGCGTGCCTATGCTGCAAATATCCTCCCTGCTTGAAATTTTGAAAAATGTCAGATATCAAGGAGCATATGTTGGAAGTGCCCCTGAGCAGTCACAGAACGCTACATTTACAAACAGAGAAAACCAATTTGAGTCACTCGGTACATTTGCATGCGGTGTCTGTAGGATCTTTTAGAATCAAGATTAATATGCGCATGGCAGGCAGGGTGAGCCGGTTCCACAGCCAGGGAGCACCAAGGATGCGCAGGGAAGCAGGAACCCTTCCCAGAACCTCCCTGGGGACAGAAGCAGCTCCCGGGTCCCTGCCGGCTGGCGAACACTGATACCAAGGGTATTTATCGCTCTTGCAGGTTACTCTGCTCACACAGAGGCTGGTAAAGGCCGTCTGAAATAACATCTTCATCTCGTGTCCCAGTGGCTAGCAGAGATCACACCTGGGCTCAGCAGCTCACAGGGATGTGCCGTACATCCTCTCAAACACCCCCAAACCATGGACCCTCACCCGGCAGCTTCCTCGTCACCTCCACTCATGAAGAAATCCAATTCCAAGAGCAAAACGAGGGAGGCAGACATCTCAGATCATCTTCTCAAGCTCACTTTCTGCAGTTATTGCTTTTAATGAAACAAGCACTTGGGGGTGTGGGAGGTGGGTGTTGAAGTGTAAATTGCAACAAAAGGCCTCTGTTAGGTCCCGCTTGCTGATGCTGTCAGACCAAGTTCATCCTTGCTAAGAGGTGCTACCGCACTAGGGTTGAGGAGCTGGGGCTTTTGAAGCATAAGGCTTTGGTTTATCAGGTAAATAAAAGCCAGAGGTGATAAGCCACTCTCTGAAAACCCTTCAATAATCGCAGCGATACATGCCTTGAATTCACACTCGGTGCAGATTTCCCTGGCTTTTTAATGACAGAAAAGAAGATCTCTGTTTCAGAAATATTCAGTGTCCTCTATTGTCAGTCTCTAGCTTAAAAAATAATTAAGTTTACTCTCCTGCTAGCCTGTTATCAGGTCAGTGCAAGATGCTAAGAGATCAGTATGCCATGGTAAGAAATACTTCTGTCTATTTAACCCCCTAATTCAATCTCAGTAAAGAATGAAACCCATGAAGTATCTATTTATAAAGTAAATACAGCAAGTAGAAATCAAATATTGGTCCTGTTTCAGGCCATTAGCTGAGAGGATGCTGGGAAGGTAATAGCCACTATTTTTATAGTACTTAAAAGGAGTGGTTCGTTGCCATTTTTCTCATGCCCGTAAATGTCATCCTGAAAATGTTATGGGGAGCACTGGAGAAGTACCTCGACTGTGATCTGAGAAAACGCTGCTGAAGCTCATGGCAAGTCCAGGCACTGGGCATGGCAGGACTCGCTGTCCTTCTCTTTACACCGTGGAGATAGAAATATCAGACATCAAATGGTGGATGCACACAGAATTCAGGCAATTATTGAACGCTGTCAACAGCTCATTTAACGACTTCCTTCTGTAAATGCAGCTTTGTGGACTGCCGATTTCCATAGAGGTATTCATTCTCCTTGGAATCTTCCAGGTATTTGCAACAAAAGCCAGTGCCTCCTAAATTAAAGTGTTTCCATTCAGCCATCCTCCTTTAGCGCCTCTGGGAGGGGGTTAATTGGATTACTTCACGGAGATTATTTTTCAGTACAGGCTAGACCTACATATATTGGGATGTACCTTCTCTCATCACGCTGATGGGGGACTCCGGCACCCTGTAGGAGGACAGTCCTGGCGCGCAGAATGAAATGGAGTTAATGTGGACATCTCGGTGGTGCTCAGGAAGCATCACCAAGCCACCCACGAAAATTCTGGGAGAGGAGATTTGAAAAATTTCCAGGTTTTAGCATTGAGCTTTTTTCCCCCTCTTATTTTCTGAGCTAAAGCAGCCCGATATGTCCCCTCTCTCCTTCATCCCTAACATGCGGCGTTGAACTGACTCCGTTCTACCTTTCCCATTTTGCAAATCCAGCAGAAATGGTCTACCCTGCATCCTCAACATCCTTTCATCATACGAATTAATGCGGAAGCTTCAAGTGCCAAACTAATATAGCTTTAGAGTGCAATTAAAAATGCATTTAATTCTACTAATATTTCACAAAGAACTTTTTCACAAATAGCAACTCCTTTCCAAAAAGATCACACAATAAACGTCACAAGTCTTAAATAAAGGGAATTGATATTGATCTCTGGGTATCCCAAATTCAGCAAAATACTGTGGCAAAATTGTTTTCTAATGAAACAGTAATTTAAATGCCATTAATTTCATATTTGTCATTCCTTTTATACTACAGAGATCCTTAAATTAAAGACCTTAATGTCTCCTATGTTATTTAGGGATTTAATGGTTTTGATCCAGATTTAAAGGTTTAGAAGTGTTTTGTTTGGAGTTTCTCATACACTCTCCCAGGAGCTTTTAAACCTCTGCCAGAACCAGGGTGCAAGCTAGAGGTAACTTCTAAATAAAACTGTATTTTTAAACCAGGGAAGAAACCTCAACATTTTCATTTCTAACCAACCAACTCCCATTTCCCCCTTTTCATGGCAGAGCAGCGCAGCTGAGGAAGCTTCTCGTGGGATGATTTCTGACCCCAAAGACATTTCAATATAGGCTTTTTATTACTCGAGCCATGAAAAATAGAGAAAGTCAAATCACAAAAGCCCAGCTGCCACAAACAAGACGTTAAAGCTGCCTTGTTATGACCGCCGCGGTCCTTATTAATTTCTTGGACTCCATCCCCTTTACAGAACAGGGGCTGCTTCTCTCGCGACACCGTTGGGCAGCGATGGGCCAGCTCCTGGAAGGCAGGCTGCCAACGCCAGCCTTTCCTACTTCTCCAGTTCAAACCACAACACAGAAAATACCGCAGTACTTCTTACAGACAACGGATAGAGAACGTACAGCCCCCCCTGGGAAAACCTCGTGTACATCAGCTGCACGGGAAAAGCACAAACCCATCGGAGGTGCCCGGCTGCCCTACAAGAACAACATTAACTTCAGTTAGCGGCACGTGAGGGGACACAGCCTGCAAACCCTGGGAGATATGGCACCCAAAGGAAGGCTGCAGCGAACCCTAAATGTGCTTTCTAAGTATAACTGGATGGCTTTCCAACAGAGTGGTGCACTCCTCTGTGACTTGCACAGTTTGTGTCATAATTTCACATAACGAGGACCTCCCCTTAATTGTCCACGTAGAGAATTTAAATAGTTCAACATGGAGTTGAATTTTTCATTTAAGTGGTTTGTGTCTTTATTGGATAATCTCTTACATGTGCTTCATTATATCAATAACAGTTGGAAATTATTGATTTTTCTAAAGCCATTAAGTTCAATTAGCTTTACAATTCAAATGGAAGAATGGTAAATTACGTTCATTTGATGATAAAAACAGTAAGAGGAAAAAAAAAAGGATAATACCCTAATTTGTGAAGTATGTGAGCAAAGTGGTAAAGGTAAAGCAAACAAATGAATATTAGCATAACAGCTCTAATCAGCACTGTTCGGCATTTAAAACTGGCATCATTATGCTTACTGGACTGTGTAGCAATAAGTAGTTGTGATGTTGTTTACCCACTTAATCTCGTGAATAAATTAAAGCAGAATAAATAATAAACAATAGGAAAAAGGGTGGAAAATAATTTGGAACAAATTAAGCTTTTAGCTTATCCTCGGCCTGAGGCGCACGTAGCATACCGCAAAAGTTGCTGAATATTGAAACGTAGTGAAGTTGGAAACGCAGACCCAGAGCTCCTCAGGGCGCTGGGAGACAAACCCGGGCAGTGCCACCACACAGCCCTCCCAGCCCCTCTGCGGCGTGCAGGGAAGAGCCGTGTCAGACATCGCCGCAGCTGATGCACAGCGCACGGGCAGCGCCAGCTCTCACCAGTGCGGTCCACGTGGTATACAGGGTAGCTTTGTCCTCCCCATAAACGAGTATTTTAATGTATCTCATCAGAAAGCCATGGGTTTTGGTGGTTGTTTTTTTTTTTTTTCCCAATCACTTTCTTATATTCCTACTCATTCAATCCATCAGGAGTTTCAGCGGGACACATGGGGGTTTGCTGCCGTACCCCAGTGTCACGCAGGATGCTGGGGAAATGAGTAACTCCCGTGTGAACCCTGCCTATGGAACTCAGGGGTATGCAGATCCACGAATTACAAACTGAAAGCCTGGATTTAAAAAGCCATTAAAGTGCATGCTAGTGGTCAACTAATATATGATAAGCCACCTGATCTAGAGGGGATTTTACTTATTTTTACAGGAATATGATATTCTTGCTGCTGTTCACAAATACCGCACAAAAATCCAAGCAGAGATAAGACCAGTGAAACAGTAACACAAAACTGAGCACGTTGTAAATAAAATAACCTTTCTTAAAATTTATACCTAACTTCGTATTTATAAAGTTTACTGGAAAATCATAGCAAAATTTTACCATTTAATTTCAGTTACTGCTCTCAGAAAACCAGATTCGAAGCTTTTAGCTACCTTCCCCCCCCCCCCTCCCCAGTAGAAATCAATCATCGGTTCCTTGTCTGTTTACTACAGCACCAAACAAGAACTTTTCGGCAAGCTCTGGGTT
>JAVJGJ010000030.1:30772530-30786335 GCA_035590215.1 Microhierax caerulescens
GTGGATGGAGCTGGGGCTGGAGGCGGCCGCGTCGTCGCCGCTTGGCGCCGCCGGTGGCCCCGGAGGTGGGGGCGGGGCGCGGGGTCCGCCTGGGTGGACCTCAGCGGTGTCTCGTGCCTCCCCCCGCCCCCGCCCCGGCGCAGAACGAGAGCAACCAGGCCAACTTCGAGAAGATGGTGGAGGCGCTGAAGACCAGCCGCGGGGGGCGGCGCATCGGCGTCTTCTGCAAGGACAAGTTCCCCGGCGACTTTATGAGGAGCTGGAACGAGTGTCTCAGCAAGGAGGCCTTCGAGAAGGTCCGCCGGGGGTCCCGCCGCCTCGCGGCGCGGGGGAGGGGCGCCTCCCCGGGCCGCCCCACCACCCTGCTCTTCTCCTAGGTGGACATCAGCGCGGTGGTGGCGTACACCATGGCGGCCAAGGAGGACGGGGAGGTCCACCTGATGCGCAAGGCGGCCGCCATCACCTCCGAGGTCTTCACCAAGTTCTTCAAGGAGCGGGTGATGGAGATCGTGGACGCCGACGAGGTCAGCGGTGGGGGCGTGGGGTGGGGGTCTCCGAGTGCTCCCCGAAGGTTGGGTGGGCGGGTGACGTCGCCGCGATGTGTCCCCACCCCCCCCCACTAGAAATCAATCATCGTTTCCTTGTCTGTTTACTACAGCACCAAACAAGAACTTTTCGGCAAGCTCTGGGTTGCTGTCCCTAACGCAGATCCTCTCCAAGGAGTGCCTCCCTCTGCCCCGCTGGCCTTGCACACACTTTGTAGGAATCCCAGGGAGGAATCCCAGTACCACGACGCAGGATACGCTGACACGAGAACATCCAGAGAAATGTTTCGCCTGACTGATTGACCACTCTAGGTCTTCTATAGCCAACCCCTGCTAGAAGGTACCGTGACACCTGGGAGGATTGGTGCCAGGGTCTGTAAAGCCTTCAAGAAAGCTCTTGTGTGACGCTGCCTTTCTGCCTAATACTGTTTCAGTTCCCAGCCAAGCCCAGACTATTGATTTCTGCAGTGACTGCAATCAGTCATAATGAGGAAACAAGAAAGAAACCATCTATCCAGACATAAACCCACAATCAGATATTATCTGGGGCTCAGTGCTGATTTAATTTCTACTGACCCAGTTGTTTGGGTTGGCTAGAGGTTTTGTGCAGGACTAAGAGCTCGCTTTGTGCCCAGCAGTAATCTTAGCATTATTACTGTGGTCATCATCTTCAAGGCATTCTACAAACAGCAAGAAAACATTTTTTTAGCTTATATCTCTTATTCTCACATGTTGAAGTTTGGTTTTCTTATTTTACACTTACAGATCGATTTTATTAATAAGAAAGTGTCTAGTTGTTTCCATATCGGGTATCATGCTAATTAAATCAGGGTTTTGCTGAGTAATTCACCTTTAATGTCTTTTTTTTTTTTTACTGATGAATTCCTCATCTCCACTTCATATCCAGCTGCAATGAACTTTACTGCTTAATACTATAAACCCCAGATACATTAATTTTCCAGATGAGGAGTATAAACTTTCAAATTACATGTTCCCAAGGCTTTCCACCACTGGCAGCCTTCTGCAGAACTGAAGAGGACATGCTTAGTTCCTCCTCCCCTTTGCTTTGCCTTCTGTCCTCTGCCCTCTCCCCTTTTTCATGCCTTGATACCCCTCCAGCTGTTCCATTTTAGCCCCACACCACTTTAAACGATGTGTACAAGCTGCCTCCTTTGACCTGGCCTCATAGCAGAAATGTCTATACTTCAATAGCAGTATTAAAAAAAAAAATTAAAAAAAATCGATTTTACAGATGGAGAAACAGAGGTACAGTGACTGCGTAGCTGGAACCAGACCAAGCTGCGGAGAGCGCGCCACCACACAGAAATAAATTTCATTCAAATATTCCCACCCACAGTGGTCAACGTGCTCGGGAGCTGCTCCCGAGGCAGGGTGTAGGTCCTGGTCTTTGGTGGCCATGGGCTCTCGAGTCACCGTCTCTGGGGAAGGCTTCCCTCCAGATCTGCTTTTTTAGGACACTGATGTGAAACGATGACCAGACCAAATACATGTTAATGGTTTTGTCATCTTTTGACAGCTTTGTCCCTGTCTCGCAGTCGTCCACCGTCTTAGCCCAGGGCATTTGAAAGACTGCCCTAAAGCCCGGGATGAAGGCAGGATGCTAGGCTGGTGCCTGCCCACCAGAGCCTTACTGACCAAGCCTTCCTGCGAGTTACCGAGTGACTCTGCAGACTGCACGTGCCCACGGGCCATCCTTTGGGAACTCTCTCTGCACGATGAGCTAAAGCTTACCCAGGCAGAAGGCAGATGTTCTTGAAGGCAAGCATAAGGCTGTGGAATCAACTGCGAAGCTTAAGAGGAAATTCACACCCATCCACCCCGAATGCGGGACACAAGCCTCCATTCTCCCTGCTTTAACTTCAGGACACAGCAACCGATGCATTGAAAACGAAAAGAAACTTAATTCTACCTCAGAAAAGACTTCCACAATAACAAAACCAACCAAACAAAAATGCTATTAAACCAAAACACTCCGTTGCTCACACTTCCCGGGGAGAGATGACAGAATAAACACCGCATGATGGATGCTAGTCCCGCTGCTTAATGTGCTACAGGAGGGCACACTCGTGCGATAGGGATGAAAACAGCCTCAGACCGACAGAAAGCAAACTAGGGCAGAAAGCGAGATGCATCCCGAGCTGAAGTTTCTGGCCCAGGGCTGCCTCTCATTAAAACTATGCAAAAATCGTCACTTCAACATAAAGCTAAATGCAATTCAGCACTATGGACTCAATCTGTGGGGGTTTTCTTATTAAGCCTGAGACTGGAGGGGAACCTTCCAGTGCTCCCACAGATCAGCTGAGCTAGGTCTGCAGACAGCCCCTAGCTGGGGAATTTTGCAGAGCTGTCACGCAAACACTTTACTTGCTCTTTGCTATAAGATGCTCATCTTGTGCAAACCATCTTTGCAGGTCTCGTGCTATGAAGACTTTTTGGCAATCATTCAATCATTTTACTCCACTTCCCCAGTACGGTCACACTATTGATTTCTTTCTTTACTAATGCAATCGTTAGTAATGGGAGAATAACAAAGCATCTATCCCAGATTTCAAACCTGCGATCAGATCTCTTCTAAACTTCACCATTGATTTAATTTCTAGTAAACATTTCCAATCTTAATCGCTGAAAGTGTGGCTTTCAGATGTCAGGAAAATATTTTCCATTTAACATTTTGAAAGAGGCTGTGTGTAAGAATTGATTTCCAGGTGTTAAGTTGTAATGCTGAAACCTAATACATCTCTCTACCAAGCTCAATGTGGAATTCTAATACCCAGCGGCAAGAACAGCCCAACACTAAATACGCTTGCACTATCACTACACTTATTTCTCACTCAACTACTATATGCATTTCTGATCAGTTCCTGACCACGCTCTGTTCCATCTTTGCTACCTTCAGCCACGTTTTTGGGAACACAGCCTTCTTCACAAGGAACCTACGTTCACACGCAGCCTGTCACTACTCATACAATTTTTATAATTGTATGTACAGCAGGAAGGAAAGAACTGTGGTTAAAAAAACAGAATCGGGACTTAACATATCTGGGGACCTCTCCCCCCACACAAAGCACTTGCCCTCTTGGAGCACCACCTTCATACCTGTAAACTGGGATCCTGTCAGATCTACATACACCACCCGTCCCTCGTTACACGTCTATACGTGTTTGTATGCATACATACCAGACGAGGAGGTGTTCCACAGAGGTCTGCCATCCAGACAGCAGCGTTCCACCTTTGTGTTGCGTAGGGCGTATTGCAGCACTGGGCTTAGCCTTTCTCCCACAGAAATTGCTGTGCCCTTTCCTACTAAATTTCTAAATCAGCGTGGTCCCCGCCTCCAAAGCCTGATGTTACCACTGTTATATTGATAAGAATCAATAGTAATTGTTTTTTCTTGGGAACGTTTATGATTTTTCACTAGACAACAAACACAAAAGTTGAAAAAAGAAGACACTCTTCTGCCGAAAAACTGAATTAGCCTAAAAAAAGAGATACCTGTTCTTTAGCCATTATTTATTAACTACCTAAAATACGGTACAAGTGTTCATCTGCTTCATGGGTATGCACAGGGGGCCTGAACTTTTAAGAACATGGTTATGCTAAAGCAGAGGGTGATTGGAAGAGAAACATCAAGAACAGAGAAGTATTGTACAAATAGGAGTACTCTACTGAGTGGTTCCTGAGGGAGCTGGAAGAGAAAAAGAAATAACAAGTAGATGTATTAAAATGTGAGCCAATTCTTAAGCAGCTGTGATAAAATAGCCTACAAAATACCTCAACAGTTAAAAGCAAGCAACAATTGGTCTCTGCACGGGGACCAAAGTTCATATACTCTGAATCACATCGATACAAGTCCCTTCCAATATTACATTTTCTGGTCAGATGTCACACTTGGGTTCCCATTTGGGAGAAAAAGCAGGCTTTCTCCCTTATTTTTATTTCTGATAAGCAGGGCAGGCTGGATTCACCATCATTTCACAGAAGCCCGAGTGTATTTCTGAAAGAAGCACTCTGGTTCAAGCACAAAGCATCGAGCCTGATGAAAGGGTTGCTGAGTGACATCCTTTGGCCCGGGCTATGCGGGAGGCAGGACTCGATGATCATGATATAACCTCATCTGGCTTTCACCATCTGTGAAGCTGCGAAGCATAGCCTGAAAGGACCAGAGTTTCCGAACATTTGTAAGGTCTAATTGTATCTGTATCCAACCTAGCATGACAGCTGCACGTGCTAGAAGAACAGCCAAATCTAAAATAAAATGTGTTTCTCGTGACACTCTCCCAAAGGCCATTATTTGAAGGGCAGTCCCACTGCAAATGCATCAGGGCTAGTGGCTTGGTTTCAGCGTCAGTACATACCAGCCTGCTCTATACGAACACAGAGAGGCCAGTACGATCCTAAGGTGACTCTTCCATTGAATCAACCACAATCACAGTCAGCCAAATACTATTTAACATTATAGATGATGTAATTCCACTGGGATGCAGTTAAAATGAGTCCCAACTCACTTTCCCTAGAGGAATGCAATTTATCTGGGCTTACAGCTGTTGCATTCACAGGATAAGATTATAAAATAATCCTTTCAGGAGCATTAGGAGATACGGGTGGCCAGAGCAATAAAGTCGCACCGATGTCCCGGGAAATGCTCTAACCACGAACGTCATTTGGGGAAATGAGTACGTGTCCTGCAGGACCTCTACGAATTTCTATGTGCCTGTTTGAAAGGCTTGGCTTCTCCAAACGCCGGGAATCGGGAAGGGAGCCCACTGCATGACCAAGCATTTTCAAGAGAATCAATAGTAAAATGAGGAGAGGATAAATTTAATGGAAACATAACATGAACTCAGTAGGACAGAATTACACCACCATGATGCTCTTCTGTAAATATAACAGTTTCATAGAGTTGGTGCAAACCTTTACACCTACATAGTCCGTGAACACATTGATGATTCCCAGCAGGTATGGATTTACTGCCTATTATTCATTCCTCCTTAGTAATAATATCAATTTAGCTGTTAGTTTTTGTTTTGACTCAGTGCTTAGGAATCAGTGGGGCGATAAAGCTATTTAAATGGAAATACTATTCAAATACACAATCACCTGATTGGAACACGAACAGCTCCTGCTCCTGAACATTTCTCATATAATAGCTGCTTTTTCCCTCATTAAATGCAGAAATCTGATTAACATTTAAATCACACGTGCTTTACTTACAGCAATTAGAACCAGATACTAGAGTTTTGTTAAACTACGTAGGATTTTTATGCTTTATCACGAAGGGAAGAACAAAGAAGCTCCATAACACTACATCTGGTCCTTTCTACCGCTTCTGTTACACACGCTGTCAAGGACAAACGTTAACTTTAAAGAGAAGTCTGCAGGGACAAACTTATTGAAGAAAAAATTGGACATTTGGATGAACTCAGCTTTATAATGTAGTACAATGATTGGTAACACTGTAATTGCCTATCTTCGCTGGCAACACCCAATTAAACAGTCCAAGGGGTTACAACAGCTACAGATTAGGAAATAGCTGCTAGAAAAACACGTTATGTGGCCTGAAAATGAAAACCTTTTTTGTTCTGATCAAAAAATAATAGTAATCTGCAATTCATAAGGTTCAATTCAAGTTAGAAAGGATCAAATCTCAGTCGTATTAAAAGCTTCAGAAATATAACTGAAGAGGTAATTTATGATGTCCACCACACTATCTTTCTTAAGCCATGTTGTCACATACTTCACAATCTGTCATGCTGATCAGTGAATGCAAAACATACAGCTCAGCCCTTTAAAATAAGAAGCACAACCAGAATTAAACAGTAAACGAAAATAAATGAAACCTTATCTTAAGAATCCCCAAGTATATTAACATTTCCCGCAACCGGCTGCGCTGACTGGTCCCCAAAGAGATCCAAATAATTTTAACGAAGCACTTTCCAAAAATAATTTCCACCCAAATGAGCAGGATGGAAATGTGTTTCCCAGACAGACGGCAGGTGCCAGCCCTGCTCATTTCCCATGGCCCAGGAGGAGCCCCCGGTTTCGGTGCCCTGCCCCACCGGGCGCTCAGCAGAGCGGATGCCTTCGCACCACCCTCACCGCTCACCACCACTGCAGAACTGGCAGCTTTCAGGGAGGCAGCCACCTGCTTCCATGGGGGAAGGATGCACAGACCTCAAAGCCCCACCGGTTCAGAAAGGGCACTACTATTTTTGGCGATGACCAACTTTTCCAGGCAGCAAACTCCTGAGTTTCTTGGGGTCTTGCAGACTGGGGACCCCAGCCAGGTGGCTACGAGCACACGTGCAGAGCAGCTGCGCAGCAGAAGTGCAGCAAGCCCGCTGCATCCCTGTTCAGCACGAAGCTGATCAGCAGACCTGACACCGGTCCCACGTGCCAGAGGTGCCGCTCACTCGATGACCAGGTACACGTGTGCAGGAGATGCGACACGAGACACACAGGACCTCTGGCACAGACAGCCCAGCGCTGGACGGGCTTTGACGCACACGCCAACGGCAAAAGCAGAAAGGCGGTAATTGCACTGCCAGAGGTCTCTAAGCGTTTGGTTCCTTCAGAGCAGTTCACCAGAAACACAGTTTGTGCCACGCTTGCTTCTTGCCAGCGCGCTGCACAAACAGGGCAGAGAGTTGCATTTCTCCCGTCTGCTTTCTCCTGACGTGCCACCCTAACCCCCACGTTAGCAGGGAACACTAAATGCTCTTTTCCATGTATTCACAAGGGACTAAGCAGGAATGCACGTGCAGCGGAAAAGATCACCTCTCCACAACGTACAAATCCAAGTTTAAAAACAATGCAAATCTATTTTCCTCTCTTTATGGGTCACCTTTAATCTTTTATACAAGCGCTTACGCAGGTCAAGGTTGAACTGACTTAAGAAAAGGATTCGGAGTCCTTTGAAAGGGCCTGCGAGTACAATCTTGTATTTGCATTTAATTAATCAGCTGAAGCTTTCAAATCTGTACTATTATCTCTTTAATAGACCAGCACCCTGAAGGCTTTTGCAGAGAGCATCATGGCCCACGGGGCATGCTGATGCAAACCACCGCCAGCTGCAATGCCCAGGTTTGTGGCAAATCTACATGACATGAAGCACATGAACAAGAGAATGCCTAATTTGGGAGAGTAAATATTAATTGATGGTAAACAGAGTAAGATTTAGTGGCAGTGATTGGCTTCCCTAGTTGCTTTAGGGGTAATGTTGTTGTTGGTTAATGGACTGCATCTTTTTTTTTTTTTCCTTTCTCTTTTGTTTTGATTTTATTTTTTAATCCTTGCAGATGTCCGGTGTGGAAGAGCTGTTCCTGAGACAGCTCCCAGATGAACCGCCTGGTGAATGTCTAACTTCCCATGCAGGCCATATTCCTCAGACACTAATTAGTGATGATGTGTGAGATGGAATGATGTGAATGATGGAAGAGTCTCCTTTTGCTGTTGTTGTTCGAGAGACATTAAATAACCTAAATCGGGCCAGCGCTTTCCACACCACTAACCTGATGCCCACCACGATGCCTGGAGGGGCTGAAGGGCAGGAGGTGCCTCGTGGTGGCCGCCTGCCCAGGGGTGAGCTGCAGCTTCGCTTTCTTAACAAGAACGTAAAGAAACCCAGGGAATATTCAGAAATGCGTAAGATGTGACCTTGTTGATTGCTGCACTTTATCACCTGCGTTCCAAAGGTAGAAGCAGCTTCTGGCTTGGGTAAAAAGTGCCAGTGAGCCGTTCTGCTTTCCACTGTTACGGGTATTGATTTAAAAGGGGACCAGTGGCATTCCCATTAGCACCTCTTGTGGCATATGGACATCTTACTTGACCCAGCTGAGACCACGTAAGAAGGGAAAAAGATAATTTTATTTTATTTTATTTTTTAAAATAACCAACCCCACCAGCTCTAGGAAAAGTCGTGGGTTGGGAAAACTGCAGATATTTCCTCTGTCACATCTGTAGTTTTTTAGGTGATGAAACTGAAGAAAGTACTGGAGCATCTCACCTGTTCTGCACCGAATAGGACACAGGACTTTAAAACAGTCCCTGCTGGAGAATGCCACACTCTATGGTACCTTGTGACAATGAGTTTAATTATCCTCCTGATTTAAAATGTGTATCTTGTTTGTAGTTTGCAAGATTAGCCTCTTGCCGGTGTTTCCTTGGGACCACCGGCAGGATCAAGCTTTATCGCCCACGGACGAGTGGACACCCTTGGGAACAGAGCAGCCCTGACAAGAGGACAAAGGGCTCCTGCTCCTTCTCTTGCCTTTCCTGCCGTTCCTTCTGGCTCCCCGAGCTCTGGCAAGGCAGTGGTCAGTAATCCTTTGCCCGAGGCAACTGCTGGCCTTGCTTATGCCTACAGCCAGCTCCGACTCCGCTCCTGCCCCAACTGCACACAGCGTGCACCTTCCCGTAGACCGAAGCAGGATAAAACATTACCCATTCATGTAGCAAAGAGAAGGGAGCAAGACAAGTGTCAGTTTTAAATTAGTTTACTGTCAGGCACTTTCCTAGCAGAGCACGTATAGCCTGTCGACATCTTTCCTTCAGAAGATGCTGCTGGTAGTTTGCTGCTGCCACACGAAGCCTTGTCTTGCTTTGACAGACTTGTCAACAGTCAGTCAATACCACTCCTGCACCCAAGGCTCTGGGCAGCTCGGGGGGAGGGATTTTTCCCCAACCTGCCCAATCTCAAGTGCATCCTCCCTCCTCCTCCAATAACCAAGCTACTTAACGCAGGAAAAAGGCTAAAGGAGATTTTCTCCAATGCTGCTATTCCCCATCCATCATTACACTGGTACGTCTGCCACAGACACCTGCAAAATACATTCCACGGAGCCTGTTTTAGTTTGCATCACCCAATAAACATCTCCTTCCCTCTGCAAGAACTAATGTATGAGATTATTAGCAAACTGCTAAACACAGGGAGAGGGGGAATACCCCAAAACAGCTTATTTATGAACCAAGATTTGAACTAGTATCAAGCAGTCAGCTGAATTTGAGATCCAGCTCCCCTGAAGTGCTGCATTGCAATGGGGGGGGACCATGCACCTTCCAACTCCGCTGCCACCCCCAGAAGCTGAGAGGAACCCAGGCTCTTCCAGAATAAATTCTTGCATACAACTGTGTGAAATCAATAGGCACTTAGAGTAATTTTCTGTAACAATAGCACATCACATGAGAAACGAATCAGTTCAGAGAAAGAGATGACTTTTTTATTACTACATCCAATTTATCATATAGCCCTTCCACAGGATGGATTCAAAACAAAAGCACGCACTTATAAGAAAGCTTCCAAGAAAAACAGTGTCAGCTAAAAGATGGAAAAATCCCAACATGGATTTTCTCACCCTGACGCCCCTCTCTTCCATTTTGCCTGCCCAAAACAAAATGGTTTGACTATGGCTTTCTTACCCTCAAAGAGAAGGAAAAAAAAACCCCACAAAGGCACCTTCCTTGTCCTTGCCTGAATGAAATCCAAACTTGAGGCCAATTATTAGCAAAGACAAATCCTTCTGTCATATTGATGAGTTAGAAAAAAAAAAGTAATATCAAAGCAGCTTTGATACCTGACTTGTCTCCACAGCCTTTTAACTCCTGGGAAAGCCATCAGCTAACCTGCCTGTGGCTCTGTAGTTTTCCCCTCATCAGCACTGCAGGCTGAGGGCATGCCCAGCACACCTTCAGCAGGAAAGCCTGGAGCCTTCACCCCGTGCCCACCACACGAAACACTGTGACTTCAGTTCCTTGCTCCTGCCGAGAGGACTCGTGCCATCATTCCCTCCTCAAGCACGGCGGCTCCTGCTGCTCCAGCTCTACCCTCTTCCAGCCATGCTTTAGCAGGAAAAAAGTCAAATTGGCTCCCCCTTTCAAGACATAAACATAAATATAGAGCTGAGGAGAGGGGTTGTAGCTGCGAACCCTGTAGGATGGGACAAGAGAACCTGCCTCAGGAGGTGTTTCTGGACACAACATCTCGACACGCGTAAGGCATCCGCTCTCCCTATACGAACTCCTCAACACCCAATTCTGGGCCCTAAATTCCTCTCCGACTTTTAAGAACAAACATTAAAGAGGAGGAATTCTTTTTAGCTGTGACTCCACGGAGCACCCTTGTTTGCTCCTTCCTCCTTGAAAAGCAAAAGCTTTCAGCAAAACGCGCTTCCAGGAATCACCGCACTACGGAGCGAGGTCAGAGGTCTGGCCATCAAAGCATGCCCCTCGCACTGAAAGCGCCGGGGAGCGCGCTCTGCTCCAGCCAGGAGGGAAAATAAGCTCGGCTGAAGGACCACTCGCGGCGGATTTGTCTTCCCCTACAAAGGCTCACGGGGCTGAGGCAATATATTCACAGCCCCATAAATCCATAAATGTTGACAAAGACGTTATTTGGGATCACTGGACTTGGTTCTTTCACCCGAGATCAGATCCCTTCTGCTTCTGAACGCCACGGTCCCCTCAGCTACCGCCGGGACACGAGCCCGTCTGAGTTCACAGCCCGAACCGGTGCCGTTGGCACCGCAGCCGGAGTTACTCCACGCAGAAAAAAGAAGGAGCCATCAGCCACCGCGCGGAACTCGCGAGCCCAGGCACACACTTGCTCTCCTTGGCAGAGTTTCATGTGCTAATGAGGAAGCGGCATATGCGTAACCTGCCTTAAGGACATACAGACACAGACTCATTATGGGATGCCCCAACTGGAACTTCCCACTTCTGTACAAAGAGAAAATGAGGTCTACGTATCGCACTGCACAGCGCCCTGGGCAAGGGGACAGCCAGAAAAACATACAGACCCTCATGGACACGATGCCACCAGTCTCCATTGTTCAGTAGTTGTGTGCTTTACTATAAACATCCACATCTGAGAAATGACTCACTGTTTACTCAAGAGCTGTATAAAACTTTACTGACACACCAAAAATCTACCGCTGCTTCTTGTACTGATGTTGAACATAGGTATAACGACTTTCCAAGGGGAAAAAAATAAAAGTAATAATTAAAACAAGTCAGTCGAAGAAATTCTCGCAACACATTACCCCCTTCACATAATACAGAAAGGGATCCTGCTGTGCCACCCTCTCTCCTGGTGACAGCAAGCCAAGCAGGCATTGCCAGCAGTGACTGTATTGTCCAGACTCACAGCCAAGGGGAAGATGGGAGGAGGTATGGCTTGCCTTTGGGTGCAAGAGCAGTAACGAAGACTTGGCGGTACGGTGCTTTTGGGGGAAGTTCCGTTTCCCTTGGGAAAGGCCTACTCATTTGATTGCCAAAAAAAAAAATATATATATTTTAAGGATTGCTACCAAAAATAATTTCTTCTGCCACTATACCATATGTTTGTGGTTCTAACCAGGCTAAAAAAAAAAAATCAACAAAAAACAACACTTAAAAAAAAAATTATGTCCTTGTTACTGTAAGTATGGCCAGTCACAACTGAAATATTGTCAGGCACAATTCCCACTGCAGCCACTGCCTCAAAAGCCCCCATCAGACACTGTGCATCTCATCACAGCTTGTGCATCATGTGCAGCAGCTCCAGGACCACATTTTGCCCAGTTGAATTACGATGCACTGAAACAGTGCGTACCCGCGTACCAGATTCACATTTTCACAGGGAATCCGACTTAGGTTTAGCAGTACATACATTCCTTTTGGTTTAGTTCCCCACCAGGAGAGCTGATTAAACATGAAGAAAACTTAAGACTGCTCCTAAGAGTCAGTTCTTCAGCACAGTGAAAATCCCGCTGGCAGCAGCTCCTCGCTGCAGACTGTGGGTGCAAACGCGTTCTGCACACCCCAAACCCAGCTGAGACAACTCAGGCACGAGAAAGGACGGTAGCACCGCGTTCAGTTACTGGGAAAGAAAACAAAGCCTCTGCCCACAGCCTTTATTCTGTACTAAATACCAGCAGTCGGGACTTCACTGAGAAAGCACAGTTCTTTATGTATTTTATTAACATTTACTATTTTGCTTTTTAAACTTCAGCACACCTGAAAAACTTACGGAAACTGCTCCAGACTGAATCGTAGTTGACTTGCAGAATGGCTGATGAGTTATCCTGACAGATCTGGATAGCTTTTTTCCTTTCTTAGCTTTTCATAGACTATCTCAAGAGCAAAAGCTGTTTCCATGCCCGTTTGTTCTGTGATACTGCAGCACCTGGCACAAAGTCCTTGCTCCTGACAGAGCAGCTTCAGGAGAGACACAAGAGCAAGCCCATAGAAACAGCAGCTTAAGATTCCACAATAGGCACTAGCACAAAGGAAAACCAACACTTAGTGAGGTTTTGTAGGCACAACGGGTAGTTTTCAGAAGAGGAATAAACTGTTCTTTTGCAGATGCATACGGCAATCCCCTCCCCATGAGTAACAGCTCTTATGAGGTGGCATAAAATATTTACTTGAAAATGGGTACTAGCATTACGTTGGTCTCCAGAGTATTCATCACAGTAGGCTGCAAATCCATGACTAGCTCTCCTAGACCCCGAAGGCTGATACTACAAGATGATTTTCATTGAGCTGACAGTATTTTTCCCAAAAAGCATCACACACGTGTAGATACATGTAATTTCCCACCCCCCAGACAGGGTTCCTATCTGCTGGGATTTTTTTCCCCCTTAAAAAAGCAGCCAGGAACGGTGATGTTATCTTTGGGTAGAGAAACACAAAGAACTGGCATTCTATTTCCAGCTGGATAATCTTCCAGGACATCAATACCCACTAAAACGTTTAGAACAATTTATATACTCTTTATACTCTCTAAAAAGGAAACAGCCTTTAAAAGCTGAGTTACACGCTATAATTACTCTAATTCTCTGCATCTGGCATTCAAAAGAACCCAAATTAAACACCACAGAGCACCTCAAGTGCATCCATGAAGCAATGAAGGTGGAATTAACTCCAAATTAAATGGGATGTCTTCAGAGACTATCGAACCACTATTCAAAGTGCATAGATTAAAACCTTTTTACATTATTGCACAGATTATTCCTCTTAGGGCAAGGTAAGTATTTTGAGAGTTTGTTTCAACACTTCATAACCCTACTTGGACTACAAAAATGCTTAAATTGGAAAATCCTAGAGCTAAACACCATAAATATTGGAGAAGTTCTAGGCTGGATCAGCTCCAAACTCTGCAGCTCGGAATTAATCATTGATATTGAAGTGAATAAAGCCCCTTCTCCCTTGCTGTTACAGCAAAGCCAGCCAGTGCGGTGCACACAGCCACTGCTCTAACCCACT
>JAVJGJ010000030.1:30786435-30829259 GCA_035590215.1 Microhierax caerulescens
AGAACACACACAGCCACTACTGCTCTGACCCACTGAACACCTCCAGCATGGTGAGATTAGGAGCTGCTGTTAAATTCAAAGTGTGTGACTAAGGGAAACTACAGAGAAATTCTGCTGGGGTCACTTTAGATGTGTTCCAGCACACTGTAAAGGATTTAGGAAAGAGCTGCTGTGCTCTTGATCCTCAGTGCAATACAGCCAGCAACCCAAATGTCCCACAACTAGCAGGTACAGATTTGAAAGCAGCACATCCAAGATGGGTCACGTCAGACCCACACACTTCTCAGCTCCACTGATCTGTGTGGATGCAGCAGCCTTTCCCGCTAACACAGCGTCAGACATGCAAAATTACAGAGGACTGCTGCTGACAGAAGTAAGACTTACGGGTCTAATGAATTAGTCTACAAGCTTAAAATTGAACGAGGCTGATTTTAGGTCAAAGATTATATAGTTGCATGGTGAGCAGGGTTCACATAATACCTAGAAAAGCACAACTGCACATAAGGAAGCAGATGGACGGTCTCTTTGAAGGATGCACCCAAGAGCAACCTATGTCTTTGTGCTGGCAAGACTGACAGTTAGGATGCAGAAGAGACTGCAGCTGCTTCCCATCACTGGTCTACAAAAGAAATTGGGTTTTCAGGATTTGAGGCACATGGCAAGTAAGCCACAAGCCACGCAGATGTCTAGCAACAGGCAACCCACCTACCACCTTCACAGCATACCCAGGACTCTGCCTCCTTGTCATCTGTCAGAAGAGGAAGATGGAGGTGAGGGAAGACAGGAAGGGAATTCACCCTGCTCTAGCTTGGAATTATGCCATTTATTTGCATCTGCTTCACCAAGAAGAATTTATCACTGAGAAGATGCAAAAAGTAGTCACACTTTGGTACCTGGGAACAGATTACGAGTCAAGTGAACTGTACTTCTGCCACAGAGCAGTCTAGTTACAGCAAAGTGCAGCACATCCTAGTTCACCGGATTTGCAAATGTTATTGATTCGTCTACATGGCTCTTTAAAAACAGTCATCCTACTACCTGCATAGAAATAGCAACAGCTAATAGATTCTCAGAGGACAAACAGCTGAAAGAAACTATCTGGGGGATGAATTTACATTTAGCAAGTACAGAAATCTCATTCTAGAATACGTGAGTGTAATTATAGCCTTTCTTCTTGGTACTTTTTCCCCTTTCCAAGACTATGGCAATTGTGTGCATGTAACCAGAAGCCATTAAAACAAATTGGTTAATTTTAATGAACGGGCTAAATACAATGTCTAACGATACAGAATATGCAAATGTGAGGACAGCACATATAAATGGTTCAAGAGTTCAGAGGAAATGTGTGGCTACCCTCCGCCACGTATTGTCTGGGCCTATAGCCAGGAAAGATGCAAGCAAAGCTAGGTACATGGGACTGCAGAGGTAGTCCCTGGTCCTTTGTTTGGTGTCAGATTATTTCAGCCGATTTAAATGTCACTCTGGTACACGTGCTTTAACATATTGTTTGCTGTAATGTGCAGATGATAACATTTGTGATGAAGGCAACATCGTCCAGCTACCTTTCTCATCTTTCTTTTTCCATCTTGTCAGTGCACAGCCATGGAGGTTATTTTGCTGCATCTTTTTTTTATATTTCATGCTTTGTCTGTCCATAGGCTTATCTTGCTTTACCATAAATTGTGTAGCCTGCTTATCTCTGTGCTCTTAATCTATGCAATGTATTCAGAAGTATTATAGGTTGCTTACCACCTCTGCTCTAACTCTTTGTTTCCCAGTTCTGTATCACTGTACACCTTTTCCTTACCCTGCTGCAAAGTCCTCTTTCCAGGTTATTAACATATGAAGCATTTACAATTCCTTCTGTTGTTTCTATGCCGGTAACTCATAACTGCTTCAAGTCTTCCCAGTCAGTTCTTAGCCTCTGAAGTGGAGGCTGAAGACACCTGCCCTTCTCGGCTACCAGAGGAAGATGAGCCTTTGAATGCTATGCGGTCTAAAGACAGCTGTACCAAACTCGTAACACATTTTGACTCTTTTAGCTACTGACACAGGTTCCTAAAACCAATTAATTAGATATCGTATGTGATTCTGTAATTCTGAATGGATACTAATTATCCTGAGTTGGAAGAATTTTCCATATCGTATCTTATTTAGGCTCTTACACAATTTCTTTAACTCTCCCGTTCCAAAGCCAGATTTAAAAGCAGATTTTTCTAGATCCTGTTTATGTATGTATTCCCTAAGGGTCTTTGAAAAATTTATCAATGCCTTCCCACGCCTAAAACAATGCAATTCTACAGTTTTTTCAATCCCAAATCTTTTATGTTAATTCTCTTAAGTTTTCCAATATAGATTTCAATACTTGTCACAGCAGAAAATGCAGTCCTCAACCCCTCAACCCCCTTCCATTCCTGCTTTCTTTTAAAAGCTCAGAAATTTACATCAATTTCTTATGGCATTTATCTCCCATTTCCCTGGCAACAAAGAATTATTATTTTTTACTTAGACACTAAGTAATCAAACCAGTCCAATTCTGCAAAGCATACATGCACATTTCTGTGTTGCATCAATGTAGTTAAACAGATTTCACTCTGGCCTTACTTAGTAAATAACCTTTACAAGTTCTTGAAGCCCTGACATTTTACATTCAAGGATTTGACAAATACCTTATTATTTGTATCTATCTTTTAGGCACCTTCCCTTCAGTCTCCACATCTGCTTTCCACACCATATTTCTTCTTTCTCTTTGCTTCATAGTTTTCCTTATCACTATGTTTTATTCTTGATACAGGCTTTATCTAGACTTTGATTATTCTTATTCTTCCCTCCATTTGTGTAGAGGATATTTTAAATGGCTTTAAGCTACACAATTGAATAGACTCAGAGCAGTTCAGCACACGATGTTTTACATCCAGTAGCCTTTAGCTTCTCTGTTGTATTCATCACATCTCACTCTTGCTCATCTGCTCTTTACTACATTCTGCCAAACTTTGGTCTATGGAATTTACACATCCTTATTTCTCTTCGGTTTGGTTGTATCTTATATTCATCCATCCAAAGCATTTACAGGCACTCATCACCGCACGTCTAAATGCCAATTGATTAAATTACAGCCAGTATTCTTTGGATACCCTCTCACCTCCTCATCCAATTGTGTCTAGGCACTACCGAAAATGAAAGGTCAGCTGCTGCCCCTAATCTGTTTGCACAAGTCCCTGGGGAGCCCAGGGTGACTCATTCCTACACAAGGTCTTCCAGCCTGTCACCCTGTTATGAGAGTGTTTTACAGCAGATGAAGTGAGCTGAACAAAGAACCGAATCAGGCCCCACGCTCCCTGGAGCACAAAGCAGCGTATGTGTCTGCATTAAACAGACACTCATGGCCCTTCACATGCACTGACAGTCCCCAGTCCTGCAGCCATTTCTGCATGGGGGGGGGTCCCGGACCAACACAGGACCTGCTGACACCAAGCACGAGATGCAGGGTGCGCTGCAGCAACGCCTCCATCACACAGAAGACAGGGAGCTGCCAGCACGGAGACACCTGCACGCACAAAGCCTGTTGTGGAGGGAGGGTGGAAGTTGCAGGCGGTAAAACCTGGGTGAACTTGCAATGGAAATGGGAGGTAAGGGAGGGTAAAGGGTCCAAATGTGCATCTTGGCATGATACAAGAACTACTTAACAACAATATTGGGATAACAAGCACACTGAACACTAGTTACAGCTCACCAGCCAGAAAGAAGATAGTACAACAGGGCTGGTCCATGCACATTCGAGGACTGACAATATTCCCTCCCCAAAGGGCTTGCATCAGTTTTTGGACTTTACATTGGGCTCCATCCCCTACAAACACCCAGTGTGAGCTCCAGCCTTAGAGAGTACAGTTCCCCAGGTGCTCTCTCCAAGAGCAGCCAGATGCTGCAAGCTCAGGGCATCACCACATCAGCGTTCTCTGGAAACCTGCAACCTGTGTTCCTGCCAGCAACTTCATTTTGAAGAGGCTTTTAACCAAAGCTGAGGGCCACTGGCTTGTGAATGCCACAAAGCTGATCAATAGCCACCTGTAGCAGATAAATATGAACATGTTTAAAAGATAGAGCTATTATAGAGGAGGGGGAAATCATCATCATCCTATTCCAGCCAACAGTAAGAGTGCAAGGAAGCAGCTAGGAAGCATCCCTGCTGCCGGATCCAGCCCCGCTAACGTGGATTATACTCACCAGTCACCCACGCTAAATTCATGGTTCCTTGTACATCTAAGGATCTCGAGAACAGGGTACTAAGTGGACTACAACATTTTATTGAAGCCGTGACTAATTTTCCAACTCATAAAGCCCAGTGGGTCTTAGTAGCCCATGCAGGCAGGCCTGTCAAAATGTTTTCATAATGCCCGAAAAAAAAATAATAAAAAAAAATGTAATTGCCAGTTGATTTTTCTGGGGCTGAAATTCAGTATTAAACCCACGTATTACCCAAGTACAGTTTCCAAAGGAACTGGGGATTCTAATAGTCTAATGACTGTCTCCTAGAGTTCATTTTTCACTTTTCAATAATTGGTTTTTCAGTTGCATTTGCATAGAGTACATGTAAAATTCCATAGCCCATTAAGTTAATCACAACATGAAGCTAATAAGCACGGACACGCAAAGACATACCTAAGCCCAGATCAATTTTTGAAGTGGTGATTTGAACTTGCAGCAGAATAACTGCTCCTCAAGCCTGCCAATTTGATAGGTAAGAATGTGTTTTAAAGAATCAAAATTTTACACTACTGAGAATAGCCCATAGTTACTAAACATACTTACCTTCTAAAGAAAAAAAATAAGGAAAAAAAAAAAAACAACAATGAAACCCAAACCAAAACCAGACTTTGAGAAGACTGTTTTAGTGATAGTTCAAGCAATTTAACCTGCAGTTTCCCTTCAGTGCTTGCTTCCCCCCCTCCATCCTCCACCCAACAGCACTTGGCCCATTGCAGGGGAGATGATTAAGGAATGATGCTCTACAGCCCCTCATGCAAGTACTGCTCTTCAAGTGCTCTCAACCACCACGTTTCCAATTACACTCCACCTAACTTCGCTCCAAGGGATGCCTACGTATCAGCAGGCTCCGCCAGTCCTCGCAAACTAGCTTGGATTCACCTTCTTCCAGCGCCTATAGCCTGTGAGTGGTCCCACACGTCTCATCACTCTTCGTGCTTCACTCCAGCTGGCTCCAGAAACCACCCACCGATCAGAGCCAGGTTGTCCAAGCCCTCCCAGGAGGCTGGAGCCAGCTCCTAAGCCAGAGCAGAAGGCACATGCCCCTCCTGCCCTCAGAAAACGGGACAGTTCCATGGGAAAGTTTCCACTTTGCAGAACAGTTCTGTGCCGCCGGCTTCCCATCTGCCTGCCTGGAAGGCTTGGCTTCACCCTGCTCTTCAGAAACAGAGGGGTGGTTCTGGAAAGTCGTGCCTGGGAAAAACAGCCTTCTTCTGGGGTCTTGGGAGGATTTGGGGGTTGGTTTGGTGGTTTTTTGCATGTGTGTGTATGTGGTTTTGTTCGGGGATTTTTGTTTTGAGGTTTAGTTTGTGTGTGTGTCTGTGTCTGTGTTGTGTTGTTTGGGGGGTTTTAAATACTGTTTCACCCTGATGCAGAATTTGATTTTTTTTTTAAAAACAGACACCCTTTCTCCTATGTGAAAAAGGGATTTCCATTTTCTGGCAAGGTCCATACGCAAGGGCTCAAACAGAATAGATGATGTCAGAGCTTAAGAGCTTTTGGGATGATAGTTCTGTGGCGGCAGAGCTGCTCTCTTTTGAAGCTTAAGGATTTGAACAAAATTATGGGAACGTAGCCAGAGGCGGTTTGTTCAGTGATGGCTTTAGAGGGGTGGGGGCTTGGGGAGAAAAAAAACAAAACCAAAAAAACCCCAAAACCAAAAAAAAAAAAAAAAAAAAACCAAAACAAAAACCAAGAGGGAGAAATCATTGCTTTTTCCAGCAACAGTATTAAATACATTTGAAGGCATTTTCTCTTGATTTAGACTTCTCGTTGGTTTTCTGTTGATTTGCAGAGTGATACATTGTTTAAAATACATAACAGAAATAACCAAGCTGTTGTTTGGTAGAAGATGCATTTCCTCTGATGGGAGAAGCACCAAACCATTGACTCGAGTGCTCTGGCTTTTCCTAGGCGGTTCGATGGGATTTGGCACAGGTTTCCCTTTAATGCCATGGCTACTCTTTTATTTCTCTGCAATTATTCAGATATGAAGCCTTAATTTTGTTGTTGTTGTTTTTGTTAATCATGACATCATGGGTGGAAACAGGGCAAAGCAAGCAGCCCCAAAGGGAAATAAAAATCAATCCAAGCTGCTCATTAAAAGGTAAACCGTCAATAATCTTTGTCAGGCCTTTTTATCTTGGGTTTTAGCACAGTGTGATCCCTAAGGCAGCATGTGGTATTGAGATTTAAAATGGCTCCTACTTTTCACATCTCCATCAGAAAGATTAACTCCTTCAACACAGGCTGAAATTACCCTGATTCTAATCAGCACATAAAAATGGTACAGGATTAAAGGGATGATTTTGTAACAGCTTTTCTGTATCTGTGCTGACAGAGAAGGAAAAATCAGCTTCTGAACTTGATTGAAATGGTGCAAGTCAGAAATACCTCCATAGATAGAGCCTCCACAATGAAAACTCAGATCAAAATCTGACCATTTTATATTTCAAGCATTTATATATATAGAAAACAAGATTAGAGTGAACATGTGTGGGTTTTTCCTAACATTTCAATTTTTCACATAAACAGCTTGCTCTCTAATTTAGGCAAACACCAAAAAAGTTTATCTAAATACTTGAATCCAAGATTATAGTTTCTTTACCAGTTTTCAGGGAAATAAGCCTCTATAACACCACTTTGTCTTTGAAATTAGGGTGAATTATCATATGGTTAACATTGGGCTAATTACAGAAGCGATGGCAGCTCACTTCAGGAGGAAAAATGGTGCTCCATCCATGTAACATTATGAAAAATAAGCTTCCCCCCAAAAAAAACAAACCAACATTTATTGTGTTCTTAACCACGCTGCTTTAAGCAGACCACTAGCTATCTTCATCTACGCGCCCTCCTCCATGGATTTACTGCGTTGGATAAAGTACCATTCAAAAATCACGTTGTGGGTGGGTTCTTTTTCCTTACACATCAGCTTTAGTGTTGGAATTTCAAGGGTAGGTTATGGAAAGGTGTGGCTACTGCACGCAGAGATCAAGTCTAACTGTTACTTCGTGCTACAAGCAGGAATCTCCATACACAAATGGATTAACAATCAAATCTGGATTCCACCCACTCCAGATTTCTGGGAATAAGTATCTTGGTGCACAGGAAGCAAACCCCTCCGTTACACAAAGTAACCTGGCTGAACAGTAAAAGTATTAGGTCAATAGGCACGATTTTCCAGCCTGCTTGGCTTGCTACGGATGATCCCAGGATGTCAGCCGTTCACGAAGCTGAGGGCACTGGGAAGGGTTCCCTTTCCCTGCCAAGACCCCCGATGCGGCAGGGCAGCACACCACACCCGCCCTCACATCCCCAGAAGGTTCTGCACGCCGGGAGTGACACTCACGTTTGTCAACCAAGTACAGAAGTTGTGACCAGAGACCTCCCACAAAGCCATCACCCCTTCCGCAAGCTCCCCGCGGTGGGACCGCGCGCCTGTTAAACATACAGTCGTTATGCAAGCGTGATACTAACACTGAATTTTCTAGAAACCCTGGGATCTTTAACAGAGAAAGCAGTAAGAGGAACGCAAACCAAAAACAGTTAATTCTCAATTATGAAATACTTTAAGAAAATACAAGAAGCTGACGCTTACGCTTTATCATCGTCCTACAGCCAGGTTTTCTTTATGTGACGCTTGAACTCCAGCAGCGAGGTAGGATTAAAAATAAAACCCATTATGAGCGCACAAGCTTGTGATAGAAAAACCTAGTTTTGCAATGGGGGTTTAAAGTGATCACACTAAAAAGACAGTAAAACAGCAGAGGAACGCAGCTTATGAGAAGCCTTACAAGAATAGTTGTATATTTGTCAGAGACCTCCCCTATTCAGAAAAAGCCGAATCAAACAAAGCAGCAACTTTCTTCTCCACAGAGGTATGCACTTAGCTCAATCAACACTTTTTATTTTAGCTCATCAGTTTGAATAGAGGCCTAAAAGTGTGCTGAATTATTTAGTTTGCTTCTGCTGGATAACGTATTAGGATAATAATCTGCTGTATTTAAAATACTGAATAGGTTCTGATTTTCCTCCCTACTTGGGATGCAAACGTTGAAGAAGAAACGTGAAGTTTGATGGTTTGAATGTTTTGTTTGGGACTGGAAGGACCAAATTTTGAAATATCATAAATCTAGTTGGTCTAGGGCTGGGTCCACAGAAGGATGTAGGGCACAGCAAGATCCCTGGCAGGCAGTGCCTGGGCAGCTGCCCCAGCCTGGAGCTGGGAACCATCACCTCCCCGGTGGCACAAGAAAAGGGTGAGGGGGTCCAAAACAAGACTCCCCACAACAGCATTGTGCCAAGCTCGGCAAGGGGAAACACTCAAAATCTCACCTCTCTTCTGAGCCCTGAAAAGGTACATATAAAAAAAAAATAAAATATGGTGATACGAAACCGGGTTTCACTGTGGTACCTGAACACAGGTACCGAGAGAGTCTTTTGGTGCAGGCAGATGGCTTGAGCCTCTCTATAAGCTGTGGTAGAAAAAGATGGCTGGAGAAAAGGAAGACGACAGTCTTCCTGCAAGAGAGACCACATTTCTGTCGTGACATGAGAAGACTCGCCCTTCTGCAGCACCTCCTCTTTGTAGGTACACAGGCAGCACTCTCAGTCCCTTCACATGAGCTAGTCACAAGTTACCCGGCAAAAAGAGCAAAGGTAATTCTCACCTAAGAAATGACCTTTAAACCACCCGAAGTTCAAGTTAATTTTTACCTCGCACTATATATTTATCTGAAAATATTTCATTGAAGTCAACTGCAGGCTGATCAAAGCAGCAGTCAGCCAGCCAGAAAAGGCTACCAGAGGCGTGATCCTGGACCAGCTCCAGATGCATTATGAGAAAAACACTCGAGGAGATCATGTAAAAGGCACGTGAATGTAGCAGCCACCAGAAAACACATATGTTGTTGTTCAGTTTGGCATCTGGGTGTTGCAGCTGCCAAGAGAGCAGGAGTGCCTGGGACCTCTGGAGGAACAGACACACTGCTGGAAGGAGTTCCCAAAGTATAACTACACCTCCCCTCCTGATTTCCAAGTAGCAAAGCTGGAGCCCTGCCACTCAGGCACCCCTCTGCACCCACAGGGCTGGACAGACAGAGTGGGAAACTGGTTTGGTTACAACTTGAAAGGTACAACACTGATTTAGCCTTGGTAACTCCAAAATGAGCTGGGTGCTGGTTCCTTGCCCAGGTGAGGAGCTGCCTAAATCCCCTACCAAAGGCAGGTATCTAGCTCCAAAGAAGAACAGAAAGGAGAAGGAAGAGAAACTGAGGTTGTGCTTCCATCAACGTACGTGCACCCAGAAAGACAGACTGTGGAAGAGACAAGGGTGCTCAGACAAAGTTAAATTATATGGTTTCAGCTCACTGGCATAGAAGTCAACTAGAGGGAAAGAAAAATCCCTATTAAGCTTAAGCAGAAGCTGTATTGCCTTTCCCAACTCCCCTTCTCCAGGGACCTTCAGAGCCTCTCCATCCTCCAGGAACAGCTACCTAGCCACACAGCCTGCAACCAGTTCTCGGGGCAGACACAAATCCATCGCAGGCTAACCAACAAACCACCCTGACCCACCACGGTCTCTCCACAACTTAATCTGCAGCACTGAGACAAGCCATGTAAAGGACCTACGCATATAAACGCCACACGAAGGATAAAACGGCGAGTTATTCTAGCATGTGTTTGTCTGTGTCACATTTCGGGGTATTAAACGCTGTATTTGGGCAGAGCCTGAATACAAATCCTCATCTAAGATTAGCTGTAATAAATAAATATGTGCTGCCAGGCAATTGAAATAAAATTCTTTGCTGCAGCGACTTACATTGACTGAATCCTGGCTCCATGTACTGGGGTGTTTATGAAAGATCTTGGAGGAAGTATAAAAATAAAAAAAAAATGGTGCGTTACACTCATTTGCTATAAACTATGAAAAACTAAAATTGCACAAAAACTGATGCCCAGAACACTTGACACAGTTCAGAAGTACAAGGAAGAATTAGACAGTTCCCTTAGCGATGGCAGGCACTGAATACATTTGATAAAACAGAAGCTGTACCGTGTGAAGTGAGAAATTGTAATCTCAGACAGACAGACAATTCCACTGTTGCTAGCTACTGATGCTGCGGAATTCACTTGCTAATAAGATACAGCAGTTTTTCTTGTAACACAGACCCCGAAATTGTTTGCATTTCAAGCAAAGAGCTAATAAAGGCAGAGATTTATATCTGTTAATTTACCCCACAATCTATTTCTGTCTGCGCTATCGTTATGAAATGCAACAATACGAGCGAGCAAATGAATATCTTAACTTTGGCATTTCAGATGAATGTTATGTTGAAAATTGTGCATCTTTGCCTGTGAGATTTCTGGAACACTTGAAGTACTCCCAGCAAGTCATTCCATAAACTATCTACCAGACCATATGTTTGCTGCCTACAAGTCTGGGCAGGAAATGTCCAGTAGGAACCACATCCGAACGGAGGAAGAAGCAGCAGCCAACAGCACTCCCCTAACTAATCTGCATTTGCAAATGCCACGTCGGAGTTGGCAAATGAAGCATTTCAAGTGCAAATAGCTGTGAAGACATTTGTATGTAGCACTAAAACCAACACGTAGATGCTGGGTTTGTTTCTGTTTAATTCTAGCGAAGTTCCTTAGGTGCTGGTAGAACAATGCCACTTTCCCAGCATTTTTTTTTTTTTATAAGGATGACTCTTACATGGAAAAAGCCCATTTCTCTTCTAAATGCTCATTCTGATGCACAACTACTTACAATAATTGTGCTCAAGAATCACAGCAATTATAAACACTTATCCTGTGAACAATTACAAGGCAATACAGTCCCGAAAGTTTAAAGCACATGCATTAAACATGGTTATGAAGTTTATAAAAACATATGTACGTTGTACATATAAGCATATATACAATATGGGTTTTTATGAAGCAATTTATCTCAAAACTGACTTTAGAATCCACTTGCATATGTTTCAAGAAGTCTTCAGCTTTTATGTATTTATACATTATACACAGTATAACATCCGTATTGTATGCATGCAATTAGTAGATCACACACAAGATGATATGTTTTCCAGCAGCACATCGATATAAACAGTCTAAGGCTGAGATAAATCAACACAAAGATGAAATATTATGATCTGGGCTTGCATTTACAGGATATAATTCCCATTTGATGAAACAGTTTCTGAAACGCGTCTCTGTCACTTATCATTAACACTGACCAGACATAACCCCAAGATTACACTAATATAAACCAACATTCAATTAGCATACAGAGCGCTCTCTAATCAAAAGCCCACACAGTATTAGAAAAGTTGATTTCCCCCGCCCCCATTCTGTGCTTCTCCTTTGCAAAGGAAACATTCTGCTTCCACAAAATTTCCTTTTTAAATCCAACGAGTATCCTTTAGCTCGGCAGCAGCTGGCAGCATCTTCCCAGAGGGAACTACCAGGCCGCGCTGCCGATGCAGAAACCCCCTCCTCACCCACCCGTTCACCTCCACCCTAGCCAACACCATCACCCACCCAGCCTGCAGAAGTATTCTAACCATGAAATGCCTGTGGGCCACAGGTTCTTTGTAGAACCAAAACGTTTACAGCTCGACTCTAGACGCCCCACTGACGGGGGCACAAAGGCCTCTTTTCCCTCATCCCCCACAGGGCTCCCTACATGGGGACCCCAGGGTGGAGCAGACGGCCAAGGTCGGGGGAGGGCGAGAGGGGGGAGCCCACAGCGCAGGTGCAAAACTCAAAGGCAAAAAAATCAGCACAACTCCCCCGACCCCAAATGAGGATTTATCTCCAGAAGGATATTTTTTACAAATTGCCGCTTCCCGACACACTTCAGTTACCCACATATCCCACCTACTTTCCCAGAGGATTCCACTTCCTCCAGCTGTGCCTCGCCCCAGGAAGGAGCCAAGTTTTTCAGCTCTTCGGGAAAAAAATTAAACTGCTCAGCCAAGCACTTGCCAGAGGGACTTGAACTGGTCTTAAAACAACCCAAAAAACCTCTGAAGCCATCTTGCAAGTGCAGCCAGGCAGTTTTCGAAAACTTCCTAAGCAATATTTTCCCCATTTTAACAACATACAGCTCACATCAGCACCGAAAATAACGTCTAATGAATATGTGAATTAGTCAGTTGTGGTTTCACTCCAAGACAACAGTTTGTCCTGTTGTTTCACGGTGCAGATTCGAAGCGAGCTATCAGGAGGGCTAATACACAACAGATCTGAGTGCTTGGGATTTAGAAGTTCACTAAACACAAAAGTAATTAAGAACTACTGTTTCCAGTACCTGATCCAAGACGCAACCGAGCTGCAGCACAAAACTTGCCTTTTTATCTATGTTTCAAAGTAAACACTTGTGACTGATCCCTGTTTTATCCTTGCCTCCCACGTTGCCATATGGCCACGGATGTTTCAAACAGACATTATTCCAATAGCTCATTACTTACCATCTTGTGCTGAAGAAGAAAAGCTACAGACAGTTTTGACAAAAACAGCAATTGCCTAAAAATGTTAAGTATCACAGTCTTGCATCGTCTTGGACATTTTTAGTCTAGTAACAAGGATCAGCATTAATGGCACACAGAGAAGAGTGAATCAGCACGTCTGCACCAACTTCACCATGTCCCCAACAGTTTGCACTAGCAGCGGCTCTAATCCTGCCTGATTTAATACAGAACAGACATTTCTAATCCGAATTCAGTACACGTCCAGCCTAATTAAAGGCAGTATCCTCTCACTTCAGTACATTTCAGTACTTCCTTTCTTAAGTATCACACAAAGGTAAGACTTAAATTCACAGATTGACCGGGGTGAATCTCCTACCGTGCCACGACATGGTCCAGAGGGAAGAAAACCCTCCAGTTCTTCACCCGTGGTTCAGCTCAGCAGTTTGACACAGAGCAGCTGAGGTAGGTCTTGTGATCGTTAAATGATTCCCCCTGTGCACCAGTGAAAGATCAGGAGTTTGGGAGAAACGATACTATTGACTGGTCCTGGCTGACTTGCTTTTCTATGGCAGAAGGAAATTCAACAGGGAGCATATTTTGGAGTGAACATGTAGCAGCTCTGAATTTAATGGGTTTCCCTGCATTACACCCGAAGGCTGATCAGACCTTTCTGGCAGTAAGAAGAAAACAGATTTTCTTCCTCCAAGGAAGCAATAGACTGCTGTGCGCCATCACATTAGTGGGATTCAAAGCGTTGGCAGAGCCACACAAAGCAACCATGCACATACACACCGTCACCACTGTGCCCCCTGGTTAAGCCAAACACTTTTATGAACCCCTTGAGCAAATACCTTTCACTCTTTAAAACTGAGCTGGTCCAAAAGCCTACACGAGGGCAACTGCGCTCTGCCAACAAGCACTAGCTTTCTACATTGCAGTAACCCAAACTCTTGCAAACACTGCCAGTGCACGCTCAGGACAACAGCGATCCAAGGAGAATTCCAGGGCACAGGTATCCAGCCTGACATAGCCAAGACATCGTTCACCTTGATTTCTAAGGCTCAGTAGATTTGGCAAAGGGGAGAAAAAGGCTGAGAGGTAGAAGGAATAGAGAACATGAAATTCACCCTGTCTCATCCTTCTAGAAGGTTTGGCTGTTTTACCACCTGTTTTATAACAGATGAAGACCCAACATTAGTTATTAGCAGGAGGAGGCCCTTCAGTTTACAATTAAGCTGTTCTGACTGTATCCTTTAGAGGTGAAAGTACATCCTAAGTCATATGTCCATCTATCATTCTTAGAAGTGTCAAATAAGGCATTTAATTAGCTGTGAAGCTTGCTAATGAACATCAGGCCAGCACTCCACTCCTCCGTACCAGCTCAGACCACCTTCCAGTTCTGCCCTACCCTGCTCTGACGTGACCCTGAAAACGAGAGTCCTTTCGCGATGAGGAGGCACACACACACACTGGAGGCCCTACTTCTGACACACATCAAAACCTGCCAAGAGCCAGCAACGTGATTTCTAGTCCTTTGGCAGGCTTTATTGAAAAGCTCCTCTAGCAACATCTGGCTCGCTAGACAGGCATCTGGCAGGCCATCACCACGTTATTGATGAGGAATGCCTGGATTTTAAGCACAATGCTTGATACTTAAAATATGCCATTATAACTTAAAACATATGACAGACAGATACCTATTATACATAACATATATATACATGTGTGTATGTATATAAACATGCATTGGAAAATAATTAAAATGAGTGCTTGTGCCTTTGAAGGACAGAAGGCAAGGCAGACAAGGAAATCCAAATGCACTAACACAGAGCTAATCCAACCTTGGTGCACAAGGATGGCAACTCGGGCAACTGAAACAGATTCACTCTTTTCTGTCAGGTCAGAACTGGCATCACTGAACAAAAGGTTACAAAAGAATACATGAGGGTCCATATTTTTACAACGCTAAAAGAGGTATCCCAAATAATGTTGTCAAAATCATACAGGAAGGACTTAAATCAAGATATATCTGCTTTTGCACCAGGGGTACTTCCCTTGCTAATACCAAGGGCTCAAAACCTGTTTTGATCATGATGGGACCAGCCAGGCATTTGACTTCAAAGTACACTAAGCTAGAGCCTGCCCTCAGGTTAGATGCTCAGTGAAATTAAATACAGTACTTAATCAAAAGTTAATGTCTGTGACTCCTCAAAAGGTCAGCCTTTTTGTGTGTGCAAGTTTTCCAATTCAATGGCCTCACAAGAAAAGACTGCATTCTTTTCACAATTTTCTCTGGCATGACTTTTCATCTGAATTTAGAGTCGTTAATGTTTGTTGCACATGGTATGTCAGTCCTGCTTAAGAATAAAAACAATTAGAAGAAATTCCACTCCTCCACCTTCTCCCGTCATAGGAGATTTCACCTTCTTTGGGGAGGAAGGTCTGGTTTTGCTGTAACAATCAATACAGGATAAAGAACGGGCTTCCTTTACTTCAGTGATTTCAGAGTTTTAAAGTTTTGTTGGTCTCTGTTTTTCAGGATAAGTGGGATGTTCTTCCCCATGATCTAGACTAGCGAGGTTCCTGGGGGTAGGATCTTCTGTAATATCAAGTGACATCACCCACGCTTCCCTGCTACTTTATTACAAAGATGGAAAGAAAAGCTGTGTCAAACACTGGCAAAATCCCATGGGAGTTAGAGGCAGAACTTCATAAATTGAGGCTAATAAATACATAGGTTGATAAGAAACTTATCTTTAACTGCTGTTCTTGGACTAGAAACCAGGAGAAACCAGCTTTGCTGAACATCAGATATACTATCGCTACTCATTTTTTTAACTTCGTAAAAACTCAAAACGTAATGCATTTGTGCAAATTTGCAACACTGGCTTAACAAAGCTGGCAGACACAGGGGTGCAAAAGGCAGATCCACACTCATAGGGAAAGGGGGTTTGTTTGACAGAAGCACGGAATAAACATGAGAATTCCTTACCCTATGAGAAAACTCTTCTGCATTTGAAAAAATTCAAAAGTTCACACAGGCTCTGTTTCCAGGAGCTATACTGTAGTTACAATTTGACAATTCCTCTGTTTGGGAGTTTGACTAGTTTTGGGGGTTTTAGATCAGAAATACAGAAATACATATTGCATTAAATTCTCTTCAATATGTTACAAGCCTAAACAAGAAACGGACAAGGATATTGAGGGTTTACTCTTTTTTTAAATAACAAAAAAAAACCCAACATAATCCAGACAGCAGCCAGCTAATAATCTTATAATAAATTCAGCTCTGCATTTTCCAGCTCTTCTTTTCTCAGTCACACACCAAGCACTTTTATATGGCTCTTTTTGTACTATGAATTTTAATAAAACCAGGAAAAGAATTGGGAAGGAAGCTAATTTTTCTACATGCCTCTGGCAAACAGGAAGAATTCAAGAATAAGTTAAAAGATATCTTTCTACTACCAAAAATTCATTTTCCATAACAAGACACTGTCATCTTCCTGAGGAGCCTGTAATTCCAAGATAAAGATGAAAAGATGTTGTTTTATCATAATGACAAGTATCTGCATCCGTATTTATTTTGTGCTCCGACATCACCGTACAGTTTATATTGTCATGGTACATTGAAAAGTAGGAAAACATTTAGCTATTTCAATAACAAGAGAATAAAGGATAAAGTACCAAAGGGAAATAGCATAGCGCAATCATTTTCCAGTATCCCTAGGAAAATATTTGACCCACATAGAAGGAACAGAGAATGTAGTTTGTTTCCTTGCAACTGCTTTTTTTTCCATTTTCCAGTGGCCAGCCCACGCATCTTAATCACAAAGTACTACAGCCTTCTCAGGCAGGCAGCTTCTTTGCTCCGGCTACAGGAATAAAAGCAGGACAGAAGCCAGCAAGCATGGAGGGGTGAAGACCCCCAAAACCAGGCAACTAGTTTAGGACGTCCCAGGTGCCCAGATTTCATCCCACCTGGTGGGTTTAGTGCTACCTGGCCACCGGTTCAACAGCACACAGGTGAGCACGGGGCAGCATCTTCGGGTATGGCAACCCTGGAGGCAAACATGGAATTCTGTCAAAATCCAAACAATAACGGGTAACTCCTCTCAGTAAATGGCTTAATCACTTTTCCAACACAATCAGAGCGGCTGCCTTGGAAATGTCTTACTTGCCCGTTACACCGTTATATACATGTCAGATAGCATTATGCTAGTGGCTTAACTTCCCCCTTGTTTAGAAGCTCCACTAAGGTTATCTTTTCACCTTCTTGTTTAAATAAATTCCGAATGTGTCAGTATCAGTGCCTCTACCACAGATTAATAGAATCAGCCAAAAGGATAGCTGACATTTTTGTTGCCATAGAAACTGGTCATGATGTTACACAGCTTGTCTAGTTCCCATTTGCCATATATCTAGCCAGCTTCTGAACACGGTCCCCTTTTGTTTCACGAGGAATTACATTAAAATATAATTCCATCTTAGTTCAGTCCCCATTCTGTAGCAAAGAGGATTATAGAATATTAAGACACTTCCTTAGGAAAGTGCAAAGCGATGATAGTACTGCTGTGTGGCTTATGTGCATCCCAGTTTAAAAGCAAAAGAAAACACAAGTGGAGTAATTTATCCCAGAGCCCTACATCCCAGTTATCCTCCATTCAACTATCTCCATCAGCTTCAAATAAACAGGCTTTTCCTCACCAAACCTCAAAGTGGATGTACTTCAAATATGGCTGTACAAGACTAAAACAAAAATAAAAAGATATTAGTGAAGATTATTTTTTTTTAATACACCATCAACATTTCTCTGCATAATGTGTAACCTTCTTAGTGCTGCTATCAGGCTCCCTCTCCACAGAGGCATCGCAGCCTCGAGTGAAAACCGCTCACATAGAATTAAGATGTGAAGTTTCAGCACTTAGCGATGCAGTGTGGATGTACGTTGTGCCAGAGGGCACTGTACACTCTGAGAAAATGCAAAGCAACTCAAGCAAGAACAATATCTAAGGACTCCAAACTGTCATGGCCCTCCTCTACCTCCCCAAGACACACTAATACTTGTTATTTTAGGAGTCCATTTGCTGATATGGGGATTAAGGCGAGAAACAGATTTCAGGCAGTTCATTTCCCCCTCTATAATATACATGAAAATCAGAGGGATAGCTGAAGGAGCTGAACTCCATCGCACCGGGTGCTATGCAGACAGCAGCCCCTGCTCTAAAGGGACTTCTTCCAGCCACAAAGGCAGCATCCAGACATCACTCCGGTCACCCAGAGACATCCAAACCCACAGTCAGGTTGCTCGGATTTGTAGATAAACAACTATGTCACCGTCACCAAAAGCTGTCCCAGTCACCGTGATAATCCCAACACTGAGCCTCATCCTTGTTTAGGCCACAAAGCACCAGTTTGGTTTGATGGGAACTGTTCGGGTAAGCACGTGCCACGTGTTACTGTGGCCGGGGACTTCCCTGAGCTGCTCTCAGGTGCTATGGTAATGAGCACAGGTAAGACAGGTATGGTTGCACAGAAAATCCCGTTTTCCATACTTTCAGGTGTGGTCATCAAAAGCAGTTTCTCAGGGCTTCCCGTTGTTGCAACCATGTGAGAAACGCCTGAAGAACCTCTATTTTACTACACCCAGGAACATGCAAGGAGCTGCTGACAGATGTCAGATATTAAGCAGAAATTTTGCCCCGAGCAAAGCACTGGATGCTCAAGCTTACACGTGGCACGCCATGGCCTTTGACTCTGAAGATATTCATGCCCAGCATCAGCCTTTTATTCCCCCTACAGTTCATAATTATGTCCCATTTGGGGCACAGCAAGACCAAGCACGTGTTGCTGGCGGCTTTCAGGGGTGGCTTCAGAGGGTCCCACAAAGCAGCCCTGGATCTGTTGAGCAATACTGCTGCTCCCTTCCCTGGGATGGAAGCAGATGAGATGAATGCCCTACAGGATTGCAGAGAGTCAGAAAACCACAGCAATGTCCCTTTCTACGTCACTCCCAAAAGAGGTTAGCCACAAAGGCCAGGAGGCAGCTGGTGCTTACATGGCTGCATAGCGTGGAAATGGAAAAAGGCACATTTATGAGGTTTGTCAAACTCTCAGCCTCTCTGCAGCACTGGACTAGCCCCAAGAGTTGGTAAATGAGATGTAAGGAGATGCAGAAAACACAGCCTCTTACCACTGCTTAAAAAAAAAAAAAAAAAAAAAAGCAGCACAGCAAGTCACTCCGTTTCCCAAGCTAACCCAAAAGCCAAAGAGATGCCCATCCTTCTGAGCAGCCCCTAACAGGGAAACTATCAGTTCAATCCCAGTCCAGTCTGGAGTTATTTGTATTTTATAACCGTTTCCCAATCATATCTTTCAAAATACTCCATTCTCATCGTTTTTGATAGAAGAGAAATAAGAGGGAAGACGGGGAATAACGACATTTGTTGAACAATGCAAGCTGCAGAGGAAGCTGCTTGTTGTCTTGGATTTCCTGGGTTTGACGATCAGGTTCATTTTGCATGCCTGGTTGCATCAGCATGTTGAGTTATGCAATGTAGCAAGCTGTCGCACTGTACAAAGCATGACGTATCATTTCATTGATGCATGAAATTAAAAAGATGTGGTTTGCTGGGTCACCCACAGATACACCAAACCTGATCTTCAGTCAGTCAGTCTCCTTTTAATTATATTTAAACCTTGCAAGATGAGGGGAAAAAAATAAAAAAGAAGACGAGATTGTTCAAATACCTGCTCATCCACTAATGACAAGTAATTCCAGCCAGTCAATGCTGAAAGTAGGTGCAGCAGTGCGGGTATTTTCTTGCTGGTTTTGACACTCTGGTGAAGAAATAGTCACAACGCTTTTTTGTCCCATCCCAGCAAGGCAGGCAGGGCACAGAGCAGCCTTTATGGGGCACCCCGGGATGGCAGGAGGCTGCTCCAGCTGCCCAAGCTACAAGTACTTACTCTAAGGCAACCCCCAAATGGAGCTGGAGTGCTGGCAGCCACACTACAGCTTGGTTTGGGTCTGTCTCCTGACATTGCTAGGGCTGGCGGAGATATCTGGAGATCCCCCCTGCTCAGGCTGGGTCCAGCCGGGTTTTGAGTATCTCCAAGGTCAGAGACACCACAGCCAGCCTGGGCAACCAGCAGCTGACAGAAGCAACAGTAGCAAACAGCTGCTGGGAATGAGGCAATCACTTTTAGGCAGAGAGCATCTTCATTAGCAAACCCTGGTTGTGAGGATCTAGCTCAGGGGTCCTCAAACTATGGCCCGTGGGCTGGATACGGCCCCCCAGGGTCCTCAACCTGTCCCCCCCCAGTATTTACAGAACACCCCCCCCACCAGGGGTTGCGGGGGGGAAACCAAGCAGCCGCAGATGACTGCCTGCCACTTAATCCACGTGCCAGCCCCCAGGTTAAAAAGCCTGAGGACCCCTGAGCTAGAGGGGAACCATACACACCCCAGTGCTGGCTGGAAGAACCCACACGATCGAAGTTACAGTTGCTACCACAGAAGCTTGTTCTTCAGGTATGCCGTTCAGCTATCCCTCCCTCCGCCCAAGAAAAATATTTTGGCGTAGTCCAAGGAGTATAAGCATAATCTTTTAAGTCCAAACACACATTCCTGTAACAACAGAGATGGCAGCAGGTCAGCACTCAGCAGAGCAAGCCTCAGAGCTGGGGCACAGGCACTCTGCAGCAGCAGCCTAAGTATTCAGAAAACACAACCCACCCTCAGCCACAGCACATGCCATGGTTGCTACAAAGCAGAGGATGACCTGGAAATTCAGCAGCAAAGACAGGAGCAAGCGCAAGAGGTTAGGAACATTACTGGAGCCTTAGGGATAAGCCTGCTCCCCTCCCCTCTGGCTTTGGGGAGATTCCCCATGAAACAAGGGCAATCAGCTAGCGAGGCTGCCAAGTATCAAAGTTCCACCCAGCAAACAGAGATATTACACATGCCCTGCCCAGGCACCCTGCAAAAACAAGAGCTTGACTTTGCAAACTCTATTATTGATGTCATGCATAGTAGAAACAGGCTGCAGATGGTAAAAATAATTTAGCAAGCATGCAATTGAAGCAATCGTTGAGGGTGGGCTTGGTTTTCATGGTGTGTCCCCTGCCCTGTCCCCCCTCCCCTCAAAGAAAGCAGGAGGGAAGGAGTAGGCAATACGTCAAAGAGAGCAAAACCGAAGCTTTTCCAGCTCTTTTTGTAGGGAACGTTGGACTTTGCCAAATATAAACAGTGGCTGAAAGAAGATGCAGTAGATTCAAATGTTACCTTCCTAGAACATAAATTATTCCCCTCCAGAAAAGGGGCCAAGAAGTAAAACTTATCTTAAAAAATTTATTACTATAGTAATTTCTAAAGAGTTTCAGAATCTACTGGGTTTCACTGTGGGATGAGGGTGGGTCCCAAATGGTGCCCAACACTGATGTTGCTGTGGCAACAACTTGTTGCTGGACATAAAAATAAAAATGCTTTCTGTCACTCTGGGTATATAAATCAATAACTGCCATGGTAAAATGAGAGATCATTCTGCTGTATCGTATTCAAGTGATCGGTTAATCAAACCCACACCATTAAGGCCTGTGCTCGTAGCGAAAGCATGGTTGTCCCCATGGGTGACACAGACCCCTTGGAGCTAGGACAACGCGGAATCTGTGCATCACTTAAATCCCATTTTAATCTGGTCTGTGGAACTAAGTGGTCTACAGTCTGCACCTTTGCTTCTGCACAGTGGAAATTATGTTTTTGCCATGTGTTCTGAAGTATAAGAATGGTCTTTTTATGTACTCCTTAATGTCCTGGTTTGATAGTAAATAAAGCTGCTGAGGAAGAAAAGAAAACATAAAAATAGCATGAGGAGGTAGCCTTGTCAGAAATACAGTTCACAACGTGTACAACAGGTAATTTTCCCACCCATATGCAAACCACCACTCAGACCGGCGTGGGCAGCGATCCTCAGCAAAACCATGCTCCTGGCACCACCAGCAGGCTCTAACACGTGCACAAACCCACCCATTACGTGCCCACAGACCACACAGATCCCTGGGAAACTTCTAGTTTTTAAAAAATTTTATAATAAACCAGACAAACCATCTAGCCTGCATGGGTTTATGACTCGTAGCAAATAGAATAATCGGTTGAAATGTACATCGTCTTTCCCTCCTGCTTAGCAACCAGACCTGTCCAAGCCAAGGAAAACCTGAGGACAGCTGAAGCGTGAAGGCCTAGGCAGAGCCAAAAGCGCATCAGAGGTGGCCCCAGTTCCCTCCAGTCAGGTTACACGGGGTTTGCTCCACCACAAGCTGGCCCCTGCCAGACAGGGCACAAGAGCAGCCCGAAGCCACTGCCACCTGCTCCCGCGGTTTGCTAGTTTGGCTTTACCCCCTCCCCGAGCACGGTGGCACGGGCCCTTTCGCCCCGCGTCCCCCCACAAGCCCTCTGCCCACCACCAAGCATCCCCACTCCTCAAGGGGAGAACTGGGAGGTTAATGACCATGCAGAAGTCACATCTGCAGCTTAAACGTACAGGAATCGTTTCAACGAGTCACGTATTTATAGCAAGAAATTTCTATTATTAGAAACATAATTAGGGCCTGAGATTCACACGCAAAACTCTAATCTACTTGAATGAAAGGAGATGCAAGTACCGCAAAGCAGAATTTATTCTCTTGTATTCAGATAAAAATAGCTGAATACAACTTCCAACAGAAAAAAAGGAAGAAAAAAAGAGGCAGGTTTCACAAGTCCAACAGGTAGCTGAACAAGTTAGTTCTGAAAGTCCCAAACTTGGCTGAAGCAATGGAATTAAGAGAAAAATAGTAACATTTTTGCCATAACCGATGATAAAGAGAAATAGACTAATGGCTTGCAGAATAATACAAAGCAATAAAATATGCAGAAACTCATTATTGTATCTGTTATATAAGAGGTTGTGAATCATAAGCTTTTGTATCATTGAAAAAGAACGCTAAGCAAGAGGCATGGATTTCAATAAAACACATTAAGTAGCATTTAATACGAAGCAAGAGCTATAAAATGATAAAGCGTATCCCTGTCTTTCAAGAAATTCCTTTTTAATGGAACACTTCTCATTTCAATAACTTCATCTGAGATTTTTTTTTTAAAATCGTATCAAGTATCCACTTTAAGGAAACCTAATAAAATGTTATTTCAAACAATGTCCATTTAGCCGCCTGTTAATGCAGAAGATAGCATTCACTTCATGTTACAGCACTTGTTATCCTTCATTTATAACTCAGAACGACATTAGATTTCGCTGATTTTTTAATACGGACCTCAAATACGGTCACTTCACTTCTGGCCGTTTCCACACTAATAAATGTATTATGAGAGTTTAGAATGAATTACCAGGCAGAGTTTGACTTCTGACTAGGAACCTTATTAAAGCACAGCTTCAGGGAAAGGTTTTTAATGCAGCATAAATTGTCGTGGCAGTTTTTACAGATGGTGTGGCGTTTTCCCCCCTTTCGTTTTTTCCTGTCCAACTTGAACACAGGGTTTTGAACAGCTTACGCAAAGTGAAGGAACCCAAATCCCCCCCCTCTGCTATCCTCCACCTCTCCAACATGCATTCAGCATTTCCATCTTTGTTTTTAAAGACTTTTCCGACGTTGAACTTTGCCATGCAATCCCATTACTTCTCGCCTTGTGTCTATACACCGGCATATTTGTTCCCACCGTAACACCGTGCTAGCTCATTCCCAGAGACTCATTCCAGCATTGGAAGCAAGACAGGTGCGCAGCAAACTGCTTCGCCAGACCAACAAGAGCCTACCAAGGAGTTCACTTGAGCTGTCTTGCAGATTTCCACACGTGCTTGGATAGGAAAGCATTAGGGAGAAGGAGTCATAGGTTCATCTTAAAACCTTGTACTTTCCATGGCCAAATCTTGTCTAAGTGGATAACTGCAGCAGCTTTCATGCTAATTGGTGACATTTCCTTCGGGACATCGCCACTGGTTGTATATTAGTGTCAGTGCCTGTAACCAGCTTGTTTTTATTCTTGTGCCGTCTGTCAGCAATAACGAAGGTGGGAATTGCCAGGATTGTCACTCGACTGGCTTTTGTTTTCTCTACAAGTGGTTATTAAACCCATCTTTTCTGTGACACTCCCACCACCTTTGTCTGTAAATTTGTTAACGTATCACTAAAACAACTGCAGCAAAATTAAATGGCACAGCTGAGGAGCTGAAGAACGGTTTGGTGACATCCGTATCTATTTTCTTTGCAAGACCAAACCACCACAGGGATGTAATACAACGCAAAAGCAGCAGCAAAAGAACAGTGGTCTGGAGAGAAATTCCCCACACTGATCCTCCCAAGGCCAATGACACGATGAACACACGTTCTCTTTAGAAAATACACGATGTGAGACCTAACGCATACAAAACACAGAATAATCTAGAACTTGGAAAAAAACACAGCCATATAGACTAAAAAAAAACAAAGACAAAGAAATGTCTTTGCTTTTTGTTTAATTTTTTAATTAATTATGTTTTAATTTTGTTTTAATTTTTTTTGTTTGCTTTTGCTTAATGTCAGGACTTTGACCCTCAACTCTCAGCTCTCCCCACCACTGTAGCTATGTGTATCTCTGCACCTTGGTGTGTTACAGCACAAAGAAGTTACTCCCACTCACCACCAGTCCTGGCCACAGCTGCAGGGCTGGGGAAGTTATTTAAGTTTCACTAATTTAACTCGTAGAATCCAAAAGGTAGCTGAACTGCTGCTTATGTAAATACCTTTGTCACAGAGCTAATTCATATAAATCTACATGCTATAAACTTCTGCAATTCCCCCAGATCAACAGAATTACACACCTGCCCTTCTTTCCCAGGACATACATATTTCTCTATGACTATAGCCCAAGAAAGTGCATAATTAAAAAAAAAAAAAAAAAGTACCTTTTTACATTGCAGACTTGCTCTCAGCATCCAAAACGTTAGCCACTCCAAGTATTTCATAGCAGCTCAGTTTTCCTTCCACCTCACTTATCCGAAAGCAAGCTACTCACAGTTAGCACCGACAGTGGGAGCTGGGAAAGCCCTTCCTCTTCAAAGGAGCCCCTGCTCCCAATTGAGCTCCCCCCAGAAGGGCTGGGGGCCACACAGGTGTGGCCAAGGACTTGATTTTCAGCCCCCACAATGAGTCAGCAGGTCTGTCTGATGGTTATTACATGCACATGGGTTGGCGGCTTCCCTTGCAAATGATGCATGATCATTACCACCTGTATCTCCTTATCCAAACTATTCACCATTACCACCTCAACCAACAAATGATCCCCTGAGCTGTAATTCCCTTGGTGGTCAGGGAAACAGGTGTGTTTCTCCTTTGTAACTCGGGGTGTTTGGTTATTTTTTAAGGAAACATTGGAGTCCTCTCAAACATCTTTGACTAGCTGTGACTCCAGAGAAACCTCACTTTTGTTTGGCTGCACAGACTGAGCAATGTTTGCTTCTTGGAGAACAAGAGTAATCCCTGGTCTTGCTCCTGTGCAAAGCCTGGAAGAGATGTACATCCATGGACCAGCCCCATCCTGACCGATCCCCTGCCCCGACTGAGCATTATGACCAAGGGCACCCCAGAAACACATCTCCCTGACCGCATCCACAGCAATTTTACAGGTGTGCAGGGCGCTTCTGTGCCAGGCTGAAGTAGTGGCACCTACACTCAACACCAATGAGAGGAAAGACTGCTAACTGCTGTACCCCGAAGGGAACCACTCCTCAGCCTCAAACCAGCACCCAGGAAAGCCCAGCCTCTGCCCTGAGGAGCTTTCCCCTACTCAGAGACCTGCTCCTCTAGCTGAGCCAGGGTCACTAAAACTCGTGCTGATACCTTGACAGGCCCTTCTTACAAGCTGTGGTAAAAGGATGTTTTTGTGGCAGGACAGAAAATGTTAACAAAGATTCAGTCAACAGTTTAGATTGATGTAGGAGATCTCAGAAAGGCTCAGAAGACCACTGCATATAAACTAGTGAGACGACTTGAGACAACAACCTGGTAACATCTTCCATAATTTAAACAAAGCTGAATAATTTCAGCGATAATAATTTATCCAATGACTGCAGCCCCTTCACTGTCCATAAATTGTCTTTTAATGAGCTACAATGCTCATAGATTTATTGTTTCTTTGTATTCACTTGCTTTTTTTGGTCTGAAAATTCTTCTCCAGCAGTTCAGCGTAGTGGAGCTATGCTAATGAGCTTTGTAGGCAAACAAGTCAAATGTTCCTGTTCTGGTTCTCTGAAGGCTAAAATGTAATGCTAAAAAAATAAAAAGAAATTTGGTTCCTCCTGTGGTCACTGGAAAATAAAACTTTCTAGAACTCTTAACCTGGGTTGTTGGCTGCCAACCTCGGCAGCCCCATCTGGCTCCCTTCCTCCCTCTGACGAGGACCAGGATGACCAAGCAGCCTCCGCACCACGCAGTCCTGCTGTCACCCATCTAATGTAGAAACACAGGGGACACAATGGAAACATCTTCAAGACGCATTTCTGCCAGCATCTCATATAATCCCCTGCATTAAATTGTGCCAAAAGCTCATGCAGTAACTTCTGCATCATGCTGAACCTCTAACTGCACGTGTTCTAGAAGGCTGTCCAACCTCAGGAGTGACATTTAAACCAGACAGGGTTTGCAACAAACCTGTACAGAAGCTGTTCAACTGGTCACTGCCTTTTTAGCTACAAAGTCATACATAACCCAGTTTGTTGATGCCAGGGAAATAAGAAAATAACATCAACACAGAATCCCATAGGAAGCAGAATAAAAATTATCATGTCCAATGTGTCTTGCCTTGAAAATGTGGTTTTCCTGTGAAGGATTTCTAATGTGGATATTTAAGGTAAGGACCTAAAATTTATATGCAAGTGTCTAAGTACCTCTTCCATTTTTCACGGGGGCTCAATACTCACAGCTTGTTAATACCAAAAGCTGGCTGATGCTGTCATTACAGGTAGGTCTGTCTTCCTTGGGTGCTGCACTGGGAGAAGCTGCACTTGAGCCTTCAAGAGGAGCCACTTCTGACTCAGTGACCTGCCAAGACATTCGGACTGTCACCACCCCTCCACATGTTTTCCTGGAGGGCATTAACCACATGACGTGCCGCTTGTCCCTTAGGTTATTATGCTGGCATCTCTATTTAAACTTGATATTGCAAGGTCCTTGAGGGACACGAGTCATTAATGGAAACGTGAAGGCTCCTTAGAGCAAATTAATAGACATATATATTTTATATATTCATCAAGAAAGGGAAATACGCCTGTGCAGCCATGTATACAGCTCCTGCTGGGGGCCAGAGACAAATATTACTAGTGGAGACTCAGATCCAGACGCAGCTCCACATTTTTCATCCTGCCAGACCAGACGCGTAGCCCTGTAACACCTTCAGCTGTGCAAGTCCCACAGAGAATCTGAGAGGGATTTCAGGTGCAACCGAGTCATCACAGCCTTCAGGGAGTAACAGCAGCAACTTGCTCTGTCTCTTTTTAACATCATCTAGAATCATGGGGAGACCCCCTGCACCAAAGCCATGCGACCAGCAGCAGCTGCTGTGGCTTCAGGGAAATGACCATACACAGCTTTAGCAAGCAGCAGGATTTTCCCAAACGGTTTAATTTGGGCCAACAAGCTTACTTTGTGCAGAACAGTGAGCTGCCATCAGCCACTGTCTGTTATCTAGCTGGGGGTGGCCAGGTGGCACAGACACAGAGATGATAGCTTTTGGCCTGAGAAAGGCTTCTGCCCTCAAACACATGGATGCTGATGGTGGCTTATCCTCAGCATCTTCATAAGTTGTTTGTTCACAGACCTTAAAGTCACTTCCTGACGTGTGAAACTCAAATGACACTTCAGTACTGAGGGGTAGGTTCAGACCAAGTTTATTTTATCGAAAGGCTGTGTGAAATATTTATTTCTGCTGGCTGCCTCAGCTCCAGGAACGTTCTGTACCCTTCAGCAGGCTCTCTGCTGGGACAACCTCTCTTACAGCTTCTGTACCTCCACTCCTGTGTGTGTGTGTTTCTGTCAGCATGGAGCTACACTCCATTCAGTAACCAGAATACATGTTCACACACAGAAACTGTCCCTCCGTGAAGTGGCTTCCTACAGCACCTTCTAACCCACAACCTTGCCCTGTACTGCGGCAGGATGGAGGCAGAGACTTTATGCGGTCTAGATGCTGGTACCCTGGTAAGCTCCAGCCAGACAGATTTTGGTAAGAAAAACACAAAATAACTCATCACTGAGGCTTTCAAGAACCTCCTCCTCTTATCATCTATTCAGATCGCCTCTCCCGGACCTGCTCTATTGAAGAGGGTATTCCAGAAGAGAGGAGAGCTTCACCACGGTGCTGTTCTTTGAGGGATGGGAACCACAAGAACTGTGGTTCCTAGAGAAGGGAAGAGAATAAGGTTACTGGGATGAGAGACCATCACTCTTCAAAAACAGGAAAAGGAGACCTCCAGCACAGTACTTATTATGGGCTGGAGATTATTTCATTCTGAGACACAAAATGTCCCACCATGGGACATCACAGCTTGGCACTGGGAAGAACTGACGCTTCCCCCCTCATGCAGCAGCTTTATCCCTGGCACAGCAATCTTGAGTAATCACCACAACTTGTTCCTACAGGAATATTTTGTTTTCCCTTATGGGTTTTTTGTGGGTTTTCTGTGGTTTGTTTTTTTTTTTCAAAGGAGGCTACCATCCTGCTCCATGACTTGTTGCCTCTGGCACATATAGAGACTTTATGCCATGGTTTTAATTTGCATTCCCTGATGAATATATGATTAGCAATTGCATTTATAATTAGTAGTTTTGTCATTTAAAGTTCACCAGTTTTGCAGCCAATTATTGAATAAAAAGCTGTTTATTATTTTCAATATATTATTACTTTATTATGGCTCATTGCTTTAAAATACTTAGTTTAATCCTTCGCAGGTCCTTAAACACAAATATGGCAGCTATTAGCAACCTCTTCAGTCAGGCATAAAATTGTACCCACAGGCCTCATAAACAACGGAGTGCTTTGGAGAGATTAAATCAGTGTATACAGCTGCGAGGGAGGCCATTAGGAAATACATTCTCATTCTGCCTGAGTGTTATTTTGTTTTGCCACTGTGCTCTTGTCAAATCTATCAACTACCTGTGCTCTCCTCTCCATAAATAAGAGATGTCATCTCACCAGGTCCATCCATCAGAAACATTTCAGTCAACATACAATTACACCCTGCAGTCTCCTGCTAATATACTAATTTCTATCATTTGTATTTCAAACAGGACAAGCCGAATGGCGAAGAGCGGAGCTGTGCAAAGGCCAGAATGATCGATCTCCTCCGCAACCCGGACAAGCGCTGCAGCTCTTAGCAAAGTTGCATTTATGCGGAATAAACACGGCACAGTTGTCATTGCTGCACGTTCTCAGGTCTGGACTTGGAGAAGATGTCATTCAGGCCAAGTCTGCAATGCTCCCCTTAGCCTGGCAACCCCCCTTAAAACAGAGCACGAAGGACTTGCGGTGTAAGAACTGCTTGCAGCCTGTTGAGCCCAGGGAAGAAACATGGTTTTGCATGAGCATCTTCACTGCACGGGCACCACCTGCATCCCAAATGTCCCTCCAGCCGCTTCCCCTCTCAGCCTCTGCAGCACGGCAAAAAAATCTGCGTTAAAAGACGGGCAAGCCAGCGATGACCGAGTTCAGTATTTGTCCTGCTCCAGCAGTGGCTGGTGGAACCCTCCTCCCTTCCCCATCCACCAGATTATTTTCCTTAAATCTGTAACCTCTTGAAATCATCAGGTGAACCATTTTTCCATTATATTCCTGATTTGAGATCGCCGAGAGCTCCCTGCAGAGCCAAAGGTAAGTGTGCTATTTGCTAAAGGACAGAACGATCTCAAATGAGGAGGAACTTGTCCATGAAGTAAAAAATATGACACAATTATCATGTAAATTATAGTGGCTGTTTTAAATCCCCTGCCAGCAAGACATGAGGTGATACCACATGTTTCTGAGGCAAAGGGAGAATTGCTGTCTTGCCTGGAGACAAGAGAGTAATATTAGAAAAGCAACCAGAAAAAAAAAAAAGAAAAAGAAAAAGAAAAAAGAAACCAAAGCAAATCCTTACCTTTGGTGTAATATATATTGGCCCTACTTGACTATTTCCCATGCAGTGCTTTCTGTATTGATATGCAGAGTTGCAGATCCTGTGGTGCAACATTTGTTGTGAAAAATTAAGGCAGCAAAAGCAGCAAAGGCAAAGAAAAACTTCTGTGAAATACCAAAAAAAAAGGATATTCTGCTTATTCTGTTTCAAGCTAGATTAGGCTACCTCATCTAGTTTCTCTCCTGCCTGTTCTGAAACAATGCTGTAAATGAGAGAATAAGTATTTCAATAAATATTAATAATACTAATAATAATGGAAGCCCTTTGAAATAATAACAACAACCACAATAATAATAAATCAGAATCAATACCAATATCAACACCAGTATCATCCTTCCCCCCTTCCCCTAGCTGGAGCAGGGGAAGTGACACTTGCAGTATTTTTCTCCCAGTTTCCATGCCCAGTCTCTGATGGGACCAGCTGCTCAGTACCGCATATCACGTTCATCTTGATGGACTCGCTGGGATTATCTCCCAGGATGTAAAGTGAGGAACACAATGGCTTTCAAACCTCTTATCTCATCTCTTGCCTCGATCTTCCTTAACCTTTTCCTGATTTACTCTGGTAAACACTGCACTTAGCCACCCTTGCTCTAATCAGTTGACATTAGATCTAACACCCATCGTTCCTTAATGTAATTTTCTCTTCACAAGCCAACTACATGGCATCAGCCAGGTCTAGTTGGCCGTAGCCAGCTTCTCTTTTTAATTATGCACCTTGTCAGCCGCAGAGGGAATTCAGACAGAAATGGTTTAAATATGCATTATACATAATCCATACTTAGAGCTGAAAATAAATTCCACATATTAAAATATCATCAACTACTTCATCAGTTGTGTACCACGTGACACATTTCCTGTCTCCTCCCATTCAGAAGAGCCTGAAGAAAATTAAACTTGTGGCTCAGGATCAAATGCCAACAATTCCCAAAGCTCAACATCTATCCTTAGGTAGTTAAGGAGTTAGAGGGACTATCCCAACTGAAATTTCTTAAATGTAAAGGCAACTTTAAATTTTGGGGTCTGTCTGTGCCCACTTAAATCAAACATAGTTATGCTTCATCTTGTCAGTCTAACAATCTATAACGAGAAATCTGAACCCAGGTTACTGTCACCCAGAGAGATCTTTCATGGGATGACATCAGGAGGTGAAAACAAGTCAAGTTTCAATAGTACTCAACAAGTATTTAATTCAAAATTTTTTTACAGTATTCCCATACTTTTGCTCCAAAATTTGCAGATGGTATTACCGTGGGTTGTCTCTAAACAACTGAGTGATGAGACGGCAGGGATAAAATGGCCACAAAACAGAATTTTCCAGGTGAGAGATAAGAAGGAATAAGTCTTCGGGTTTTACACAGATATACTAACGTTAAGTTTCCAGCAGAGACGTTAAATCAGAAGCTACTCCCTGTTCTTATGGGTAAAACAGGAAAATGCACTATTGCTTCAGATCAGCCTTCCATGCTCCCCAAATAACTTCTACTGCTTAAGATACCACCACTCTGGTTCCAAAGTTTATCTGCAGGAACTGAATATCTATTAATCAGTATCATCAAATGAGGACATTGCACTGTGATAAGGGAAGAATGAAATCCCATTCCACAACAACGAGGCAATTAACTTTATGCAATTTAAATGAACTTGGCATCGATAATGTCTGGGCAGAGCCAGCCATACTCCCCACCACAACCAACTAGGACTGCTAAGAAACACAGCACCCAAACACGGCACTCCCTAGAAAACAGTACGATCTGGGAGGGAAAGACTTTGGGCTACGTTTGTTTGAAATGGCAGCTGCTCAGCTTCTCTGGAAGAAATACAAAGTTTCAAATAAAAGGGAATTTAGATGTATTCTGCTAGGGGTTCTGCTTATATGAACTCAGATGTTCACACTGCATGCTGCAATGGACACCAACACGTACCTTCTGTAACACTGCATTTCCTGCTAATGCACCGGCAGGACAATTTCTCCTTTTCTTTCTAAATTATTTTTTCCACAAGCTATTAGTACTTTTTGTATTTATTTAGAAAGCTTGAGCAATAGGTCTTCCCTTGTACCTAGAGAAATAAGCCCAGTATCTCTAAATCTATGTGTTGGGCAGGTCTCATATGACGTATACGTTGGGCTGTAGGATGGAGGGAAGAATGAAGGAAAAACACTTAACCAGAACAGACACACACAAAAACCCCACTGATTTATGAATGCCACACTTGGAAAGCATCGAGCATGCAAATCAAAGCCTTGGTGCAAGTTCATTTTATAGCACCCACATTTGTACAGCAGGTTAATCACATTGATGCTGACACAGCAACATTGGGGTAACTTTAATAAAGATTTTGGGGTTGCTTTTTTTTTTTTTTTAAGGTATAGTTCCACTCATTTGGGTCTAAAATTTAGATTTGTGAGTGTGAGTTTTAAAAGGTAAAGGAATTATCAGAAATAAGTAGTCAAAATGAGAAAAAAACCCTCCTAGATATAGTATTTCTCTGCGTTGTTGGATAGCCAAGTCACTGCAGCAGGGCATTAATAGATGAGAAATGGGATGTGAAATCAGTGAATTAACTAATCAGACTTAAAGACAGGAACCTGCATAAGTGGTAAAAAATAGAAACATCTTGTTATGTCCTTCTGGCATTAGACCAGGCTGGATGGAGCTTTGAGCAACCCGGTCTAGTGGAAGGTGCCCCTGCCCACGGCAGGGGGGTTGGAACTAGGGGATCTTTAAGCTCCCTTCCAACCCAAACCATCCTATGATTCTATGATTAGTAATGCAAGACAGCGTATTAAGAGGTATGGGTATTTTCCACGTCAGTGCGGTGCTTCACATCTTTCTATGTACCTTACAGTATCTTTATAACACAGCATGGTCTGGTTATAGTCTGCTCAGTGTCTCCTTGGTAGAATATAAAAACAAGTCTACACCAGCAATACACATTTTCTCTGTTTTATTCTCTGTCTTTCACACAACTGTCTCCAAGCTAGGCTGTGGCAAAAAAAAAAACCAAAAAAAAACCAACAAACCCAAAGCAGTCACACATTAAAGCTACAGGTTCCTTGGGACACAGACAAGCAAGAAGCTCTTCAGCAAAGGAGCGGTGACCGCTGGCATTGCATTAACAAGCTGGTTCTATCAAACCCTTACCGGTCACCTATCGGATACTGTAACTGCACAGAATTACACACAAGCCCCACGGTTAATCCTGTGTATGAGCAGGCACATACAGCAGTCAGGACGAAGATCCTGGCCATGTGTCCAAAAGCAGAAATGTCACACAGCTGAGCTAAGGGAACTGCTACAAAAACTGCACAACCAGTTGGTCTTCCAGCCGTTACTGGAGGGCATCACCACTTAAACACAGACAAGCAAGTACAACCCCTGAAGACTGAAAATTAGTTTGTGACATATTTTGAAAGATGTAGTAAATACAAGAAAATGTGTCTTGTTTGAGAGGTTAAGACAGGCCTCTTTCTTCCAAGACAAGAGTGTTACCATCTGATATGGCATGAGAACAGCAAGGGCTGCAAAAAGCAGGTTCAGGGGAACCTTCAGACTCAGATTTTCCATCACTGAAACCTTGTCAAATCCATGCCTGCCCCAACTAGGTGAGGTTAAGATTCCCAGCTGCTGCATTTCCTCATTCATTGATAATTTAGTCATAACTAATAGATAACTCAGTCACTGATAATTTAGGTCCTCAACATATCTACAACCTCATTTTCTTTAAAATATTGTTGAAAACAAACCTTGATGGGGACATTGCCATTGTCATTTTACAGGCAAGGCAAACACTTGCAGATGTGAAGGCAGCAGCTGCTGGTGCTGGGGTGGGGGTGAAGCAAGTCTCATCCTTTACATTCGCCATCACACTGATCTTGACTTCCACAGTAACGTATATTGAACACATTATTTTGTCCAGTTTTGGTCTTGTGGTATGACTTGAAGAAAGGCAATGAGATACACAGGCACAGCGCGTGAGGAGCATGTGATTCACCAGTTCAGTCCAATACACAACTGCAGATGTGCTGGGAAACTTCAGGTGAGGACAGTTTAGTTACTACATCCGCAGCCACCAATTAAAAACAGTTTCTTTGTTGTGGTCTCACTGCTGTATCTACATTAGCAAGCAATTTCACACAGCAGAAGTAAATCATTAGATTCAATCTGGTACGGAGGCTTCTACATCTACACTACATGTATTTCAGGCACTCACTGGGGACTAGACTTAATCTGCTCCCCTCAACCAAACATGCCCACCATGCCTGTGGTTCAAAACTTATCACTGCTCCAGACCTTTTATCTCCATTAGAGGTTGGGACGCATTGCCTGGGGCAGTTTGTGCACAGCAAACACAGAGCTGTGAATTGAATCAGCACACCATCAGTGGGGACAACGAGGGGGCTGGCTTCACAGCCACACTACTGCTCTGAATCAAACCCCAACCCTAGCTGTAGTTGTATTACCTACACTTCAACTAGCAAATCTATGGTGAATAAAATTACTGGCTTTCACTGACTCACCGAGATAGATGTTGTTTCATTAATGCAGCTACCCCAACCACCCATTCATGTTGAAGATAAACTGTATAAATTAAAAGTGAAGATGCTGACAACTGTTAGAAACGTGCCCTATGGATCGTATTACGTAACTTTATATTATACACAGAACTTATGCTTTAAATTAGGGGAAAATTAAACTAGTGAAGACATTCCCGGCTATTTGCTGTAAAGCCACAGGTTAGCCAAACACAGCAAGATCTCAGTTGTAGCAGCTACTTTTCTTCTAGTTGCTTTGTACCACACATAAGAGGGTTTTCTTTTGTATAAGATGTACAGACTTTACAGAACAACCTTATTATATAGGCTACGGGCCTCACTAGGACTCCTTTTTAATAAAACCTATCTCTTTCAATTAACTTGATTGGACACGTAAATGTTTTGGGACTTGATGAATAATGCTGGGAGATAATTTTGCAAAGGTCCAGAGGCACTAAAATGTCCATGCAAATAGGGAATGATGGAGGAATTGGAAATGCAATCTATAACACTCACCACGGTGGCAAGCCCAGAGCTGTCACTCTGCTCAGCTGCAAAAAACAAACAACCCATATGCCATAAGTATAAACTATCTGGTAGCTCAATCTATAATTTCTCTCATGCGACTAAACAAGTAACAGAATTAACAGTGTAATACCCTACTGAAGGAGTGCTTTCAGCCTTTGGCTTTAATTAGTGATTCATCCAAACTAAAGCTCCACCTATAAGCATACTGAAATCCAGATACATAATCCTTCTCTTTCATCCGGCTCTCTAAATAATGTCGGAGTTACCCAGCAGAGAATTTGCACGCCAAACACAGCACAGGCTTTGGTGAGCAATGATACCTCTCCTGTGCCATAAGACAGACCAAGCACTTGGATGGGAAGAACTTAAAGCATTGATGCCTTGCGTCAGCCCAGGTCCGGAGGATAATTTCTGCATCTGCTCCTTGTCTCATTTTCAGAGCAGGAAAATTTTCAGAGAAATTACTTTCAGAGAGTTATTTTTTAATCACTGTTCACTTGGATCTGCTCCTGACAACACACACACGCAATGAACAACAGCCAGCAGACCAGGGAAGGCAGGGCTGGCTGCATCTGCTCATCCTCAGGCTTCAATACATTCACCAAAGCCGCTGCAACCCCAGCGATTCCGCCTTCCTGCATTTTGCAGTTTGCAAACCAAGGCAGCTTTTCTTCCTTGGAAGAACTAAGAAAAGGGAGAGACAGGAAAAAGCTATGCTAGGACCAGTGCCAGGTCTTTCTGGAGAGAATCTTCTTACCTTAACTACTGAACTAGTACAACTTTCCCTTCACTTCCCAGGTTTAGGGGTTTGGTAATACAAATCAACCCAGTGGGCAGAGAGAGCTACCCCTGCATTTCAGTGCACAAACACCCTCGGCAGGCAGCCACATTTTCATCTCCAGTCACATCTCCAACTCCCATTGTGTATCATGGTCATAATCTCACAGATAAAGTCATAAAATATTTACAACTAGAAGGCTGCTAAATTTACTCCCCAGTGCCCACATACATCTTTTGCACAGCAAGTCCTCTCTGGCTTAAATTCTGCGTACTAAACCTTAATTACTGCTGTCTGACAAAGTGAGAAATTGGACAGGAAATACAATTTTGAAAAGCATTGAAGTGACAGAAGTGACTAACAACCATTTTCAAAAGCAACTTTAGGCAATATCTCAAATAAAACAGACCATAAATTGGTTTTCTTGAGGTGGAGCTCACGTTGCTAGTTGAACTACAAGGGGCAGAAACCTAAGAGCGACCAGGACTGGGATGCGCTGTGATGGGAGGACGTGACTCATGTCTACTGTGTGACAACAAGCAATGCCATCAGGAAGCCATGCAACCCACTAGCCATCCTGACAAATGCATCTTAGATTATTTGATAACCTCATGCACAAACTCCTCACCGAGCCAGTAACTCCCTTAAATCGCCCAGTGACGCTGTAAACTCTGCAGAAAGAGGAATGAATTCTTGTTACCTCTACGTTCTGGTTTAGAAATTTGTTAATTCTTCACCTGCACTGCAGCAGAATCGTACAAGTGCTGGAAAAGTTACCTTGGTAGAGCTACTGACCCATCTTCTGCCTAACCCAGAACATATATATAAGCTTCTGCCATCCCCCCGCGAGCAGAAGGCAGCGATGCTGGGCACAGGGCTGAGGAACAACAGCCTGCAGGCTACTCACCCACCTGCCACAAGCAAACTGGCTTTTGCCATCTCCTTCCTGCACTGGATTCCTGGACCAGTCAGGAAGACAGAGGTGACCTACAGCCACCCACGAGACACAAATGGCCTACACACGTCCCCTGCTGCCTGCTCCTCTTGCCCGTTCCCCGGCTGGGTGCCGGGCGCTGCACAGCCCCTGAAGCCCGGCACGGAAGGTGGTGGCAGCTGGACCTCGCTGGCAGGACGGCGCTGCCCTTCCATCAGCAGCCACGGCCGACCTCACGCTGAACTTCATTTTCTCTGCCCATGCGAGTTTGCATCTCCTGCAGTTGTGAGTGTGGGGATATCAAATAAACTGCTCAGGGAATAATCTTTGGTAGTTGGGGAAGTCCATTTTCCTCCTACAAAGGAAGCAGCTGAAATGCCGCTGGTTTTTTATTTATTTCTTTCAATTAACTGTAGGCAGAGAGCGCAGACGGAAAACCGTCACATAGAGAGGCAATGGGCAGAATGCAAACCGAGATATAAAGGCCGGGTTACAGCTCTTCTTATTTTTCTCCCTCAGTCATCCACAACAACAGCCTAAACCTTCACCTCGTACCTCAAAATCCTAAACACAAAGTAATGCAACCCTTGCTTCCCCCAGGAGCCATGCACACGAGTGGAACATCATCTAGGGGGGGTTCCTTCTCAGACGGCATAGCTGAGGGAATGTCACAACCCTGTCCTTTGGAGAAAGCTAACGGAGGAGCCTCACCTGTACGCTGAAAGACAGAATTTACCTACCCTAGTTGCAGAAGACCGTATCTTCACCAGTGACAACACATGGCATATAATGCTCCAGTGAGGTGAGATGAATTAAGTCTCCCTTGGTAACGGGCCCTTAACTGGGGTCATTAATCACCTCAGTATCCCAAGCACATCCACTGCCAAGAGGGGACTTTCTGACAGCGCGATATCCAACCCCTGCTGCCAGCAGGTTAAAGGGAGGGAGGAAAAACCTCTTTGTAAAAAGGAGGGTCTTCCCCTTAGGAAGTCAGCAGGAGCCACAGCCTCAGAAACGGACCTTGTAATTGAACGTTTTCACTCTGATTTAGAAGAGCGCTTCTCCTTCCGCGCTTACAAGGTCGGGGTAGAGCGCACAAACGGCCTGCAACTGTTCATCGGCCAGCACGTCCTTCCCTCCTAATAGGAGGTAAGGCTATACTGACCCGGACAACACATGGCAAAAATGCACCCCCCCAGGGAATAAAGGAATCTTGGGAAATTCAGAATGCAACTTTTTGAAATTAGAAAATGAAGAGATTTCTTAAAACACCGATTTGAAGAGAAGATAATTTTCAATTAATTTATCAACCAGTCTTGGAAATAATAATAGTCACTTAAGACTCACTTTGAAAAAATCATTACCCCCAATTTCAACTTACTTATCATTTAGACATACATACCAATTATTAATAAAATAGATTGAAAGGAAATCTTTCACTCAGTTGACTTCTTTCTTTCTAAAATTTTATTTTCCTTTTCAGTTCATGAAAACATTCCAGGCTTCAGCTTTTTGATCACCTGGTAATTTTCAAAATTCCTACTTTTCCTGTGGTTGGAAAAAATTATTTCCTATTTCACCGAGACCCTAGAGGTTTCTCATTTTAAAACTTTAAAGCGCAGATTTCACTACAGTGAAAAGCAATATACTGTGCTCCACTTGAGGCAGGTCTAGGTACTCTCCCCATGTATAAGCACGCCACTGCTCTAAAACATCTCGTTGTTTCAGCAAAACGATCTCACGGGTGGAAGCTGGGGAACAGCACAAACAACAGGCGGCTACAGCACGGTAGAGGTTACGGTCACAGCTGCACCTTTACAACCACACTGATGCCAACTTTTTTGTAACGCTAGACCTGACTTTAGTCAACTCAGAGAGTAATTTGGGAGTTGTTCTAGAGCCTAAGACAGAGGTAAAGGGCTTCACCCTCTTAGGTGATGACCTGACTTCAGCCTGATGTACTGTCAGGGTTGTGGCAATACAACCTGCCCACAAAAGCAGCCACCAGCCCAAAGCGAGCCGGAGGAGAGCACAGATGCAGATCTGCTGGCCACACGACCCGCGGGAAGCCCCCTGCCCACCCGCGCTGCCTCACGTCCCACGACGCACCGAATCCCACCCGAGGTCTCCCTCGCAGCTTCAGAGCACTCAATGGCCAGAGCTCCCTTCAACACCTCCTAGATACAAACTCAACAACTGGGTGGAAACTTTGTCTGTGGGAAGGATGTCACCGAAGCACACAGACCTTCGGAGTCGGTCAGGGAGGAGAAGGTGTCCCTCAGCACAAGACCCTCAGCATCACGCCCGGTGACGGACCGCACAGAATAAAGCACCTTTGCCATGGGTTTGGTCACCGCACAATGATGACACACGCTCACTGAAAGTGCTAATGGAATGTGTGCTTGTTCTGGAAATTAAGATCTTGTTAGGCTGTTACAGAAATATTTAAATTTCAGCCCAGGCCCAGCCAAATGGCTTTAGATAATATATCATATTTTAATCTAACAAAGGCTTCATTGATTATCCTGAAATTCAGAATTAGCTAGATGCATTTTGTCTGACTCACTTGTCCTGTATTGCAAAATAATGATGTAATTTGTAATAAATTACTAACACCGACTTTCAGCAGTGACAAATTGTTTACTTAATTCAATAAAATAGTGTCACTTTTGTAAAGTGCATAATCTTAGAGAACTCAGCTGGTTGTGAACTGCAGGTTATGAAGAAAAACATTCATGTCAGTCCAACATACAGAAGAAATAAGATCTGAAGCAACCTAACTACATTCCCTCAGATTACTCTTTTGCACTTTAGTGTCACTCTCAATTTAATTTTTTTCAGGAAATCAGCCAGCCTGGAGTAGGCAGGATCATTCTTGCTCACTGAGTCTAATATGACATGACTAACAAAAGCAGACACGATATGTCATAGCAATGAATGACTCATCAGACTGGGAAATTAAAAAAAATACCATTTTCCAAGATACAATTTTTGACCTTTACACTATCCCCCAACTTATTTTACACAGACCTTTTAGAAACATCTGTGAGAGCAAGATGCAGTAAAACGTGCCAGAGGAAGGAAAAGGATGGGGGAAAGGGATGGTATTTACCCACCTTTGGCAATATTTTGTACGAGAGACAGTCATCCAGGAAAGCGAAATCTCAGCCTTCCCGCATGTTTGGCCCGAGATTTCTCCATTACAAATCCTTCCCCTGCTGTCAGCTGTTCTGGGGCCCAGGACAAGTGATTTATCCTTGTTACCTTACTTTCTCCATCTCTATAATGAGGACAAAGACACTTGTCTATGTTATATGGTTTCTGTGACAATTCATTAGTTAATGTCTCTAAAGTGCTTTGAAGATGTGAAGCATTATTACTGATATGTTTTGCACTATTTTTTCTGTAGCCAGTCAACCTCCTGTCCGCGTATCACTGCACTCTGCATAAGAACCCTGGTTGTGCTAAAAGGGAAGAGTTACCGCAGCTTGTCTTGCTGCAGCCAACTTAGGGAAAGCCTAAGAAAAAGGAGATGGCTAATTGATTCTTACTTTTTCAGATTAATCTCAATTCTAGTGGTGATGCCAGCACAAATCTTGCTACATATGTGTTTCCACATGCAGCCATTCTGAAATCAATGAGGTTCTTGATCTGTTTACCCAAATATTATAGGGTGGAAAATTAGGACCAAAGTAATTTTCCAGCTTCCTTGTCGTAATAATTTACACTTTATTTTTACTTCCATAACTTCCACAACTTCTATCTACAAAATCTGCTTTAAAAACAACACTGAGAAAAATTTGGTAGGAATAGGAGATAGCAAACTGAATTAGAATATTAGAATAACAGGCAGCAAATAGCCTACACATTATATATTTTCATTTATATTCACAGAACTGTGTCTTTCAGATGATCAAAGTATTTATTTGATTTTGTACGTTTTCAAGCAATGAAACCGATTTTAATTTAAAGCATTATTTGAAAACAAAACCCAAAAAAATAATCAAGCAATCTCTGTTGTACATAAATCTGCTCTGCTTTCCCCCACTGGACCTGCCACGCAGTACACATTATTTTTTCTTGTACTGTAGGGTAGCTAGGAGAAGAAGCCGCCAGACAGCTTGGAAGTCATATCTGAAGAGATGAGAGAAGACTGCTAAAAGATAGAAAGGAAATGAGGAAAGATCTGAATGCCAGAATGAATTGAAGATCTGTGCGTGTCAGTGAAAACAAAGATGAACAGAAGATCAGGGAAGCAGTGTTGAGCCCATCAAGAAAAGCGAGGCAGGAAACCAAAGCCTGAAAATCAGGAGATGAAAAAGGAGCAATGACAGATCTGTGCTGTGTTAAGGACAAAATAGGAAGGAAAGAGGTAATAGCGCAAAGATTATTAGAAAACCTGAAGAAATCAATGATGACTTTTCTTCCATCATTTGGCCTTCAAACCTGCCTGAAATATCCAAGAAATGAGATTTACCCATCACAGAATAAGGAAACACTGCAAAGAATGAACATGAGCAGCAGCAGTAGGTAATGCAGTTACTACTGGGACATGGATGTGCTCGGACACCATCTCCAAACCAGGGGAGCACCACTAAGAGGGAAGAGCATGGCTGTGCAGTTGCTCTGGGAGAAGGGGCAGCCCTCGTTCTCCAGGCTGCCATGCACCCCACTGTCCACAGCCCACCTCACCTGAAGCTTTTACTGTGCACAGTGAAACATTTATTGTGCATGCAAAACTCCCTGTGAAGTTCCCCACTGGAAGCAAGCCTGATGGCCAGCTTGTGTTCGCTCTAAGGGTCCCAGCCGACCAGGGAAAAACAGTGAGTTTGAGAAATATTGATTTTTAAAAAAATAGTGATCACTTCTCCTCTCCTGCCTTCTTCTAAAGCCCAAACTTCTAGAAACAGTTTAAACACCAACGCCGTGGGAGGCTGAGCTGCCTCTGCAAGCCTGGGTTCTGAAACCCCCCTCACTCGGCTACAACACCAACAGATGCACTGAAGCTCCAAGACTTGGAGAAGACACAACCAAAGAGCAGCGCCAGCCTTGCCAGCTGCCTCTCCACAGTGCTGTCGTCCTTTCCTCCCTGTACCGGCAAAACAGCAGCTCCAGGTGTTACTGCACCACAGACTTACTCCCGAAGAAATGCAAACTGAGTAACAGTAAATGCTGCCATAACCCAGCGTTAATCTGCACACCTAGAAAGCAGGTCGTGCTCAGCTTAACTTCTACTCAAAGGCACAGTACCACTTCAGGTAGGGAGCTCTGGGGGAGAAGATCAAGCACGGAAGGAGATGCGCTGTTCACACTTCTATGCTACCTGTGAAAAAATTCTGCTTCTTCTCTCCCTTCCTATGTGAACTGAGAAAACTACTGGAACCATTAGTATTAGTGCAACTGATTGAACTTGAATGTATTAGGTTCATTCCTACATATGAGTTTACGAGAAGATAATTTCTAGGCTTATCTATTTCAAGCTAGTAAAAACCCCAAGAAGAAATTCAAACTCTATCCTTATCTATTAAATCAGATCCTAATCTTCCCCTCAGCAATTTGATTTTTAGGAAAAGATAAGAAAAGCATTACAGTAAGAGTGCTTTTCAATAAATCAACATTAATTATACATGCACAAAAGTGCATCAAACAAGTTTGGGCACACAATTAGGTAACTAATTACACTGACTCTGCAATTCCATACTTAAATGGACTTACCTGCCCCCCGATCCACCTCTTAATTTCTGGGAGGTTTAGTTGCACAATAGTTTCTTTGCTACTAAGCAGCAACTGTTGAAAATTTTTAAGCAACTGCAGTTCCATGCCTAATTAATCATGTAATTGCCATCATTATTTGGACACCTTTTTAATAATTTAGCCTTTGCAATGCTTAAACTGTAAGAAAAGCATATGGAAGAATTGAGAAGTAAGTGTCGCAGCCGCGGGTGATCAGGTAGGTGCTCAGCTTACACCCTCAGCTCTGACAGTAGCCGCAAGGAATCAGAGTGTTCAGCAGCTCTCAGAGCATGCTGAACACCTCTCGGGATCACCCCCCTTAAAGCTCACCGGACACTGAAAACCACCACGGTTTCATAAAAAGGACACCAAAGTACAG
>JAVJGJ010000030.1:30836469-30868483 GCA_035590215.1 Microhierax caerulescens
GGTTACTGACCGCCTCGGCCTCGGTGGAAGTGGTGGAAACGGTGTGACCCGCCGAAGCTACCAGGTGGCAGCCGCTCACCACCATCGCTGCCACGCTGCTTCCCAGAGGTGGCTGGTTTGTACCAATCCTCCATCCCCGCTTGCATTTAATAATCCAGATAAATCCGGCTCCCACCTCCACCCAGGACCAACCTCCGTTGCTTTCCCTCCCGCCCCTCACTCCTGCACTCCCACCCTGGCTTCCCTGCACAACTGTCCCAGGCAATTAAGAGCGAGCAGCCAGCGCTGCTCCACACGGAAGAGCAGGAACAGGCACCGAGTGACAGACAAGATGCACAAACATAACTCACTGCTGTGAAAGCAATTAATGGCACTCCTGAAACATTTTTCTCAGTAAGAGACATTCAAATTCAGCCAATCTGTCACAATCCTCCATTTGTCATTGTCATTTTTACCATTGTCACGTTATTTGATGGTATTAAGCAGACAAGAGCCAGTTGTATGAACAACCGAAATAAGCATAAGTTGATAAAATAAATTAGCTCAGAAATTTGTATACAGCAATATTAAGCAAAAAGCAGAATTATGTCAAGGTTGAAAGAATTAGGAATTGAATTTTAACAGCCCACATGTTTATGGCTGATTTCCTGATGAATATTTTATTTTTAATAACCTTCCTATCACATTCACTAAAAGGTCTTACCAAGGATGGATCAGTAAACAAATCTGAGGGGGAAAAAAGGCTGTTCTGAAACATGAAACACTTTCAAAGCTCAAACTCCCTTGAGAGTAAAAGTCAAAAAGAACAAAGACAACTCTTAGCATGAAAAGGGAAGACATGGTGTGACTAAATAAAAGGGCGATATTTGATAGGTACAAATTGAATACGTTCCTGCTTCAGTCCTGCTGCTTAAAAATGTCAGGTCCATATGCAGATTTGCCAGAATAAACACCTCTTACTGAGCGGGCAGGGGCTTAGACTCTGGCCTAACTCTGAAATCAAACCTCTTCCCACCAGTTCTTCCAGCTCACCCGTACTGGAGGGCAGGAGACCCACCGTGGAGTGCATCACGTCTGACAACGAACACCATCCACACTGCCATAGGGTGCGATGCTCCGGTAGTCAGGATGTCTCCCTACACACATTTATTTCATCAAAAGATAATCTCCATTTTCACCTTCAAAAAGGGTAGGTAATTATAAATGCATTCTTTTTACTCAATTTTTTTAAGCAAGTAATTGTTGCCCATGGGAGAGAGTTTAATTATTTCTGATGAAGAGCCAAGACACAGAATCAGGAGAACATGACAGGAAGAGTGTGGAAAATGTGTTCCAGCGCTTAATTGTATGGCTATCTTGCCTTTTCATCCTGAAAAAACAGGCATTGATTTTTTTCCCCCCTCCCAATTGATTTTGCACAATCTTCAGTTTAGTAATACAAAGCGTATCCAACTGTAAAAGGATCGCAGCTCCCAGGGCCAGGCCATCTATGATTTCCCATCACGAATAGGCAAATCGCACATCACACGTAGGTCTCCAGGTAGCTCAGCAGCGGGATGGCTTGTGCTTGCCCGTGTGACACTGGTTTGACAGAGTAGCCTCTTCTCGTCTCCCCCACACAGCGAGCTCAGCTGAACAGCAGATGCAACACATGATGTGAAACAAACCACCGACACTTTATACCCTTCACTAAATAGAAATGCAAGCGCATAGCGAGGCAACGGCACATTCAGGAGTCAGGGGTTGCCTTGCCGCAATGGGACAGCAGCCCCTCCACAAGCAGACAGGATCACACGCTCTGGAGGATGCACAAAACGCCTGACTTTTATGGAATATCTTGTCCATAAAAGATTGATTCTTCTGATTTTATGTCAACTGAGGCTTGCCATGTGACCTGGAGCATATGGGTTTATAGTGCTTTTAAAAGAATTAACTATTACTGTCACTCATAAATATTTCCTTTGGTTTCCTGCTCAGTAGCGTGCATACACAAAACAGAATATTATTTATGGAAAAAGACACTGTTTCATTCCCGTTGACACAAAAAATATTTTGCATCAGTTGATCAGGTAGCTGATTCACGTGCAGCAAAGAATTCTCTAATGCACCTCCTGGATACAGCGGGTTTATCACACACCGTACACTTCAACCTAATCATGATACATCATATAAGGGCTGATTCTGCTTTCATACATTAATGATGCCTATACAGAGGACTGCAGGTATATAAATGTCAGGACAAAACCAGCATATGTGAATGGTACATGATACTAGATTATGATAAGTGAATGCGATAGCAGGTTGGACTTGAAAAGAAAAAAGATCAAACGGGAGATAGAGAAAATGCATCTCAGCACTCTCCCTTACACAGCCGTGCACTGGGAAACAGCACGTTTTGCAAATTTCCCCGTAGCAGCCATAAAAATCATGCGGAGAAAGCAAACACCACATATCTTCCGATGACTCCACACTGTCCTCTTCCAAAGAGGTATTCCAAAATGTTATCTTTCGCTAGTGCCGTCACAGTTTCCCTCCACCACACCTGGGAAGGACTCTTCCTGCTCTATAAGAGAACAGTGAAAATAGGAGAACCGTGACAGTAGATCTCTGACGAAGGGGGTCCTACCATAACGCACCCTATTACTGATGCTGTTTCCTGACACACGGCTCATGGTGCAGGTCACAGGGAAACACACTGGAAGTGTCAGTCTGAAGATGCAGCAGTGCCACAGCCACTGTCCCCCAGGAAAAAGTGGCAGCAGCAGAATGGGGGCAGGAGTTACTGCAAGGGGAGCGTGGGACCAGCCCTAACCATCGTCAGCTCTACCTTTCACAGCATAAATTTTTCCTGAAACTACAACACGAGTTCAATGCTTTCTTTTTTATGGGAAAATGCCTATGACATAGTGGAGACTAGCACAGATGAACAGCAAATAAAACCTGCAAAGTACACTTGAGACAAGCCTGGGCCAGGGAGAAATGACTCAAATTGCTTGGAAATGACTGCGTGCTACATGGCCTGCCTCTAGAAAGCCACTCAAACTCAGGAAAACTCCAGTCCTCCCAAGAGGGAACAGCAGCAATGTCAGGAGCCTTAAGGAGCCATTTGCACATCAGAAACTACGAAGAGCGAACAATTCATCAGCACTTGCAGATCAAAGCAGACCTTGGTTGTTTGCTAAATTCATGGAAATAATAAATGCAGTCTCATACCCAGGTGTAAGCTGCATGTGTCAGTCTATGGTAAGGACAGTTTACATATAATTTTGAGTAAATTATCTTTAAGGAAAGTATGGGTAACCTTAAATAACAGCAACTCTTGAAGAACAATTATGTATCTTCCCAGAGAAAACCCAGGTCAAATTTGCTAGTCTTCACCCCTGCGGTCAAAAAACCTACAGTGGGATTCATTTTTGTTGGTTTGTTCATGTCCTTATCAAAGATCCTGGCTGAATTGCAAGCTCTCTCACTGCTCAACAGATCATTCCACTTAAAGAATCTGGATAAATACTCGCAACCTGCTGATGAAAAGAGCTGAGGAAGTACAAAGCACGGTGAGCGGGAGCTGTTGTTTCTCCGTCCTGGGAAACTGGTGTGTTCATTAGCACCCGGCCCCTCTGCGGAGAACAAGAGGAGCTCCCTCAGTTCTCTTTCACCAGCCATCTGCAACTAAAAATAACATCGTGGGGGCTTTGATGGTTGCTCTGAACTAACAATTGCCCAGAACTGTTATCTCCATTTATCTCTACCCCTTCCAAAAAAAAAATCTGTTCTCAAGGCCTCCTGAACATAAGCCTAATTTAATGAGGCACCTGTTTCACAGAAAATCCTGCCGCAAAGGGTGCACCTTTGCAATCACACAAAGAGGTTTTGCAACCTGACCAAAAACCCCAAAATGTTGTTAGTCTGCATTTGATCTCGTAAGTTTTTCTAAAGTTGAAGTGGTTTTTCCCGTGGTTTTTTTTTTTTTTTTTTTTTTTTCTTATTCCCAAATCCTTCAGATGTCACATCACAGTGCTCATCAGCTGGGAAGCACCACAGAGGGTGCAGATCACGTACAAATAAACTCTCTACGAGGGGAAAAATTCAGTCACAAGAGCTGGGAACTGCATGTGCTAGGCATCAGGCTTTGCACTTCTTCCTCTTGTTTTTCATCCGTTTTGTCATCTGTGTGATTTATCTCCCGGGTTGTATTTTGTGCAGCTTTATGGCATAACAAATCCAGACTAAAACTATTTGTTTCTTGACTTTAGAGAAATACATACTATAGGTAAAAGACCTGTATATCATTCCGACCATCCACCTGCCAATATAAGATTATTTTTCACAGCGTATATTTTAACGCTTCCTCCCATCTGACTATCCAATGTCTTAAGAGATGTGATTCATGCTGTCACATCCTCTGCACTATGATGATATGCCGCCAAATGCACCCCAAATTTATTATTTATTTTTCATATTGGCACACTTCATTGCAAACTTATGTCTAATTTGTTTCCTTCTATTGCCCTCTCGGTCTGTTATTTCAGCGCCAGCTGTGCGTTTCCAGCTAGCTCTCCTAAGCCTGCATTCGTATTTGCAAGGTGAAGGCATTTTGTTATCTTTTGCCCATGTTCCTTATTTCTCTTTTCTTCTTTAACTACAAGTCTTCTCAAACAGAGATCATTAATTTGCACACTTAGTCCCTCTCCCAGCTCATTAATGAAGAAGTTAAATAAAACCGGACCTAACTCCTTTCCCAGAAAACCCCATTAGGTACCTCTCCTGACTGCAATACTTGGCTATCCATCATTCAGCTTCTGCTGCGCAGTCTCTTGGCCATGCTTCACATTGCAAGCCTCACTAAACTAATTTGTCAAATAGATTTCTTGAAATGCGATATCAAATGCTTTGGAAAAATCCAAATTTATGACATTAATTGCATTATTTGCTGCCAAAAGAGGCAGTGATTCTGTTTTAAACCACAGTACGCTTTCTTAGTGGGATTTACTCTTTATAAATTTGTGTTCTTTATTGCACTTAGTTTCATTAGCCTTCTAACACCAGTGATTTTAGCTCCATTTATTTTACTGATAATAGAAGATATTTTTCGAATGGAACTGCCAGAATCACTTTACATACTGTTTTCAAACTGATAGTCTATTAGTTTTTCACCAGGTAACCCATGATCCCTCCAATTTTATCAGCTCCAGTTTACTATAATTTGCTGTTTTGTTTACACAGTGACTGCTAATTAAATCCCTGCAGGTGAAGTTCATCCCTCTGCAGAAGACCAACATAAGTGTGTTTATCATTAAAGTTTTGTTTCAAATGGCAGAAAAGGATTTCTTTTTACATTGAAGAAGAAACAAGAGGGAAAAAAGGAGCAAGCGCAGCCAGTCGGGGGCACAGGGCACTTGTCCTGCTCCAGTCGCAAGCCAGGGGTGTTGTTTTAGACCCTTCAGCTAAAAATCCCACTTAATGCCAATTTAGACATATTGTCGCACTTTTAGCACCCCCCTAGACTCCCTCCATTACTTGAGACACACAGACATCCCGCTGGCTTGCCCCGGTTACTGCTTCAGAAGGTGCTAATTAGATGAAGCCCTGTAACATTGCACCTCTAAATGTTAGACAAGCCATCAGCATCAGCTCCTCCACTGCTGCTCCGCTGCAGAGCTGCCCGTTTAACTCCTCGGGCCCTGTAACTCCACAGCATCTGGTCTTCCCAAGCTGCACAGATTCAAGAGCCCTTGCTGTGCTCCTCCCTCTCTTCATCGCTTACATCCTGATTTACCCTCTCTAGTCTTTCTAGTATATCCTTGGATGCCAGAGGCAATACACACAATACTCCTCCACAACTACTGAGCAAAATATTGCCCCATCAGAAACGAATGACTATGGATACCAATTCCCTGCAGCCAGAAACTAATCCTTCTCTATACTACAGAAATGTTTAAAAATTAGTTTACCACCTTAGCCATCCGAATTACTATTTAAATAGACCCCTCTCTTAATTTATTATAGGCCTGCTCTCTTCTTTGAACCTCCTTCTCCTTTATAGATTATTTCTAAGGGAGCTTTCTTTTCTTTTTTTTTTTTTTTTTTCTGACTGTAACTCCAGCTTATCTTTGTCCTTTCACATTTAACTCAGCTCTGTATTCCTCTTTCACTACTTTGCCTGTTTCAACATACACTTTTAGCCTCAGTCTCTGAGAAGTCCCTCTTTAAGGCACAGCAATCACTGATTGTTCCATATATCCCTTCCAGCCATCCCACTTTACCTCCTAAAACTTTCTTAATTCTTCAAAATAATGGCTTCCTGAAACCTTTGTATGGCAGCTTTCTGTGAAGCTAATATTGCATCTTTTATCTCCGGTTTTCATTTTCGTCTCTATTGTGCGAGTGTTGAGCAAACCCATCTTGTACAATTTCCCAGCTGTATCTACAAAGGCGCTGAACTTGATAGAGACATAGCACAGTCCATGATCATTATTAACCCATTAGCTTATAATCAATCCACCTTCTCCTTCCTCTCAGTCTTGCCTGCCTGGTCCACCCACTTTTAGATGGATAAATGGAATGCAGTGTATGGCACACTTTGCTCTTTTTCACAGTGTGGAAAGCCCCAGCAAACTAGTGAAGAGCCTGTAATGGAATGAAATGTAAACACATTTAATACAGATTAAAAAGAACTGAGCAAGAGTGTGAAGATATGAGTAAAGCAGGAGCGCAAAGGCCAGAATTACAGAAGGACCTGGCCACAGCATCAAGAATTTGTACTCATGGTTTTCTTAAGCAGCATAGAAAATGATAGATTCGCTTTTATTCTTAGTAGCAATTTTTGTTTGGATTAAAACAGGGTGTACTTTCAGATTTTCTCTATTGTACAATGAAGAAAATGAATGAAGAAAAGACCTCAAAATGAAAGGACGGTTACGTACATCGTAACAGCTAATGGCTAGCACATACTTAAGGGATACGGAAGCTGTGAAGAGATTCCATTATTTTCTGAGGATAAGACACGATGGTCATTTGAAGCCATGTATATTCTCCAGCTGGTTACAGTCTTGTTAGCTGTCACTCTGACAGCAGAGAAATAATTCCTGGATTCTTTTGGTGGGCAGGTTAGCTTTCCATTTGTGGATTCTCGTGCACATTTTGGCATTAGTCTGAATAAACTCACAGCCTCTCTTCTGCCTGTTCCCTGCAGTGCTTTGCATCTATCTGTAAGGCCTGTTCATCTCCTCTCCTCCTTGCTCAAAGGACACAACTCCAACTTCTCAGTGTTGTTTTAGTAGTTAGGATATCTGCTCGAGCGGGGTGGCCCAACTCTGTGACGATGTGCTAACACAGACTATTAACTTCACACAAATGTGCAGGCAGAGTTTTTGATTCCACAAACACTCTGACACAGGCAGTTTAACCAATATAGATTTATCACTTAGAAAGGGCAAGCTACACCCCTCCGAGTCCAAGGGGCACCATCCCTCCCTCTCTCAATCACCTCGGATGCTAATTAGCATTTACGCCCTGTGAGATAGGGAGGATCCAATCAATGCAGCATTCCCCCAGCCAGCCCCTCTGCCGAGCAAACCTGTGTGCTATGGCAGGGGTGACTTGGCTGCAGCCAGGCACAGCTCAGCCCAGCTCAGCAGGTGAGAACCGAGGTCCCACACGGACCTTCACCCAAGCCGTAGCCTGGTCCGCAACCCCCAGGTACTTTGGCAGAAGCTAACGCTCTGATGGGTACTGCTAGACTGGCCACAATTACCTGTCTCACAGCTAAATGTAAGAGCTAAGCTGTGGAAAAAAAGTCATACCCACACGGAATTCTGAGTGTGGACAAATTCCTTCCAGGGAGCCGGAGCTAGAGCTGTTTGGCAGCCCAGGGGGAGCAGAAGGTACCCGGCAGTTGGGGTTTAAGCTATCACTTTTGTAGCCTGTGTGTGCGCACAGGGAGGCTGGCTGGCGTGATTTCAGCTGTCCTCACAGTTACTCTTTGGACAACAGAAAAATAACTTGAGCAATTCAGAAAAATCTGTATTCTTATGAGCAAGCTGTTGTCCTCCCACTCTGTAAACGCTTAGGTGAGCCCAGCACGTGGGGAGCCCCTCAAACCTCCTGCACTGCATTCCCGGTGGCTTCTCAGGGTCGGCTGCTTTGCGGCTAAAAATGGAATTACTGACAATATCCAGAAGAAAGAGGACTTAGCCAGAACACAAATAACCTTTTACCCTTAATTTGTTCTTCAATTTCACACTCCTCCTGCGCTCATCTGGAAGTTCCTCAATAAATAATAAACTCACAGTGCCACAACGGATCTGCATGTTTCCTCCCCTAACAATGACATTGAGTGCTCTGAAGAATCTCATTTTTTTCCAGCAGTCCCACTGAACTGAGATTTTACCTTTCCCCCCTCTCCTAACCCCTCCCAACATAACCACAATGGAAGCAGTTTTCTCCCTTTTAATTTGACATTGTTTAACGATGTTGTTTCTTGTGAAAATCTGTTTGGTTTGAGAGCTTTCTAGCCTCATCTTAAGAATACATGACAGAAAAATAAAAAGCACAACCAAGTTCTTTCAGCAATTTTTTTTTTTTTTTTTTTTTTAAGCACCACTAAAACAGAGGAACATCCAAGAATCACAAATACTTCTGGCTTGCCAAGGAAGGTTTCTCACACCTATTCTCTTATTCCTCTTACAACAGGAGGCTGACAAGAGCTCTGAAAGGAGCATTTAATACCTCTAAGTATGTAAAACATACTGGTTTAAGAGTCTGGCTCCTTCTGAAGGACAGAACAGAAGTATCTGTGTTGACTCACTGATTTGTGATCAATGATTTACACATTTTGTGGAGTGTTCAGATGGTACAGTGACGAGTTCAATCAGATGTGCATATTAAACCAAATTAATAGAAGATTTGTATTTAATTATCTTAGGAATAAGTACTTATATTTATGTCTCTCCTTTTATTTTCATCTGTGATTGCTCAAACACATTTGTGAAAAGAAGATGCTGCTTAACAAGGCACCAAAACCGAGAGGTTAGAAGCAGATTAAAAAAAGCAGAGGGGGAAATCGCTCTTTCTTGTAGTAGTTATCTACTGGGTAATAAACGCTGCAGAATTTATGCCATTTTGAAAAAAATACTGCAGAAAACAAAATATTGCAGGTTTAAGTATCTTAATTATGGAAATTTCATATTTAATGAACTCTTGCCAAAATAAACTGTGCACATTATCTAAAAAGCAAATGTTAATTAAAACTGTATCTTGATAGCCTTCCTGGCTCACAAGGCATCCTGCACGTGTGAGATTAAACAAGGTGCTTTTGCTGCAATCAGTCCTCCAACAATGGGTTTCACTTCATTTTTTTGATGTATGTAGGACCAAAAGATGTCAAGATCCATTGGTGGCCCTTAGTAGCACCTCATCTTTTGTCTCCAACATTTTGAATCTACTGTACATGTTTCACGAACCCTGTTACAGCTGAGAACAGTTTCATGCAAAACTCTACAATAAACAAAAGACTAAGTTCCAAACATTAATTAGGTGCTTAACAAAGATATCCACTTATCATCGTACCCAGCGCACACAATAATTAAAGCCATAAAGAAGCGAGGATGCATTAATATTTCTGCAGTCTGCAGGCTCTAAGAAGGATGGCTATGGGTTACCAAACAGGCCAGCAAGATCTCCGCCAGCTTCAGATGGAAATCAGATAAGTCACTTATCTACTCTGCATCCATTCTCATAAATTAAAGAAGAATATTAATATAATACATGTGTGACTAAGGAGAGGGACGATCCACTGCCTAGATTCTCACCCAAGAACTGCGGGAAGAGGTTCAAATCTGTGTTCTGCGCACATCTCTGTAGGTTTGTCTCTTCACAGAGATACTTCAAAAGCAGATGTGATGGGTGACGCATAAAAGCACAAGTAAAGCATTACTCTAACAGCAGAATCCCGCAGCAATAAAAGCACAGGCACATGGGCTTATTAAGGTACATAAAAATGCATTCAGGGATGCTGGAAATGCCTTTACAGCCTGCGGTTACCTGACGTACCCTGCTGTGACTGCTATGGCCACCCCAGCTAAGCCAGTTAAGGAAGCATAGGTGGGCACCCTGATGCAAAGTCAAAACTGATGGTTCCCTCCACATCTGTGGCCTGGGTTCATGACTCCACACCTAACACACTTGAACGAGGCCTGAAATGTGGGAGTTCAGTTGTCCTCATTCAAAGCACCAAGAGCAATGGATCCATCCACCCAGTCCCAGGAGTAGGGTCTATTCATCTTCATAATCTGTAGGTGAAATCTGGCCAACCATACTCCTACCTTACATGTCTTGGGCAGGTGAGACATTCACTTATGGGCTGAATCCACCTCCTTCCTCCCCAAGAAGAGACCTGTATTGTCTTCCTCCAAATATTTTTGGAGAATGGGGCAAGCAAGACTTTGAGGAGCCTGGGTATGAATAAAGGCTAGATTATTGCCTATAGCCAATAACCAGCAAGGTATTAAGAGTCTATCAAAACTCAGCTACCAAAACAAGGCCCCTTACAGCCTCCTACAGAAGCTGAAGGCAAACACAATGTACCATGAATATTAACATGTTCATGCTGGTAAAAGATGAATATACTTTCTCAGTATAAGGTAGTAAATATAGTAGTAGTAGTAGTATCATCACAAAGCTGTGTAAAAATCATCCACATCCGTAAGGCTTAGACCATCCTTGATACCCTCTCAGTTCTCCCTGATTCATAAAAAGCTTCCTGCTAAATACATACAAAAGTACATAATTCCAAATGCTCCACAGCCAACTTCTCGATCAGCTGATTTCAGGAAGAAGATGCTGAAGTTCACATGCGATTACAGACCTCGGGAGTTCAGCCACAGAGGTGATGACAGACATCAGCTGCAGCCCTTCACACCTGGCCAGGTTCTTTGCCCTGGGGTACACCATTTTTCTTCTAACATGAATTAAAGCAGACTGTGTACAACAAACTGAATATTTCAGTATCAGGGTTATTGAAAGGTCAGGCCCGAGATTTTGTATGTCCAATTTCCTACACTCTGCGGCAAACTTGTCACTATTTAGATTCCTAAGCAGGGATCTTCCAAGCAAATTTTCTACGTGGATTTATATAAAGAATACTAGCAAAGTGCAGTAGGGGCTGAACCACATTTTACAGCTATTTCCCAAAAGTTACTTTTTCCATGGAAGATGAAGAGTCTTTAAAGCCACCTCTAAAAATCATTCCATGAAGTGAAAATCTCTCCAGGTTCATTTATCTGGAGGTACCAGTCAACACAGGCTGAGCATCTTAGGAAACACTCAGCAAAGCCAAGTTAGGCACCTGAGTGATTTTCTAAATTGCTTAAATGAATCTTAAGGCACATAACAGCTTTTAAACTCTGGTCTGGGGTGTCTCTAATGCTCAAAGGGCCTTACCAAGATGCAAAAGTGCTTTTATTTCTGCTCTACAGGAGCACCTGAGTCAAAATCTCTAAGAAAGCTCTAGTTTAACGGGTTCAAACCGAGGTGTCCCATGTCCTAGGGACGTTTTCTAACCACTGGCCTTCCACTGCAGCTGGCCTGGAGCCCTTCTCAAGGATTGTGCTTAAAATATTAGCCCTGCAGCCCTCTGTGGAGATGTCAGTTTGTAAGAGAAATACCGAGCTCAGAGCTTGAACTCATGACTCCCATATGCCAATGAATCGCGCAGCCAATACATCACAAAGCTGCCCCTATTTTATTTGATCTTAAGATGTTCCTAAATCTTTCCTCTTTCCATGGTCAATGGATAGAATTTAGTTGCTAGTAAGCTATTCAGATTTCGTATTTTAAAACATCAAAGTATGAATGATGTTTTTCAATTTTCTCCACTTAAGCTTATTAAAAGAAATATTTTAAGGAGCATTATTCCCTGAAGTTACCGGACACAAAAATCTGAAAAATCCTTTCTCTCTTTTGGCTTTGGGTCAACACTGAACACGGACACAACACGTTTCTTTAAGGACACGTCACAGAATTATACATCCATCACTCGCACTCAGAATGGCTAAACTACTGCCTGAGACAAAGGGAACCTCAGCCCATTTGGGTACGGGATGCTTTAGGGAAAATGCATCCTAATGCAGAAGGATTTACATTCCACTGTTTGGTTTGTTTGGTTTTTTTTCAACAAGTTATCCTTTCCCACACTAGTAAATGGTTGTAAACTGCAAAAGCACGATGATGTCCTGCCTCTACAATAAGTTTTAGGTTACTTTCACTGACAGTCCTGAACCAGTGCTCTGGCCTGCTGGATTGCTCCCATTATAGGACCCACTGCAAGTCCCCAGGTCAACACCATCCTTGTGACACTGACAGTTTATTTGCAAATTCCATAGCATTGATAATTGCTCCTGAAGGCAGCTGAAAACAAGCCATATCATTCCCATTAGACTAAAAAGCACCAATATCTTGTGAAGTTGCAGCAATATTGTTGGTGGATTTAAATAACCAACATAAAAGCCTGCAGCATGAGCAGGGCTGACATAGCTGTGTATATCACTCTTTATTACGCTGCTGATAGTAATTTATATCTGTATGTGGAGTGCAAGCCTCACAGACTCACAGCAGCAACACAATACAGAAAAGCAACAAAATACAGAAAAGACAGTGTGCATCTTCAGAGGAGACAGACATGAAGCTTAGTTTTGTTTGGTCCAGGGACAGTGCATTGGGATGGGACTGAAAAGACCAGGCTCTAACTGCTGTCAGATTGCTCAGAAGGCTTAGGGGAGAGCTTATCACCATGTTCCAGCATTTAACAGGTGGCTACAAAGAAGATGGAGACTCCCTTTTTGCAAGGTTTCACAGGGAAAAGAGGAGGGGTAATGGGTACAAGTTACTCCTGGGGAGATTTCGACTGGACACAAGAGGAAAATTTTTCACAATTAGCACAATCAGCTGTTGGAATAATCTCCTCAGGGAAGAGGTGGATTCCTCAACAGTGGATACTTTTGAGAATCAGCTGGACAGGGCAATGGGCCATCTTGTCTAGACTGTGCTTTTGCCAGGAAAGTTTGGATCAGATGATCCTTGAGGTCCCTTCCAACCTGGTATTCTATGATTTTATGATACATTTGCTTCTGGAAGACATGGACTGGCTACGCAGTACTTAACACCACCACCTGGAAAGTGAACACTCTCAGGACCATACTCCAGCACATCCTAACAAATGTCCTGCTTGAAGATGGCAGAGGAGACTAGTACTCATCTGTTGAAAAAGCAAGTCCGCTTCCCAAATGACACACACGCACACACAGAGAGAAACCCCCTTTTGAAAATTTCCTTTTTCCCCAGCACACCCCACAGCCCACACGAAAGGTTGTGCCCCCAAAGCTGGTGAAGGAGCAGCCTGGATGGCTTCAGGAGGCAGCTCAAGTTTTGAAATGCGGATTTCCACGTTCCCTCCGCAGCATTTATCCCAGGCAGCATTTGCAAGGCTCAGGTTATCCACACTGCGCTGAGCAAACAGCGCACAGCTCATTTATCTGGAGGGGCTTTGTTCAGCTAGGCTTCATGCTCCCAGCTTGAACACAATGTTTAACTCCTCGAAGATACACTACTATACATTTAGATACCGATCACACAAGCCACCATTTTAGATGCCTAAGAAAGTAAAATTAAATACCAGAGGGATTATATCAGAAACCAGGTTTAGCTAGTATTTCAGCTCTGGGTCATTACTTCATATGTATATATCAAAGCAATGTGAATATGGAATAGGCAGAGAAGCAGACTGCAGATGCAAATGCCAAAATACTAGAAGACTAATAGATTATTTTTAAAGGGAGGGAATAGACTGAAAATATAGGAGAAAGTTGCTGAAATAAATCAAAGGTGAGCAGATGCACTTGGCCAAATGGCTTTTTCCTTCGTAGTATAGCGATTTGTTTTATCCTTACGTTTCCCGAATCCAGTCAATAAGGCTGCATTAAAAATGCATGGGCCAATTTGATGTATGCAACACTGGGTTTTCCAGAAAAGCCAGGGCACTCGGAAGGGCGCAAACACTATATTTATGTACAGAAAAGGAGAACAGGAGAACAGAGGTTGGGAAAGGGAAATACTTGTCAGACGATAGGTTCTGCGTGTAACAAAAATAATAAATTCCTCTTCTTTGGGGAGAAACAGCGTTCTTTATCAACAGAAGCTCCCACGCTCACATAAGGCACCCACAGTGGGCCAGGAAGAGTAATAGCACTTCCAAGAAGAGAGCAGCCTATATTTTTACTTCTTCTTGCCACTAGCTGTATTTTAGGACTCCCGTTGATGCAGGCTGGGGCTAGGCATTACCAACGGCTTTCAGGAAAGCTGGCAGGCAATGAATTTTCATCAGAAAACAAAGCTGACATTTTCCAATTTTCTGTCTGGACAAAGAGAAGAAATCACTTCATTTGGAGGGAGCGCCAGCTGAGTTGGGGCATTTTATCCGTCGGTCTCAGCTGACACGGCTCAGCATTTAGCTTCATTGCGTGGCAGCACTTTGTACAGCTATTTGGGAGGATCCTGCCCCTGCACCCCTCTGTGGGACGTGCTCTTTCACATGTGGCAATTCACCAGTTCAGCCTCCTGCAGCCTCTCCAAATCCGTGAGACTGCACCACCCATCCCACAGAAAGCCTTCCTGGGGGCAGGCCGAGGCCACCAGCCCCCCCACAGGGTTGCCAACCCTTCCCAGCTAAGTCCCAGTGCCACGGGCTCTCAGCAGGTTGCCAGCAGATGACAGAGGCACTGCCTGCAGTGCCCATCAGCACACCTGAGTTACCCTGGACCGGTTCCCGAGAGGCTGGCTCTGTCACAGAAGGGCTGTTGGGGGCATTAAGTGAAGCCTGTTCCCGGTGGCTGGACCACCCCTGGTCCCCAGGATCCAGCTCCCCGTGCTGCCCACTGGCAGGACCCCACGCAGACACCAGCCCGCTGCCAGCCTCCTGCTGCACCCATCCTGCCGGCAGCACCCGGGTTTTCACAGGTGGTTTGCCACATCCTTTGGTCAGATATTTCAGTTTTTTTAAGACTTTGACCATGCGGGGCCTGCAGGCTCACAGATAAACCCAGGGAAAGCAGCTCCGATTGCAAAGAAAGTGCATTGTCCAAGGAGAGGGGAAGGAGAGAGGGGTGGATGGAGGGACCAAGACTTGCACTCTTGGCATAAAATCTGTCAGAAGATACACAGCTGATTTGCAGCTCTGCTTTCACCCTGGGATGCCTGCAGCCAGCCAGCGCTGCACAGGAAGGTGTTCCCCAGCAGGAAGGCAGAGAACACATTCTGTGACACAGTAAAACATTGAAATTAAATTTAACAACAGAGGAAAACAACTTCTGAGAGCTTCTGCAGCAGCAGCAAGAGGTTTGCGCTGCTACAGGAACATCTGAATTTGCATGAAGTGTAAACACGCAGACACACACATACACACCCTGCTCCTGTTTGCACCGAGAGTGTTCAGAAAATAGCACATGTTCTCTCCCTCGCTTCCACCTCGCTGCAGTTGTGGCAGCGCCAAAGCCCTGCAAATGGCTGGAAGGAAGCAGGGCTGTCATCCAGCCGCTCCGCAATCACAATCCGCTGGGACGAGATTGTTCCCAACTGTTGTTGGGGACCATTCAAGCGGCAAAACATTAAATGTTTCTATTATTTAGTTCATGCAGCTGGTTAAACTGAACAGCCTAGCAGGCTAATGGGTACACTGGAATAACCAGGTCAGCCAAAGAAGGTGTAAGTGCGTGTGTGTGTATATATATAGGACACATATTGCTTCCTGCTTCTTTTATGTGTAGATTTAGGAACAAATAGCCTGTGTTGTAAGCACTTTCTACCACTGAGAGCTGTACAAGGCACTGATTAACTTTCTTAAACCTACTGGGGAATGGAAGGATCTCTAGGAAGGTCGTACAGGGGAAAAGATGGCCTTAAAGGGAAAAAAAAGATATAAAACCCCTTATTGTAGCTTGAGGTAGAGCAGACCAGCCATGCAAAGGCCTCCTGGATTTGGGGGATCAAATGCTTCACAGAAGGAATGTATACAGAACAGCTGAGGATGGAAATACATTACTCATATGTTGTAGAGTTATTGCTGGAGCGTTGGTCTGGATCAGAAATCATTCCCTGCAGAAGTCCAACGTTTCCATATTATTTTTCAACTCTTTGGAAGCTATTTCCACCATCTGGAATTACACCGTCTATCGTAGATCCCCTCCTAAGCATCTTCTCTCTAGGCAGAATCATGAGATGCTTCCTACCAATTAAAAAATTACCATCTCAGTCTCTCATACTGTTTGCAAACCAGCCTGTAAACTATCCTAATATTTAGGGTGACATGTAGGAAAAATGAAAGCAAGCAAGCAGAGACATTTCAATAATGCCAGGACTAATTGCTCAGTTATGTAGCCATTTGGTTTAAGAAACAGTCTAAAAAAAAAAAATCAAGTGGAAGTCTTCAAGCTTCAGGCATTGAAAGAGTGGGTGGACAAAGCTCAGGGTATGATAGCAGACAGAATGAGCAAGTGGCACAGCAGATGATTTTGCATGTTACTTCTATATCTAATTTCCCTGCGTTTATGGCACTTTCAGTACAAGCACACAGGCAGTGCAGAGCGTACAGCCTTAGCTGTTCCTCAGTCTGTTTGGAACACCCTGGCAGAGCAGATGTGCTGCCTGTCACCTACCCCTTCCTCTAATCTGCAGTGAAATCAATCATACCTTCTACGTATTTTTATTCTATTAAAATTCTACCTGATGGTGGTTAACAACACAGTGAGGTGTATTTACCACATTCTTTTATTTCTACATTAAAAACTGAGTTCTGCAAAAGATCCGTGTTCTGATATACCAACAAATTTTGAAATTCAGCTTCATCTCAGTTAAGAACAAATCTTCCCTATTTTGAAATTTTCAGTGCAGGAACGATCTGCAGAAAAGACTGTTTCATAGAATCAGCAAAATGCTCCATGTTTTGAGTCTTCCACTTTCATAAAATTAGAAAACTATTCTAAATGAAAGTACAATTATAAATGCAAATCAAGACCTTCTGTTCCAAAAACTTTGTAATGAGATATTTAGACTTTGTAACATCTTTCCCTAGATTTCTCTTACATTAAATAATGGCAAATTCAACCAATTTCACAAAATATTTCCATTCTAATGCAACTGTAGGTCTCAATAGGGTATGGTTTGCAAAATTTCTGCAATTAAATTGACTTGAAAATGAGGTAATATGGCCTACAAGACTTGCACCAGTACCCCAACACAAGTTTCACAGTCTTCCAGTTCCAAAGATTAAACTTACATAGTACAGCAGTACAGCACAGTATACAAGCCCAGGAAAGGGAGACTTTTTCATTCCTGTTCTAACTATTCGCTCCCCTCAATGGCATACTGTTTCCCAGCTCATTATTTTTGCAATCTGCTGTGTATTTTTGGCTCATATGTGTCTGCTAAGGTAAGCAAACAAAACTTGAAAGACCTATTTCTGCTAAATCAAACTTATGCTACACATTCTTTTCATCTTTTTTTTTTTTTTTTTTTTTTACCTCCTTTAAGGTTCATCTACTTACTATGTTAGATTTCATGGCCCTGAAATCTGCTTTAGAAGAAATGCAACATGGACCCCTGTTGATAATTAGCCTCAAGTTTGAAAGCGCTGGCGAAGGAGGAGGTTAACATTCCCCATCAGCAAACTACAAAGAAAGGCGGGCAGTCTCACGCTGCCTCGCTCTCCGTCTGATGGTGGAAAAGCTGTAGCTCTGACATGCAAGAAACATAATTGGAAACTGGTCCCTGCATTTTTTAAATGGAGTAAGAGTTCCAAAGTGATCTCAGTATGACTCCCATTTTTGTATGTTATCCTAACAGAATATCCAGATCCCTCTCCTGCACGCTCAGGTAAGTACTAACATGCACCAAAACCAGATTTCCCCTGGGGAAATTCCCTAGACTGGGGGTGGCAGCACCTGGTGGAGAAGGTACATTTGTAAGCAAATGATTCCCACCCAAAGATGGGAACTACCTCCTGACCTGCCTGATTTATAGCCAGGGGAAAACAGCAGGAGAGAAACGTTTCTGGAAGGCCTAATCCATATACGTAATCCATAGGTAACGCAAAGGGAACAGAACAGAGTAACTAATTACATTTGGAGTGTGTGTGCAGTGCACTTTATTGACTAGACCTCTTAAATTGGTATTTATGTTATTGCTGTCTGCAAGCCCGAGGCCTTCTTTGAGTGATATTAGTAGATGAGATAAATAGAAATTATTTTACAGTTACTGATCTGGTTACTGACATATATGTTTCTTGTTTGTAAATGTCAGTTTATTAGCATATAAAGGATCAACACGTATACCTTCTTAAATAACTACATTTTCTGATAAAACCGTTAAAAAGAACAAAGTAAAAGACCAACACAAGAATTTGTTTTCACAACCTCTGAACCTGTTGTGAGGCTGCTTTGGAAGATACATAAACCAAAGCTGACACTACACTCGCTCTCAGCCAAAAAGCCTAACAGCAGTATTAGAGCCCGTAATGTTTTACATCTGACAGTGTAAAGATCCCGTTTGTGCATCTATCAATTATTTATCACCTTAGTAAAAAATTACTACGCACACAACCACACCCCATGCCAACCACTCCAGTTCTGGGGGGAGAATTGCCACCTGGGATGGCAAAACCAGAAACAGCTCAGCCTACGGAATGATTTCAAAGTCAGAGGACACTTTCTTTACCTAGGCTGATTTGCAGTCAGGCTGCTACGCCAGACTTTGAGAAATCTTGAAAGTGAGCACAGCTCTAATAAGAGAGGGTTGGAGAGTCAACCACCGAAACCATCTATTGTCCCCTGTCTCAGGAGCTTTAGCACTCCTCAAGGTTACCCCACCTTCCCTACGCTCCACGTTTTATAAACCATATTTTATGTAAGAGGGTGGATAATCCCTGTACATAAGAGCTATTGGCAAGTATAAGAGCTATTCAAATCTCTAAATCACAGACATCTGCTGCAGCTCTTGCATACTTTAGCATTCACAGGTGGCTTTTTCCATGCAGGATGGACAGCCCAGCGTTGTTCCCTGCAGTTAACAGGTTCTTCTGGTATAAAACACTCCTATTCATTCCAGTCTTCACTGAGCTATCTGAAAGTTGTCGCTTTCTGTACCATTCTCCGTGTCCTGACCTAGCAAGTATATAGTATCGTGTAATCTAGGACTATGAAAGATGGGCAGAATTAAAGTATAGGTGGGATTTCACCTTTCTTTAAGCATGCAGGAAGCACTGCCTGTTCTCAGGGCTCCTGAGACGCTCTGAAAAGGGGCAGGTGCTGGACTTTGCACGTTAGGAAAACGTGAGGAGTGGCACAGCTCTCACTCTGCTTATGGTACAGAACATGGAGCACAGCAAGGCAGAGCAGAAAAGCTGCAGAAAAGGGCCCCACGTCAGCAAGTGAAATCAGTGGGTCCAAAGAGCAAGACTAATGACAAAACCCACATATGGTTCCCCCAAAAGGTTATACAGATGCAAAATAAGAATTGCCCTGCTTTCACAAAATCATCCTCTGGTTATTGCAGAAATTATGATAATCTTCCACGACCTCTGGATGTTGCTGACAGAGAAGCAGCACAAGGGAAGGCTGGCTGCATCTTGGATCCTCTTCTCTCCCTTGATGTCTTGTCTTCGTAAATAAAAAATAGAACAGTAGCTGTGAAATAAAGCTGTAACCCATGCAGAAAGACATTTTTAAATAAATATCTGGCACCTTTTTTACCATAACAGATCTGAAAATATTTTCTGAATGTGAAAGAATAATGAATTATCAATAGGCAACATGGGTAGAATCACTTGCATTCCATCTGCCTTCCAGTAGCCTAAATCCAGCAACTACCGCAGTCCCGCAAATGCTCTATAGCTACAGTACGTGAACGGAGAGACCCTGTACGTTTCCTACTGATTTATAGATTAAAACATTGCTTGGAAAAAGCTACCTACCAAGATGTGTTCAAGTCTTTCCAGTCCTGATTCAACTGCTGCTGAAATCAGTGGGAGTCCTGCCACTGATCCTAACAGCACTTGGATCACATTTCCCACAGAGAGTTATTCAGGAATTTTAACACAGACATTTTGTCAGGAAAAAGAACACAACTGTAGAACATGTGCTGAAAAAAAGGAATTTTATATTGGCAAGAAAATAGATAAAATAACCTAATAGGTTATTTTCTTCTCTGATTTCTATTATTCATTATGGAACTCTAATGATGCCTTTCTGCATGCAAGACAAAAGTAAACCATAGCCTCCTGATAGCAAGCCTGGCACTCCATCATTAACATAACGTGGATATGTTAATGCAGTAGTAATTGCCTACCCTACTGCAGTCAAATCACCTTGCACTGGAAGTGTATCACTGTTATAGTTTCATTTTCATTAAGATGACAAAAAGGACCCTGAGATGATGGTCTGGTTTTGTATCGTATTAATGAAAGTGAATGTTAAGAGAATTGGGAAGGAAATTAGAAGCAAACCCAGAAAGCAGCTAAAATGATGCCTTACCGCTGTAAATAAACTGATATGGCAACCTAGTACTTCTTTCTCAGGACTGGCCAGAAAGAAGACGACGGCAGATAACTGGATAGAGAGGCACTCTGCACATCCAGGCAGTGTTGGCTCATAATAAAACTTTCAAAACATGCAAGCTGCAGTCAAATTGAATCAAGTGAATGTCACATCAATGGCAGCCTCTAAAAACAATTAAAAAGTCAGGAAGAATCACAATTTCAAGGCAACGCTGACAGCCAAAGAAACCATAATCCATATTTGCATTAGGTCCTCATGCCTCTTGTCACGTATCTGCACTGAAATCTTCTCCCCACTTGGCACAAAACTTTCTTACTTTTCAAACAACTACCGAATAGAGTCCATAACTAATATATCAAAACAGCTTTCAGCCAAAATGCTGAACTCTGTGGGCCATGGTGATGAATTACCAACTTTGGGAAGAAAAGTTTGAGACAGATATGATTAACTTTCCGTGCTGGAAGTGTGGCTGCCCTGAAAGGGCAAGGAGTGTTGGGAACTGCAGATGGCATCCCGGAGCTCAGTCATGAATCAGGAGCATCTTATGTTCCCTGGGGGGATGTTCGCACTGTGTCTGCATCTAGACCTGGAAGATGCCATTGGAATGGCAGGACCCATCATCGGTTTGTGATTCATACGTGATATAACTCAGTAACTGGATGGGCTGCAAGAAGGGAATACAGAAGCATTAAATAACATGTGAAAGTAACAATTAAAGAGCAAACGCGGAGGCTTTATATCTCCAAAGAACCTGTTTGCTTTTGCTGAGGTTATCTGAAAGGATACTCCTCGCCAGCGAGCATCCAGCCAGCCAGAGTTGAAACAGAATTTTTTTTTTACTTTTAGGTTACAGGGGAATAGCGCAGGCGAGGAGGGAAGTTGCTGAAATCCAACTCTGTAATGGAAACCTGGATGAAACGGTTGCTGCATCCTTATCACCTCTCTAAAATTCAACACTAGCGCTAGCAGACTAACCACATGCATAAGACAGTCGAAGGAGTTTATGTTAGTTTAGCCATGTGTTGCTATTCTGATAAAGGACAAACTGACTCACCGTTAAAAGCCAACAACAGCCTCAGAAAATGTAATGTTAAGCACGTTTTTTGGATTAAAAAAAATACATTTGATGCATTTTGAAATGATGAATAAAAAAAAAGTCTGAATATTCAACTGTGTTTTGAATTGCAGAGTGCACACTCAACCTGAAAAATAATCCGTGCTTTGCTGAAGCCATTCAAGTCCAGACTTAAATTATTTTTATTCTTTGAGAGTGGTAAAATGATGCTTTATATTTTATCTCTTTTGTTCGCAGCAAGATTTTGTTCTTGTTTTGGGAAACAAACATCTCTTCCCTAGGGAGTATGGCATCAAACAGTTCCCGAAGCAAAGAATATTTTCTGCAGCTGTTCTGAACAGCGCTCATCTGTAGTTTGACTCAGAAGCGACTTGTGCATCGCTAGGGTCAGAGATCATACGAATGGAGAGAATGGCATGTAAGAAAGAGCCAACAAGGACAAAAGAAGAAATATGGGAACAGTTCCCCACGTACCAGGAATGAACTAATGCTAAAGAAAGGGTAATTACACTCCTGAAGTAAAACTTCTTCTAAATCAAAGTGGCACAATACAGTATATTGTTACCAGACTCATGGAACAAGGACAAAGAGCAATACAATACATAAAACCAAAATTCCATACCCTGTCTGCTGTTCTCCAAATTGAAGCATCTCAAATATTACAGCAACATTTTCTGTATTTCATTACAGAATCTACATTTGCCACTTACAACTTTAAGCCTGGAGAACTGAAATGAGTGTACTAAGTCATTGTGAGAGAACACGGTTCAATAATGGGGCGCATCCAAAACCTCAATACAGATACATCAAAGCACTGCTAATCAAAAGGTGAAAGAAAACACTGGAAGAGAAACCTGAGCCTAATAAACCCCAATGATTCTTACACACCTATGTTGCTTGTGAAAGTGGGATGCTGGGAAAAATAAAAAATATTGAAATATTATCATCTTTTAGAGCGCCTTAAGGAAGCAAACAGCTAGATCAAAGCACAGCTGATTTATGAGCAAATCCCACCTACTCTTCTAACAGCTTTCCAAAATTACCAGTGTATATTGGGGCTTTAAAAACAATGGATGAAAAAGTATAGGTGCAAGGGATTTCATTCTGCACATAAAATAATCTCTGTGTGGAGCATATAAATGTTCCTTTGAGGGGCTCTATAAAAGCCCCTACGTTAGAGAGATAAGGAAATATATTGAAATTGGCCAAACTAATCCACAGAGCTAAAAGACACAACACAATGTTCAAATACTTGCTCTGCAAGCTCTTCTGGGCTCCATCATAAAACTTGGGTTATTTATAATCAGACATAAAAGAGTAATGAGGAGGGGGCATGTTAGTCCTTTTGCAATGTCCCTTCACGCCCCTATAATTCACCTGTTTGTAAGGAGCATTCATGTCCTCTTTCACTCAGACAAACAAGATGCAAGATCACATGTCTCAAGAGATGTACAGAGGAGAAAATCCACAGAAACAACAATCGCGTCCACTCAACGTCCAGCGCTGTCATAATTAATGACAGCAAAAAAACCCTGAGGGGATATAAAACCGTGTACCTCAGGGGTTAGGACAGTCTTTAAGTGTTATAGATCCAAGGGAGACCACGCATGGAATCACATTATGCTGCATCTCCCTCCTGCGCAGCTCTTACATTTTCCCCCACTAAAGGCTGTAATGGATATTGTCAGAGACACGATACTGGAATAAAGGTGGACCTTGGGTCTCACTCCATTCCTGTGCCTATATTATTATTAGAAGACAAGCTGCTACAGGTATCTAAATGATGACGGAGCCCCTAAAAATAAAAAGGCAGAAAAAAAGGAATGATTCAGCAGGCAGTTCAGCCAGCATCTGCTCCTCTTCCCCTCCTTTTTCAAGCACAGCTCTAATAATTTGCATGACTTCATAACTCTTTAAGGCTAGGACTCCAGCCCCATTCCCAGGAAAAAAAAATGGGTTTGTGTACAGCATATTTCACTTTTGATATTTTTTTTCCCTAGAAGTTCAATAGAAAGCTATGAAAAAATAACTAATGCTGCCTCCCAAATGCCTTGTTTATCTCCGCTACCTTCCAGGAGAAGGCCACCTGGCCCACCACGTGGAAATGAGAAAAGAAACTGCAGAGTCAACCCCCCTGGCTGGGAACAGAGGATATTTATTACACTTTTCCACAGTCTTCAAGGAATTGGTCTGTTTGTGCATAATTTAGTAGGTAGTTGCAGGAGTTCATAGTTATAGGCTGAACATCTACTTTAATGGTTATAGATACAGCCTGAGTTTTCAATCCGCTTCTCTGTTTCTGAAGGGGAAAGCAACGTAAAAGAGCTACAGGAACACCAGGATGTAAGTAATGGGGCGCAGGGTGGGATTTGGAGTCCGTTCCCATCAAAAGCTCTGCAGGCTTCTTCAGAGGGTCCTCCCAGCCCTGGTCCCTGCAGTGTGTCCTGCCCCACTCCTGCCTCCAGCAGAAGCGGGTGTGCTGCCCACCGTGCCCCTGCTGCGGCTCACCCCCGGGCTGCCCAGGGACCCAGCCGCAGACAGAGCCCACGTGAAGCCCACAGCCCCCCTCCTCTGGCTCTCCACCACTGACAACAGAAACACCATTCAAAACCAAGAGGCTAATGTGACGCTGGAAAAGCATCTGAGTGTGATCTTCTCTCCTCCTGTCTCGCCCGCACCTCCCTCCCCAAACCAAACCCCAAGCCTGGAAAGGCTCCGCTTGATCTTATGATGATGAAGGACACAGCTGGAAAGTGGCACAAGTTGAAGGAATGGAGTGAGAGGAATTGAAACACTGAGGGATGTTAAAGCGAGGAATACACTGCCGGCAGTTCGGTTAATCTCTGCGACATTTCTAGTAACAGTTTCATAAAAGCCGAAGTTTAATAACACCTAAGCCCCTTGCAGAAAGCGCTCATTAAAGCACTGTTGCTGTTCAGTATATCCTCAAATTGCTACCTTTAAAAACCTGAAGAAAACTTTAAAAGCTGTGAGACTGAAGAGCAAATATTCACTGGTGTCTTAAAATGAAATCTAAGGTAGGGCAATGAGCAGAGGAACAGTTGGTGAACAGTTGGTGAATGGATATTTTTATGCAAGGAATGCCTGAAGGAAAGAGAACCAGAAAAACTGTGTAGGAAGAAGGAGCAATTAATATGCTCCTTTTTTTTCCCCCCCTTACGCTTATTTTGATTTAAATATCTATTCTTTAAGTATTACAGATTAAGGTCGCTATACAATTGACCATGGAAAAAAAAAGTGGTCAGAGTGGTTGAATGAAGAAATGAAAGGCCCTATGACAGAGCTTTTAATTATTCAAAACTGATAACACAGATATTCTGAATTAATTTTCACATTTTTGCATTTGTACATTTCAAATGAGTATGTGTATAGATATTACTCAATTCACCGGGAAATGGCACACATCCTTAAGCCCAGTTCCCTCATTACCGTCATTCTTGATTGGGAAGGCCACCAACTGTAGCAAAGTCTTGCGAAAAACATTAAACACTTCAACGTTTCACGTGAGCTGCTCTCACCAAAGCCCTGACTTCCCCAGAAATATATCCATCAGCCGGCCTCAGATGCCAAAAGAACTATTTAAGTAAATAAAAGCAAAAAAAAAAAAAAATTAAAAATACTGTGGATCCAAATTCCCTCTTGCACCTTACTAATTACTATGGACCGTTAGGCGTGCATCCCTTGTTAGCTTAATGGGAGCTGTGAGGCCAATACTTGCCACAGCAAAGCTGAAACTACACCCCAGTTGTTCCCCCCTCACTGTTCCACAGCTGCAAAAAAAACATTAACTACAGTTACGCGATTGTTTGCCACTCAACATAATCCTGCATGTAAAATCTCAGCAGAGGTAACCGAGCAAAATACTACAGCGAGCGAGGTTGCTCCTCGCTGGTGGTAGCCACCTTTGTGCTCATCTTTCCAGCACTGCCTGTTTACGTGGTTTATTGTAGCAGCAACGAGCAGCCAAGCATCACCCCACTGGCTACAGCTTCCAGGCAGTTCAGTGCACACCACCAGTGTGTAAATGGGGACTGCCATTATTGAATATTTTATATTGAATATATTGATATTGAGTATTATATATTGAATATATTAATAGGTGACATCAGTGTAAACTAGCAGTAACGACAGCCAGACTCTGTGGCTGTCCTAGGCTGAATGGTGCATCTGAAAATTAGCTGTATAAAAATTATTTTTGAATAAAGTCTTGGGCAGTATTTAATTGCTTACTACAGATATCATTATTGCCTGGGGAATCCTTTAAGGGCTGCAGGGCCTCGCTATATGTAGGCATGATCAGAAACAGAGGCTACAAACGGAGCCTCAGAAAGCAGCAGGTACCCAGTGAATGTGCAGATGAGCTGGAGTGGACCCTCCCAGCTGAATTTACCACAGGGGTGTATGTTGGCTTCCAGCAGGGACAAGGAGAAACACCTTCATACCCACCATGTTTTTATACACAAGGAATCAAATACAACCTCAATGAACTTGTAGATGTGTGTGAAACGTGGACGGTTTGGGGGGTAATTATCTGAAACTTTACCATACTGAGAAGCATTAGTAGCATATGAATACAGTTTAATAGCTTTTTATTAAAAATACGCTCCTACAAACAGCCTACGGATTTTTTTTTTTTTTTAAACTGTCACAATTTTTAAGGGCAGTTCCACTTTTGAGATGTGAATTTTCACACCTGGAACAGAAGTGAGCCATCCAACAGACAGGGAGAAGGAAGGAAAAAAGAATAGTCCAGTGAAGATCACAGAGGAAAAGCTCTCTAAGAGTCTCTGCAAGAGCAGGACAAATATTGGCATCAAATATTTATGGACAGTCATTCAATCAAGGCCCATGAGCTTCCTTTCAAGTATTCATTCTCCTTTTTATTCACTTCTTGCGAAAAGTCACCGCACAAGCAAGATTTAGCATGACCAGATCTTTGTGTAAAGTATGTAGACTGAATGCAAACAGCAGGTTTTCATATCTGGGAAGAATCCAACATTTGTGAAGTCAATAGGAATTGTGCTGTGTGTTCAGAAACACAGAGATTTTACCCCAGATGTCTTCTAGCTGATTTCAAAGAAAGAACAATCAATTCTACTGGCAAATGGAATAGCAAATCATTTACAATCTTTCTTAGAATGAGACAGCTTCTGGAAAAAATCCATTTCCCAACTTACTGTGAATAACACAGGCACTTAAAATCAGCTCCAGTTTGAGGATAAATTCTATATAGCGGCTACTTGCCTGGAGAAAGTCAGTGGAATACTGCAAAAAAACAGGGAAGGCTCGTCCCATACCGATTCTACACCCACATACACACAAATACACTGATTTTTTTGGTTTGGCTTTTTCCTTGATCAGACTTGTGATTTAGGACATTACTCTCCAGGTCTGAACTTAAAATTACAGCAAATTGCAGAGCAGTAATTTCAGGGAGCTCTCTATGTCTTCTCTTTGAAGAAGCCAGCCAGGGATTTTCAATTTGTACATTTTTTACAGAACCAAGTCCTTATTCCTGAAGTCCACACACAATCTGAACTCTACAAAATGTTGCAGATGTGTATCCAATGTTTGCAACTTAATTTCTCAGGGTATAGTTTTTTAATACAGATATATATATATATATATATATTCCAATTCTGCACATATCACTGCACACATGCAGTGAACAATGGGTACATTTTCCTTGTACTCTGTTATTAAGAGCTGTATTGACAGCAAACAAGTTACATATCTTTTTTTTTTTTTTTAACAACATATAATTTTGCTGTTGTTTGCACGTTTTCTTCCAGACATATTGGATACCATTTGCTTTTCATTACAAAAAATGTGCTGACAACAAAATCACATATTCCTGACACACAAAAGAAAGAAGAAATAGCTCCCATTTTGGGGGCAGGGAAGGAGTTACACAGGAAACTTGATACATCATTACCCGGGTATTCAGAGCAGGCTCAGTGCGCACACGCCAGCCCATAGCACGTGCATCTATCAAAACACAACAGAGGTGTTTGAGGCTTCTCTGCCCTTTTTATTCATATTGCAGTGTATTGATATATTATTTTTAATTATCTGAAGATAATGAAATCTGGATATCCAAGGGAAGCCAGATGCAAACACGTATGAAGATTTATGCCTTTAGGCTACTACATTTGTAAGTGTGTTTATACCTATAAAGCCTGTAAGACAGCCTTGCAGAGGGGCCTGCACCCAGCGCTACATTAGCCAGGTTAATTCATCACACAAATGCCCAGTAGCAGTGGCAACAAAATATCCAACTTAATGACAGAGCTGATTTCTGATTCTCTGTATTCAAGATACACCTAAATCCCAGCTGCGTGGAAGAGCCTTTGGAGAAGCCAGAGCCACTATTACATGGTATGCATCTTCAGGTGAGGTGAGATGTACAGCTCCACTGGAGTCAAGGGGCAGTTTTACACCAGCGGGTCTCCCCCACTGAAATTCAGATTGACACAACCGACACTCATGTACTGCTCTGCTAGACTAGATCCCTGGCCTCCCAGCTGGATTGGGACCTGGTGGTTGCCTATCAGAGAAATGAGAGAAGCGGAGAAAAGGAGAGAAGGAAAGGAAAGTCCATGTCCGTGTATCTGGAAAGTGGTATCTGAGATGATACTCCAATATCTCCATATAAACTTCCCAGCTCATACTGGAAGGCAGACTCCTAACACTGGCTCCAGGAGTCTATGGCTTTACATATATTTTTGAGGGAATATTTGAACTCTACATCCTATACATCACTTCACCCTCAGGCCTTATAACGCTCCATGAAAGACAGGCAAATCGCAATAGCTCAGGACATGCCTCTCAGTCCAAACCCTAATCTGGATGTCCAACACTGGAAACATCAGGACTATTTTGTCCAGCTTCTTCCTTCCGTATTTTCCAGACAGGAAGATTTTTAAAAATCATATAGGACAACATACAGAATGTTGAAGCTGACCAAAAAGTGGGACCAGCAGCAGAAGCTCCTGAAAGAGCAGCTGGTCCCTGGGCTGTGGCTTTCCCAGTCTCCACCAGCTCAGGGTACACACAGCTGCATTGGCCCATCACACTCATCAGCATGCAGCAGCTCTTCCAACTGCAGGCTGAGAGCGAGCAGGAGAGTAAAAGAAAAGCAGCGAGAGGACAATTTTCTTCCTCTGCCCATTTTTAATTGTCATTTCTACAAATAGTCCTGAAAAAGAGTAAGAACATTAAAGCCAGATGGAGCCACTGGAATTTACTGATGAAGGGAAAGTCAAACCCAGTTTCCGTTTTGTCCATGAGCTATATTTATTTATTATTACTAAGAAAGCCCCACTGATCTCTCTGGAGCCAGAGAGAATGTCAAAAAGAATGTACTTGACTCTAAAATATATTTTTTTTTTCTACATGTGGTCTCTCTCCCTTTTCTTGGTTCCCTTCCCCTGTCCTTTGCCAGCTGGTTGGTAGTTAGTGCAGCTGGCAGTGATGCCAAGGGCCTTGCTACAGTGGACCCCTGGGCATTAGCAGGGATAATAATCAGTGGTCAGGGAAGCATGTATTGAATATGCTGGTGACACTAAGGAATAGGTCCACTGCTCTTTGCATCCTGCACTCTGACCTGTAGGATTCAAAAGAAACCGTATCAGAAAGAAGAACGAGTGGTTAAGCACTAGAAAAATGTTAACAGCAGCGGTGACCTACCATCTGTAGCAAGCCTTTCAGCGTAAATCAGCGTAAATCAGTGTACCACCAAGGACAACACTGAGGGCAGCTGCGTGTGACGGCCGGGAATGGCATGCTGCGCACCGCCACAACGGTCACTGGCACGGTCCTGCTGCAGCCTCCTGGAGCCCAGCACCACACAGGCAGCACACGACCGCTTGAGCCCACCAAGTCCACTGGGATTCAGAAATTACCCACGTACCAGCACAAGCACAGTGCCAGGAGCAGAAGCTCACAACTCCACTGCCGTGCAGTGGCGCACAGACAGAGCTGTAGGCTCCAGCAACTCAGGCTGCCTATCTAAAAACGTGTTGCAAAACCTGGTGTGCTTGATAATACAGAGTAAAAATTTGGGGAAAAGTCAAATTAAGCCTGTAACCCACATGTCCCCCTTTCTAAGTGCGAATACATTCAGTGACACAACACTGCTGATCTGCACTGGCTCAAACTGCAGCTAAAACAATGTCACAGGCTCCTGTAATCACCAAGCAAAGCAGCACCTTGCCTAACCCAGGTGCTTGACAGGGGAACCACGTGCAGTCCTTTCCTCTGCACAGCCAACATTTCTGTTCATCCCATAGCCACGCTGACGTTACACTCTGGCCTGTCCCACAGAACGAGGTGGAGCAGTAGCTTTGGGCATTACATTCTCCTCCTTTACATTTCTGTTCAGGAGAATTGCAGTAACTGTAGCTGGTATTTCACTGTAGTTGAGTTTACTACATTTTCAGTGACTTCAACACCCACTCTCCTGGATAAAGGCATCATTTATACTGACAGTGGATTCCAGGTGAATGCTTATTGCAGCACAAACCACTCATCCTGACCAAATGCATAAGCAGCAGACCAGCACCCCTAAAAAGGAGCAAGGAACACACTCACTCATTTAAAAGGCTGGCTGAGAATTCAGCCGTCTTTTGGGAACTCTGAAATATTTTCTTTTCTTTCTGCAGAATTAGAAGTCAGTAAACCGATTCTGTTTTAACGCCTCTTGACTCTTGTGCTTTGCCAAAATGAGTATTTCCTTTCTGTGCATGTATGCATCCTCTCAAAACCAGCTGCACACCCACCACCTCAGAGCAGGTCCAAGGGTTCAGGGGCTAGCAAAATATCTGGGACTGGAATTTTAGCACTGCTGATCATGACAGGAATCACACAATCAATCAGCAGCAGGTTTGGTATGGCTCAAGGCAACAGATGAGTCCAACTGCAATTTAATGGGATGATTTCCAATGAGAAGAGACCAAAAAACCAAACCAGCAGAAATAACTCCACAACTGAATGAACATTGCAATCGGTGGCCCGAGACCTGCTCCAAGGGTCCTTACACAAAGCTGGTTAACTACAAAGGCGGCACAACTATCAAAAAGCTAGGAGACAGCAGAAAAAGGCCTACAACTCTACAGAGGACAGCAGTCTTACTGGCCTGGGATAAAACATAGTTTTTATTCAGGTAAAGCTCTCATTGAAATCTGGGAGAATATTGAGTAAGTAAAAATAAGGACCTCAGGGTCCAGCCTATCCCATCTTACTAATGAACTCTTAGATACAGAGGAGAAAATTTTGCTCAGGGAGCAGCTTCCCTGCTTTACCCCATGATCTCCTGTGAGCTTACAGAAAAGTCAAGACAGATCATGATGTTTAAATCAAGGCGCAAGTTGATTTATTGTAGCAGAACAACACGGTGTGTATGTCTGCTTCAGGACTCTTTCTTTCTGCAGTTATTTTTTTACATCTCTTCAGAGCACAGGAAACATATGACATAATCTGAATATTTATGGCACGCTGTGTAAAAGCAGAAGCCCCTCTTCTGTACCCATCTCATTACATAAGTTTGCATTTTTGGAAAAGCTTCCTGCTTGGGACCAACCTGAATTTCATATTTTTGCTCCACTGTTAGCCCAGACTAATACAGTGCTGTAGTTTGTAGAGGATTTCAAATCCTTCAGCAGCCTTTTCAAAACCAGAGCCCATGTAAAAGAGTTCAGCTAGCCACTCTCCTTCATCTGAGGGGAAAGCTTGCCTTAGGCACAAACAAAGCTTCAAATTGATTTAATTTAAAATTTCAAACTTCTGTATGCTGCTCAGCTTCTGACTGCCATCTGCTTTTTCAGCTTGCCGTGACAGAGAGCACATTTTTTATTATGTTTGTTCAAGCAGGTCCATCAGTACAATATTAATTTGCAGAGTTTGGGAGTTCTGTATGCTTTAAAAAGTCACTAGTCATAAATCTGATCAGAAATTATCAACAAAAATATCACAGCTCATTTAGCCAACTTTCAAAATAACATCTTCCCAGAATGAAGCCCCTGGACTTTGTTCTCTCCTCAAACTGTCCCTCGTATTTGTTTGTGCTGCACCAAACACAAAGGTCCCTCATAATCTTAAATCAGGATCTTTTATATCAGCCACAATATGAGTCTTCAAAAAGTAGTAACCAAATGCATTTTGATCACACCAGTTGAAGATGCTCCTGCTCAGATATCCCCATCAGAACTGTGGCCGCACAGGAGCGGAGCAGTGAAACAGCCCCGACAGCAGGAATCCAGCTGCTCTCACACCAGACCCAGGGCCCTACCAGCTCTTGTCTTGACATCCTGCTTGCTGGGCC
>JAVJGJ010000030.1:30878351-30892423 GCA_035590215.1 Microhierax caerulescens
GGTCCCCGAGCCCAGTCTGCTTTGGCCGTGCCGGTCCCTGCTGAGCCACCCCTCCCTCTCCTCACCGCCACCCACGAACCTCTCCGTGTGCTGCCTCCCTGGCCCAGCTGAGGAGGGGGGTGACGGAGCGGCTTTGGCGGGCGCCTGGCTCAGCCAGGGTCAGCCCACCACAGAATGGATCTACCACAGGCAGATGTGGATACACACATCATTGACATACACGGTGTGCATCCGCAGGACCACAATGTGTGTATATACACACAGACACTCGCTGATCTGAAATACCTGGATGAGTTAAGCGTTTAACTACCACAATTTTTAACTGCATTTGAAATGTTTTAAACATTTAATTAATAATAAGGATGAAATCCCAGCACCACAAAAGTGTTTGACAAAGCCTCTATTAAGTACAGGGGAATGCAAAGTTATTCAATTATTAATTGGTTTACTGTCACCAGTATGATTAGTGATCCACCACAGTTAGAAACTAAGACACTTTATGGACAATCTAAGGACTGGTCCCTTGGGAGCTGTTTATTACCAGCTCCTGTATGTCTTCTCAGCAAATAGAAAACATTGGTGTACTCCAGAAGTCCCAGAGTCAAGGATGCTGGGAAGCCAACAGCTCAACGCAGCCAATATAAAGTATGCTGTAGAAAACTAATGGAAGAAATAAAGGAATTTTCATTCTGGGACGTTGTTTTGGAAAGCCCTGTATATAATGACTTCACCAGCACATCTGCTGAATCCTTACTCTGTAGATCAGCGTTGTTTTGAGCCTTGTATTTAGACATATTGTTCCAGAGCCTTCCTACAATCTAATTGCACTGATATGCCCATAGATGATTAATTCACCAACTCGAGCTTCACCATAGTCACCAGGCTGCTCCACAGCATCCCCCTTTCTTCAGCATGGTCTGCTTCAAAACAATCTTCCTTTCAAAATGAAACCGTACAACCCTCTTCAGGCCACTGGCCTGGGACTAGGAGATTTTAAAAGCTGGTAGCTCACTTCTCATTGAAATGAGCAAGGACTGCATCACCTGGGCACACAGGAACCAGTAAATGCCTGTGCACTGAGATACAGAGAAGCACACTGAATTTCATTCACTGCAAATCGAAACTAAGTTGAATTTTTTTGGTTTTGCTGCAGACTAAAAGCTTGCAAAAGACACTTCTGCTCAGCTGACAAGAGGTAAGCCCAAGCCGTAGGACTGAACGTCTTTTAACATTTTGGAAAAATCTCAGCTGTCTCTTTCTCTACCTTTGTCAACTCCCCATCAACAAGAAGACAACGGAAAGAGATGATGCTTTCCACCACTCTTCTACCCATGGGACAGCGCTTCCTTCTAGGTTCTACCTTACAGTTGAATGAGCTTTTCTCTCTTTGGCTTAGTGATACCATCTTCGATGAAATCTAATACAAAAACATGGGGTTTCACTTTGTCCCTGCCTTGCAAGGTCTTCTTTCAGTTATTATTTTAATTTATGCACCACTCCATGCCTGTACCCTGCTCTAATTTAGACCGCGTACTTTCTGCTGTGAAATTCTGCAGTGCAGCTGGAGATACCAGAAAATGAACCTGTACAAAACAAAGTTTCATTGCGTGGCCTGAAGAGCTCTTGTTTCACCTGTTCTAAGCAGGCAGGGACCCACTCCCTTGGACAAACCACAGAACCAAAATGCAGTTGCATCCCTTAAAGTCTTCCTTCACTTGCAAATAAAAAAAATACTCCTGAAAACACACCAGGAAATTCCCCATGGGCCACAGCTTGTTTCCCTAAGAGGATCCATGGGGACAAACATTAGAGCAACAATTAGAGATCTGCCTGCCTTCCTCCAGATATGGGAAACCCGTGGAGGGAGTATGGCTGGGGAGCACTTTCTGTGCTTCATCTGAACATTCTCTTGAATCCAGAGTGCGTTTAGAAGGGAGCGTTACTTTAGATCAAGAGAGGGTGACAGGAAGGGGAAGACCGTGCACACGCCGCTGTTTCTACCTTCGCACACAGCATCTCTACAGCCCTCCGGGGAGATGAGTAGCGAACGACCACAGATACTCTATTGCTTCTGTTTGGTTTATTTGTCACTCTTTGTAGGTTTATAGTTAGCTCCTGCTGGTAGCCCCTTATTTCTGCCTAGTTAAGGAAGAATATGGTGGTGTATTCCTTCAAAAAAGAAATGTTTTCCTTTACTGCACCGCAGGTGACAATCCCCTGGTGTCTAGCAATGCTGGCAGTAGATGACTTGGAGATTTTTCAACAGTCAGAAATCCTTCTGGAGAGACCCTTTTTAGTTTTCCTTTCTGAGTTTAACCTGCCATGTTTCTAATATGATTATGACTCTCAGTTCCCTGCCAGAGTGACAGCATGAGACAAGCGGGATTTGGCAATGATGTAGGAGGATGCACGGTGGCGAAATCAGGGAGTGTGCGACCAAAGTATCAGGGTCCTTTGCATTCAAAGGAGCAGCATTTACATTTCCCAGTGACCACCGCACGAGCACACTGACAGCTACGAACTGCCAGATAAAAACAGATTTGTCACAGACCTCTGGGCCAAGAATTAAGGGGAGATCATACTCTGCTCCTTCTATTTAAAGACTAAGTGAACCACACAAGCAACCAAGCAGAAAATCTAGTGGAAAGAACACACTGATTCACGTATCAAGAAAAAAAGTATTTATAAGCTGACAAGACCAATATACCAAGATTCTTAAACTACAGATTTTTTTATTTTTTTTTTAAATAAACACAAGACAAGGATTTTAACCCTGTTTTAAGGCTGACGGGTATTCTTCAGCCATATAAAAGCTTTCTAGGCTGGATCTGCAAGCCTAAATTATATGGTGATTTTAAAGCCAGATTAATTATTTCAAGCAATCTTCCCCTGACCCTTCACTAAAATCAGAAATGCACAGAGAGATGGGCTAGAATATTCCCAAATTTGAATTAAACATAAAAAACTGTTCCAACCCACCAAACACCTAATTATCTAAAAAAGAAAAAAAATCATATATAAATATTTCAAATTTTTAAACATAAAATTAATTTTCAGGGGTCCGTTAAGTAAATACTAAAAATCCTTCCTCTGGCATTTCCATTTTGGTAAGAAATGAGGAAATGTTTCCTTTAGGATTAAAAAAGAAATATTTTAAAACATGTAACAGAATAAACCAACTGAAGCCCTAGACCAGGACCTTGACCCTGGGCGAGTGAATCTGTCACCCACTAGGCTAAAAGTATGAATTCTTCCAACAGCTCAAACACTTCAGGAAGGTGGCAGCAAGAAGATGCCCTCCACGCTCTCCCTTCCCTGCCACAAGCAGCCACCTGAACACAGGTCTCCAGAAGAGACAGAGTGGCACATGTTTGTACATTAACCTCAGTGGCTCAAGTGGCCAGCTTTCTACAAATATTCAGATCTGGTAATTATCATCATAATGACTCTGTATTGTCCTTGATTTGTGTTTTAATCTCCATAATTAAAGTGTCTAGCTGCCACAGCAACAGACGCTATAGAAGCATGTCTGCTGTATAATCATAATATTAATTAAAACCACAAAGTAGCTACACAATAAGGAAAGGACTAGTTGATATAGGAGACTGGCAGCTTTAAAAAATAATTTAGAGAACCTTTCACAGCAGTGTGTCTCATCCAGTGTAGCTCAGGCAAGCAGCGGGTGCTTTTCCTGCTACCAGCTGTAAGGCTGCCCTGCACCTACGCCCAGAGTTTGGAGGGTCCCGATCGAGCTCCCCACAAATACGTGTTTGCGTCCCCAAGTAATCAGTAGACTGGCCCCTTGTGGACACTTTCAGCGAAGTAACTCAAACCCAAACAATACAGAAAATTAATAAATTCACCCTGAGAGAAGGAGCCTTTTTAGAGATTCAGGCATTTCCGTTGCCCACGCTAAACGACACCCGCCAAGCAGAGGAAGGTTCAAGCAGGCACCTCCGCTGGGACAAAGCACCTGCCTCAAAGACCCCGCAGAGCTGTAATTAGTCTCATTTTTCCCCCAGCAAATTTAAGGAGCGTGTTCACCTGTCTGACTCCAGGGTGCCTTGCTCGCTCTAGCTCTGGCGCACAGCAGCAGCACCTACTTCTTTCAGGACCTCTGGGTCTACAGTTAACAGCACGCTGAAGGATGGAGATGGAGCATCTGTCCCACAAGAACTGTCAAACTAAGGGGAAATGAACCCAGCTGATGGGGGTGCGGGTGTGCATGTTATGAGTGTGCGCACACAAATGGGCTGGAATCCTAGAGAGCACTGAAGGGATCTCTCCTCTTCCCCCACTCGTTTTTGGGGGTGAAGTAACCGAAGCCTATTAAAAGAGAAAACCTTGACTGAGACCCCCCACCGAAAGAAACGCTGAGGATACGGGCGGTAGGAGCGGGTAAGCAGGTGAAGTAGAGGGGGAAGGTTCAGTAAGGCCCCTTTTTGTTTCTAAGCAGCAGCAACTACAGTGGAGAAGCCAGCTGTGAAGTTGTCAGATCTGCTGATGATACACAGCGATGGGGGACAGTCAATACAGAGCCAAGCAGCAAGAGAACTTCAAAGGGGAACCACATTCATCATGTAATTGGAGGGAAACACAGGGAAGAAAAGGGAATGGAAAAGGATACCTGCTGGTGGAACCTAGGGCTTTGGGGAGGGGAGGAGGTTGTTTTGGTTTAAGTGGTATAAGGAAAAGCAACGGCAGGAAGGAACACCCGTGAAAAAGCCGAGCAAAGGCCGGATAACAGTGAGACTGCAGGAAACAGGGGAGCAAAGGTTAGCCCTAGCTTTGGACAAAACAACTCTTCTGGAGAGAGACCTTTACACAGGCAGGCAAACGCCTCTCAATCCCATGTGGATGATGGGGCTGGAAATCAGATGTAGAGGAGGGGAAGGGAAAGGAAGATTAAAACCCAGTTTTACTAGTTAATACATTCTGCATTAGGTGGGCTAAGGCAGTAATTGAAAAAAAATTTGTAAGAAAAGATACTTATCTCTTCAACCAATTTGTCGGCTTTGAGATCTCGGTAATATTATAGATACCAGGAACTCACGTGGCAGCTGGCAATCCTGTTTTAAGCTACTGTTCACTAGTGACACTGAAAAACTCAAAGTTTTTTCTTTTATCAGTAAAAAGAACTAACATACTGTTTCAAATTCTTACATGGGTATCTATTAGCTGGAACAACTGGAATAAGTCATTAAATTATTACGCAATAATTAGCCCTTACAGTCAGTAAAGACTTCAAAGCTCTTCACAGAAGTTATTCTTCATAGCCAGGAAAGCAGGGACAGGAAAAACCAAGTCACATCCAGCAACGCTGCAAACCCATGGATGGCATCAGCAGAGCTCGGCCCTGCCGGCTGCCCCGCAGCCCTGCCCCCACCGGGCTGTGTCACCTCCCTGGCCCGGGCACTCGGCTCTCCCATCTCGCTGCAGCCACAAGACAATCCGGGCTGGCTCCCAAGTTGGTTCAACACAAGCTGCTGCTTGGAGTGAAGAAGGGGCTGTGAATAACCCACTTTAACTTTCCGTGCATGATATTTGGGACCTTGGGGCTGATTTTAACCCATTTGAATATATTCAATAAAGCAGCCAGTGCTTTAACTATCAAGTTAGTATCAGGTATTGGCAGATTAAGTCCTGGCTTGATCTGATCTGGTGTGCAACGCCATCTCTAATCTAGTTGTTTTCCTCACTGGCAAAACTTGCCGCAAAGATTTAGCTTGAACATATGTAATGCATATAACGGGCATCTCTTTGATACCAACTATGGTTTGTAACACAGCTGAATGCTTGTGTTGACTTTCCTTTTCCACAATCCTCAGAAAGAACAGTTAACGATACTAAAACTTTGTAGCTCTTTCCTACAACTTGCAAAGCACTGAGCAAATACAAAGGAAGTGTGGGAGTAACAATAGTTTTTTAGAAAACTTACAGCTAGGCAGAGTGAGATGGGGTTTAATATTAAATTTAACATGAAAATACAGCGATAGTGTCTACAGATGGACACCTGATTTCTGTTCAATACCTACACCACTGGAAGAAAGGCACTGGCAGTGTAACTGGGGGATCTGTTTTCTGACTGGAAAAGCACAGGCAGATGACTTGAACCACAGCCCAGGAACTCAAGATGGACCTGTGGTGCTACAGTAAAGCACATTCATGGAAATGTCTCAGTCCTTGATAAATGAGAAATGAGGTGCTGCTGGGACAAATTAGTTAAAACATGAGGAGCCTGCATTTCTCATTTACGAGTGCCAAAGAGTAACGTTATCCCTTTTGAATCAAATCATCTCAGCAGTAATTCCAGCAAGAAAAATGATCTTGTGAGGAACACCAAAGTCCCCTTAACACATCCTATTTATTTACAGCCTATTTCTATGGGCACAGAATTAACAAAACAAAAGACACTATCTTATTGCTCTTCTGCCAGCCAGCACCTAACCCAAGTATTTTCTCTCGGCTCTTTTCTCACCTCAGCCTCTTGGGTTTTAGTGCCTCGGTTTCTTCTGGCTGTCCCCAAAACACCGCCCTCCCCAGTCCCAGATCATCAGTAGTGTAATTCTTGTATCTGGCGCATCGCTCCCTTGGAAACCCCCACTTTGCACAGCGTGCTTTGGCTACCACCATGCTGTGCACTACTATGTTTTAGGAAGGGGTCTACTGTTATTTTAGCTCTTAATAAATGAAATGGCAAGAGAGGTGGCTACCACTTCATCTTACAAGTGTACCAGGGTTCAGTATAACCCATAACCCTTCCACAGACGAGCAATATGCCGTTGCTCAGCAGAGCGTGAGAAGCTGAGCAGCAGGAAGGTTGGCACATATCCTGATCAAGAAAAACACCAGAAATAGTATTTGTTCACAAGAAGAAACCAAAATAGATCCTAAACTAGATCCTACAACAGCTCAATCAAAAAAAAAAACCAAAAACCCCACAACCCAAAGAAGGTTTTAAATGGAATTTCCAACTGTTTCCATAGTTTTCCCCTGCTCGCACAACTGTTTTCCACATTTACCACTCTCTACCATACATGTGGCATAAAAAACCACACCAAGCGCTCTCCGTTCTCTTTCCTCTCCTTTGATCTCTCCTCTGGATCTGCTGGCTCCTCAGCAACCCTTTTCCAGATAAGGAGGATTTGAGCAGGACACAGCACTTGCTAAAAGTGGTCCTCCTTTGTCAGCAGATGAAAAAAAATATCTCTTTTGCCAATGGCTGCTTGGAGTAGTCTGTTACCCTTTGGGCGACTTGGGCTTCTCAGGGGAAGCAAAAGACCTAACTTAGCAGGGAGAGGAGACAAAGTTTCATGGTCATAGCTGAACAGAAAAGATGGAGGGTCCTAAAGGAAAACTGGATTTGACACTGAAAACTGCGAACAAGACAGACATGGCCCAGAAAAAACAGCTATCTGCAAACTGGAAGTGCAGTAGCCCCTTGGTCCTGAGATGAAAGACTTTGGGGAAAGAGAAGAAGTCGTAATTATGGTTGCTGTCACCTCCCAGAAGCCAGAAGAAATATGAAGACTGCCTTCAGCACCGCGCATCACAGATGCACCTGTCAAGCTGGATCATCTCCAGTCCCATTTTCCAGCTGGATTGAGGCTGGTGACTATTCAAACAAGCTATCTGTGAAACACAGACCCTGCCCAAACCTTTCGGCAAGAGCTTGCACTGCACAGCAGCACGTCGTCCTTGCAGCTCAGGCAAGGGCTCCGTGTTTCTCCTAAGGTAGACGACAGATTTGAGAGTTTCTATCAGCAGGTCACTCAAAGCTTGAGTACAGATTCAAGAAGAGCAAGCTACTCCATGAAAATACCTGCATTACAGCACTGGGAACATGCAATCAATGGCATGAAGCAGACCTGAATTTAATCTGGACTAGAAATTAAACACGCCACTTTGATTGAGCATAGGTTGCTCGTGCTGCTCTCCTTGCCATTTCAGTTTCACGTGCATTTTTTTTTCAACAAACCATCTACTCATCTCTGGTGTTCAGTTTACTACCCCCTCCACACATTTGTTTCTGGAAATACTTACATGCCTAGGTCTACAGAACAGGTTTAAGTATTCCTAAATATTCCGCTGGGACACTTCCTTGCACCTACAGCTGCAATCACGTGTATTTGCACTGACAGTTTAATCACATCACACTGATTTGTCATAAGCGATCACTTACTGTTACTAATAATGTTCTCATTGATTGGTTTGAATGGAACAATTGACAGTGATTGAAGGTCAGGCTGACATGGCCAAGCTGAAACATCAGTAAAATCATACAGGATTTTTGTTCCATACAGGTACTATAAATTATTTTGAAGGTGAGCTTGCAACAAAGTATAAGAGTATAATTGTCTTTCATTACTATGCAAATTACGCAAAAAAAAAAATATCATGTAAGATCTAGTCCTATTGATGATGTATTGCTTTATCTTTCCTCTCACAATTCACATCTGCAGCACACAGAAGTTAGATAATTACCTATACCATTATTAACTCAATTTACTTTTCAAGGTGGTAGTTGTGGGTTTTTTTTAAGCAGCTCTTTTTGCATACTGTATTTAGAAGATGTGGAATTCAAACACAAAAGACAACAACTTCAGATTTCTTCACACATTTCCAAGGCAGTGTTTAAAATTTCCAAAGTCTGATGAGTAACTAATATAATTATAACAAATTGGAAAGAAAACAGATGGCATAAACCAGGCAAATGAGATACACACCAGAAATAGTTATCAACTGAAAGAATAATGCAGCGATGTTGGGGGTTTTTTAAATACACTTTCTGAAATACATGCACTATCATATATTATTTTCCACTTAAGGGCTCAAGGCTGAGCATGTTCAGCACTTACTGAATTACCCCAGAAAAAAATCTTGCATTTTATGGCTGTAATCTCAACTACAGTAACAAATACTTTCTTTGAGAAACACACAGACATTTTAAGAAGCAATGCTGCAGATTACTTACCAAGAGGCAAATCACAGGAGACCCTCTGCATAAGTCGATTCTGAAGATAAAGTTGTCACAACTGCCCATCAGAACAGATACAGCTTTACGTTACGCTTTCATGGGGTAACATGCTTTGACTGTATCTAGTGCAACTGCAGATCTTAAACAATGCAATTTACTAAAGACCATACTCAAAACACGCTCTAGGAGGCAGACATAAAATCAAAAGAAGGAATAAAAATAAACCCCCCTTTCTCCAAAATGTTTTTTCCCCCTCTTTAAACAAATAAAGACAGGATCTAAAAGCTGTGAATTTAAGTAAAATGGAATTTAAATGTCATACAAAATGTTCAGAAAAAATGTCATTGGCGCAAGCACAGTTCCCTTCTACAAAAACAGTCTCCCCTGGTACAACCACATTTTGGCAACACATCCTCCGAAGCATGGCTTCTATTAACTAAGATCAATCGTGAGAAATATTGCTGTGATAACGAGCTTCTATTTAGTTTATCCACATCAACACCCTATCTGCATCTGCATTTTGAGAGTGCGGCTGAGGTTTTGTCAGAATAGATTTCTACATATAAGTCCTTATTTTGACATGTTAAAACAAGTAATTCATACGGTTTCCAAAGACTCACTCCCAGCTTACAGGTCCCTGCTTTCAGCCCTTAAGTCCTGGTGGACAAAGAGCATCGTGGGGCTAGAGAAATACTGACTCTCTATGAGCACCGAGTGACGAGTGAAATGCCTAAAGAGAAAATCCTGTACCTGAAACCAAACAGTGGCTCACAGCCCGCAGCCAAGAACAGAGGCCTCGGAGTGGGAAGTCACCCCAACCCCACTCCAGTGCAGCACATGGGCACGGCAGGTGATGCCAGCTAAAGGAGTTTCATCAGCTGTGGCCGACATTTCATACAGCAATCATGACAACGAAGAAATGTTGTTCATATCAGCCTGTTGACAGATAATTCCCAAATAGGAAAGAGGCTCTGTTCATCAGATAATTTGTTTATCGTGAACACTTATGGGAGATCACCAGTACTGCTGGTTGAACTGTGCCAAGGCAGTGCCCTACGGAATAAAACCCCTCAATACTATCGCACCAGGAACCTGCTTTCTGTGAGCACACGCAGTCTACAAAACCCAGCACATTTGTGCCTCCTGCTCATCTTCAAAACACACTATAAACATTTGAAGGAACAGACACATCCAAGTGCTACATGAGACACTGTGATTTTGCCCTTGTTGGAAGGGCATTTGTTTGTTTATTAAACAGTTATTACTGGTATCTTAACTGTTGGGTTTTTGTAAATATAAAGCTTGTTTCCTATCAAGTGTCCTAGATTTTATTTCAGTCAAGTCTGACCAACTCAAGCAAAAAACTTACATCAATTAAGAATTTTGCCTTAGTAAGGACCACTGGTCTCAGTCCTCGATTACTTAAAGCTAAGAAACTGCAGCTCGGGAGCATTTTACAAAGCTTATGAAACTATAAAAGAGGTAGAAGAAACACCTCGACCAAAACAGTGCTCTTTAAGATTCTTACAACCCCAAAAGCCACCAGTTCAAGGGACTCATTGTGCTATCAGCCTAGGAAGGCAACCTTTCCTTCTGAAATATCACCCAGCACCCCCAAATTTTCATTTAGCTAATAGTGCTTTCCATGGTATTTTAATGTGTTCATGCATGGCTGTCGATTGTCTCAGCCTTGCTGAGATTGCTTGAGGGGGAGCTACTGACATCTGATACCAAGGACAATTTCTGGAGCAAGGAAGATTGTTTTTTTTCCCTGAGGATCTACATTACTTCCAGGAACGAACTGGGTTTGTAGGCTTAAAAAGCAGCATGACAATTCTGCTGATATGGGACAGCACACGAAGGTAACTTGTACGTACTCTCAGTTCCCCAGGGTTAGTTCCCCACTTGGGAAGTAACATACATGTGATTTGCCCTTGTTCAGTGAGTCCTCTGACTCCAGGAGACTGTTGTAATATTATTTATGCTTCTTAGTCATCAAAGCTTTTTTTAATCCAGCTTAGGTGTGACATCTTGGGGCCAAGTGAATAGTGGGGTAGAAAAAACCCCACGTATGCACTCTGCAGCAGGTCTTATCTTCTGCAATTCAGGCTTGATTTGAGTGTGCAGTCAGATGGAATGAGCTCATTCAGTATCTCAAAGATCAAGGACTTGGTAAATCCCAAATGCGAACATGTGACCACTTTGAATAAGGATGGCTGCCTCCCTGTGCGCCGAGCACAACTACATCTTCATTTGAACTCTGCTCACATACTAAACTCCATCCAGATTTAGCTTCAAATTTCCTTTTTGCCACAGGTAGAAAGTTGGCTCTTGCACACATTGCTGAGGATGTCACAGACATTAAAAAAAGGGACTTGATTTTGACTATGTCCATTATGCAAATGCAATTAAGGTACATTATCTTCATTTAGTTTAAAACCTTTAAAACACCTTGAGCAACAAGCCTAATTATACTTTCTTCGTCATGTCTTGAGTTGCAAACACTCCTTGCTTTAGCGTTAAAAAAAAAAAAAAAAAAAAAGACTAACAAACAAGCAGAAAACCTTGCCATCAATATTTCTCAGATAAGTGTAAAAGATTATTACTGTTTATTTTGCCCATTTATCCCAAGGCAATGCTTTACGTAGTGGGAAGCCAAGATCATTTTACCTACCTTTGGGATGGAATGTCGCAATAGTTTAAGCACACAGCAACGCCACACAACGTTTTAGGATCAGACATGAAGAACAATGCTAACTCTAATTGAAATTACTGAGGGAATTAAGGCATGCAGAATATAATTACTCATACTGGATTTTGGCCAGTGCAAACTGGAGTACAAGCCAGGACATGAAGTCCAGCCACCTAGTTCCTGCCAGAAGTGCCATGAGATCTTCAGTGAACACAAGTGGCAAAGCCTATGATGGCATTTTTAAAGAGAAAATAGCCACTGAACAAGGTCCAATTTTAATGTGGCTCTAGTGCTGAATAAATAAAGAAAAATCTTGCATCATCTACTAAACACAAACAACATTCTCATAAAAATACAAGCTAAGTACTGATCTGGCAAACTTCAGCGTATTTAAGAACTACGCACCAAGCATTATACCAAATTCCAGACAAAGTGTAATGAACCTCTTTAATCAAACCTCCCTGGGCCTCAAGAACATCAACACGATTCTTTATTGTGGAAATAAATCTGTTCTACTGAGCTCAAACGTCTCTTCAGCCTTGCAGACAGAAGCGCATTAGGGGAAGCAGCAAAGCCCCAGTACCTCCTATGACTGTTATGCCGTCAGACACCCCGAGAACACACGCCATTTCCTTAGAACTGAAGCCATTTTCTCTCCTCTTCTCTGTCATATGTCACCACTGCGTGTAAATGGATGTCCTCCAAGCAGCTCCTTCCCCGCTGTGTTTTCTGATGGAGCACGGCATCCCTCATTCAAGCAGCCCGTTCGCTTTGGGGCAGGTACCCGCACCGGTGGCATGCAGAGAAGCTACTGGAGGAGTGAAAGGAATCGAGGGAAGACACTGGAGCTGTACGGCTGGGACCCGGCACAGAGTCCCATCTTTGGCACTCCCAGCACAGTTTATTGTAATCCTTGCACCAGCAACACCCAACAATCAATCAGCCCGCTCTGTTTTTAAGTGGCCAGCTCAAAGTAAGAGATACAATTTTATAACAGATGTAACGTTTGTCTAGTTTTGTAGGTGTCCTTGGGATCTAAATCTAAAAAGATTGCTAAGCATTATTGTTATTAAGGCAACAAAACATGCCCTAGCAGCAGATACAAAGGAGGGATTCTCAAAGCACAGAAAAGCATTAAAATAAGGTCACATTCCTTAGAGTCCCATGGGATCTGAAATACAGATGCTCTGAGTAGCTAGCAACTAATTAGTTGCAAGCAACTAATACATCGCGCACTGCTAACATACAGATACACAAACATATCCTCATGTACACAGACAGAGTTTGATTGCGTTTTTAAATATTTCATCTTGCAGGCCCATTATCATAAGGGAACTGATACATAAAATTGCAGAATTCTTAATTATGCTGTGTTTTCTTCAACTCATTTCCATTTTGACCATGAAACTCTGTACAGCCTTAACACAATTCATCAGTTACAGTAAAATGAAATTCAATGACGGTGGGGAATTTCATGCAAGAATAAAATTCCTGGCTGAATTCTTTGCTACGAAGGATTAAAAACATAGGTATTAGAAGTATTGAATAAAATAACAGACTAGCAGGTAATTTTTGCTAATTAATTTATATCTCATCGAACTTCTGTTTTGCCTTCTCCCCCATCCCACCTTCCTCCATGTGAAAATATTACCTGCATGCAGGCGGAAGCGAGCCCAGCAGAGCGCGTGGAGTGCGGGTCTCGCACAGCCCTGGCTGACGAAGCCGTGATGCCCAGGGCAACTCGGTTCAGGGATGCCCCGAGCCAGCGTGGTCCCTGACTTGACCTGTGCCACAGAACACCCCTCGCCAGAAGGACTCGCTAGTTTGGCTTTCATTTGCGATGAAAACTATGCCATACGGGTAACTGTTGGATAGGACAGCTTTAGAAACTGCCGATAGCAGCCCCCTTATAATCTTGCAGTTAAAAATTGATACGAAATACAACTGTGTAAGCAGAACAACCGAGGTTTTTCCTGAGACCCCACTGCCAGCAAAGGGCAGCCGTGCTTCTCCTCCCCAGCCAGCATTCCCACGTGCATGACAGCTCTAACTTTCCCCCTAAGCCCTCTCATTCCTTTTCCCCTTCCTCTGCGCCTACCCTTCTCACACCTCCTTTTTCATGCCTCTTTACCCACCATTCTGCTATGCCTGAGACAATTTCCATTGCCTTGTGTCCTTCCCCAGTGGCCTTGTTATCTTCCTCCCATCCTCCTCCTCAAGACTCACTGTGTTCAGCCAGCCTTCCACTGAGAATCTGCACTTTGCACCCAGAAAAAGTGGATAACATTTACAAAAGGATATAAATAACTCCTGTGCTAAAGCTTTACTGGCTTTCAATGGGATTTCAGATCCCCGTGGTTTTGTCTCCCTCTTTTTTTTTTTTTTTTTTTTTTTGCTTTTAAA
>JAVJGJ010000030.1:30892523-30911519 GCA_035590215.1 Microhierax caerulescens
GCGGCCGCGCCGCGTCCCCGCGCGGGGTGCGAGCGCCCGGCACATGCGTGGAAGCGAGCGGCGCCCGGGTCCCTCCGCACCCTCCGCTGCAAACAACAACAATCCCGAGCAGCCCTTACCTGGAACGTCGGAGCCGCCGAAGTGTCCCTCTTTTTTTTTTTTTTTTTTTTTTTCCCATCTCCCCTTCTTTTTTCCTCCCTCCATCACCATTTTTTAATGATACTGCTGTGGACTCACATCCCTAGTCTGGGATCAGCTATACATACGCTTATATTGACGCAGTGGATTTCCACGTAGAACAAGATATAAGCTGTGACTATAAATGCTGTATATGTCAAGTTACATAGCTGATCCACAGTCGAAGTTGCTATAACACAGAAAATAAAAGGATATAGGAGAAACTTGGGTTTTTTCCTCCCAAAACAGTGTTAAAAATAATATCCAGTGCTACTACATCAGGGTAGGAAATGGATATATTACCTAGTGTTAACTGAAAAAGTTCATGGAAAACATTGCTTATATTTTCTATTAAATACTGCATGTGCCAATAATGATTTTCTGTTTTCATATTATTCTATGTCAAAAAGAAAAGATTAAATCCCTCAATAAAGCTGACAAAAACCTCAAGTGCATTTCTTTAAAAACACCACAAAAATCTATATTTGTAACATAGACATAGTTTCTCCTTTTGCCCCCCCAAACACTTCAAAGTTATCACCATCCTTTGGTCCTTGAAAAAGGGAGTCTCCCTCTCAACATTCAGAAATCTTTCTTGGTTTTTATTTGTCCCTCCTCTGTGCTTCAGCTTCACTTCCCCAAGAAACCTTTACCAACACAGGTGTCTGAGACAAGCCCCACACGCTATGTGCAGCAGAAACGATGTGAGTACTGTACAGCTTCACCTAAAATTGAAACTGCCTTCAATTTCACAGCCTTCAATACCTGTAGCATTAATAACACAGCAGCTAACCCAGGTGGAATGAACATGAAAAAGAGAAGAACTATTTGGCAATGTAGAAAATTACAGGATCTTTTTTCTTTTTTGTGTGTGGGGTATTTTAAGATAACCGAAATTGTTCAATCACAATGGGAAGTGACCTCTTTCAGGTGTATAATTTTCTGAAAACCCCTTAAAACAATGGGCTTTTCTCTTCACAGAAGGCAGTTATCTTGTAATTGGCATGCAGACATGGAGTCCATATTTGCCAGCAACAGAAGTTCTCTCAAATAAATTTGGTATGTCAGGTGCAACCAGGAACCTGTTGGATGATTATTATTTATCTGTTTAGTGCTGACAGAGTGCTGTGCCCAGTATCTGCACAGAAACAGCCTTCTAAAGTAAAAAAATTCCTTTAGAGAAGGGCCAAAACTGGGAACCAAAATATCCAACATCCACTCCTAGGGTTGCCTCAAGACATTTATTCTCAGTCTTTAAATATGGAACTCTCTGCTTTCGTCTCTTATTTATAATACGAAACTGATAATATTTAACACACATGTAAGAGCAGAGACACTTGAAATATAATGCATTCATTTTGACCTTCAGCTGGAACAAACTATAGAAAACCAACAAATTAATATTCTTTGCTGTACTCTTGTGTTTTCTGCTCATGAGTAGTCTGCTCATGTGCTTTATATAGAATGTAAGTTTGTTCACAGAAAAAAGCCAATAATGGAGAAAGTCAGAGCTTCACTTAATAAAACTTACTTTGATGTCACTAAATTTTCCTTCCATTAACCTTTCAACTGCCATGGACATTCTGCCTATACGCATTCATTTGTCCGGCAAAGTGGAAAATTGCTGGCAGGCTAGGATCTAAAAAGAAACCATCAGATGAGATAAAAAGAGAAGATTTATGAAAATCTGCTTCATAGCTCCATGCACTAGAGCGCTATAAACTGAAAACTTAGCAAATTAGAGTGTTATTTATGGCTTTCAACTTCCATGTCAGCAAAAGCCATCATATCTGTAGAGTTAAAATCCTTGGAAACAAAAGTTCACAGATCATGCCCAGAATCAGAGATGACCACGTGAGGCACAGCACGCTCGAAATAGAGTTGAAAATGCACTGCTTTTCTTTTAATCTGATGCCTGTTATTGGTGGTAAAAAATAAAAAATGATGGAGACACAAAAAGACAAAGAGACTATAATGCTCTTCACGAGATTGAGAGCTGGATCTAGCTTTGCCCAATGGCATTTGCTTTACTCTTCAGGTACTGCTCAACCTCTGTAGCCCTCAGTCCCGGGAGCTGGAGTGCTGTGCCCTGCGGGACGTCTCGCCTGCAACGTAATGACTCCAGTCTCAGCTCCACATTAGTCAGGAATTTTACCGTCAGCTCAACCGGCCACGCTCCAAGCACAGATTCATGCACAGCCCTAAAGCTGGGGAGCTGGCATTTTGGTTCAAGCTACAACCAAATACAGTTGTTTACTAATACCATCCGATAAATCAAAGCTATACCTGCACCCTCAACTCTGCCTCTATGAATCAGTGTGATGCAACTGTAAACACTGTCTGCAGCTTCGTTTTTTCCTAGGGGAGATGGTGCAGTCATCAATGTGCTTGGCTTTTCAAGCTTGTTGCCTTCTCCGCTCAGCAGGCTGCCCTTTAACATGCTCCATCTGGCAGATCGGTGGTGACACCCTTCCCCCCCTACATGCTGGTGGGCTTGTGACGGCAGGCTTTGGGACGCCCTTCCTCCCATCGCTTGCCTCGAGCCAGCAGAAGAGCAGCCTGCTACTCCCTATTAATTTTCCAGTGGGGAAAAACATCTTGGGGCTCCCTTCCGAGCGCATTCTGCTGCTCGTAAGCTGGCTTCTGCCTCACACAAAATTAACTGTGTCTCCATAGGGTTTTTAAATGAGCTTCAACCCATGTTTTTCTCTAGATGCCTGCTAACCTTCCAAACTACCTTCCCAATTCTTTCCAGGTAAAGGAGACAATCTACCATGGGTGGGGATGGACACACACAATTAACCCATCTCATCTGCTACACCTGCAAACCTACCAGCCCATCATTCTGTTTGGAAAGGAATCTTTTCTCCTTTCCAACTATTCTCCAGATTAAAAATAGGTTTACTTCCTCTACCAGCCATATCCATCTCCCATTTCTCCTTTTCAGTGCATGTGTCTAGGGTATATAAGGTTTTCATGTTAGAGTTCATTGGCTTCATTTGCTTGTTTTCCATTAAGTAAGCAATACTGCATCATTCATCATTTCGGTATTCAGGCTTTTTATGATGCTTCTCTAATAGTAAAGTTTTTTCTTTCCCATTTTAGCAAAGAGACATCAAATCGTACTAAGTTTTACTGAACAAAAGTGCAATGATGAACTGAACCAGGAGTTCACATGTCATAGTCCAAATCCTCACTAGCATGCCCAGCCTCGTCACACTCATGATGGAACTGCTTGAACAAAGTGAAGATGGGCATGGAAAGACATCTAAACAGATAACAACAAGTCAACACAAATCTCTGGGACACATTACAGAATGAAGGGCAACCCCAGTGCGAGTTTCATACTTCTCACCTGCAGCTGACAGCTAGCACCTTCTCAAAATTACACAAGGGGGAGGAACTGGAAATTTGCTCCAATTCTTTCTTCAGCCATAATAAAAAACTTTGGGAAATGGCCAAGAGCTCTGACAGGGTAGAAATAAAAGACATTTTGTAAGGTCAATCTTCACCTTAGAGTGTTTGAAAGTGCAGGCAGTCCCACAAAATCTCTCTTGTTCAGCATCATGAAGTCGTCATTGGCAATTTTTAAGGGCAACGTGTTTGCTACTAAAAGCACTGAAGTTTTGAAGAACTGGCTGTTCAATATTTGGATTCAGAAAGCTGTTTCTGATATGAACTGCCCCAGTGGTAACTAATGAAAAAAAAATAAAACCTTAGCCTTCAGCCTGTCAAAGAGACAGCCGTGACCTTAATTTGCCACAGAGATCTTTGATGAGTATGAAAGTATTTCCCTCAAATATCTTAGAAGGACAGCATACTGCCTAATGAGCTAGAGGTCTCAAACCCACAGGCACCACGGTAATTACAAAGGGGTATTTAATTATCTAACCCTGGCATCTAAAGAATTAACAAACCTTGATAATGAAAGGAAACCAGAGAGGAAAGAACTCATCGTCTAAGCCACAAAACGCTGGGAAAATCACTATAGAGACAGATTTCAATAGATTCATATCTGGTATTTCTACAAGCTTACTGTGTACTAAAATGCCAGATGTTCACACATTATGCTTGTTATTACTGTTAACAGCATTAATTGGGACAGAGAGGAAGTTAATCCAATTTAATTCAGGAAACTAAGTAGAGAAATAAATAAGAAAACAAATGGAAGTCTGTAACACAGACAGATACCCAATATTTTGGCAATCTGTACACTTCATACACTACTAGCACAGTCCTTCCAGAAGTGGCCAAACGAGACATGTTCCTCTCGAGGAACTATTTCTTTTACATTTGTTCACCACATAGAACAGCAAAATAAATAAAATAAAACAAATTGACATTTGGGGCCCTGAATGGTGTCTTCTCACAGCTCTGGCAACAACGGAGCTTCGTGCATACCTCACATTGCTTTACTTGTGTTATTTGTTTCCTTTGCAGAGGAAGTTTTGCCTTCTCAAGGGCAGAAAGCCACTGGTTACTTGAATTTCAGCGCTCCATCAAAAATGAAAGGCACCATTACACGTAGACACTGTCTCCTTGCAAATGTATGCAAATGCATGTGTATAACAAAGCAATTTACATCTGCCCAAAGCCTCAAAGTGAGTGTATTTTCTTTGATCAAAGCTTAAAATGGGATTTATCTGTAGGGCATAAAAACAATGTTTGCCTTAAAGAAAACAGCAGTGGCTTTAGATCGCTGCAATGAGGCTGTTCTGTTCATTGTGGCATTGCTGTTTGTAATGCTGCTAAGGTTGCGTGAGCATTTCCCTCATAATCCTCTGGATCCAGAAGCTTACGGCTTGCCAGTGAAACATCTCTCCAACTTACACTTAGCGTCTAAGACATTAATCTACCAGCTAGCCTTTTATTCCCTCCCCAAATTATTTTTTCTAAAAAAACAACCCATGTATTTCTTTCTAAATTATATTTTATTATTAGCATTCACTGCAATTTTTGCAAGAAGCAAGCTGAATTATCTTAAGATGTTCTAAACCAAGGCCAAACAAAGCTAAGTTTTATCTGGCAGACACTTGTTTAAAAATAAAGGCCAGTAAACATATAACATACATAAAAGAAGGTGATTGTGATGGATTATTTGGTTCATTAAACAGCTGCTGCCCTCAAAAAATACCAGCAGTGCAAATATTAAGTAGCCTGCAGAATTTTTCCTTCAAATTTTCAATCAAGATATAGCTAATGGTAAGTGAATAATTTGAAAATATCCAGAAATCGGTGATGGTTTGATAACTGGCATGGAGATTCCCGAAGAGATTCCCTCATCTGCCACAACAGGGAAACCTTCTGCAATGTGCAAGGAATTGAAAAAACCTGCAACATCAGTGAAATTCATCTTACCAGCAGAAGTCCAGACAGACTTCTCTGATGTTTTTCATCTGACAAATACTTTGGAAAACATGCCCTAATCTGTCCTAGGCGGTTCTGCAAGCCAGCTGGGAGGAGAGTTAAGTTTTAACAAGAAGTCATGCACGTTAAGTCCATTAATGAACTTTTTGTTCTGTTAGTAAACTAAAGTAAACCAAAGGATGTTTCCAGGTGTAAGCTGTTAATTGAAGTTGCTGAGAGCAGCTCTAAAGCCAAGTGGAAAAAAACTCGCACATTTAATATTTTTATACTGCATATTACCCAAACCGAAACAGAAGATTCTTATCCTAAGAGGTATTCAGTGTTTGTTAGCTGTTTCTTTTTCTCTTCAGCACTGAACGTTTATTTCATTCACCATAAGCATCACAATATGAGCAGTGACATGCCTCACCGCGATGGAGCCCAGGTAAACCTCCTGCCCACCAACAATTATAACCCAAGGGCAAAATTTTGTCCCACAAATATGAATCCGTTCATTATCATTTCTTGCATCATCTGCATTTTGCATGTTAAGGATGTTATAAACAAGGAGTTTCAGCTATTGCTTAGTTAACTCTATGCAACCGTTACCCATGCACAGGAAAAGACTGCTCACAGGCAGGAAACAGTAATTGCATATTCATAAGTATCTCAATACGCAATTAATTGCTGAGTGGTGAAAAAGCAGTAATGAAGAGATTTCTTCTTTAACACTGATCGAAATACATATTAAGCACACACTGTGCATGTTACATCACCTATACTTGGCTTCACACCTGCCACAAACTCATCATTGCATTAGAAATCCAAAAGCTTTAATTGCTTAATAAAAAAGAGATAGTGTGTTCCTCTTCATTTACTACTTCTGCAGTCACATTAGATCTTGAACTAACTCATAATAAGCAGAGATAAGTGTCGGAGTTTCTTTTTTTGATGTTGCCTTGAAGCACTGGCAAAGTGCACAGTAATAGGCTGCAACATTATCATACTGCTTCCCACTTAGGCACTCAAGTAACTTTGCTGTAACCCAGTAAAGACAAGTCTTCTGATGCCTTTGACACTTCCATTTTCACTTTCTCATTTTGATGCTTCTCATTAAATTAACTGTACTCTGTAACTGTAAAATTATTGCCAGCAACAGAGCCAAGGAAAATGACTCCATTTTTGTATTGACCTTATAAAGCCATTTAATTGGCATGCAATTGTCAGGCCAGATGAGCTTCTCTTGGATCAAAAATTAGGTCCAAATATGTGAAACCACAGTTCCCTTCCTTCCAGTCATATTTGGTCCATGTACCAGCTTTCTCAAGTTTTCAGTTAGGTTTCCTGCAAAGTTTAACAACCTACATGAATATACTGTCCAGCATCAGTATCTTGACGTTAGCTTCCAAATGCCCAAATACTTTGTTATACTTAGGATCTAGTTTTAATCATACAGCTAGAAAATGTATTTGTATTGAATTTATATTGGTCTTAAATTAATGCATACAAGGAAAGATGTTAGCATCAAGATTTAGCACTTTTTAACCTTGAAGGTATGCCATATAATAGGTATTGATTTTATCTTTTTTATTACATAGAAAAAATAATAAAATACGTCTGCTGGTGAACTGTTATACGACAGAATAAATGGTTAGCAGTGTATGTTATAAAATAGCACGGTGACACCACGTATGTTTGCTTTAAAAGCTTATTATAAAAATCAATGATGATATACATCTCAGTTAGGCTCATTTTTTCTAATTAAAGAGACAGTGTCAAAAAGAGGTTTTCAGTAGTTCAAGCTGTAATTCTTATTTCTCTTCATCATCTGTAATATTTTCTCTTACTGAGGAGACCTTGCAAATAATATTACTCTATACAATTTTGTTCATTTCCACTCAGAAATAATTCTGTACAAGGCACGGAAGTTCTTTTATGTACAATCATCGTAACGTGCAATGCTTCAGATTAAATCCTCTGGTTTTCCTAAACAGACTCTAAGGGTGAAATTCTGATCACCTTTAAGCCAGAGAAAAATTTCCATTCACCCCACAGAGACAGATTTTACACCCTGGAGGTATGAAAGCTGCTTCTCTCTCCTCCAAGAATGCAAGGAGAAACCAAGGGGAATAACCCAGTTGAAAGCGACGTAAAAGAAAGCTGGCAGGATCTCCTCTCCAAAGGGATCCCTCCCAGCAAGACAGAAAAGAGAAATACCTTGGGAGAAATGCGGTGCTCTTCCCTGCATTTCCTTCTGAAAGTGCACAGATGCAGAGTACAGATTTAATTTTTACCTTAAGTGATTAAGGTGTTCAGCAAGGCTTTAGAAGCTTGCACTGGCACTCTAACACGGTTCATCTCAGACTCACCAATTACCCCAGTGGTGCAGCCATATCTGTTGCTCCTTCCTCAGCGTACCGCAGCAGTTCTGGGATCCAGCTTTTAGAGACAGGCTTCATTTATAGCCCAGTTGGTAGTTAAACAGGTACATAACTTTTATAAAAAGACCTTCCTGTGCCTTAAATATCCTTGAAACATTTTTTGTTGGTAGTTGCCCCTTTTAAGCTGATTGGTCTTCAATCAAAATGAAATATTTCAAAACTATTTTGTTATTCACCCAGAAAATTCACTTTCAGGCACAATCATCTTTCTTTCCCGAATTCCACGTAATTTGTTATCCTGTTTCTATTATCGAACTACCTGTAGATGAATGCTGTATTTCAAGGCAGAAAAAGGGTCTTTGCACAGAGGGAATATTACCTCTCTGGCTCCCAGACAAAAGTGCATCGGCATTTCTTGAATCTATTTTAAATTGCAAGCTTGGATATTCATAATGTCCCACTCATTAAAGATCTCTGCATAAAAGTGATTATCAGACATGTACCCTCAGCAAACGTGTGGATGGTACTAAATTAAGGGGAGGGCAAGGAAAAGGGCAGAGCTTCAATCCAGAGGGGCTTTGATAAACTTGAAGATGGAGTTGACAGAAACCTCATCACCTTCAACAAAGAGAAATGCAAAGTTTAGCAGCTGCCACAGACTAATCCCATGCACGAGCACAGCCTGGGAATCACCTGGGTGAACGTGAGCTTTGCTGAAAAACAACTGGAGGTTTCAGTGGGCAGCAAATTTAATAGAAACCAACAGTGGACACCCACCACTGGTAAGGAAAACCACAAGGTGGGCTACATTGGGAGTCTGGGGAGTTATTACTCCCCTCTGCTTGGCACTGGTGAGGCCACACCTGGAATATTGTGGTCACTTTTGGACCTCCGCATTCAGGGGTGATGCTTGGAAGCTGTCAAAGATCCGTGACACCATTACCAAGATGGGTCAGCAAGCTACAAACCAGATCTGCATGGAGAGGCGCCCAACGGAGCCACAAGCGTTTATCTGCGTGGATCTGGCAGCAGCTACAACTACTGTAAGAGCTAACTCAAAGATAATTGCCAAATTCTCATTAGTACTGGCAGACAGCTCAACACAGGGGCGGGAAGGTTCAGGCTGGTCATTTGAGAAAGCAGCACGGGCACACATTGCACGAGAGGCTGTGAAATCTCCGTCCTCAAAGGATTTCAAGACTCGGCTTAACCAGGTCATGGCTGACCAGGCTAGTGTTTGTGATCATCCCACCTCAAGCAGGAGGTCAGACTCAAAACCTTCAGACTTCCTTTCCAGCCAGCACTTCCATGATCTGAAGATCACATTTGTATGGTGTCCTCTGTAACTCCCCTGTGTTCACACTGTTTACCGTGTATCACTTCTGCTGAGCTTTCAGGTGGCGTGATGCAAACTACTACTTCTAGAGAAACAAAAGTGAAGCCATGTCCAAGTCTCCTGCCCACATTTCTAACCTGTCCCCACCTGTCCTATAATTTTCTTTCTTTCTCATTGAGAAAGGCATTTAAAACTTTTCTTTTTTAGCTCTCTTCCTTTTCAATTCGTTGCTATGCAAGCCACAAAATGCAAATAAATGCCTGCAACAGAACAGTACCCTCTCCTACAAGTTAATTCATTTCTGTATTAAAACACAGCCCCCCTCCTTTGAGAACAGCAGCCAACACAGCCAGTATGCAGTCAGATGCCTCACAGCCTTTTGAGTGCCTTTAGTTTCCCCTAAGCTTCTGAAAAGGAAAGTGGATCCCAATCAAGGAAACCGAAGAGAAAAGTCAAATACAATTCTCTGTTGCCTCAGACTGCCTTATCCTTCCTGGGACTTCAGTATCAGGCAAGAAAGGCAGGAGCTTAAGAAGCCTTCCTTTTTCATCTAGCTTCCACTATCCTGTCTCCCCGTATGCTTTAGATATCAGTCTCACAATACAGATAACTAGAGTGGCCTATACAGACCCCTCAGATATATTTGGATCTGTGGAGAGATCCAAATGGAAAAAAAAAAAACAAAAAGAAAGTGCTGTCTCAATTGTCTTAACATACTTTTACAAGAACTTAAACGACAGACCATACATTTCATACTACTCTCAGGTTACTGTATGGGTTGCACTCAGGAAGCTCTTACAATAGACTTGCTAAATGGTATTATATCCACATATTAGTACTCTTTTGAGAGTATAAATACGGACTTTATAAAGGCAATAAGTTCTCAGACATAATTTTAAAATATCACGTCTTACCATAGCAGTGTTCTACCGGTTTTTGGACAAAAGTGTACCTCACGGGATACACAGAAGCATCTTGCAAAAAGCGTAAAGGTATTTATTTTACAATCACACAAAATCTGTCTTTCTGTCCTTGGCTCAACTACTTGATTTAACCTTAGCTAGTACCACAGTGTCAGCTCATAACCCATCTCCCCTTACTTCATCTCCTAAACTTGAATGTTCTTGAGGCAAAATTCCCAAGTGTCAAGGGTTTGGAGAGTCTTCAGGATCGAGAAGTGCTGTCATTAGGACTACAAGCCATGTTTCAGAGCATACTTTGTACATTTTGAGAGCTTGCTTCCTCCTCCTGCTCTTAAATCTTGGTTGAGAAAAGATTGTGACCAGGAATGATAAAGTGTGTGAACTAAGGGGATTGTAGTGTCCTTAAAAGAAGAAAGAGGAAAAAAATGGCATGGCATTCTTTGCAATGGTTATCATCAACAGCCAGTCTTTGTGCTTGAGCACTCGCTAAAGCATAAAGTAACTGCAATACATCCCATCTCTATTGATTCAGAAAAGAGAGGTAATTGATTCACCCTCAGGATTTCCTTTAAAAGACACTGGGTAAGAATTATCTCTCCTATATCATACCAGAAAACACACTAAACAAAGCTACTTGAGATTTGTATACTGTCATCCATCACTGGAATCCCCAAGCTCTTTTCAAGTATAATTGAGAGCAGACAACTGTATCTTTGGGGTCCTTGCAGGATCTCTCCCCCTCTTTCAGGGTAAAACCCTCTACTTGTAGAAGGAGGCTTTGTTGTTTTGCTGATTGACTTGAGTTCAAGGCTTAGAGAGATACAGCAAAACGATCAAAGTGAGCACTGAAGACTAAATAACATGAGGTAAGCCACTTTCCCCCACTCCCCCCACCACAGTTTCTATTTGCATGCTTCATTTCAGTACATTAAAACTTCTGAAAAAAAAAAAAAAAAATTATGCCAAAGGGCTGAGGCATATGCTGTATGCATCGAGCCCTAGGTTACACAAAGATTCTAAGTCAGCAAACGCAGATCCAATGCTACCATAATTTATACGAAAGACTTGATTTTTAAACCTCCTGAGTTCTCCTTTGTGAATTCTCCTTTGCTATGGATTTGTGTATTTTTAATGCATCTTGGCATATAAGCTACAAAGGTTGGCCTTATCTCTGAAATGCTTGTCAATTCTCCTGCTATATATTACAAAACTTCAATCACATGTTAGGGATGCCTTGTTTCTAGCCACTGGCACTTGTAGCTACTTATAAAACCTATTAGACACTTGGACACAAAACTCCGATAACGTTAGAAAATTTGACCTGATGGAGTGAAACTTTATCTAACGTGGACAAAGAAAAAGCAGAAAACTGCAATTCTAGTCTATAGCCTCCGAAAATGTTTTGTTAGAGGTTTTACTTTATGGTTGTAGTGGTAACAATCCAGGAGAACCAAAGCCAGTAGCTCCAGGCTTAAATGTCTTCCCATAGTAAAAATAGAAAACTCAAAGTTATTCTGTGCAGGACAGCAACTGATAGCCAAGAAACTGCCTTCCATAATTAACGTGCTGGTTTTCTAGATGAGCCTCTTCACTAAAATACTTTTACTTTGAATTTCTGATAAGTTAAAAAAAGAAGAAGGGCTGAGCATTCAGACTGGCAGATTGCCTGAGCGTACTTAGAATCATTAACTGATCTCACGTTGTCACCTGCTGCCACCTTCCCGCAGGGGAACAGATGTCCTGAAACAAACGGTGCCACTAGAGGGGGAACATGAAAGTCAGGTGAGATGCAAAGGGCAGCTCAGAGCTACCATTTCTCAGGGGACCAGAGCGTGACCACGCACCACTTTTGAAAGATAACCGATCCAACGAGAAAGGAGCTGTAAAGTTGTGCATCCATCCCACAGGCCATTAGACCTTGTGGATGAGAAAACAGGGAAATGCTGTCCCAGACTTGCCTCCAGGTGTAGCTAGAGCTGAGCGATGGGTGAGGAATATCTAGGGTGCACCAGCCGCTTTTCTTTGTGCAAACTGTCTGTGAACAATTCATGAGTGTCTTGACTTTATCACAGCAGACACTGAATATTACCTGAGATCAGCCACTAAAGACTTTCTGTGAATACTTCTTAGTCTGTGACATGTTTCCAAGTATCTGATTGTCTAGGATACCCAGGTGGATTTGGAAAGGCATAAATCATGCAGTATTATCTGTTCCTTGACTGGAAAAGACAACCTCAGAAGTAGAATTCCAGGGTAAATAATCATAATTACCCATCCAAAATGTTCCTTCTGGAAACATTTTTCAGTCTTCCTTTCTCAGGGCGAACTGCAAACAGAAAACCTACTGGCTTGTACATTTATAGCTAATGAATGTAAAAAGAAAATAAACAACTGAAACTATTAACTGTCATATTCAAAAGAACATTTCTGCATGCTTACGCGTTCCTGGGAACCAAACCAAACCCAGGCAGAGTAGCTGTCTTTGGAAAGCACACCTATGACTGATTTCAGCTGCGAAGCATGGGCACAGGGATTTTAACCTCTTTCAGACATCAACGCAGGAATGATGCATAGCTAAACCGCTTACCTAGCTCCACGTTTGGGTGTGTGTGTGAGAAACTAGTGAAAAACTGCGATTACCCTAAATACGGTATCCTCAAAACACACACAGAGCAATTTCCTCCTTGCTCTTTGGACCCTACAAGAAAGTAGGAGAAAAATCCAGGTATTTTTTGTAGAACACTGGAACTCCTGCAAACCCTCATTAAAGGCCACAGAGAAACCATACATTTTAATGTCTCCAATGTGCTGATGCATTCCTCTCTGTTACCTGGAAATAATAAACCTACTGTGTACATTATCTGCATGTAGGCTATCCGTGGCACACTCCAGGCATGCATCTTAGTAGGCAGGGATAAAATATCCAGGGTAAAATAAGATTTTTAAACCCACATGGAAATGCTGGGTGGAGAATTGCCATCAATTTATATAATTCATTCTCCTGCCTTATAGATGATGCATATAATTAATGAGCAAATATATCTGCCTGTGGACCAATACCTGAAACTCCTCCTGATAGCTACAACAGGCATGGGAACAGGCACTAAATTTGCTAGCACAAATATAAATCTGTCTTTGCTTGAGCTTAATCATACATTAGCCATTGCACAGTCTAAAGCTTGGCTCTCAACATTTTCAGTCTAATCAAGAAGACTGAAGTTGAGTCAAAGCATTAATAGTTCCTCACTGCAGAGAATACCATAAGGCATCATAATTCACCTGACTCCGCACAGTAGAGAGCGGTAAAGGAGACACTGATGACTGCCCATGCATACCATCATGTACAACCACAGATAACAACAGACTGCTTGGATGAGCAAGAATTTCATCAAAATTAAAAAAAAAAAAAAAAAAAAAGTCTGCTGATTTCGGCTTTTCAATGTGTACAAATGATAAAGGGGGGGATGGACACTATTATTGAAAGGGGCGTTAGGAGCAACGAAAGTCCCTGCATGTGCAAGATCCACGAACTCCAATTACCATGCGGGGACACCATGGTTTAAAGGGCAAATTTGCACCTCTGAACAAAGGTTAGTGAACACAATGAACACATACTGCCTGGCAAACCCTTACTCTGCTGTATATCTAATTATGAAAAAGACTGACAAAAAATATAAAATCTTTTTTGTGTGAAAACAAAACACTTTTCCAGAATTGCTATGCTGTACATGTTTTTTTGCCCAGCTATTTTTCAATCTATCCTCACTGAAACTCAAACTCCAGTAAACAAACTATTAATTGTTTTTCTTAAACTCCAAAAAAGGCTTCACGGACCCTCACTGTGAATTATAACAAGCTGTGTAAGGCATAAGGCTGTGCAAGTGCCCATCCCAGGTCCTTCCAAATGTCAGAGATCTCCATGTTTCTAGCTGCATCATCAAGAAATGCAGAGCCCACAATAATTTTTAAGAGAATGCATTTTCAATTCCATAAATAATGCATAGGAAACATACACTTTGCTTGCTACCTTGTGGGAGAGCCGTGTTTGATACACATGCACATTAAGGCTGCGGGGTCTAAGCTTGTCACCAAGGCAGCAGTCTGGGATGGGTAATCAGCTCAATGTACAGAGATTAGATTCCCAACTACTTTTCTCTTAATATTAATGAGAATTACGTTGCAAAGGTCTGACGCTAAACAAGCCTCCCAGAGATGGTGAGCCTTCCTCAAACTAGAAGCAGACACATGCCAGTGCTGTGCAAACACAGCCAGAAGGAAGCAAGACAAGAAAAGCTTGAAAAAAAAAGAGTTTTGCAGAAAAATAGCTAATTGTTCCCAGGCCCGAGTGAAACACAATAATCCCTTACTCTGAATTATTTTCCTTCCCAATGCTGCTGATGAAGGAAAGCAGAATTTGAATGCTTTGGAAGATTTTCTAGTGCCAAATGGAATGTAAAATCAGTGACTTTGGGGTAATTTTGTCAGGTTTGAGACGCCATGGCCAGGAGCTCTCCAACTGTTCGACAAAACAGAGATTAGTTCTCAGAGCTTTTTACCTAATTTTTTTCCCCTCTTTGCAATATTACATTCTGTGTTGGGACATCTGGTCCCACTGTGGGAAGGTGATAGAGTCTCCTCGCATGAGGCGAGGTGGTTCAGGAAACCTGCCAGCAAGAAGGTCTGCTCTCCATCGCTGCTTTGTCAGGGAGTTGCAGGACACGGAGTGCCACGCTTCTTCCCATCCAGAATTGCATTTGATATGAAAAATGGCTGCATGTCACCTATTGCTCTGTGCAATTAATCACCGGCTGAAAAAGATAGGGCACTAGTTACTCTCCAAATGACACAAATGCATGACTGTTTAAGTCCTTTGGACAAATAGGTCCCTTGGTTGAGAATGGCCTTCCCGTTCGTAGCCAGGTACAAATAAACACGCAAAATACACAGCTAATCTGTCACCCAGAAAGTCACACAGAGCTGAAATGCACTGACAACCATTCACCTTTAAAAGACACCACCTCTGCTGAGGGGCTTCGGTTCTGATCCCCTTTTACAGGGGATGGTGGAGCAACACAAAAAGCAGGCTGCTTCACGGGCTGCTTCTTATTTAAACAAATAAAGGAGACCAGAGTCAGGTCCAAAATTTCTCAGTTCAGTCCCCTCTGATTCTAGAGCATGACAGCTTAAATTGCTTATCATGAACTGTTAAAATGGCATTTCAAAACTAACCGGGATTGCTTTGTGACAGTCCAGAATATAAAAACCTTCACCATGAATGGGAAATTTCCCACTCAGGTCCTGCTTTGGATGTACCCCACCGGCACTTTACATCTTCATCTGACCATACCCAAAGTTCATTATTTGGTTCCAGAGCTTTGGGTGGCATCCAACCCTTAAATTACTAGCAGTTTGATAACAAAAACAAATGCTGTCTGTTTGGCTATTAATTAGTCAACAAGGAGGAAAGGGAAAGAAAATAAAGCAAAACTTCTCTTCTTGACAAGCTGTCAGAAGGATACGAAGAGCACTAAAATAAGTTAGCTCCTCCAGAGCTCGAGACAACACAGTAGCTCGTTTCAAAGGATGATTCATACAGTCTCGCAAAGGAGCAACCCATGAGTCGCTAACTACCACTCTGCCAAGGAAACTAGGCACGGGAGAATCCAAGGATCCTCCTAGTCACAGCAGATCTGCTATTGGAGAGAGAGTGAGAGAAGATGGAAAAGTTTGCAGCGACAGTGCTGTCCAAAACCATAGCCGTTACCAGCAAGATAACATGGTCAGCAGACAGCTTTTACAGATTTAAGAAAATGCTGTGACTTAAAGCTGTCATGTTGCGAGCAGCAGCAGTTAAAGGAATTACATATCACGCTCAGTCCACTATGGGTAAGTCAAGTTCACAAATTTCCTAAACCTCTTCAACATACTTTCCTGAAGCATCACTGCTCCACGCAGAAAGGAGCACAGTACATATTACGGTCACTAAAACCAGTTCCCTGAAACAAGGCTGGAAGAAGCCATCCTTTTGCCTAGAGAGCTCAGCAGCTGAGCAGGGAAAGAAGGAATACTGTTGGCATCTTTTCTGCTCTCCACCCTCAGCTACCGCGTCGCACCGCAGCCTGCTGCTGCTCGGCGTCCAGGCAGCAGGACACGTCATGTCACCTCACGCGGCACAGAGGAGGACCGAGGCCTCCATGCTGCTAAGAAAATGCACAAAAATCCATGTCACAAAGCAGCAGCCACGAGGCTGGGCAGAGGAAGCCAGAATAGTTGAGCATGTCCCACGAAGCACTGATTACAATATTTTGCTCATGTCAGCGGACCTCGTGTTCTGCCTTGAGCTCCCTAGGAAGGGCCCAAAAGCTTCCCAGCCGCACCGGCTGCATCCCCGCAGGCTCTCATTTGTGGGGCCATCAGCCCCCTGCAGCAGAGTCTGAAAAAAACATGTAAGTATACACCAAAACCCAACAATACCAGAAAAGTGAATTCCAGGCACATTGCAAGGAGGCGTTCAGGGACTTGGCAGCAGAACAAGTCTGATTCAAGGTCCTGTGATAAAAGTGAAACGAGCTCACATCTCACTGCTGTACATGCAGTTTATGAGCTGACATATTATTTTACATGGTACACTCACTCCATCCCAGATGAACATAGAGCAAATAAGCCCTTGAAGGATTCCTGTGAACTGTACAAATACTGGAATCAGATATGAGCAAGACACCAGCCTTCAGAAATGCAGATTGGGAATCACACGCATCTACGCAGACTAAAACTCACAGCATTTAAACGAAGCCATACATATCTGCCATATATGCACATACAGACTACCATACAACATTTTCTTCTACAAAATTATTTTCTTGGTTTGGGGCTCAGCAGAGTTTGGGGATCAAGCCCTTTAAGATTCTCCAGCTCCCCTGGCAAACTGCTTAACAGGAGGGGAACAAGGGCCTGAGGAAAGCCCCTGAAGCTCTTAGTCAAAATTGACTCGTCAAAATTGTATATATTCGAAGCGTAGCGCTCTTTCATCTATTACCATCCTGTAAAATACATTTAGTTTATAAAAGCTCAAATCCTCTTCTATCTTCTACAAATGGTGGAGAAAGGCCTTTGTTAACGCAGGTATTAAAACACTACAGCTGCCAATTAGACACCAACAGGAAAAATCCAGATGAAAGAAACTGTATCTGGGGCAACGAACTTCCACTGTGGTCAGGACTAGAAACAACCACCTTCTGGGAAGTCACCTGCTGACAGACATTCAGAAGTTATTCTGATACTCAATTTGAGAAATGTTCAAAGAATTTCCAATAGGTATCATCATGCACCGTTTCTTACCTGACTATCTTATGTCAATATTATTTTAATTTATACGACATACTTCGTAGTAAACTCTATTCTGAAACCAAACCTGATGTAACATATAACTGCTGCCTTTGGGAGAACAAAGGTAATGATTTCTTACCAAAACATCATTTTTATATGACGTTTCATAAGCAGCCAAATGCACAGCTAGAAAACTAGGACTGCTGAATTTCCATCATTTTGGAGAACTTAAGTATAGACTATTTTGAAGTTAATATAATATTGACTTTCCAGCACTGATGATTGAACTGTTATGATGTAGTAAACGATACACTGTTAGTAAATCACCTTTCTCCTATACCTTTAATTTTTAAAGATACCCAAAGTCAAACAATGTGTGGTTGCCGAAACACGGACTGGGACTGATAAAGCTTGTGTTATGTTCCTGATTACGACCTTAAATCTTTGGGCCAAGCATTATAATAGAAACATTTTCCTGTTGATATCAAAACTAAAGCATATACATGACTACACCTTTAGAGCAGCTTGATTTCATAACACAGGTACTCCCCATTTGAATTTTAATGAAGGTATACCTTGACCTAGACATATTCTATTTTTTAAATTCACTAGTTTCCTTATTAAAAAAACCCCAACAAACAGTAGTCTTCAAAATGTGGTTCAAGTCTTCCGTTGATCTCAGGTTTGTGGACCCAGCTGCATAACTCATCTGTGCAGATCCTTATGTGTTCGATGAATAATGAGCATTTTACATTCCAGTACTACCCTGAAGCGGTTTTTTTTTTTCTGAGAGAGTGTTTCTGGCAAATTAATAATTCAGCGATGTTTTCATGGTGGTTCTTTCACCTTTATTTATTGCCCTGATTGGAAGAGACAAAATTTCCCTTTTGAGAAGGAAGACTAAGAACATACCATTTAGAACAGCTGTCTCAAAAAAAAAAGTGACTTTCAAGTTCCACTGTAAAATTTCTCCTTTAAATTACCTTTAGTTCTTCTGCTAATGTCTGCACTATTTAGGGCTTATATGTTTGAAAGTAATGATAATGGTAGAAAATGTCAGGATCTCAAGTAAATAAGGTTTTAAAAAATATCACACAAGTGTAATAAAAAGCTATTAATTCATATTTTTTATTATACTTTTATTTATGTGTTTTTCTAACTTCAAAGAGGCAAGAAGTTGCACCATGGCTCTAGGACAGTTCAGGATATTGGCAGCAAAGGTACAAACCACTACTAACAGGTAATCCATATAATCTCCAAACCTGCATTAGCACAAGACACTTCAGCACATGCCTCTCTGACAGCCCACGAAACAATCTGCTGTATCAGCACCATAAACCCTTATGCATCCCCTCAATAGAAGGCAAAATGCAAACAAATTGTAAGAGATGCAAATAATTTCTCACGGGAATATACAAGCACAGACTTCCACAGAGTGACACCCTTAAGACCTCTGGAAACAGATACATTTTCAAACAGTTTTCCGAAACCACAGTTTTGAACTGAA
>JAVJGJ010000030.1:30911619-30947104 GCA_035590215.1 Microhierax caerulescens
ACTGGGGGGTGGGGGGTGGGGGGTGGAAAGAGAAGCAAAAATACTTCTCTTTTTTAAAAATCTAAGTTTCTAGAGTTTTATTCATACATTTTGCCAACTCAAAGAGTGAACAGAGTCCCTCTTGTCAGTGTGAAGCTGGATATATCATTAATCTAATAGTAACTAAGCACTCTGACCAATGACAACTTCGAATTTGAGCAAGTACTGGCTGCCAAAAAATCTTCCCTATGAAATACACCTCCTGAGATCTGATGAATGTCAACACTAACTTCAGGAAATTCAGTGAGGCTTTGTTTCTTGAAAACAACCCATCATTAGAAAGACGGACCACCTGCACCCCCATATGCCTCCAAAGCTCTGCTGAAAATCAGCTCTGCCAGTAAATTAAATTGGCTTAATAAAGTGAATTTTTACCCCAAAACAAGTGGAAGAGTTTCTATGAAGTCTTTCAGGAGATTCAAGGAATTCAAGGTTATATTCTGAAGTTTCTTCAAATAACATCTGGTAAGAAACAGTATAAAATATGTTTAGAAGGGAAAAAAAAAAAGAATCATCACCATAATTCTATAGAAAATTGCATGACACAGATGGAAACACTGGGCTTACTGATTTCTAGCATTTTTATACCAATGTTTGTCACCAACACCCTACTAAAAATAGCCCATTCTGGCAATAGCCTTGCTATCATAGCTCTGTTCACCTTATCTCTTAGTCAAGAGAGAAAACAAGTTGATAGTGTCTACAGTTATTTTTTTTAAAATGCATCTAATAAAATATGTTAATAGGGTATGTGTACAAAAGGTGCAAGGGGATGCATAGTGAACACCACCAGGAACAAAAGAACAGGTTTCTAACATTTAAAGCAGTGCCCTACTAAGATGCTGTGACCTAAAAGGCTCCATTGCAAAGGGCTGGAAAGTATGCCGCTTGGTTGGGCCACTTCTGTTTTTAGGCCCCCTTCTGAGACCGCTGATAAGCACAGCAATTAATGACACCCTTTTTAGAAGATCTGAGGAGAGGAACACCTTTGCCCAGGGAACCGGAGTGAGGCCAGTGTGCGCTGCCATCAGCCTCTGAGCAGCTGCGGGCTGCTCTCAAGAGTCTGAACTTGAGCTGGATACACAAAACGTAAATGTAAATGTCCACTCCCACGCGAACGCCTTCACCTAATGTTCGCTCTTTTCTTCTTTCCAAAGACATTTTCTGGTGGGTCACGTGCTGCTACACAATCCAGGTAAGAAGTGTGGTTACTTCCACCTCGACGGTTCTCTATCAGCTTGTGTAGGCAGCTTGAAGGGCTGAGCAGGCATCTCAGAACTATCTTCATAAATACTTCAAGTGCCCATCTATGCTTTCAGTGGGATTTATAGTTAACTCACTCGATATTTAAAAACATGTATGTCCCATAAACATCTGGTATTCCTTAAAATCTGGTCCTGACTAGCTATATTAGCTGATAATTCTCAAATACATAGGACTTCACTGCCCAGCACCAGAGGTTCCTCCCTGCAGCATTCTGCCCTTTGGAATCAACCAAACACACCGGCACAAACAGAGCACGGTTCCTTTCGTTTAGCTGTCTGTGGTTGTTTTGAGTCTGCAGCAAGGTGAGCATATAAATTAGCATATTCCAGTATGAAATATTCAAAACCAGGCAGCACAACCTTACCCTACAGACTTCTGAATTTACTGGGGTCATTCTCTTCAATAAGCTTTCTTTCACATAAAGGTGTGTTTTAGAGAAGAGTGTCCTCAAAAGTAAAATAACTAAATGCTGCTTCTCTTCCAGAGATATCCAGAACTATAAACACTAGGCTGTCATAACTGATTTCCACCATCAAAGTTATCAGGCCAGGTAGCTTATAATGTACGTGTTTTCATGACACCTGATTAAAGCTGGTGTCATCACAGTTTTATGGACTACTTAAATGTGGCAATTTCCATTAAGTGTTTTTAAAAAAGCAATTAACAGTTTTAACAAGAGTTCACTAGTTCAAATCATTTCAGCATTGACTGGTAGATTGTCCTCCTGGGTACCATGCTTGACATTTCCAATCTCTTAGCCTCTCATAAGTAGCGTTTTGGCAAAGTAAGAGGGGAATTACGAACATTACTGGGTACTGCAAATAAACCCCTTTTTAGAGGAAACAACAGGCTAACAGCTAACCAAGGCATCATCAACGAGCAATTAACAAAACTTGCAAACAATGCTAGTAGGGGCAGTGTTTCTGCTAAAGGATTTGATCTCCCACCTAGCATGAAAGCAAATCCGTCTGCAACAACCCACCAAGAAAAGACAAGGAGGCAGCTATGTGTGAAGGAGAGCTTGAGAAAGACAGATTGCACCTAAATTGTTTAGTGCAATTGACAGATTTTCAAGGAAAAACAAAAAATCAGTGAAAATTAATCTGCAGTATGGGTGCAACTGAAAGGTCAGGTTTTAAAGCAGGGTCCTAAACCGAGCGGAGAACAAAGCGTCAGCAGCGAAGGTGTCAGCCTGATCACGTGGAAGACACACCAGAAATCATTATGAAAACAAAGGCTTCTTAGTATTATTTTTTATTTACTATACTTTCACTAATAATATCAATCTATTGTGCTGTCGCAGCGCAAGAGGTCAGAGTATGGACCTGGTATTCTGCAATACAGGCCAACTCGCCACGTGAGAGCTAGATTTGAATTTCCCATGCCTTCACGTAACGAAGCACACCATCTCCACCGGCACGCAGACACAGCGTGTCTCAGCGCTAAGTACAGGAAACGTGACAATGTAAAACCACTCAAAGCAATACATGGGTGTACGCTGTCCAAACTACAGCATGCCTTCTGGTGGGAAATCAGAACGCTGCGCCTCACAGAGATAGAAGGGGAAAAGGACCAAGATAATATGTTTGGTGCAGGACTAGCTCTGCACAGGAGGTCACAGCTTGTTCCTCTTTAGTTTGCTCTTTAACACTGCTGGCTGCTCGGAGAGCGCGTGTGACAGCCCCCCGACTTCTGCCCCAGCTGGCTGCTGGTCACGGCTACCGCACGCTGCCCCTGCCCCTCCAAAAGTCGAAGCCCAGGGCCAGGCCAGAGATGGCTTTTCCCAACGAGCAATTAACTTCTTCAGCCAAGACAACAACCCCCCCTCAACTCTTCTTTTTTAAAAAGACCCCTTTTACAGGGTGGTTCTAATGCATTTCAATGCCATTTACTCAGTGATTTTTCAGTGAGCGCCCTACGAAGGACACAGCATGGAAACGTTTGCTTTTTGGTACCCTCCTCCTCACGTAACACAGGCTGGGAAGTCCCTGCACAAGGGACTCATACCTTTATGCTTGTCCCAAGGGGAGAGCAATTTCAGACAAACATAAGGAAACAGTTGTTCTTTTACAATGCTCATTTTGGCAATTTTCTCTCAAATCAACATTTCTTTCTTTAATTAGCATCTTTCCTAGCATCCTCCACAGGAACTACAAACAGAGAGTGACGTTTCACTGTGGCAAATGAGAGAAAGAAAGAAAGAAAGAACGCACACAGGAATTGCAAGTGGTGTGGAGCAGCAGGCAATGCTGTTCTCTACTGCTAAGACACACATTGTATTTGACTGGAAGACAACAGTAGTTCAGAAATAAGATCAGGTTTTGATATATAGTATTAAAGCAGCATATTATCTATTTTGCTTCTTAATTGAAACTGCTTTATATAAATTAAAACAGAGGCTTTCCTAAGTTATCATGTACGCTCACAGAAGTATTAGGAGCACTTTTAATTAAGCTGCGAAAAGGAATTTGTTTTCAGGGATGAGGTTGTTTCATCACACTCATTATGGCCTATTCTTAATAGGGGATCTTACAAGAAGCTCTCATTAAACAGCTGTTTGAAATGAGAGTAGGTTGATGCACACCAGCTACTCCCAAAATTGCAACATCATACATACAGCTTGAAACAATTAAAGCTCTACAGTGACCATGGAATTTCTTTATATTCCTCTTCACGATAAAGTTTACCCAGAAAATCTGTGACTGTTAATGAAAGAAACAATTCTGTTAACTTGAGGGTCCAAAGATGGATTACTAGTAGTTTGGGGTTTTTTTACATCCCACATCTTAAAGCCAGCAGGGTCTGTAGTTAAAGAATAAAGAAGCCAGGTCTGCAAAGAGCTCTGGAAGTGTCACTCATAGCCCATCTCTTCTCATTTTCTATTCACCAGTCCCTGCCTAGGAGCTGCCCACAGCAACAGCTACTAGCGACTGGGTGCAAGGCGGCATTGTGCCCTCCCTTGTAACCAGAAAAACCAGAGAGGCAGTAGCTTGGAGGGCTCTACAACCAGGAACATCCAGGGAAGTAAGTCTTATTTAGGACAGCATGGCTTGCTGTGACAGCTTGCTAGCCACGTAACATATCCACTCTACGTTAGCAGAAAACTCTGCTTCTTCTAGAAGTTTGAAATTCATTGATGTCTATACCCCCCCCCCAGCATACACTGGTTTTGGTTTGAAGCAAGCCCAATTAATAGAGTTCTGTCAATGGAACAAAAGCACCACCTGCCCTACAGCTGATACAAGCATCACGCAGTACTCCTCAGGATTATCATGCAGTAACTTTCCCCACTCTTTGCAGAAAAACTCAATTGGGATTCCTTTCATTAAAGTATTTGTTAGTGGTGACATATTTCCAGGACAAGCCCAGAGGCTGCGGAGATTGTGCCAGAAAGAAAGGGAGCAGCTGAGCTGTTACAGTGAGAGTACCTAGCTCCAGGGTAGCTCACATATAGCGCTGGACACTTTAAAGACAGTATCCAGGTTTATCCTGTTACAGATAGGGTGAAAGTAAGACACAGAAAAGGAGAAAGGATTTGTTTGAAGTCACTCAGGAACTCAAGGACTGTGCTGAAAAATAAAGCCTAAACCTGCACAGAAAACAGAAAATGCAATAGTGTTAAAAATTCCCTCAAAACCTGTTCGACCTCATTAAAAAAATTCAGTCAGTGAAAACTCTTAAAACCCTGGACGCCATCCTAAAAGGCAGTTAAAAGGAAAAGCCACCGTGGGCACGAGAAGAAGCTTAATTGCAGAGATGAATGAGGAAAGTTCTCATCTCTCAGCAGTAAACCTTTTAGTATTTATGACATTGAAATTACACTGCATAAACAAAAGAAAAGTTAGAAAAGGGCTGGCTTCATAAATAATGGCACATTGTTGTGCCAGCCTGATTACCTCATGTCTGTTTTCATACAGGCACCAAGCTTTTGCAGAGCAGCCCGCAGCTCCCTCCAGCTCCCCAGCCAAGGGAAGTGGGAAAAGTCTCCTTTGCCAGAAGGAAAAGACCAAACAGAAAGATTATCTTCACCTGAAAACAGTTTCAAATTACGCAACATCCTGTTGTGAAACTTTCAGGGAAGAAGTTGCAACAGATTAAATAGCTCTTATTTGGTTGCCTGAGCCAAATACACGTGTGGTGGTGATAAAGTACAGGTGGCTGCAGGCGTTGTACGGTTATATGGAACGGCAGAAGTTCAAGCTGGTAACGTGCCCATGGCCCTTCCTTGCTCTGAGCCATCCAGATGGTGACAGTAAAATGAAGGGAGCAATTCTAACACAGGAGACTTGACTAAGTCCGGTATTTAAGTCCAGACTGATCATACAGTTAGGTCTGGCCCTTTTGCTTCCTGACCCATTGGTGTCGAGTCCTAACTGCAAGCAGAAGCATGCGTGCATCTTCCTAGGAGGCAGGGGTGCCGGCACCCATGCTGTGCAGCAAATGCCTGTACCTGCAAAATCCCTCCTCTTGTGTTCTGCTCCACTTAGCGAAATCCCAAAGGTTAAAGCCAGACATCCACGGAAAAGAACAGAGAAGCACCGCTTGCACAGGAAGATTCAGTACCAAGCCTGCTTCTGTACAAATTATCCTCAAGCCAAGGAGTTTTAGTTACAAGTGTGCATACATTATAGAATAATTAGATCATTTTTAAAGGTAATAAATATGCAGACAATAAGCAAGGTTGGAAAGGAGTAGGGATGAGAAAGCATGTCAGTAGGCAGCAGGATATGAAGCAGAAGGAAGTTAAATTACACAAAAATTCTCTGATTTATCTCACTGAATAGTCCTATTGAATTAAGGCCAATAAATAAATTAAATTATATCAGGCACAATTAATTAGCAAAGTATGAGAAATAAAATAAAGTGAATGAATAAAATTGTCGGAAGTATCTATAGACTCACCTACATCACTTAATACGGTACAGGTAGAGACACTGAAGCTATAGCTGAAGGCACAGACACAGGGCGCATTGCTCTGCCTGAAGCCCAGGATGCTCCAGGCCCTGCTCTCAGCAGAAGCATAGAGCCAGCTGGGGTACGTGTATACAGCGAAGCTCAGATGTGTATGTTTGTCACGCGTACTCAGTGGTCATACTGCCAAAAGAAAAACAGCAGATGAACAGCGGGTAAACCATACTATCCTCAGTGCTTGATAGGGCTATTAAAAACACAACAGAAGAATAGGGCAAGTTTACAGCATCATCTTGTTGAAGGGCCCGCCGGCCCACTGATGTGTCTGTGCACTTGTTGAAATTAGCAGTTGGGCATCTCCACCACTCTGCTGTCACTTAGCCAAGAGTCAGGCTGTTCACTTCAGCCCTTTGTCCCCTGCCACCATCCTGCATCCTCTCCCTGAAGGCCAGGCTCTCAGGAACCCCTGTGCTCCAGTGACTAGTCACACCAGGAGCTCCTCAGGAGCACACAGCTTTTGAGAGGATCAGGGGAACATCCTCCATCTACACAAAGTGTATTTCAGTTGTTCCAAAAGGGCCTTTGGGCACTGCCAAGGTGAAGTGCTTATAAAGCTAATAGTTATTCAAAACATAGGCCTGAGAGAGAGAGCAGCACAACATCCAGTGAGCCACGCAGCAGCTAAATGAGGGATTAGAGGTGCTCGTGGAAACCACACTCCGGTTATTCAACAGAAAGGGAGGAAGTTTTGTTCCAAATAAATTAGTGGAACTAATTAGGCAGCAAGCAGGAATCGCAGTAAACTACTATGTTACACAGTAAATAAACTCAGCCTTAAGTGCCCCCAGAGAAACTCAATATTCGGTGTCACGTCTCGTCTTACAAGAGAGGAGGGCACCAGCAGCCTCCAGTTACCCTGCTGGTTTTTAAGCTATCTTCTCTGGTTTGTAAAATCTAGAGCAGTAGGTTGGAGGCTGGTTCACGGTGTGACCCAGGGTTTAATTCTACAGCTTTGCTCATCCTTGGGAAGAGAAATTACGGCTCCAACAGTCTGAGCACACATCCTCATCTCGGACAGAAACATCTGAGACTCTTTTTGCCAAGGGTAAGCAAAAGGGTTGCAGTAGCTCTCCCTGCAAGGGATTAACCAAACTGCTGTGGCATTTCAGAGGTCAAGGTTTATGATGGGCAGCTCACCCAGAGGCAGGAGGGAAGGTGGATCTTGCAGCTCAGCTCCACCTCAGTCTTGCTGCCAAATGAGCCACCCTGTCTGTGCCTTTTCCAGGCTATAAGATGGGCACAGCCCTAGCCACGTCAGAGGCATTTTAGCTGACCCAAGGTTCCTGGTTTTTATCTGACCTGTCATTGCATCAGCAGGATTTGCAAAATCTTTCCTCCTTGCATTCAGCCCTCCTCAAATACACCACAACTGACACCGCCATACGTTATAGTCACCTAGTTAATCTGAACTCTAAAGCCAGCTATAGGCTACCAAATTCACAGTTTTTTGACTTAATTTAAATCTGCTGCCTATGTTGGGTTAAAGTGCACAGCTACCAGTGCTAAACCAAGCCAGACACTATTATCGTGCCCTTACTGTAAAGGAGGAAATTCAGAACTACATATAATTGCATGGCCCTTTACATTTTGACTTGGCAACAGCCAAGTGTCATATAATGAGCAGCATGAACCAGCAAGACAGAAGAGGTGGATTTCTTAAAGCACAGTGCAGAAATCATGTAAGAAATTATTTTCCTGGTTGTTTGATGACCCATAGCTGTATAGCTAATAACCATATTGATGCCACACCAAAAAAAACCAAGCCCACACCAAAAAACCTAGCCTCAACTAAATTCTAACTTTTAACCTGCACCATTTTCCTTAACATTATAAAGTGTTTATTATCAAGATGCTGATATACAAGTGGAAAACATTCAGTCTAATGAGTATGTGTGTATTTGCTGGAGTCCCCAGAAGGTTTCTCCAAATGAGGTGCTCACTTCAACGAACCTAACATGGTAATTAATAAACCCACTAAACAGACTCGGTTACTGAAGAAAAGATGAACAGAAATGGAGGAAACTCTGCCACAAGGGATAGGTTTTCAAAAGTACTGTGAAGAGTACGCAGAAAAGAAGACATTTTAAAAAGGAAAATGAGGGCAGTTAGAGTGAAACATGAAACGCAAAAAAGTGGTCACCAAAACAGAATTTTTCTGGGTAGACAGACAGATTACAGGCTATGAACCAAGGCATCAAAGCCTTCACACCATCTCATGCTCCCCTCTGGACAGGCTGGGAGGTTTTGTGCTTAATCCTTATTTTAAAAGGTTACATTACTGCTTATTGTATTTTGCCTGCTGTGAAGTTATGATTCCTCCCCATGAATTGTACTAAACTGATTTTTGTGTCTATTTAATACAGTGGTTTCTTTCTGGTTTTGTCAATAAATTGGATTCCTAAATTATACATAGCATTATTAAGCATCCCAGTCAATTATTAAAAAAATACATCAATGATAACTATCAAAAATTATGTGGTGCTAAAAAGACATTAACACATTATTGCTGGAGGAGTAATTTTTATTTGCTGTTCTTCTATTATGATGCACTGACCACAATACCGTTCACAGTATGACTTAATTCATTTCCACTTAAGAAGAGGAAACAATTTTGCAAAATTACTGCAGATTTTAATACTGCAGGTTCTGCTTTTGTACATAGGCCTGCAGAAATGGAAATAACTGTCTGCTTAGACGGCTTTTCCCTGCAATACCTTTTGGGGGTTTCCCCTCAAAGATTTGGTATAACTGCTGTAAGCCATCCTTCCACACCTCTTCATCTTTGGTCTGCAAGCGTGGTACTTGCCCAAGGGTTTGTGGTCAGCATAGACTGTAAGAGGCCTGCCTGCTGAGGGTTTGCAGCGTCAATTCTCCTGGAAAACGTGGGAATGGCCTCTCTGATTCCAGTTATACCCAAAAGTTTCGCCACGTCTCTGGGCTAGGCACACTGTCTGTCAGCCAGCAAGAAGCAGAGGAGGCAGCTGGAAAGACCATTTAGTTTTAAGTTAACTGGAAACAAATCTTCTCAGGCAAGGGGACGTGACCTTCCCCATGGTTAGGGTACTCACTCGGGATTTGCAAAGCAAAGGTCCAAGTCTCAGGTCTGCCTGATTCAAGCCCTGCTTCCCCAAGGCTGATATTACTGATCAACTACTGATTCTGGGTGATGGTTCCTGTTCTCCACCCTGAAAGGCCACTCTCCCTTCTCTACTCCCAAAGGTCAATCCTGATTCCAAAACCAGGAACTTTAATGAAGTCTGTAAAACCTATGACTGAAGAAAAGTTTCTCACCTAGCTACAAAGATCAGTTGATGATGATGCATTTTCACCTTTTCCTCTTTCAGCAAGTCACGCCTGAAAGCAAACAGCATGTGCAAGGGGACAGCAGCTCTCTCCTGCATGTGTGTTGTGTGACACACACGGCACGGCTCAGCAGTGAGAAACCGTAACACCATATCACACTTCAACTTCTCAAAATAACCACTGTTAGTTTGGAAAAGCCTTTAACTCACCGAGCTGCCAGCCGTATAGGATGGCTCCAAATCGTGGAAAGTCTTGTAGCTGCTAATACGGCAACATATACTAGGAATGCACGTGGTAATTAGAGACTATCTACAATTATGACTACACCAGAGGGGAAAGCAGACATGATGGCACACACTGTACTGTTTAGGTTGTCCATGAGGCTGTTGGTGAGAGGAGGACGCAATGCTGGGAAGTGATGCCAAAGCTGTCAATTCTAAAATGTTGCTCTCCCAAAAATAAAAACAACCAAATGTTGCTGCTGCTATCAAATACAGAAACATAGCTGATTTTCAAGACAGCAAAGGCCCAAAACAGGGAAAAATAAACCCTATACAAAGCCACAGGTTGGCTTTCTTAAGAAACAGGCAAAACTTCTTTCCTCTACCATTTGCACCACAGAGTCCACACGGCCGCCGGCAGCACAAGGTAACACTCCGCCCGCTCCTGTGTTAGCCGCCTAATTGCCAGCTACGTTTCCATCCTGAATCCTTCCCTTCAGTGCTGGCTGGTAACGACTGATGAACACAGACAGCGCACAGCTTGACTTCTTGGATAGCAGGTTGCTGCTGCAAAGCTGGCAGTTCAGAAAAATCTCATTCTGAATCTCTAAATGGACCGCATTTGATGAGGAAGTCATCGAGGGAGCAAGAATAAGCGTGAGGCACCACGACTGAAGAGCCCTGCATTCCATAGCGTCCCTGCTCTCTGTTACGGACGGGCTGGGGAATGCTCCCAAAGCACGTGTGCAGGGGTGTTGAGCTGCCTCCCCGCCGGTCAGTCAATGCACAATGCACAACCAGTGTAGCCTCAAACCTGAGGAAGGAGCTCTCCCTCTTCGACTCTCGGTGCGTGAACTCCAGACTAAATAACATGCATTCGCTTTGGCAGGGCATACCACTTCCATCCTCATCAAAGCCTACTCTCAAACTCAGCCCCAGGTCATTTCCATCCCATGTAAGTCAGGACAGAGGGTAAGGGAAGGCCAGAAATGACACACTTTTAATCCTAAATCCAGCACAAGGCAGTAGTACTTCAGAAATTGCCAAACAGAGGGCAGGTGGCTTAGGAGAGGTGGCCAAGAGGAGCTGCAGAAGCACAGTCTTGTCAGAAGCTGGTTTTAATCCTAAACACCAGCCCAGAGTTTACAGGTCAATCTGTGTGACAGGAGCTCTGCCTTTTATGGCTGTATCTCCTCCATCCTCTTCAGGCATGTTTATCCAGGACGTGCTTTACAGCAATACACAGCCATGGTGGCAGTTATTGATGAGAACAAAGATTAGAGGAGGGAAAAAAGGCAGAACAGACTGCAACACAAAAAGGGCAAAACTGAAAAAAAGGCAGAATAGATTGCAACACAAAAAGGGCAAAACTGAATCACAAAGTCAGCAGAAAGAAACCAGCGTACCTGAATGCAGTTACCCACAGTACGATTGAAGCACTTGACAATCTCCATATCCAGTTGGAAACAGTTCCCACGTTCCTGAAACGAGCAAGCTGCAAAGGAAGCTGCTGAATCTAGCCTTAGAAAATGGCCCACTTGATATTCTGCAATAAACAGAATTCTTTTCACTGGTGAAGCCTACAGCTTAGAGGGATGCTGGGGAACATCTTTGCTTTTCTGACACTCCTCTCAATTGGAAAAACATTTATCTTTGCTGCAATATGCCGAAAATCCTTACTGTGCTTAAGCCCTAGTCTTCACAACCAGATCTCACCCCTAAAATTCACAGCCAGCTCCCCAAGGAGGGAAGGAGGAGCTGCGTGGACGCAAAGCTATGGTTTCCTTCTGGTTTTGAAGGAACTCCCTCCGTGTGAGGAAGACAGTTTTGAATCCACGTCTATCATATGCTGAAGCAGCATTCCTGGTGCTGAAGCAACCCTCCTAACTTTCTGCAATTACCGAGAGCTGGCAAACACAAATCTGGGGAAATGCAGTAGCGTTCCAAGGAGCCTGACAATCTGATCCCCTGTGTGTTATTGGTGCTCACTCCCCAGCTTCATTTCAGTCGTCTTCATCCCAAATTTCTCTGACTATCCTGACCCTTAGTCTCTTTTCTCTATACAGCTTTTCAGTCATTCCCTTAACCATATACACACGCTCCCCGTGACATATATAATAAAAATCCAGCTCATAAAAACAGAGAAATGAAATTGAATGTTGAACTCTTGACATTTGCTATCCATTACTGTATTTGTACGCACTGTCTTTTCCCACTGCTCATTATCATTTGTCTCCATATCAGCCCTCGTGGTTTTTTAATCCAATTCTCACAGTATTTGATACTTTATATAATCACATACTTTGAAAAGCTGGAGAATCTCAGCTTTTAATGTGAGAATCTCAGCTTTAGTCAAAGTGATTTTCTACCTGCTGGGTTTTCAAAGAGGGGTGTGTGGAAGGAAGAGAAAAACCTGAATACATAAATTCTCAGGGGCTGAAATGACACAATGAGAAGGCTAGACCAAAAAATTAAAGGGAAAGAAAAAGCATTTCATTTTAATGAAGTCAGCTTTCTAAGCCAATCTCACGAGGAAATGGGCAGTAAGGGTGTGACATACACGGCCCCTGTAGCTATAAAGGAGACTGGTCTGGATTAACACTAATGTCAAGATCAGCTAACACCCTGTTTCAGGAGACACTGCAACACAGCACCAAAATCTTCAGAAAAATCTTGGCTCTCTAGATAGATGCGGGCAGAACGTCTTTAAGCAAAACATTTTTCAAAGCTTTCCATGAAGCACTGAGGTGAATCTTTGTTTAACTGTAATTGGATTTCCAATGGCAAGAGGTTCTGCCGTTCAGAAACCAGATAAAGGATGAGCCGGAGACACAGGGGAGAAAGTCTCAAGTCAATTGCTGTTTACTGGGCAGTCGATTCCTCATGAACGGGTCAGAGGACTGATATCTGTTGAGACCTCATCTTCAGAGCTAACAAGCTGAATTATTTTCAAGCTCACATTTTTCTTGGGTTTGGGAAGTTTCAAAATTCTCCATCAAATCTCTGTTAGTGCCCCCAAATGCGGTTTGCGATAAAATAATCTCGTTAAAAGGTTTCCAAGGGTTCACGGTGTGCCCTAGAGTTTACAGATGTCTTAAGTTATCCTCAACCATCACTTTTAAAGTCTGCATGTTAATAAGGTGTTATGTATGAACATTTTTTTATTACTCTTACTTTGCAATCATTTCATATCTCCTTTCAGGAAGTCATTGAGGGACTCATTTTAGCTACAACACTCTGCCTTCTAATCCTGATGTGCTCAGGGAATTATCAGAATGGTTTTGATACAATAAATATTTATTTTTTACTTTTGCACAAAAAAAGAACATTTCTATTCATTTGAAGTAGGAGTTATGAATCTGATTAGAAATTCAGAAGCAAACAGGCAGCTTCTAATTACCTGGGGTTTGTATGTTGCTCTGTTTCTCCATTCAAGCTTAAATACCAGCCTACGAGGACAACTTGCACCACTCTAAGAGCTAAGTAAATCAGACAGTTGTAAAAAAAAAAAGGTTTACATATCGAACTGCATAAAGAGATTAATAAAATATTGACTTATCCATTGATAAACAACTTGATAATGCACCACATCTGCTAGACTCAGTGAAATGCCTTGAAACCTACCATGCAATGCCTCACTTATATTTTTTCTTCTCCATTAAACTCTAAAAAGTAACTGTTGACAGTTACCCTGATCCTTTCAGCTGTTTTCTTAATCACAACTTAAAAACCATCAGCATGATTTCTGTATCCAAAATTAAAGCAAGTTATATGTTACCACTGCCAAAATATATTCACAGAGAAGTACATCTGCATCTACAGACCCTCTCACCAAAATCAAATATAGCATATATGTATTGCATAAAATCAGCCTGAGGATGCAGTTATGCTAGGACTGTAAAATATGTTCAATGCATCATGTTTTGATGCTTTCCACTAACTATATCACAGCTGATACAGGTCATTTCAGATTGGACTTGAATTTTGAATATATGCATTAAAATGTAACCAGTCCTAGGGAAGAAAAAATACACCTGTGCTTCAAAAGTGACAGCAAATGAAACAAACTCAATTTTTCATTAATAGAGAATCATTACTCAGTGCAACATGGAAAGTCTAGAGGAAACTTGGGGCATACCTTCTGAAGGGCTAATCTGTTACAAGGAGTTACCATTTGACAAGTGGTGTATAAAAAACACCCTTAAAGAATATACTAGAGCAATAAATCTACTAACTCAGCAAAGCTGAAAAAGGTCACAACCATTTAGCTGTCCTGTGATGTCAGCTACTTCACTGACATGATTCTAGATTTCAGGTTAAATTTAGCATTGATTTCCAGTCAAGCACTGGATCTGTTAACACAAGACACTACATTCAGCCCACAAATGATCATGGTTAGTCTCTTTCTTTGCTCATTTTGGTTATTATACAATTATCAGGAAACAGTAGACTTCCCACATCAAGATCACAATTACCGATGCTTTTCTCATCAGTCTTCTTCCCTCCTATGAAGTCCCTGAATACAGTTTTCAGCTCTTTTGGTACTCAAGCAAGACTATGACACATCAATGTTAGGAAGTCTTAGCTAGCCATGGACTTGAAACTTGCCTGCAAGCAATCATGATCAGCTCCTCCTCTGGTCTCTTAATTAAGTGGGAAATACCAGATAGGGTAACTATTTAATGATACCCATCTCCTCTTAATGATACCTACAGAGCAACTTCACACACTGTGGTATTGGTAGCAGGCTCACAGGAAAGTTTGTGAGTAAAAATTATAAACAGTCATTTTCCTCCAGTTTGGCACCATCGTCAGACATGAAGTACTGAAACCGATACAATTGATCAGTAAACGTTTTGTCACGGTTACATCGGTGTCTTCCCCCTCACCACCCCCCGACCCCAGCAGAGAGAGAGAGACACCAGGTAGGATTGGCCAGTACAACATGTACAATCTCCATAAGCATTAAGCAGACAAAGGGAAATCTAATAACATGAGAAAAAGCAGAGACTGTGATTTTCTTCGGGCACTCATTAATGTCTATTCAAACATAAATACTGAACAAAAATCCACATTTTATATTGCAGGAAAGCACACTTGTGCCAAATCCTTTGGAGATACGGTTCAAGAACAGTTCACCCCTATCTGAAGATTTGCCTGAAATACTGCCAAAACCCACTAATGCTTTATGTTAGCTGAAATAATAGCTCCTGTTGCAGAAGAGAGAAATGGAAAGGAGCTTCACAGGACCGTGTTCCCATTCCTATCGATATATTCATGTATCTGATCAAATCTTCTTTGGTCTTTGCCTTTCTGCTACAACTTCAACTGTACCCATTTTGAAAAGCGGCACAATACACCAATGGCAGATTTCTTCCAAGATATCTACATGATAATTGTCAGAGGAGGTACCTCTCAATCTTCATTTTCTTTTCTAGGTTTTATTAATGCCTTTCATGTTATCCACAGAAATCAAACTGTGAATAGTGTGATCCTTGTTCCCAGCCTATTCTCTCCCTTTTCTCTCCTACTCGTTCAACTCACGGACTCAGATTCACACACATATAAGCCAAACATCAACATAAACAATTTCAGGCTTGGACTCAACATGGAATTTGTCACAGAGAATTTTCCATCTGTAGTGGAACAGACGTAGGACCGGGGCAGGGAAGAGATCTCTAAGCTACAAAAGTCCCCAATACCACAATCGTGGCTTTTCACGGCGGTGCAGCGAGACGATCACGTGCAGCACCGACACGGGTTGTGCCCACACTCCCCTGCGCGGTGCAGAGATGCTGCTCATCAGCTCAGAGAAGTGACAGTTAAGACTGTCACCGTGTGATGCTCCCTGGTGAAAGGGTGCCAGCCCCTGGATGCACAGGGAGGAGAACCCAGCCCTCCTGCCTGCATCGAGTAAACCCATGGTGCAGGGCTACCCGATGCAAACGGCAGCTGCACATCCTTGCTCGCCGGCTGCGTATTTACCAGCAAGCTTTTCAAGGAGGTTCCTTCAACTCTGTCAAGTCACTTTGCCACTCCTGTAAGCGCACACCCACAACCTGTTGGCTGTGTTCTCACACATGCTACTCTATCAACAGAAATATCCAAGCTCATTAGAGCAGGTTGTCAAAAGCACTTGCAAAGAAGAAATTTTGTACTTCAGAGATTCTCATCAGCTACTGGGTTCGTCTTCAAGAGAAGAGTAATACAACTGTCCTCATTAACCTGGATTTCTGCAATGTCTAACACCTGCGAACAGAATACTCCCAAACACCCTGGGAGCTGAAAATTGTTAGCAGCCATTTTCCCATAGCTTGTTCTGGTTTCTTGTAAACAAGACGACTGGAGCAAACGGGACACATACATATTCATTTCACAGCACACTGAGTTTATCAATGTAATACCGAGTACCAATTAACCAAGGGAGATGCACAGACCTGCTGGACTGAAAGCCTGTCACCTGTACTGGTCAAATTAGAGACCTCCACTCTCCAAGATACTCTTGGAAAGCAGAGGGAGGAAGTTTGCTGATCTCAATTTATTCAAGGTAATGAGGACAAAGGCTGACTGTGACGAACTGCAGAAGGACCTTATGAAATGATATGACATATTAGATAGCAGATGAAATTCAATAGACATAAATGTCAACTATGCATGTGGGAAAAACAGCCCTAACTTCACATATGAAACGATGAACTCCGAGCCAACCGTGACTGCACAGGAGCGAAATCCTGGATTTACAGTGGACAGCCCCATGGAAATGTCAGCTCAGTGCTACCAACAGACAAAAGGAAAAAAGTCAGCAGATCAAATGTTAAGAATCATTGGGGGGAAAAAAAACCACCATACAGCATGGACAGCATAGATGGGGACTGCTTGTTCTTGGATGTTTCTGATACTGACACAAGGACCCTTTAAACCAAACTGGAACCATGTCCAAGGCAAACAAACAAAAGTGATTTTTGTACCTAACAAGAGAAGCTGTGGATGTCACAAGCCTACACTGGCTTAAGGGTAGAGAAGATTAAGTTCACAGAAGAAAAATCTATTCATGCTTACTATCTACACAGAAATCGCTCCTGGCACAAAGACCCTGAGTTGAAAACAGCTGGAGCCTGGGAAGTGTTAGAAGAGGAGCATCACGTGTGCCTGCCCTGTTCATACACCCCTAGCCTACGGCCACCGCTGGAGAGGGGATGCTGGGCTGGACCCTGTAAACGGGAATTAACAGAATTATCTGAAGTTCAGCTTTGTATCCCTTAGCGTGAATTTAGTTTTTGTTCTATTTTTAACCCAACATATGTTGAATTGGTAATTTTACATTTCTGGTTCCAGTGCTGTGAAATCTTGTAAAATGAGTAAAAGCTGTAAAAATGAATAAAAAGAAAGCATGGGAGCGGGGAGCAGCACAGTAAAGTCATTGCTCATTTTAAGAAACATATGGGCCTAACTACCCACCACTCGAGAAGCCTACCAAGACTTTGGCTAGCTACTTACTCAACACTTGCAAAAACGTCAGCTAAGGCTGTTTTCAGAAACTTAGCATGTACCAGTTACACAACCACTCAAGTTCTTCCTCCCCAAGTTGTAGTAACCTGTGACACAGCCACCTGTAAAAACACCCTGACATAAGGGTCTCTGTGTGGGGTCAAGACTGTCCATCTCAAGGGGATCTTCTGGATGAAGCCAAGGAGCTGTGTGAGAGGAGAGTCTGGAAGAGCAGTAATCCAAAGCGATGGAGTAGGACGCTCAACAGCAGTGACAGTTGAGTAATGTGATAGTTGAGTCTCACAGTGAGTGTGTGCTTCTGCTATCAGCATTCTTTGTGAGAAATTCTGTTCCACACCACACTCCTCTCTGATATTAATTCTGAATGCAAGACAGCTTTGTAGTACCTAATCCTATTAGCATGCTTCTGAAATCTGTAAGAGCAGGAATGCAGGACTGGCCCAGAGACTTAGCTCTCCAGCTCTGCTCCCCCATGAAGCAAATTCAGGTTCAATTCAAGTCCTTGGTCCCTTAGGGACCGATTACGTAATATTTACCAATGCTGAGCGATAGCTGTGCACTACAGAAAAGCAAATAAAAATATTTAAATGAAAATACTTTGGACAAAATAAACATTCTTTATTTGAAAAAGTTCATGGATTTTTCCTTCTGTATTTTTCCAATTACGCTGGAAAAAACAAACAGCTGATTACATTTTTCTCCCCACTTTCAATATTTAATGAGCTCTTTTCTTAGTCTCTCTACCATCTTTCCTTTTCATACCAGGCTTTTTCAGAGATAGGAATTGAAAAATACAAAGAAAAAAAAAGAGAGAAAATGGGCAGGAATGAAGAAAAAAGGGAAACAAATTTAAAAAAGCAACTTGTTCAGAGAACAGATAGAAGTCCTAGATTTTTAGAATTAAAATGGTTCCCATCAGCATTTTTTTTTTCTTTAAGTTTTACTTTACTAGATGAAAGCAATTTTGGTAAAAGGGTTGAGGTGGAACACATCTGCTTTGGACAAAAGTGTCATCCCAGATTTTGGTTTGTTCTCTGTGCAGCCAGGTTGGGTGTTTGCAGCCTGCGCTAGATGATCCCCAATGACTGGCAACAGCTCATCACAGAGAACCCTATAAATTGCCTACAGCAGCTGATGAGAGCATGTTCAATTAAATGGATTTCTGTCCAAGTTCCTGTTGCGTGACAGCCAAAATGTTTTAACATTTTTGTCTGTTCAGGAGAATGAAACAGATGTTATCCAAGACAAACTGTAGGCTGGTGGCTAGGGCTTAGGTCTGGGAGATGGCTGAGCATCAGTCAGTGTGACGCAGGATGAAGAATTCCACTGGAAATCTAGCAATGTCTCCGCCAGTCACACCCATTTCATATGATTCAGCAACAGACATGGTAACAATTCAATTTTAGCTAAAATGATGTTGTTTTTATTGAATTCTGGAATGAAAACAGGTTTTATATCTTTGAGAGATGCCATGAAATAGAATAAGTAGCTTGTACTCCACATCCCCTCAGACATCTAGTATCTCAGTGCAGAGACAACAGGTTGGCAGCAGGGAATCTTTCAGACTCCAGAAACATGCAATCCCTCTTTATGCACAGTTGTGTTTTGAGGACAGCTAATTTCAAACAAACAAAAAGATACGTGCCATTATTCAACAATAATTATATATTGGAGTTTAATAAATGTCAGTGCTTTAATTTAGCCTTTTGAAACACTGGCATTTCATTTCTCAAGTATGAAACATATTCCAAACCAAAATATCAACTGTGTATCAGAATGACTAGGTGACATAAATTTCAAAACATCAAGAATTCTACTAGATAGTAAATCTTAATGAAATACAATACTAGCTGGGATGTAACAACTATTGCAAAGGAAAAAATGCAGCCTGGTAACATCACATGCTGTCTCTATCAGCTCCTATTTCAGGAAGGAAGCACTTCTGGCAACTGCCCGGCGGTGAGGTTGCCCCAGCTTTCCTCATTTCCCAGTCACTATGTCACCTGGAACGTCCCTGTTGTGGCAGCATTGCCGTTCTGTACACTCTTAACCAAGGCCTTTGGTCCATACCCCGTTTTTTACAGCATCTTCATAACTGCTTAGTAGTGCCACATTCCTCTATGCAGAAAAAACAGACTGCATCTGATCCATTTAAATCAGGGTTCTAGCTCCAGGTCAACTGTCCTCTGCCCAACTAATAGCACCTAATTATCCCTACAGGTTGGCTCTATTCGGTGGAGAGCTATGGACACTGCTATCAGCAGAAAAGTCTGCAAAAAGAGGCATATCATGCAGGGAGGAAGATGACATCGATGCTTTCTGTGCCCCCTGCCCTGGAATTTGAGACTTCAGATCCGTAATCCTGCTCCAGAGTAACAAGCTCATGCTATCTACACACCGACTATGGACAAATACTGCCAGGGCATGGAGCCTGCTCATCTTCAAAATACTCTGATACAACAGGAAACATCCTTCTTAATGACGGGGTCAGGGCTGGGAGAGCTTTTGCACGTAAACAGCAGATTGTGCTCTCCGAGAGCTGAGCTAACGCACTCCCCTTTCGGCGACCCATCTCCCATCAGCCTACGTTTGCTCCACACCAGCACAACCTTTATACATCCCTGAAGGCCCTCAAACTGCATATTGCTGCACCTCCAAGCCATGCTTGTTTCTGACACGAAAAAAAAAGCAGGGCAGTCACAAACAAACCCAGACAAAATATCTTTTATCTTCTTCCAAGAAAAGTTTTTGTCTAAGAGCGCATGGATATTCTACTTCACGTTTCCTATTATTCTTGCTTATTCAGTGCTGGAAGTAGAAGCATCTATCGGGATTTCTGTTCAGCTGTGCCTCTTTTTCTCATCCTTCCCCTCTTCACAAAAGCTCACGAAATATTGTTCATTTAAAAACATAAATTCAAGATGGGTATTATTTGAATCACCTGTTCCTCACCCGCTGACGGCCTCTGGTATAACTGGGGGCTGTTATCTTTTATTTATTCATTTCTTGTTTCAGGGCATAAGCATGAAAATCACCACAACCCATAGTATTAGCAGTATGTGAGCCTAACTTGCCTGACACTTGTATTTCAGGAGAGGCACAGAATTCGGAAGTGATTTATTTGTGCTTTGAAAAGCTAAAAGGGGTTAGAACTGGCTATTCCCACCATGGAATCTCACGCTGACATAAAATGTTTTGAAAGGATGATTCAGAGAAGCAAGGATCTCTTGTAAATCAGTCAATATTTGTTTCATATGAAGACTTTAATGCGACCTTTATCTCCACAAAGTAGTCTCTGAGGTCAAGACTCCGCCTCGCTCAGGTTTGGGAAGCCACAGAGCTCATTCAGAAGAGCAGAGCAGAGCACAGGGGAAATGAAGCTTTTCAGCAGCATCTGCTTTCCTAAGCCAATGCCCAACAGCCTGGCAAAAACTGCCATTCCTGATGGGTAAGATCTTATCTCCGAAAGCATTTCCCTCCCATTACTGTCGTCTGACACTCCTGTTGCACTCAATTACAGATCATTTCAAGAACATTTTTGCAAAACTTCTTACTGTGTTTACAGGTCTTTGTTCCCATTTTGTCTGATGAACAGTAGGTATTCAAATAGCTGCAGAAATACACTGAGAACAAAGCTAATTCCCAGTGTAAAGAGAGATCAGGACGGTGACATGACCATGCTCTACCCCAAACAGCGGCTTATGGTCAGCAGTTCATTATTAGCCACACTTAACAGGCAGATAACACAGTGAGAGCACACGTGTAACCTGTCCTCAGACACTTACACAACAGACCTTGAACAAGCCAGTTCAAACAACATGGAAATCAGCAGGAAGAACCAGCCATGCTGTTCAGAGCAAATGCATCAAAGCATATACTTGAACAGAAACATTAAAAACACTTAAAAAATTAAAACAAAACAAAAAAACCAAACAAAAAAAAAAAAACAACAGACAGACATCCTCAGTTAAAACTCAGTTACAGGACATGACATTTTCTGAGTGAGTCAGACTAAGCAATTAGCCAAACAGTGTAGAGTAATTCGTTTCAGGCAGTTCACCTGCTCCTCAGACTTTAGGTTTCTCGGTTGTGTCTTTTTATAACCATATTTGCCTAATTTCCAAATTTGCTTTTCTGACTACCCAAGAAACAGCAAAACAGATTGTACAGAAACAGCTGTGAAATGAACATAATAAATCAAAAAGTAAAGGTTTATTTACTTTCTCTTCCTTTCCAGTTCTTTAACCTACAGCAGTTCTAGGCTTTGCCTGCAAAAAGTAGATAAAACAATACAGACAATAACAAAAAAAAAACAAAAAAACAAAAAAAAAACCAAAAAACAAACTTGAGGCATTTTTTAATGGATGGAACTCCTTTCACCACACAAATCGTGCTGTTTGCTACAGGGGTTCTAGAGCAACAAATCTCCAGAAGGTATTAACCATCCTTAACATAAACATAAAAATATTAAACTCTTATGCAAAGCATGTCTGCAACTTTTCTTTTTTTTAAAAAAAGGAATTTTATATAGCTTCATTCACTTAGTATGTTTTTGAAGCATCCTGACTCCTGCAGTACTACAAGATAATGGCCTATATCCAGAAGAAGAACAAAAAAGCAATACATCATTCAGCTAACATTTCTTTTCCATTTTGTAATATAATGCACTACACCTAGTTAGCTCCCTTTTGAAGCCAGAAAGGAAATACTGTGTGAAGAATCAGAAAACAATAAAAATGAAATTAAAACAAAGGGAAAAATCACTAATATGAAAATATCAAGACAACACATTTGAAAAGTACTGAAGTGTAGCAAACCAAATTAAAGATATTTGTAAGGAATAGAAGAAAATGCTGTCAGAGATAAGCAGTTTGACATTCCCTATCACCACGCGAAAAAGAGTTCAAGGATATAAATCCGGGTAGCTTCTGATAAAATGTCAACCACCTTATTTTTCTTTTGCTGCAATTAAGAAAAGTGGCTTGCTCCACATTGGATTGCTGGCACCTGTGAAATTTCTGGTGCCAGTGGGTCTTACTAACAACCTGAAGTCACGTATGAACTCAATGGTAAAGGCACTGCTCTTCTGGCACTCACACCATCGTTATCTTCAGACCAAGCTACTGCTCGGGGGGGTTTGACTTTATACAACAGTGACATTTTCTGATAGTAAAAGCTTCTGTCGTCTCTGTTCCTAAAATGGATTTTGTTGCTATTACAAATTGAATTTCTGGTTGGTGGCATTTATTTGATTATAAATTTCAGAGGGTATTTTCCTTCACGCTTTCTATGTCTGCTCAACTTAATACATTTCCATGCCACAGAGCTGACTGGAGCAGCTCTCAACCAACACGTGAAGCAGCCTAGTTTGGTGAGTTTACAGAGATGTGAAGGAGCAAGAAATATGGAAAAGTTTGATGTGTGTTGGAGAAGCAGGCAGGGTTGGTCTAAATCACGATTTACCACAAATCTGCACTTTTTTAGCAGGCTTTTGCTGATATATATCAACTTAATCCTAAAACTGGATGCTTCAATTATGGGATTAACGTCAATTGACATAGAGAGTAACAGAACTGCTTTCCTTACAGAGGTACTAAATTAGTGTCTCGTTCCTGGTTCCACAGAGACACGTTGGCTACCCTGCCGGGAGATGCTAGGTTTCCTGTGCTGGAAGTAAATAGTGGCTTTTTAAACAATAAAAACATGGGATTCATTGCAAAATCTTTTAATACACCCTGGGTGGTTTGGGAGTGAAACGCAAGCCAGGAAAGAGTTTATCTATATCTATCCACTGCTCTTTCAAAAGACAAAGATGGGAAGAGATAACCCCAAAAGAGGGATTGTCAGCACTAGAGCTCATGGTCCTGCAGGAACCAGGTTTTTTAAACACTCTTTTCATGCTTAAAACAAAGATACTCTTCACAGCTCAGTATTCCAAAGATACAACTTAGTGAAATGCTAAACCAGGCAAGAAATGCAGAGAAACTGCAGGAAGGCATTGGAGAAACCCTCTAAGAAGTGATTCTTTTCTCTCCAGGACCATGGTCTCATCCACCAACAGAGAACCAAAAAGTGAACTAGAAAAGCTGAAAACACACCTCAAACAAAGGGGACCTTTTAATTAAGCAAGTGAACAGTGCTCCCCAAAAGAGACATTTTTATCTCTTTTTTGTTTTCTCTTTTTCAGTCCACCTGTTGGAAATGGAACCTATTGCATCGGACCACAATGCATTGGACATATTTGTTGGCTGTATGCTGTGATCCTTACTCAAACCAACACACCAATGCTGCACACTGTCTGAACATTTTGCTTAGGAATATAGCGTGTGCCACAGACATACAATAGATCACAGTAATAAGAGGCAAAGCACAATTCAGATTATATCCTGAGGGAATTTAATAACCCAGAATTAGAAAAGTCTAACTCGTTTGACAGCACTTCTTTAAAAAGCTATATTTTGAGCTCAGAAAATAGACACATGCTGCAAGGTTTTTAAGACTCTTACAATGATGAATCCACATACTGAGAATTTCGAAGCTGACTGTGAAAGGCGAATGCACAAGTCCTACCAAAATCAGGGTAAATGGCAGGCGGGATCTCCTGGCTACCTTCCCAAGCCCAACCCAACTCCCAGGCACTGCCTAGGTCTGGCAGCTGTGGCTCAGTTTCATACTTCAAAGAGCAGTCAAAGGCACCTTTCAGAAAGAAAAAACAGGAAACAAAATAAGCACTTCAAGCCCTGCTCCTTTGCTTGCAGGACATTAACATTACAAAGATGCCCGTGGCTCTTTTCGACCCTGCCAAGCTGCAGTGGGGAGGGTCAGGTTCGCCTCCAAATCTCTGGGTAAAGTGTGAATGGACATACAAAGCCAGACAAGAGCCTTTGCTGTGCTGAATATGCATGTGATGTCTCCTAAAGTGCATGACAACAACGAGCTTGCACAATCTATGGTAAATTAATTCAACAGCTAAATGAATTTACTATCCTACAGAGATACTGGAGTGGTGAAAATGGATAAGCAATGTTGGTTATGATATTTTTACCACCCACTCCCCCAAAAAAAGCCATCAGTCAGAGGGGAAAGGAACATGTTGGAGAAGACAGATTTTCACAAATATTTGTATTTGAATTGCTGATGAACTCTTCCTGCTGTTATTTTTATTAATGTTTTAATTATATATGCAATACACTTCAGGAATAACTGAAAATATATAGGGGCTACAACACTTTGCAAACTAGAGAGACAGTTATATAGCCAACTTCAAATATACTTCCTTTCTGTTAAGGAAACAAAATGCACCAGGTCTGTGACCTTTTATGTAATATATTTAAAAGCAAGTATGTGATGGAGTAGTTCTCCTGAGCTCATGCTAAAACTGATGTTGCCATCTGCACAGCAGTATTTCACTCCATGTCTCCACATTTAAGACATACCGGTCAACTGAAAACACAACGAATATGGAGTGGGGCAGCAAGTTTTCATTGGGACATTGTAAGTTTTGCGATATGGTCAAGATCTCAGGCACTAAGACAATAGCTCATTATCCCAAAAACACCTCTAAAATGAGCAAAATTTTAAATATGTACTGTACAGGGACCTGGCAAGTCATTCTGTAGTGAACAAAACCAGAAGTCCTAACCATTATGCTACAAATGCTACATACTAAAGCCATATTCTGAGAACTAGTTCATTATGCAGGTGAGTTAAGGACATACCTGACTTAACAAACCAGTCAAATACATTTTTCTTGAGTCCTTCAGCAGCCCAAAGCAGTCTAGCCTGCTTTGGAATAAGCAGAGTGACTCCATCCCGCCAACGAGATGGTGCAATAACCCCAACTCCCAGGAAGAATTCCACCCGCAGTGCTCTCTCTCATCCAGTCTTCCCAACCTCATCTTCACACACAAGGTGTTGCTATGTTCAGGACACTGACCCCATTTGAGCTTCCGGCCTCAAGGTCTGCTGGAGACTTACTGTGCTGACCCTTCTGAAGAGCATGTAATGAACTCTTTATTATTATTTTCTTTCAACCCGCACTGCTAAAAAAAAATTTGTCAGCTGCTTTAAAACGGTCTCTGTTTTTCTGGCCCTGCTTCTGGCAATCTAAGTAGCTGTCAACACTGTAGGAGCAGCCTGCTTGATAAGATTATAATTTTGTTTACATTGTGCTATAGGATGCCACGCTGAGTACAGCGCAAGGAAAATGGCAATCCAGAGCATGCAATGTGCATTTTCAGTAAAATGCAGGGTATCTTCCTTCAGTCCTTCCTCAGAACTGCTCGATTTTGGCTGACGTTCTTAAAGGTAAGAAAAAAAGGGAGGGTCTAATGTATTACTTCACTGGAATGTATCACAGTAAAACCTGTAATGGCCTTTTTTGGCACCAAACCCAAAATATACAGCATTCAGAAAACAGCTATTTATGGAAGCAGGAAATGCAATACCAAGACTACAAATCACTTCTTACATACAAAAAACTGGAAATAAATCTGGCTAACGCCTACATCTCTACCAAAGGTAGAGCTCCCAGCCTTAAACTAGGAGCAGCCAATTTCCATTTGCTGTGGGGTTGCAAGTTAAAGGCCTTACCGCATCTCATTTTCATCCTCTGTAAAATGGAGATATGGCCACATATTTTAAGAGAGGGTCATGAAGCTCTCCTAGTACATGAGGCCGTAAATCTACTAGGGAAGCGAACCAATATTTTTACAGCAGTCAGTTGGGTTAGTTTTAATTTGTGTTTGATTAGCAAAGTGCTCTGGGCCAGACTCACAATATTCACAGAATTCCCGATGCAGCAAGGAAAAATTTAACAATTATAATGGTAGTAACGTGTATTCAGTCTCAGCCATTAGCTGTTGGGAAAATGGGTCAATAATAACATAGCTGTATAGCTAAAGGATTTCTCCACCATACATTTAAATGCTGCGGTAAAGGGCAGCACGGAACATGAACCAGATTCCTACTACCTTTAGCACGATCACAGCTCTTTTCCCTTTCTCAGTAAATGAAATATTTTTATGTACCTTTTTCTAACTCTCTCCAGAAATTAATTTCTCAGCTGTGTTCTGTTCTCTCCCTCCTACAAAAGGTCAGCCAGAGCTGGAATACATGGTCCCAGGAGCAAAGTTGAATCTAGGACTTTGCATTGGAAGGAGAGGCACTGAACAGCTTTGCCAGGTCAACCGAAAGGCAACATAATGAAACCGTAAGCAGTGCAAGTGCACAGAGTGGGTATTTCACATTAATAATTGATGGCTTACCGAGAAGGGTTACTGAGTGGTTTTACATCCAAAGTCAGCACCATTAAGCCCCATCGGTGGGTAGGAAGAGAGCAAGCCAAGGAGCCGTGAGTTTCTGCGGTACGTTTGTAGGTTGCAGTGTGGGAGGCATGTACACAGATCCCATCAAGAAAGCAAGGGGTCTCTGCGCACGGCCACCCACGCGCTTGGAAAGAGCACTACTGCTCCTCTGCCCGGCCAGCACAGCGGAAAACTCCATCTCAGGGTCTGACAAGACAAATTGTGAAATTTATCTTTCTCAGACTGGACTGCTCTCCACGTAATGGGAACAAAAGGCAATATCAACAAAAGAAAAGGCAGCATTAAAGCCCTTTTTGAGGATAGAAAAGGAAGCAGTCATACAGCAACGTGCTAAGTCAGCGCACAACGCATCACTTAGGACTGCAGGCTCACCTCAAGCCTTACTGACCCACACGAGAGTCACTGCACAAGACCTCGAAGCACAGCTGAGGGCTTAAACAGCAGGGCATGCAGCCACCAAAGAAAGGGAAACAAAAGCACAAACAAGAAATGTTTGTCCTTTCCTAACAAAGTGCACAGCTTCACATAGCTCAAGCAAAATTTTTAGAGAGCACGTTATTGCAGACAACAATGGTGTTTTGTTACTTGAGGGTAATTGAAAGTGTCAGAACTTGTGAAGGGATGAATGTCAAAACATTATTTCTTCATTAACGGTATCAAGGCCTGTGCTTGACTTGATGGTCACAGTTTTAAGGATTTAATGTCATTCATTTGAAGTCTGCCAAAGTACACATGTAATTTAGTTTGATTGGGAATATATTTCTCCTGTTCTTCAAGAGTCCAGTCAGATGATTTGGCCTCAGTCTGCTTTACCTAACAACTGGAAACAACAGTACATGAATTATACTTTACTTCACCTATTCAAATACAGAGTGACTTAACCACATTGATGAGCCAGAAATTACTGACACAGAAGCACCAAATTTTGCATTTGAGAATTCTGAATTGCAAAATCTGAATTTTCCATTTGAAAGTACCGGTATATTTCTGTGTGGCACAAAATATAACATACTGAATTATTTCCAGCTCCATTTTGTGAAGTAAGGAAAAATTAAAATCAGCATTTACTATGGTGTCAGCAAATAGCATTGCAAACATCATAACTAGTAATCCAGTCACTTATAACGATATCCTCTTGTTCCTGAGAGAAAAAGTGCAATAACCTATTGCGTTCATGCTCTCCAGGCTCACACTCTGCATACGCCAACACCTGCACAGATCAGACACTACCAGCATTTTGGGTGAGACTATGTTTCACTGGTTTAGCATCTTCAAGCTGATGGTGCATATTGCAAAATTAGGGCTACATTCTGGCTTTGTTCCCAAGAAAGTAACACAGCCTAGCTAAGACACAAGACAGAGATGTGTAGGAATGTAATTACAAATAGAGTCAGTCTGTCCTCACCCACCACCAATAACAACATACACAGGAAAGGCACCGATAACAGCAAGTTCCACTAACAGCACTTTTTACTAGATGTACAAGAAGGTACACACAGGAGGATCCAAGGCTGTATGCATGTAAAACAGCCTAATGAAATTTACACCTACTGACTGCATGTAATTGTAAACCATTGCAGGAAAACCCATGCTAAACTGCAAGCAATTAGAGCAGCAGAATGGTGTGAAGCCAGGAGTGCGAGGGAAAGCTTGTAGCCATTATCTCAAAGGTTATTGCAAAACCAAAGGCAAGTACGTATAATTGAAAAGGCAACTGGATGCTCTCCCTGAAACACACACAGGACAGAGCGTTTTACTGATGTTTGCAGCCAGACAGATATGTGAACGTAAGCATAAAGCAGACAGAAGTTATCAACTGTGATATGGCGGAAGAGGGTCAGGTGCAACCATTCCACTCCCCACGCCATTGACTGCGCACAAAGCAGATGGCTTGCCACAGATGCACAGATAATTTTTCTGACCAAAATCAACATGCCAAATTATCCTCCAAACCAATGGCAACTGGAGGACACACAAAATTATACCTTTGAAGCCAGCTGGCACACGCCGTCCTGGGCCTGGATGTGATCAGTGGCACAATGGGCACACAACTTTGCTTCCATCTGGTCTGGCTGGCAACGGTGGAGGTCGACACACAAGCTGAAGGAAGAGAGCGGTGCTAAGATGAAGCAGTTGACTGATGACAAGGGAGAATTGAATGCAGGGAGGGAAAAATGACCTGCAACAAATCAAGCGTGGCTGCTGCATAGATGTGTGTCTCTTCAGCAGACTCAATCATCAGCAAGTGGGTGACTGAGAGACTGAAATGGTTAAACAAATAGCTTAACGTAGGCCTGTCCTGAGTTATGATGAGATGGACAGATGCAACTAAGAACCACTGACCTTAACAACACAAAAAGTAGTGAGTGTTCTGGAAAATACATAGCTAAGCCAAATACACAACAGAAAGATAAATACCAGTATGTGCTATGATTTGCATGCTAATCCATAAAGCCCAAGGTAAATTAACAAACGAGTAGTCCAAATGAGAATAAGTGTCAGTACTGCAAATTGCATCTTGTATGAGTAACTGGTGAACAGCAGGACCTCCAAAACTCCACAAGAGCCCTCAATCTCTGACTTGGTAAATGTGATGTATCTTCAAGCAAAGAATCTGTCACCAGATCTTTTTTCCCCCTTACCTCTCATTTCTCAATCACTACACTGATAACTGATCCTATCTTTAGTCAATAAATACTCCTCACACATTACATTTTCGAACAACAACCTTCAGATTTTATCTACACCTGATCTGGGCCCTTAGCAGGAGTCTCCACACACTTCTACGAAATCCCCTTATCTTTTTTAAGTCTTTCACTGCAATGCCTTACAAAAGACTTTGTACAAGGGGCATGCAGGAACAGTGGGCATGCTGAGATTACCCATCCTCAGAGCGATTAATTTTGACCGTTTGTTTACACTTGTCCATATAAGTGGATCAAACGTCTCTCATATTCCTAGACTCTCAGTGTGGGGAGACTTCCTTTTTCATTATTTGTATACAAATACAACAAAGTCCTGTTCCACAATGAAGACTCCTATGCATGATAGCAAGACAAATAATAAGCCACAGGATTTAAGAGTACAAAAACCAGTGCGACAACAAGTACTCCAATTCGACAGTGCCTTGCTTTTCTCACACAGGGAGCTTAGCAGAAAGCCTGCAATGGCAAGATGCCAAAATTGAGCTGCTCAGCACAAAGGCATGTTTCCTGCATATCATGATCAGCAGCGTTAGCTGTGAAAAATCAGTAGTCAAGAGCACAGTCCAGCTGTAAAATGCTTAATAAAGAAAAAGGGGGAGGGCAGGACTTGCAACTCAAGGTTATCATCCAGCATTAACAAAAACAGGAGCACATCTCATCTCCTGCATTGGCCATACCCTCACAGCTCTCTTCTGCCAGTCCAAGCGCCAATCTGTTCCTCTCCACCAGTTTATCTCTCTACAGTCCAACTGAGAAACCTGCCTTAACACAACAACATTTTTAAAAGCTGTTTATCACTGTAATGTCTATTAGCAGATCATTATTGTCTACAGTCTAATGCCATCTAGCACTACCTTCTGATGGGTTAAGACACCAAGTCCCACAAAACCAGACAGTTCATCTGCGAGGTGTTCAAGTGACGAAGAAAACACTAAAAAGGCATGTGTTCTCCCAGGGCAGTTCTTTTGCCCACTGACATTTAAAAACAAGCAAAAGTTTTCTTTTGTTGTTAGGCATAAGCTGCTTTACTGAAGGCAAACGACTGGCTGGCAGAAAACAAGCACATCTCTCATTTTGTTTAGAGGAAAGGAAGGAAAGAGGATCATCCAGCTGAGGTTGGATAATCACAGATCTTAGGAAGGGTGAATCTTTATGAAAAGGGGGGAAAATTAAAATTAGCCTGATAAAAACATATTTAATTTTTCACACTATTTCCCCACAGAGCTTGATATACAACAAGATTAAAATGTCAACACATGAAACCTATGCTCAAGTGCCTTTTTCAAGGTCTTATATGTAAACAAATCTTGAGATTGGAATTCAGTGTCTCCTAAGTGTGTTTAGGTCTTAAAACCAGCCAAGAACACGACACAACAAGAAGCAACCTGTTAAGAAACATGCAGAGCGTTTAGAAGTGAGATTTCTGAAGATCCTCACCGGATGCACCAGCATAAAAAAGCCATTAAGGGATATAGCTAGAGCCCTTCACAGAACTTCACTCCAATTTATCTTTTATTTTTTAAAAGATGCATTTTAGCTTATGAGTAATGTTTACTTTTCAAGTAATAAGTAGCTGAAATTTCATTTTTATATCAATTTCTGATTTATTTTATATTAGATTTTCATCGAAATGTTCCCATGAGCATAGGGCAAAAAGCAAGCAAAACATGTAATGCAAAACTAAATTCTCTCATTCCTTCTTAAAAACAGGTTTCCTTCTAATCCTTCCACTCATCAAGGGTTAGCTGTTCTGAGAGACTCCCCATTCAGCTGATGAAGAAAGCAAAATGAGCTGGTGGTAAAATACTAACTTGTTCAATTTTTTTATCTTTGGGAATCAAACACGGATTAATTATCAAAATTCTGTGCCTTTCCCTCCATCATGTTATTAGCACAATCCACAGGGAAGAACACTCTGCACAGCCCAACACCAGTTCTAATTATTTATGTATTTATCAACAGCCAACTCTATTTTCATTTGCTACTGCATGTCAAGGACATAGAAAGCCAGCCCTTACAGGACGGTTATGTGTGGTCACCACAGCTCCACTTGCACCTGGGACAAAGCATCTGCCTTCAGGGGAACGGGGCTGTGCAGGCTGTGGCTCTTGGATGTCACTCGACAAAAAATCCTAACCTGAACAACAGCATGGTAAGGCAGGACTTAATTTCCAAACATCTCTTTCCTTCTGAACTGGGTTTGTTTACTATATTTATTGTAGCAATGTCTTTTTCATTGTACACGGAACTGCCCTTGCCAAGCGCACTGCTCTCCCTTAGGCTACTGTAAATCTCTCTAAAAGCAAACAATGATCCTTATCTTAATATAAAGTATCGGCAAACAGTTGAGAGCGATAGAGAAGGGCTTTATATTAAGAGAGAGGGGTCAATGATGCAGTAAGAGCACTTTGTCCCTAAACATAAAGCAGATCAAAATTCAGTTTTGATCAAAAGCAGATGCTATTGGCACCTGGCCGTGGAAGGCTCTCCTGGTCCCCACCCAGCGAAGCCCTGAAGTGCACCATCGGCTCTAAGCCTACTATTCCTGCAGGCAACAGGGCTGCCAAAAGCACAAGTCAAGGGTCAAGCCCTCCATGCCAACACTCGTCTATCACATCCCTACCACCCAGGCTGACTGACACAGTGGATCAGAAATACCAGCTTTTGCGTAAAGAAGAGCGAGCAGTGGCACAGCAGAGCTCTTCCGCAAATCACGTTGCCCTGCCAGAAGGCAGCCTGCCTAAGCAGCGCATCCCTGCCTCCACCTCCACCTTTTAACTGCTGAGTTCAGCTAGAGGCAAACATCACCCAGGACCCCTCTCACTGCCAAGATGTTCATTTTTCCTAACCTTTTTCCTAGTGTCCAAAACACTGCACCCCGAGCCCCTGCAAGGCTGGTCCCGTCTGGCATCATTGGATTGATTTGTAGCACAAGAGCCTGTTTTGCTGTCTTCGCTCGTCCTATTTTCTTGGTCACAGTTGGTCAGACACACCTATTGGCTGTTGTCCACTGCCATACATTTTTATTATTTTTTTTTAATAACCCCCAATAAGCACTCAGAAAAACCTGATTACGATTCGCTGTCTCCTTATTGAAAAATACTGCATTCGAGTTAAACAAATAAATACTGAGCAGCACCTGCACAGGGAAGATGTGAAGTGCACCCACAACTACTGCCTCGTTATTACTGTTACCGAGGCCAGCGTCGTACCCTGAAAGGACAGAAACTGCAACCACTACTGAGTGTCACAGCACACTATAAACAGCAAACAGACTCAAAACGTGAGAGCAAAAGAGACTGTACTCAGTGGCATTGGTTTACTTACAGCAACCATTTTTATTTCCAGTCTTTTAGCCTATGCAACTGTTGATAAGGATGGATTCTCACAAGAGAACGACTGCCATAAGAAACGGAGGCAAATCACACGGGGATTTAGTGCCTACTTGGACATTGCAGGTTAAACCCTTCCCAGCAAAAGTGAATTTTTTGGTATTCAAATTCCATTCCATGGCACTCCTTTAAAACTGGAAGAAAGAAAAAATTATACTGACATTTAACTCGCACCCTGGAGCCAGCTAATCAGACATAGCAGGCAAGCAGTGCTGCGTTGGGAAAAACATGGGGGAAGGGAGGGGGAAGCAATATCAACTAGAAGTACTGCAGCTGCAAACCTGGGTGGAAACAGGCTGACACGGGGTGCAGGGAGACCCAGGGACAACAGCAATGTGCAGAGGAGGGAGCCAGTAAGGGAGTGAGCAACGAAGATACAGTCAAGAGCACAGGCCAACGCAAGGAGAAGAAGAAAACTGAAGCACCAGGGTAGGAAACATTGCTGTATGAAAGCAGAGCAAAGGGAAAGCAAAGAGCAGGACGGGAATGCTGGCAGCATCAGAGAAAAAAAAAAAAAAAAAAAGCAAAAAGAGCAAAAGGGGTTCAAGATTTTCAGACAGAACAGACCCTAAGAAAAACAGGGGCCCTAGGAACCTGACTTACGGAGCAGCACTGGATCATTACGCAAGAAACCCAGAGGAAAATTATAAAATGCCAGAGAACCTTAATTCTTTCCAATATAGTGGTAACCAACAGCAATATGTGTTATATGGTACCCACTACATGTCCTCAAAGTCGTATGTGAGTAATTATCAGAGTGCACCGAGGAAAACAGCACTGTAAGCACTCATGTACAGGGATAAATACATTTCCTGTAAAAATGCTTTGAGTTTTTTGCCTCAACAGTTTTCCCCTTCCTCAGACCTTTCAGATACATTTCAGAACATAGGAGCAGTTTTGTTTCTCCAAGTAATTTTAAATAACATAGCAACACCTCCCAATATTTCTTAAAGTGCTTTCCCTATTTCAATTTGGGTGTAAAATTAATGCTGAAATAATAGTAATTTCAATGAAATGCATTAGTGTCACTTTGCCTTTGAAAGCATTTAGTAACTATACCACTCTAAGACTCAAGAATCTCATAGCGCTTTAGAACTACATACTGCAAATATATTCATCTTTATGTGAATTGATATGTTCTAATAAGTTCTTCCTGAAAACCACCTGAGCTACCTGACAACACTGGTAGCTTTTTCCAAGGAGGAGGAATTGATCTTTTGATTATTTTTCTTTCTCTTCACTGGAGGATTATAGAGTATTACTAGTTCCAAACAATCATCATATGATGCTGGTATCAATACATAGACAGGAAAATATAGTTCTAATAGAACAGCATAAAGGCAACATTGTAAAACCTTTTTCATTTCAGAGGGTTCTAAAAACCTAAATCACTAACAGCATTCAGGAGATCAGCTCCACACAACTCTATAATTTAAATCAACATATACAAATATTGCAAAAGCAATGATGACTAGCCCTTAATGTAGAAATTATTTCTAATCTTTAGTACATGAAGGCTGGACATTCACAGAGGCTCACATAAAGCTCTGCTAAGAAAGCAGCTCAAGGTCTGAAGTCACCAACTCTCTTCTCATAAATGATCTCTGAAACAGTCACCATCAGCAGCAGTGTCAGAGATGCTTTTACAGGATTACATGGCAAGAACATCTGAACAACTGCAGATGACACAAAGCTAGTGATCACAATCAGTAAAGAACGTATCATCAACAAATGGGAGACTAGGGTACAATGTCCAAAAGCTGAAAGTGGATACAGTGCAGCACTTCCTATTTGTTCACTTTACTCTTCCTTTTAAAGTGTGTGGTGAAAGTGTGAAGTGATAAAAGACCAGGTATCCGTATTTCAACTTACAATGAATACAAGTAAAAAAATACAGTATTATTGGAAAACCAGAAATACAAGAGAAGCACGACAGAAGCATGAGATGCTAAGACCAAGGAGCTTGTTCATCTTTTCCTGCTGTGCTAGAAAGACACTGGCTATCTCAACAGACACCCCATTTTTAGGGCCACTGCTTAACACACAGGGAAAAGTCAACAGGGAGGAAAAGAGGAAAACAAGACCAAAAAAAAACCCCAAACCAAGCACAAACAACTAAGTGATTTCAGAAGCATGGTCAACAAGGAAAGAACCAAGATTCCTTTTTTTGCTGCTTCTTTTCCTGGCTTTGCAGGATTAAGTTAAGGAGGTGCTAAACATCATCCAAAACCGTCTAACAAAGCAGTAACAGAAGAGGACATTCATCAGTTGTTCTCCGTACAGCTGACAGGAGGACAAGCAGTAAAAAGAATTAGGTATTAGAAAAATGAAAGTCTTGTTAACAGTAAGAGTGGTGAAGACCCAGAACAGGCTGTCTAAGGAAGATGAGAAATCAATATCCAAGGTTTAAAAAGAGGTTAGACAGACTGTCAGCTTCTGGAGGCAAGACAGGTACACTTGATCTCACCTAAGAGCCTGGCAGCACACTAAGGTACCTCCCAAGGTCTTTTCCACATCAGCATTTCTGGGATACTGTTTAATGCTTCAAATAATTTGTCTCAATTATGGGGTAATTTCATATATGAAAGAACATATCCAATACTAGCGTTGGCATATAATAACTGATTCTCCACCACCTGTCTTTTTTTTTTTTTTTAAAAAAAAAAAAAAACTAAAAAACTAAATTACATTAAAAAATGAAGTGTTTGATATTCTTCCCCATTTTTGTTTTTGTTGTTGTCTTGTATAAGCAC